>MQVO02000018.1:0-713983 GCA_001986395.2 Irpex lacteus | reverse complement strand
TTTCCCAAGAGCGAAAGAAGACCTAGATAGCACAATAGGATGGTGGGACGTCTCGAACGCCCTAAAAACCTGCGGATGCGGAAGAGCCCCCGGCATCGACGGGATCCCATACGAACTCTGGAAAACACCTACAAGCCCTGTACGCAATTGAGCAGAAGAGCAACAAGCAAGCAAAGAAGAAAGGCAAACGCACCAAAGACGAAGCTCTCGACATCGTAGGACTCCTCATGAGAATCTTCCAGGACATCCAGAAACACGGCCTAACCCCCAAACTCCACTTTCACAGAAGGATGGATAATACCCCTCTACAAAAAGAACGACAAGAGAGAAATAACAAACTACAGACCGATAACGCTCCTAAATTCAGACTTCAAAACTCCTCGACAAAATCAACGCGCTGAGACTCGCGAAATGGGCGCACCAAATAATAAACCCCGCGCAAGCAGGCTTTATCCCTAAACGTTCCATCTTCGACCAAACAAACCTGGCTAGAATAATGACAGATTACGCAGAAGCCTTCGAAGAAAATGGGATAATAGTCACCCTAGACCAAGAAAAAGCATACGACCGCGTCGCACATGACTATATCTGGAAAAGCCCTTGAGCAACACGAAACACCATCCAAAGCAATAGATCTGATCCGCACCTTGTATGGTAACGCCGAATCCAGAGTAATGATAAACGGGGTCTTTAGCAAACCGTTCAAAATAACAAGAGGCGTAAGACAAGGAGACCCCCTCTCATGCCTACTATTCGATATCGCAATAGAACCCCTAGCGTGTATGTTGAGACAATCAAACCTCAAGGGATTTAACATAACGGGACTCACCGAAAGAATTATCGCCATGTTTTTCGCGGACGATACAACAGTATACCTCTCCGAAAACGACAGCTTCGCAGACCTACTAAAAATACTCCGCCAATGGTGCAAAGCGGCAAAAGCGAAATTTAACCAGGAAAAAACAAAAGTCATCCCAATAGGCTCCCCTAAATACCGACTGAAAGTAGTCATCGAAAGATCCTTTAATATAAACAATGAGAAAATCCCCCTCGAAATTGAAATCGCGTCAGACGGAACTCTCACCAGACTCCTAGGCGCATGGATAGGCAACGACGCTGACGAAATGGCCCCTTGGGCAACGGTTATCCAAAGAATTCGAGGAAGACTGAACGAATGGGAAAAACCAGGCTTAACGATCTTCGGAAGACGCCTTATAGCCAATATGGAGGTCGGAGGTAGAATGCAATACCTAACAAAAGTTCAAGGGATTTCCCCATCAATTCAAGACGAACTAACAAAAATAGTAAAGAACTTCATATGGCCAAACCAACACGCACCTCCGGTCAACATGGAAACCCTATACAGCCCAATAAAAGAAGGAGGATTAGGCTTAATAGACATAAAATCACGAGCAAAAGCAATCCACCTTACCTGGCTAAAACCCTTTTTGAATCTGTCGAAAACGAGACCCGCATGGGCATACGCAGCTGACGCGCTGATCGCAAAAGCCGCAAAAGCGTCGGGTCCCTCGCTAGATGAAAAAACGAAGCTCCAATTCTTCCTCCAGAAATGGGAAATTAACGCAAGCCCCAGCTCACCCCTCCCGAAATACCTAAGGGTGATCCTAAACCTAGCGAAAGAGTTCAACGCCACTTTTAGCGCAATCAAAATAAGTAGAAAACTTAAGAAACGAATGCCAATCTGGCTGCACATAGGAGAGTCCGAAGAACAATCTACAACCATTAACAAAAGAATAAATAAATGCTTGCGCAATAAACACTGCATAAGAACAATAGAACAACTCAGTACTTTCGTCGAATACGGAGACAGGACAATAAGTAGAATCCAAAAACACTACCCGAAGCGCACATGTTGCCAATACTGTGCCAAAATCCGCGAACTACACGGGTGCGAAAACCCAAAAGAGTGCTATGAAACAGCAAAAGCAACGTACACCAGCCTCCCCGCGAAATGGACCCTCGAAAGAGAGCCATATAGAGACAACCTGTCACTCACAACAAACCGGAAAAAGGCAAACATTGCAAGCAAAGGTGAAAACGAAGAACTCACATTCGATCCGTCAATCACAGTCAAAAAGGACCTATCACGATGTTTCCGGATTTTCGCAAACCCGCACAAAAAATGCAACGACACCGCTAACAGACAAATCACCAAAGAGATCAGTAGAGAAACGACGATAGTATACACGGATGGATCTTGCCTGAACAACGGTTCCCAAAACAGCATAGCGGGCGCCGGAATATGGTACGGAAAAGACGACAGGAGAAATATAGCAATTAGAGTCCAGGACAAACTCCAATCGAATAACACAGGAGAGCTGTCTGCAATACTATACGTACTACAATCTACCCCCAAAATCCTTCCCCTAAGAATCATGTCAGACTCAAGTTACGCAATAAACGGAATAATCTGGAACTCACGCAAATGGGAAGAAAGAGGCTGGATCGACGTCGAAAATAAGGACCTGTTCAAATCGATCCTATCATGGAACAGAGCAAGAGGAGCTATCACGGAATACAAATGGATAAAAGGCCACAGTGAAGAAGAAGGCCCAAACAAAGAAGGAAACGACGCGGCGGACGAACTGGCACGACAAGGCACCGAACTGCCCCAATCCAGAGGCCATGTACACACAACCCTCGAGGAGTACCTCCCAACGGGAGCCCAAATTTCGAAAACAACACAAAAGATCCTATACAAAGGAATCAGAAGCTCGAAACCGGTTGAACCAAGAAGGAAAACAACGACGAACCTTAAAATAATCCAAGAAGACATCTACAAAATAACATCCCTCAAACCTACGGAAGAACGAATTTGGAAAGCAATACGCAATAGAACGAACAGCAGGAAGATCCAGATCTTCCTATGGAAAATGATCCACGACGCCTTCAGGTGCGGCAACTGGTGGCTAAATCTAAAAAACTACGAAGACAGAGCAAGATGTCAGATATGCAACGAAGAAGACTCAATGGAACACATACTCCTGAAATGCAACGCACCTGGCCAAAGAGTAATATGGAACCTAGTTAAAGACACTTTCGAAAGAAAGACAAATATCAGATTAGAAATATCGAAAGGACTCATCATGGGAGCGAACTTACTAACTTTCAAAGACAAGAACGACAAGAAACTGGAAGGTACATCAAGACTGGCGACCATCCTTCTTACAGAATCAGCCTTTGTAATCTGGAAACTAAGATGTGAAAGAGTCATCGTCGACGAAGACGAACCTCCCAAAATAATCCCTGAAAACGTGGTGTTAAACAAATGGTATAATGCAATAAACACGAGACTCAAGACGGACATAGCACTCACTAACAAAAGATTCCCGAAACACAAACAAGTCAAAGATGACCTAGTGCTGAAAACGTGGTCCGGAACCCTCGACAGGGAAGATCTACTCCCAGAAAACTGGATATCGTGGACAGGGGTTTTAGTGGGTCGACTCACAAAGGAACCATCGCCCGAACCCGAACCGCCGCCATCACAAGCCGGTCCGGGTCGGATGTAAATTCCTGAGTCAGCCCCACACGGCCTTCACCCGAAGGTGTGCGATCAGCGCATTTCCTCTGTTTGGTGTCGAACCAGAGGGTGAAACTCCCTCATAGTACGCTGGGGAAACGGAGATCGTAAATCGAACTGCCCAACCCCAAATAGCTCCACCAAAAAAAAAAAAAAAAAAAACAAAGTATGTGTCTGCTGACGTCGATACACTTACGCATTGGCGCCTGAGGCCTGAGGCCTGAGGCCTGAGGCCTGAGGGTTCATAGTCCCGAAAAGCCGTAGGAAAGCCCAACTACTCACTGACATGGCATAACATTAATATTGTTCAACATTAATTTGCTTTCTATATACTGCTGGCTACCTGATCGAAGGGATCGTGTAAGGTTACCAAAGAACGTGGTTATGTAGCTAGTACGGGACCAATCCGAAAGAGACAGTCTAATATATGTCCATGAATGTCCAATGTGAATGTGATGCCTCCTCAGAGAACGAGACCAGATCCAGCGATAACGGCAATGGCGAAACCAAAGACTGGCGCATTGATACCCATCGCAGCAGAGTTGGTGCCATTGTTGTTGTTGGGGTTGTTACTGCCATCGTCCCCAGCAAACGTGGTCTCAGAGCCAGGAGCAGAGTTGGTCGCGGTAATGGTGTTGGTCTGCTTGGCGCCGCTAGCCCCCGCTTGAGAGCCGGAGGCCCCTGCGCTGCCTGAGGCAGAGATGGCAGTGGTTATAATGGATCCAGAAACACTGGCAGAGCCAGAGGCGACAGCGCTAGCAGAACCGGAGGCTGCGCTGAGGGCTGCACTGCCGGAAGCAGCGGAGGGAGCAAGAGTACCGGAGCCGCTGGCATCAGCTGGGAACGAAGTCAACACAGGTGAGTACTTTTACACGCACGGGACAACTGCTAGGCTTACCTGAAGCTGAGGCAGACTCGGATGCACCTGGAGCCACAGCGCTCTCAGATGCAGACTCGGAGGCTCCAGGTGCGGCAGCACTGGCAGTACTGCTAGCTTCCTGACGACGCACTACGAGTGTAGCACGGTGAAAATCTTGCTACAAAGGCGGGGGGGTGTACGTACCTGCAGCAGTGGCGCAAGTGAGGGTAACATTCTCATGGCAGCTTTGTTGCAAGCATTCAGTCATAGCCTCCACAAAGCCTGGTGATGCGCATCCCAGGCATGAGAGATCGTCACTGGGCGAAAGCAACATCGTTAATATCAATACACTTCACGCCAGGTAGGACAGAGGAGACTTACGCTGCACATCCTTGGGGAGGCAAGCCATGGGCGGAAGCGGCTACGAGGCACTCCTGGTTGCAGGTGTGCTCACCGCTGCCTTGAGGAAGAGCCTGGACAGTGACGGCAGTGGCCAGAAGGGCAGCAATGGTAAATTTGGCAAACATCTTCGAATGTGATATGATGCGTGAAAGAGGGGTGAAATGCGAATGTGCAGAAGGAAAATAGAAGTCAGAGAAGGCCGAAAGGTTGACTTCCCATTGACTGGCCGAACACACCTTTATATTCTACTCTCAGCGCCACATTTGGCGGGGCAAACACACCGACTTACGACCATGGAAGTAACAGCCACGGCACCGAGTGACGCTGACGCTCATGATACATCGCTTGTGTAACGAAGCCGAAACAAAGAAACGAGGGTGGGCGCACCATCGCCATGTTCGTTCCATCGTGGAGCAAAGTCTTCGCTTCTACCAATGCTGTTGTCAGTGTGCTGCGACGCGACCGTCAGTGTCGGATATTTAAGTATCGCATTGGCTGAAGAAGAGGAAGTCAATATCATAGGGGTTGAAGATGAAGCTCCACATACCTGCGCAGTAGACATCACAGCCGACCGCCAATGACTAACATTGATGGAAAAGAGACAGTGGTCGCGCCCGTGCTATACAGTGATAGATCGTGCTGAACTACGGTTCGGCGAATGCAAGCCTACAACATTCAGTTGATGTCGCCAAGAACCGTCTCTTCTGCACAGCTGTGTTCTCGTGAGGTGGTCGAGGCCCACCCGCCCATGTTTTTTTTACGAAGACAATGCCGACGAAAACCGTGTCTATGCGATGTGTGACCATGTTGCAGTTTATCGTCTCGAGTTTGCACTGTACTGGCAGTCCCGATAAGTACCTCGATCGATTTGCGCACAAAGTATAATAACCTAAGTCACAGCTATTCAGGCACACGTGCAATAGGAACAATCATGAGCATACCTGACTTCTGGACTCAGAGGTAGCCCTCGCCCCAGAATACTGATTGGCTGTTGGAAGCAAAGACAGACGGAGTGAAATGACGATGATGGTCGCTTATGTAAGCAAAGCAGTCAGGACTCAGATCTCAGACACTGACTTGTCATGAACTTGAAACTAGCAGAATACGCTCACCTTGCTTCAGAGAGTTGTATGACATCTTAGTAAATACGATACGATCCTCACCTTGTTCCGCGTCCTATCTCTGACCAAAGTAAGCTTCAGCATATTAAACCATCAAATAGTGGTAGTATGGTACCGCAGAATTACATGATCAACAACCTGTGGCTAATCGACCATGCACAACTATGAAAGAACGTGGTTTTGCGAACCTCGTGAGGAAGTGAATACGTAAGAGTCCATGTCTGTCCGTAACTGTCCGAAACATAAGTCCGTGCGTGAGCACCTCCGAAACGCCATTTTAGAGGACGAGACCAGATCCAGCCAGGATAGCCACAGCTGCGATACCGGCACCAATGGCAGCGTTGAAGGGAGCAACGACACCGACGGCAGCAGAGCTACCGCTGCCAGTGCTGTTGCCTGCGCCAGAGCTCTGTGAAGCAGGGGCGGAAGAGCCTGCAGAGCCTGACTGCCTGGGACCGCTGGCGGCAGCGGAGCCACTGGAGTGTGAGGTGGCCGTGACGGAGACGCCAGGAAGGGAAGCAGACCCAGAACCGGTGACGGCGATGGAAGAGCTAGAGAAAGAAACGGGTTCACTCTCTGCGCTGCTGGAAGCCGTGATCTCGACGGAGGCAGCGGAGGAAGAGAAAGTGGGTTCTTCAGCTAGTAGATGTGCATGAGTTGACCCATTCACTATATAGTGTAAGAATGCGTACCAGGAGCGGACGATGACTCCGTTACAGTTGGCTCAGCAGCGGACGAAGAGAAAGACGTGGGCTCGGGAGCAGCAGAACTGGATTCTTCCTGGCGACGAACTATGGGGCCCGACGGTATGAGCAATGCGCAGTACCATGTGTAATATTGACTTACGAGCATTAACGCCATCCTGAGGAAGAGCCTGAACACTGACGGCCGCAGCGAGCATAGCAATGGTGATGAACTTGGCAGACATTTCGGAAGATGGTATGTTGCGTGAAAGTAGAGGAAATGTATGTGCAAGAGAGAGGACGAAAAGAAAAGAGAGCCCGGGGTAGTCCTAGTCTCGAACTCGCCCTTTTATATGTGCACGTCGGGCGTGTATCGGGTGAGCTCTGGAGGCGGTATGTTTACACCGCTATGAACATAAGAAGTCAAATTTCGGCAATGGCTGGCCGTAGAACCCCCATCAATACAAGCTCCAACAAAGAAAAACACTGTGCAAATTATGAACACCGTTGCATGCAGCGCCACAGAAATCACAGCGTTCCACAGGGTTGAATTTTTTGCCGTGACCTGCTCAGATACTGTTCCTTTCGGGCTAACGTCTGTGGCCAGAGCATGTCGCTTCGTATTCTCTAAGGTCAATCGTTGGAATAATGGTCAAAAATGGGGGACAACGTACCCACCCTGATAAGAAGCCACTATCGTTGTTGCCAAGATGAAGATCACCCCATGAGGCCAACAACAAGGCAAAATTGCGGAGGCTGCGCACGTTCATAGAATAGTCCTCCGGGGATGAGTGGCCTACGAAGCTCAGTATCACGTTGTAAGAAGACCGTTCCTGCCATAACGCTGACTTAGATGAGACCCAGGTGTAGGACGTGACGGCAGACGCACTGACGTCTGCTTCTGCCATATATAATCAACTAAGTCTAACTCTGATGAAGTGCCGGATATGCCTAGTCACGAGTGATCCGTGCGGCCACAACATGTTTTGTAGAGGAGCAAGTAACGAAGTACCTCGGTGTCACTTCCGTAATGTGTTGTCCTCTTAACACGGGTGTGCTTGTTCAAAAATATGTGGCGGGCCTATCAGAGTTTTTAAGTCGCGAATATGAGCGGACAGTTCGGTATTTGACACTCACCAAATTACAGGCAGAGGTCGGTCAGAGGCGAACCTGAGTCGATCCCGGGCCGCGACAACATGCGGTGTGTGCAACTGAAAATCCTGACGTAAGCTAGTGCCACCTACCTGTGCGGACGTCCCCGCTATGCAAGCGGCGCAGTGAAGCTCATGGCAAAGTCACAGCGCCATTCACTTCACAAGAACATTAGAAAGAAGCGTGGTTGCACGACATAAAATTAAGAGGCGTGAAGTACTTAAATAGTTGTAAGGGAGTGTGGCTGTGTGAATATTAAACGAAGAGGATAATGCAAACGAGTCCATACTCGACCGCCTGGTTTTTCGGCCTTTCTGTCCGAGGACTGCCCAAGGAAAAGTCCGTACTGGTACTCAGAGCACGAGGCCAGAGCCGGACAGAACGGCAATCGCCGCAACTCCAGCACCAACCACTGCATTGAAGGGGGCTGAGATGCCCATAGCTGCAGAGCTACTGCCACTTCCATTGCCACCGTTACTGCCGCTACCATTGGCAGAACTTGACGCGGCGGGAGCAGGTGCGCCATTAGTAGACTGGGCATTGTTTCCTTGGGTGCTACTGGTCTGGTGAATGATGGAGGACAAGGGGACAGTGGTCGAACCGAGCATGAGTCCGGAGGGGCCAAGACCTATGCCACTGGCAGTAATGCCAGTAGTAGGGAGGCTGGTGATGGCAGGTATGCTGACCCCGGGTATGCTGACGGAAGGAACACCGGTAGAAAGACCACCGACGAAGGGGACACTAATGGATGGGACACCGTCTAGAAGTATGATATGAGTGGCCATCCTAACAACAGGACAGCATGCAAACGGGTTGCTCACCTGGAATGGAAATCGTCGGGAGCTGGCGACGAACTGGAAAGAGCCCTGGCATCAGCATGTTGCTTTCTATTCAGGGCAGCGATATGGTACTGACCGGCTTCGGTGCCACAGGTGAGCATGACGGTCTCGTGACAGCTTTGCTGCAGACATTCTTCCATGGCCTTGACAAATCCAGGCTGACCGCAACCCAGACAAGTGTTGTCATCACTGTGACAGTCGTCAGTGAAAATTCTGAAGAACAAGAGTATTACTCGTAGTTGACTTACGCATTGCATCCCAGAGGAGGCTGCCCGTAAGCAGACGCTGCTGCAAGACACTCTACAGTGCAAGAGTGCTCCCCGCTCTGAGGAAGTGCTTGTATGCAGATGACGGCGGAGAAAAAAGTGACAATGAGGGCGAGTTTTGTGAACATTTTCGTTATGTCGAGAGCGAACGAAGAGTAAATGCAAGTAGAGGAAAGATAGAAGTTGAAATGGGCTGATGAGCTGGTCTGCACTCCAACAGCCCGTCCTCTTATACCCATCCTCGCAGCGCTACATACGACATGAAAGACGCAAGACAGTAGCCATTCGTGATAGGCGTGCAATGTCTGGGTACGGTCACGGGCGAGGGCCAATATCCATCATTGTCGCCCGAGAACCGAAGAGTGTTGAAAGCAGGCGTCGGAGATGGGCGCATCATCACAGAACTCTACGGAGGAGCCTCTGCTGTGACCGACAATTGGTATGTTGTGTAACATAGATATCATACATTCCACCAACCTGCCCACGAATCACCGGTCAGTACTTCGGTGATATCGCCCATCGTACTTCAAGTTCAGCTGGATACCAGCTCACCGTGATGAGATGATATACGCAACCACAAATTTCAACCGCCCATCTTGACGAATAGATTGTGATGTCGCTAGATACGGGTGACCTGGTATGGCTGGCAGGAGGCGGGACACCGTGTGAAACGAGGCTGTGAATAGAAAATGGTCGGTTTCGTACGTTGTTCCTGTTGGTAACAGTTGGGCCCGTCGTTTACACAATCAAAATATGGAAGGTACAGAGCGCATCTGCGACTTGAGTCCTGGTTACGCTGTATATACTGAGATAAGCCGTAGCTATCTACTTTGTAATCATATGAGCATGAAAGTCTATAACGCGTTGGTAATGACCCACCATTGTACACTCATCTCAAACATCCATCTCAAAAGTCATGGTCTTGATGTGCCAGTACACTGCCTGCGATTATGCATTGGGTCACCTCACTGACATTTACACGCCGATCCCGCTGAATATTCCTGAGGTATGAGTACGTGATGTGAGTTCGTCTGCAGACAGATGAAGGTTTTGAGTAAAAAATGGCGACGGAGATATCGGGAGTAAGCAGTTGGGCGCTTAGGACTTGATAGCCAGCGCTTACCTGATGTCAGCGTAATCTGAAGTACGCGCGTACTTCTTGCGTAACCTCTCGCGGTGAACGCAATTACTTTACCACCACCATCCCCAGTCGTTACCGTGTGAGAGTGACTCGAACAAGAGCTCGACACTATTCAGCTTGATAACATCTTCAGCTTCTTCAATAAAGTCTCCGCACTATGGAGGTGCCCTACTTTGGCGATAATCCAGGAGGAAGGAGAAGGCAGATTAACCTCGGAGGGTCTACCTCGGCGACCACTCATGCCTCTCTTCTGCAGGAGGCAAAGGCCCGCAGGCAGCAACGCGTCGATGTGAAGCGCAGACACGATAGCGCGACCCGGATACAAAGCTGGTGGCGCGGGCGTAAACAGGCTACCATAGTTCGCGAGCAGCTAAGGGCTACTTACGAACAGAACATCACGAATCTCACAGGATTGCGCTGCTTGGTATTGATAGGCAAGGATGATGCAGCACTGGTCAAGTGGTCGAGCGCAGTGGTCTTGGATGGAGGAGGTACGTGCGAGTGTATTAGTGCCCAAGTAATCCAAGTAACACATCGCCACAGCGTCCCTTTCCCAGGCTGCGAGTGATCCTAGCTGGGCTGCACTTCTTCCGAGGGTTGCAGCATTGTTGCTGAGAGCAGTTGCCGATCATCCGACGTCAACGAATGCCCCTATCCACCTCAAGGCCATCGATATACTGCTATCCTCGCAATCCTCCTCGAAGCCATCCGGCTTGTCGCGAGCGATACTCGAATCTTTATTGCGGAATGACTTTTTCTCACTTCTTGGAAAAGCAATAACTCGCATCGTACGTATCAGGTCCCTGATAGCTTTCAGCATACTAATCCAACTTCACATAGCCCGTTGCATCGAAGAACACTCCAAGTCTGCCCACCCTCATCCAACTTTCAGTCCTGCCATTCAGTGCATTCAGCACATCCGATGAAATATACCGAACCGCATTCGAGCAATTCCTGATCTACATCCTTACTATCCCATTACTACCGAATCGATTACCAATAGCGTCCTTGACCTTCCTGGCACCTCGCATACCCCTGGCTGACCTTCACCTCATCTCACCCTCCGACATCGTATCGATACTTTCCACCCAAGATGAACATGTCAATCTTCTTGCCAACCTGGTCGCATTCGCGCCCCCTAAATACAGCGCTTTACCCGTCAACTCCCTGACTGCGTATCTAGCGCTGACGAAGGAAGCGATGCACTCTCTGCCTCCCCAATCGCTCGAGCCTCCAGAGAAAAACTCACAGCCAACTACCTGGGCTGAAGATGACTCCGATTCGGAACATGAAACCCAGGTAGAGGTCGTAACAAGCTTCACGTCGAAGGCTGTTCTTCCTACGGTAGACAGCAAGACAAGAACACGTCTACAGACTTTCCCATCCCAATCACATCTGCAGTCACTGCTAAGGGCATCTTATAATCACTCTAGTTCTACTATCCGAGGAGCGCTAATCTCATGGCTGTATGCGCTGTCGACTGTCTGGCCCTCACGGCGAGACAAGATAGTCAGTACAGTAGTGACATGGAACGGCGGAGGACTAGTCAGAGAACTCTACCGCGGATACGTCCGTAGTTCGCCCCTCGGAAAGTCCACAAACCCCACAACCCTCACCGACGCGTCCTACGCATCACACTGGCCTCCTCTCCTCTTCCTCGTCGACCTATACAACCAAGCACTCCTGACCATGGGTGACGAAGAGTTCTTCTCGACATCGCAATCAGCCACTGGCTCAGCGTCAGCTACCAACATCGCCTCTCGCAATCCATTGACGACGGACGAGTTGACGTCGTTCTCGAGGCAGTTATTGAATATTACGTTTTTTGCTGTACTGGAGGGAGGATCAGACGAATGTGCAGGATGGGTCTATACCTGGGATCGGGAACTTGAAGTGGGAGGTCGCAAGGGAGAGGATGACCAAGCTTTTGCAGGCTATCCATGCGAGAGAGTGAGTACCTCGTCGGCTCACGTTTACGGGGATATATGCTTATTTGTGATCACGACGATAGTTCAAGAAGACCATTCCTACCACAAGACCACTGGCTAATGACTTCCCAACTCGACATCGGACCCTTCGTCGAAGCCGCCATGTACGTCCCCTCTCTCCTGCCCTCCCTTCCCCACCTAACTCACCTGCCTGCCTCCCCAGCTTCGAAGAACGCCAACTCTCCCAACCCGGCTCGCGCCCCCTCTCCAAACGCCAAATCGCCCTCCTCTCCCCGCGCCTCGGCGTGCTCAACCACATCCCCTTCGCCATCCCCTTCGACGTGCGCGTGTCGATATTCCGCTCGTTCATCAATAATGACAAGGCGCTCCGTGGCATCGATGGAAGGATGAGAGGACATCCGAGTACGAGGGTTACGGTCCGCAGGGGGAGTATTGCGCAGGATGGGTTTGATAGGTTGGATGGGTATGATTTGAGGAGTCCGATTGCGATTACGTTTATTGATCAGTTTGGTCAGGAGGAGTCAGTATCTGTGGTTCTTCCGTCTGGTGTTTGCTGAGCTAAACTTTACTTTTTATTGTGCAGAGCTGGTATCGATGGAGGAGGAGTATTCAAAGAGTTCCTGACGTCGCTGTGCAAAGAGGTCTTCGACACAGACCGCGGGCTCTGGCTAGCGAACAAGGAACACGAGCTGTATCCAAACCCCCACTCATACGCCACCGAACGTACGTACCTCCCCACCTCCAATTCCTCTGACGCCTAATCTCACATCTGACATCAACAGCGCACAGCCTAGCATGGTACCGCTTCATCGGACGAATACTGGGGAAAGCGCTGTACGACGGTATCCTCGTTGACGTTGCATTTGCCGGGTTTTTCCTCGCGAAGGTAAGCACCACTTCCCGCAGCACGTACTCCTAGCGCCTTTGGAGTAACTAACACCCCCGTTCAGTGGCTCGGTAAACAAAGTTTCTTGGACGACCTCGCAACGCTTGACCCTGAGTTGTACAACGGTCTGATCTTCCTCAAGCACTATGACGGCAACCCCGAGGACCTCTCTTTGAACTTTACGGTCGCGTTGGAAGGTGCGTCCCTCAATCCCTCAAACCATCATCCTACATTGCGGGGTGGGTATTCACAGTCAGTGTATTTGATGTAGAATTCGGGGTGACGACGACGGTCCCGCTCATCCCTAATGGCGACAAGATAGCCGTGACGAAGGAGAATCGCCTGCAGTACATCTATTTGGTGTCGAATTATAAACTCAATAGGCAGATCAAGAAACAGTCGGACGCGTTCTTTGAGGGGTTGTCGGAGATTATCGATCCTAAGTGGCTTCGGTGAGCACATTTCGACTTCAGATTGACAGCAACAGTAATTGATGCGGTCGGTGTAGGATGTTCAATCAGCAAGAGCTACAAATCCTGCTTGGCGGTGTTAACTCACCTATAGACCTGGAGGATCTGAGAGCGCACACACAATACGGAGGGCTGTACAATGACCAAGAACCAACTATACAAGTCTTCTGGAGGGTCAGTCGTAACCTTGTGTCTTTCCATCGAGTTTCCCGCTCACAGTTGGTCGTTTGAACTAGGTCGTCAACTCGTTCAACCATGAACAACGCCGTGCACTGCTCCGTTTTGCGACGAGTTGTAGCCGGCCGCCTTTACTGTAAGTTCTATAATCAGAACATCTGCTATCCTTCCAATCTTCTAATCCCTGGATGTAGTGGCTTCAAGGAGCTTTACCCCAACTTTGCCATTCGTGATGCTGGGTCGGACGAGAGCCGGTTGCCGACTGCCAGTACATGTGTAAATCTGCTGAAGGTACGCTCCCAACGTCGCAGTTTCATCATGTACTGACTCAACGATGGATGTTCGTCACATAGCTTCCTCGATACACGAGTGAGAGGACGCTACGACAGAAACTGGTGCAAGCCATCCAGTCCAACGCAGGCTTTGATCTGTCATGATTAATATTCACTGCATTCCCGGGGCAGCTACAGCGACACATGGATAGCGAGCGCTAGCTCGAATAGGCACGTCTAGCACCCATTTATGGATAGCTCTTCTAGCGCCGTAGTATCTAGGCCGTGCTATCCGTCCCGCTCTACAGGCGTCACAGACTGTATAATGAGCTTTTAGCAGGAGCTAGCAAGCGTATGCTCGACTAGTAACCACAAGTATACTTGACATATGCACGGAGGGGGGCCTACCTCGCACTAGCTGGCCTAGTAGCAGCTAAGCTGCCCCGTGAGAATTAGGGCCTACCATACCCGGGAACGCAGTGATTGCAGTGTTTTGTCGGTGGTCAACTGCTTCTCGGGGAGGGACTTGGCATGGTTTTCGTGTATTTTTTCTGCTATGTTGGGTCGTTGTATAACAATCAAAGCTTAGAAACATGTACTGATACTAAACTATAATCACTGTGTACACCAGACGTGAATCGTCTCGAGTATCTGCTTGCCTGCCCCATGCATTGTTGTGACAGGCTCCCGCGTGATTGTGACACGGCGCGTCTTTCACGATCGGGCGGTCACACTTCCTCCGTGCGACTTTCATGTTTAATCCGAGTTTTTTGCGCGATTTATTCTTAGCTTGTTTCTCATGCATACTTGATTACGCGCAACGACTCAGATGGTTTGAAGCAGCTACTCGCGATCGTCGTTGCTTAAAAATCTAGGAAATATCGGCCGGAATGTCGACAGCTGTGCCCAAAAGATCTGCGACAGGACACCACGACCTCCTCCCAGCCTCCGAATCTCATATTAACCTCTCAGACGTTCCTCTCGTTCCAACAAGGTCATTTATAGGTTTTACATTCGGCAGAGGCACCGTAGTAAGCTACTAATCCCCACCGTTGTCTTTGCTGTCTCACAATTAGCTCACGAATGAATCCGAGTTAGATATGGCGTATATGGCCGGCCGTGCTCATGCACACTGCCTTTGCCGCAGGTATGTACCCATATGATATATCCAAGTTGCGTCATAGTACTTATTCTCGTACTAGTTGTCGTCACAGTGTCCATGAAAACCCAATATAAACTGGAGGTGCCCAACGTACTACTCACGCTGCTTGGTGTGGTCATTGGATTCGTCATATCATACAGAGCGTCCTCTGGGTACGTCTGATCATACATATTATATGAGAAGTAAAGGTGGTTATTGACAATGCGCTATACAGATACGACAGATACTGGCAAGGCAGAAGCTCCTGGTCAGACGTCATACGCACCTCCCGGACGTTCGCCCGTCTCATCTGGTTCCACGTCCCCTTGAGTTTCTCCCCTCCCGGGTCAGCCAGCTCTCATTCCGGCACCACAAACGAAGATGCTGGTAAAGAGGAGAAGGAAGAGAAAGAGAAAGGAAGGCGAGGGAGAAAGAGGTACATAGGATCATGGCTGAGAAACGTATGGCGTTGGATCTCGTCGAGGGGTGCGTGCCTCCTTATGGTATACTCGTCCATGGCTGCCTTGATAACACGTCGGTGCTTTCAGCTTCTCTGTTGCGTTGAAACATCACCTCCGGGGTACGTTGCCTCATATAACGCGCATACACCCAGCACGACTGACTGACCACTACTGAATATGCAGGCGAGATGGGCATTTATTATGAAGACCTGTACCCCCTCGTTAGACCCCTTCACGAGCACGAGCACCAACGCACTGCACACCCGACAAACGGAAAGCAGGTGAGTACTTTCATGCTTCATTCCCCAAACTTTCCCTCATGGAGATTCTGTTGGCAGCCTCAACCTGGCCCATCAAAAACCACAAGTCCTCTATCCGACCCAACACCCATCCTACCACCTTCACCACCACCCACACAGCTAATCGACTCGGACCCACCCATCCCACCGATAAACTCCTACGGCACCCTCTCCCTCTCCTCTCCACTACACCCATCGCTTTCGCGGTCCTCAACCCTAAGCACCTCCTCCCACAACTCTTCAGTTGCGGATGAATCTCGTCCACTCCTACCGAATAGCCTCCTACAGAAGAGACGACGGAAGGGCGTGATGGAGAGTGTTTCGGGGGATTTGATCCCTTTTGGCGGGGTTTTTGACTCGCTAGCTCGAGTGCTACGACTCAAGCGAGGTGGGTCTGGGTATGAGAGTCTCGTAGATGACTTGGAGGGTGGGATACTGGGTGTGAATGTCGAGGGTGGATTGAGAGAAGTAGTGGAAGGAGGAGGACATTGCAAACACAGACCGCGAATAGCAGGTGGAGGGGAGAACATACCGCTGGAAGTTGTGAGGGCGTTGAGCTGTTGGTTGAGTGTGTTGGAGGAGCGGGGGAGTGTTTATGGTGAGTTCTCCATCTCCGTTCAGCTAGTCTTCAGTCTTTGCCAGTTTCCTTTCGCTGGCTTCGCTTCGCCATGGATGATTCGAGAGTGGGTTTGCTGATTGATTGGGGTGTGGTGGTGCTGTAGGGACGACGCTGGGCGGGATGTTCGGGTGCTTGTCGGCGTTTGAGGATAGTCTCGCTGGTACGTCTCTTCCTCTCCCTTTCTCTCCTCTCCTCTCCCCTTCTCCCTCCTGAAGCTTCCATCTCACGTCTTTGTTGGTTTGGCACTGCAGCGTTGGAGAAGATCTTGACGACTCCTCTTCCTTTGTAAGTAGCAGTTTGATTAAGGACTTGTACTATGTATGCGCTTGCTGACCACTCTTCCTTGGTTCTTTGTAGCGTGTTCGCGACGCACATCAGGTAAGTAACACGTCGCTATGAGTATGCGCGTCGGTGACTAACCACCTACCTTTCGCCCACCAGACAGTAAGCCCTCCTCTCTTCCTCCCTCCCCATCTCCCATCTCCATTCACACCTCCCTGCACCATCACGCTCTCGCTAATCTCAACTGACCCGTCAACAGCACAGTATGGCTCTACCTCTTCGCCCTGCCCTTCCAGCTAATCGACCAGTTCGGCTGGCACACGATCCCCGGGGTGTGCATCGCGGCGTTTATATATCTCGGGTTTGTGGCGACGGGGGAGGAGGTTGAGCAGCCTTTTGGGTATGATGATGTACGTCGACTTCTCTCTCCCCTCTCTCTCCCCCCTCTTCTCCTCACCTTCCCATCCCTGGTGTGCAAACTGGAGATGAACTGACGAACTCGCGAACCATGGATAGAACGACCTAGACATAGACCTATTCTGCCGAGCCGTCATACACGCCGACATCGAACACGTCAAGCGGACGCCGTGGAAGAACGTCTGGTTGGGTCCTCCCCACCCCATCCCTGTCTCTGTACCTTCTTCGCATTCGCATGGGAGGATTGAGGAGCTTTTTGGTAAGCTGAAATGTATTCATTCTGGTGTCACGGTGCGCACTAATGGGACGACTGTAGGTCGGCAGAGGTGATCAATGATTCGGGATTGAGAGGACGGGTAACGGAAGGTTTTTGTTTTTGTTTGATACCCCGGAGAGCATGTTTAGCTCGATATTATTGGATTTCCAAGGTTTGAGGACATCTAATTTGTATATACCTTAATGCACAGCGGTAGGATTGGATTGGATTCATCATCGTATACGTATTGTCTCCTTCAAGAATCGGATTGCTAGAGCCCATTGGGTATGAGTGTCGTAGATGATTGTATCGGGCATAGTTCAAATATGAAACAAAAACGTCAAGATTCAGTGCGAAACGTTGAAGCTGGCTTTGTGCATCAAAGGCCGACAACCAAATGAGAATATAATACAGTATAGTCCAAGAATTTGCATCCCAGTCTTCAGTCTATCGTTAGTATGAGAAGAGCAGAGCCTTACAGCTCGAGAGGGCGCTGAACCCGTAAACCACTTCCCTGCTCGACGTCTAACCACACCGATCAGCCAACATGAACGACACCCGCACAAAAGTCCAAACAACTCACCGCCATGACCAGCACGCACACTATCACATACCCTAACCCTCGCAACCGTAGGATCATGATCACTCGCCCTCTCCCCCACCGACCTCGCCCACGTATTCACATGCACATGCTCAACCTCCGTTCCCCTCCTCCCAATCGCCTCCGACACAAAGATATGGTCGATCTCCTGCGTGTGCTGTTCGTATACGTACGTGTATCGCTCGACGGGCGGGACACCGGAGAGTTCGTTGATGTCGGATAGGAGAGGGGAGAGGGAGCGGAAGACGGAGCGGGTTTGGAGGTATTCGTTCATGTCGCCGGCGAGGATTATGGAGGCGTTGGGGGAGTGGGTGAGGATGTTTGAGACGAAGTTCTACGAATATAATTGTGAGTTGGGTTTGCCCTGAGAGAGAGTCAAATCGTCTTACGGCGGTGACGTTCACTTGATGGGTTCTTCGCTCGCTATGGCCGTTCACGGGTGGGCGGGGGTTCCCATGGGACGAAGAGCTATCCCGCTTTGAGCTGAAGTGGACGTTGACTGTGTAGAATCGTTCGCCGTTGGTCGTTTGCCATGCTGCTGCCAACGGTTTGCGCGAGTCTTCCCAAGCTGAGCTGGAGGGGTCGACACGGCCAGGGTTCAAGCTGAGAGCATTGGGGTCATCGTCATAAGAATCTGTCTCGAGAACAAATACAAGTGAAACGCTTGCCTGAACGCTACTTGACCATCGTGGTCCTTTATGACTTCTATGGACTGAGTTGCGTTCCCGGTTAGTGATCCTCCGAGCAAAGAAACGCGCTCTGGTCTCCATCTACAACAAGGGAGGTTGAAAACCTTGTATATTGGCAAGATGATACACACACAAGAACTTACAGATACGCCACTCGGATATTGCTTCCCGGCTTTCCACCATCCTCGTTATCCTTCGGCGGGATGTTCACAAATTCATACTTCACTCCCGGCCTGGCTCTCGCAATGGCGTTTGTCAGCGCCTCAAGAGTCTTGTTTGCGGTTACGACACCGTTGTCAGTAGACCCCGAGTCAGACTGGATTTCTTGGAGGAACATGATGTCCGGGGCGTTGAGATAGTTGGCTATGTGGTTTGCGACTTTCGGAATGTGCCGTGAGCGCGGAGACATGTTCTCTACCTATAAATAACGGAGCGTGAACGGTGAGCTGCGCGTGGAGGTGGGAGGAACATAAGGTCGTACGTTGTAGTCACCGATCGTGAGTTCACATGGGTCTCCGAGCGCAATGATTGAAGAAGGCAGAGGTTCCTCGTCTGGGACGGAGGTGATGGCTGGGGCGGTCAGGGGAAGGATTGTATAAAATCCGAACTTTCAAGAACATTAGTCTGTGCGATGTGAATGAATCGCAAAGTATATGTACCTGATATGTGACAATGCCTGTGATGTTCTCGTATGTCACTCCGACCGCGCTCTTGGGCCTGCGGGAACCATCCAGTGGTCGGCCTAGGGGGATTGTCTCTGCATGTGCGTATGGGACGCCATCATCACCTTATGCACGGATGTCAGAGAAACACAGATGGAACCGTCGAGTTGAACATACCAGCTACTATTGTCAAACCACCACGCTTGTTGAGTCCCTGCACAGGCCAATCCCCGCGAACCCATACAGCCCCCATCCATGACGGGAAGTTCAATGCTACGGGGTTCGGAACAGTAACTAGCTGACCTTCCAAGCTCTCCCAGAAGTCGAGGCCGTAACGGGAGGGCTGTAAGGTCGCATTGACGGCACTCAACAGGCTGACATTACTCGGCACGGACAACCATCCCTCGGGACCGACATCCAACGAGGACAAAGGCCCTGTAGGTGGTATACGGTCGTAACCGAGGACGACTGGCTTCACTTCGTTGCCGGACGAGTGGACCACAACCTTTGCTGGGTGAATCAACTCCGTGAGGAAGAGGTCGTCAGGCCTGTTTGCGTTGCGATATTCTGTCACTGTGCCAGACAAACTGATCTTGTCCCCGACTTTCGTGTTGCGCACCGCAACTGTTGAGCCAAAGACGCGTAAACCACTCGAGACGCGTTCATCTCCGGAAGGCTCGTCCTCTAGCCATAACCCGTATCTATCCTGAAAAGGTGCGAGAGCGGTGTTGAGTGCTAGGCGGTGCTGAAAGTCAAGCCGTTACCCACCTTTGCGGTGATTACCCCAGTGACTTCATGGACCACCTTTCCAGCTAGAGGTGATAGGAAAGAGCTCCCTTTAATCTCTGCTATAGTTGTAGCATCTGTCAAAGATAGAAACCCGGTGAGCAGTGTTACCAGCGCGCCGTAGTGCATGATGGTCCTGTGTAACAAGCAATGCGTAACAGGCAAATGGATGAGGATTGCAGGCGCGAAGGTAACACTTGAGACCCTCCTTTACTCGTGTTTCACGCGTGTATAGCTGGTAGGAAGAGGATGTATTCGCAGATGAACAAGGTCACCACCCAAGGTTGCTCAGAATGGTGGTCGTCTACGGCAAGGAGGTAGTCGCCGGGCGCGTCGAGCACGACCGCACGTTCGTGCGCTTTGGCTTCGACCACCACCATGACAATCAACGCCGGAAGCAGTGAACGCAGCAATCAAAGAGTCAAATGCATTGTACCTCTCGTGATGGCCAACTGAAGTATCAATGGTGGCTGTAGGAATTGGACAGCAATCTGAGGAGCTGCAGCAGTGGTATGCTATTCGCTCTGTAAGAATGCTGCCCACGGACCACGGACAGTGACCCCGCAGTCTTGACATGGGTGAGAGCTTGGTGAGCGGTTTGTTCCTATACTTTGCACTCGTGAGCACTGACTGCTGCGCCTAGATTGTGACACCATATCTTTTCTGGTATTAAGCCAGCAACGGGCTATCTCGTCCTTAGTACCATCTCTCTCTCGGAGACTATCATGCTCTGGTGTATCTCGAGACGCAATGTCAGACCATTCTTCTGCCGCCAATCTTCCCCCAGAGTTGTTCCCCCTCATCCTCCAGCATCTCGCCCATGACCACTGGGAACACGGCTATTCCAGAGGGAAAATAAAGCACCATCTCTTCGCAGTATCACTGACATGTCGGTTCTGGGCAGAGAAATGTCGACCACACCTGTTCAGATCCCTCAGTTTCCGTACCAAGGCGCATTTGTACCAATTCTCCGCACTCTTGGATCAGGCGGCTCAAACCCTCCAGAAAGTGGCCCCACTTACTACGCATCTTCAGGCCTTGGTATTTATTCCCTGTGAGGGAGACCCTCCATGGGTCCACCTTGTATCCCCTACCTTGCGGCGCAAGATCCCCGACCGTGTCACCATCTATCTGGGCCTCGACGCCACAGGTTTCGTCCCCAAAACAAATCGTACTGTCAGGTCTATTCACCATAGCCTCCCAAAGTCGGTCCCCACCTTCTACTCCCAATTCCACTCCTTGTACCTATCCGACGTGCACTTTCGAGATGTCGCAGACTTTGTCCGACTGGTCAGCGAAGTACGCACATTGCGTCAGCTACGCTGTCATCGCTTAACATGGGACAAGTCAGTTCCCTCTGAAGAAGTCTGGGGACACACAAAGCAACCGAGCTACCTTGAAAATGTTCATGCTGAAGACTGTACGGACAACTGGGTGTTTCTCGGTCTTGTTGCACGACGATCTCTCACCGTTGTCGAGAACACTGCTCAATCTCGCAGCGCGAGTAGAGATTACGTCCTCTCGAGACACGACTTAATGCACGCGAGCGAGATTGTGCAGGCTTGTCAAAGGGTCTCTGGTCATGACTCTGGAATTGGCTCATCGTCTGTGAGCATCACCACTAGTTGGTGGTCTTCGTACGGTGGTTATGGTGAGCCCCTGTCAGTCTGCAAACCTATTTAGCACGACTGACCGCTATATTCTCTCAGACATATCGCATACAGCTATGGGCTTTGATGGCGGAGGCATCAACGATGCGAGCTACCATCCACCAGACATCATGTTCGGGATCGGTCTCTCCTCCCCACCCGACCTTCCTCCACCGTCGGCTCGCGTCGGCTCTGTACCTTCACCGCGTCTCCTTCAATCCAACATCGTAACTGTAGTTTTCGATCTTGTACCTTCCGCCCGCTGGTGCTGGCATCCTTGGGACTGCGACTGGGACCTCATCGCAACGCTCGCCCTCCAACTTCCCCAGCTTCGTCGAATCGTACTGGGGTTCGTCAGTAAATCCAACTTAGAGCACTTCGTCCACCGTCCGCACGGGGTTGCTTTGGGACAAGTGGCAGTGATAGGAAGTGATAAGCTGAGGTATGCGTACGTCCAAGCGCAGGGAAAGAGGGGGAAGGAGGTGGTTTGGGTGAGTGTGGACCCGATTACATTGAAGAACGAAGGTGCGTATCACAGATATCTTTCATGTTTGTTAGTGGCTTGTATATACTCATGATGGTCCTTATGCGTTGTAGACCCTCCAGTATTGTATGAGCGTTTGGTGGATGTTGGGTTGGGACGGGAAGAGAGCACACGGCGTGGTAGCACTACCAGTCGGCAGTCTGTGCGCACAAGTACTCTTGTCCCATGAAGATTACGACGGAAGTCTCTGGTCATATACTATTGTTGCAATATTCAGCAACGCTCTGGTTAATCTCTATACCGTGGCTGACATTGAATTCGATCTTTCGGCTGTGTCAGCCTCATTTCGCGTCCGACTGCAGGATCGACAAGCAGTTCGGTACGGATCGCGGATAGCCATATTTCGTCAGCCGCGCCAGCCAAAGTCGCCGTTGCGAGATCTCATCCTCCTTGCCTCACAACTTCACTGATACCACTTGTTCCAGGAGCACTACTCTCGTCGAGTAAGTCGTTCTGCTCACGTCTAGTATGTACTCACCAACAACAATGATAGATAATTTCCTCTCGTGCTGGTCACTCAGAAATTTCGTTGCACTCGCCTTCACCATGCATATGTTTAAGAAACACGATCAATCAACAGTGCCCCCAGAACCCCGAGGTCAAGACATATCAGCCCCGTTCCAAACATCCAATGCGAAATCGCCCTCAGCATATGGCGCCTCACGGTTCCCAATCACTCATTCTCCCACTGTCGATGATCGATCGCCTGGTGCCTATGCACGTCGGAGTATTCTACGCAACTCGCACGGACCTGTGCCTGGTGCATCTTCGATGCCAGCGTATTCATATGCCGCGTCGCCGCAGGCTTCATTTGCCCATGGCGGCTCTATGACGTTCATACCTGCTTCTCCATCCAGTCCAGCCTTCTATCCCGGCTTGAACGCGGTCACATCTACTTGGAATCATGCCGAAGCCAGGCAAAGTGGTATTCCCGCAACCATGTCTCTGCCACAGATGGCTCCTCATGCACAAGAGCATTGCTATGGAGGGCCTGTCTCACCTCGGAGCACGAATGCGTTGCCTAATCCGTACGAGTCCTCCTTCGCGAGCTCGGTCCCCACGCGCGCGTCTGTGCCATGCATAGTGCGCCCGCTGAACGTTCGCAAGAATCCTCCCTTCCCATTTCCGTCAGAGGCCGCGGCCCTTCACACGCTCGCCCGAGTCCTGCGAACAGAGACGAAAAAGTTCCGCATTACGGACTTTATTGACATCGAAGAGGGCGAGTTCGCTGCCCTTGTCGAAGCCAAGGAGCGAGAGAAAGGTCATGACGTAACGCCCTACGTCCACCGGATGCAGATGCAGGATCCACGCATGCGAAGAAAGAGCATGTGGGATGGTGAAGAGGAGACTGAGACTGTGATGGATTGCGTCCGAGATAAGATGGACGACGAGGGTGGTGGTGCCTCGCGGTGGAAATCAGAACGTATGGAGAGAAGTGAGAAGAGAAGGAGGGAAAGAGAAATGAGATTCAAGGATCTACGTATGTATTTCCACGCTCATCTCTCGCTGTTATCACCGCCCTGACTGACCGTTGATGATGCGTTCTTGCTAGACCTGTTTGGGACGCACTTGGAGGATTTACCGGATTTTGCGCTGTCTCCCGTTATCATAGGTGGATACTTGCATGAGGTGCCGACAGCTGTAGCAGCTGCGATAGAGGAGCTTGTGATTTCGAGTAAGTCTGAATATGACCGGTACTTCCTCCAACTAACGTTATTTCCAGGATTGAACGAGCCTAATTTCTTCAACTCAAGACCTGATCGTACACAACTTTTTGAGCTTGTATCGCGGTTCGATCAGCTAGTCACTGCGAATGCATCCCACGGGCGATTAGTACCACCTCCATCGCTAAGCAACGAGTCAACCCAGAGCATATATTCTCTCCTGGTCACATATCTTTCTGCTCTCCCTCACGCCATCATTCCTCGCCCCCTCGTCGACGCGCTCTGGTGTTGGTGCGTCTCGCCGTCAGTTACTCGTGCCCAACGCGCTCGCATCGTTCGTAATGACCCGGAGGCAAGCGAATCCGAGCATGAAACGAGCGAGGAAGAAGAGGACCATGTGAACTACGCCGAACGTCTGCGTCAAAGGGAGCGCGAGTTCCTTGACCTTCCGTCATTCAGGGTTCAAGTCAGAGTTGCAAGACACCTCTTATTACTCCTATCTCGGCGACAGTTCTCCTTGCTGGTCTACCTCATGACCTTCATACGTGCAGTGCTACGCCTGGACGGAGATAGCGATAAGGAAGGAGATCAAACGTCCAGTGGTGTCGCTCTTCACGATATCGCTCGGGCGTTTGGTGGTGTCTTACTCGGCGGTCGGGACTGGAAGAAACGCAGTAGTATCAAGTATCGCGATGGTTTGCCTGTCAACGGGGACCGAGACAGGACGTCCAAGGAGCAGAAGATCATGACGTGGCTTGTGAACCACTGGGGACGAATTGCATCTGCGTATGAACTTGATGAGGGCCCTGGCGAGAAGTTCGGTCAAGGGTCAAGGCCCCGAGCCACATCAATGCCTGTGAAAGGTCCGGAACCGACCCGTTCCAGTCTCGATGAGCAACATAACAATGGCAAGTCGAAAGCGTCCGGTCAACATCACAAGGGGTCTTGTCTTTCTCAAGTCGTCTCCTCAGTTCGTGATGAACGCGAGGAGTCGAAGCAGAATCCCTCCGGACAACTGAACCGCCTTCCAAGTTCGGAGTGTGAGTCCCTCACGTCTGGAGACACCGCGGGCTCTGCATGTTCGTCAGACTGGGAAGAATTGCCTATAGTCTCAGCTCATCCCACTCATTCAAACGGGAAGATCCTGAGTTTACCGAAGGACGGCAAGACCGAACCTGGGCAACAAGTCCTTAGTACGCTACTGGCTCGTCAGGCCGAAGAGGAAGACATTCTGGAGTATTATAACGGCGATAGCCGTGGTCACACTTCTGGAATGTCGGCATCAGAGGGAGATTGTGGCAACGCCGACTTGGATGACGATAGCAGCGTGTACTCTAATGGTATGTCATTCAGTTAGAACGGCTTCGTTGCACCACTTAATGGGTAGCTTACTCTACGGTTTACAGATAATGCATTGCAAGAGCACCAGTCACGAGATTTGGCTGATCAACGGAGTGCCAAACAAGATTGTACGGAGAAGACAGCTGCTGCCGCAGAGATTTACGCCTTGCGAAAACAATTGCGGCAAGCTCTCGATGAGCGAGACCAGGCGAGGAAGGTGGTTGATGACATGCGGGTCGTAGTCGATCGCGCTCGAGTCTGAATCGCATAAACTGCCCGCTCGTAGTATACTTTATTACGTAGTTTACATTGGAATGATAACAGCTCGTCTATTTTCTAAAACATAAAACGAACGGGAACAACGCTCATAAGAATAAGTATAATCTCAGCCCTGCAGATTGACTGTCCCTATTCAACAACCATCGAGGGCTGGGGTGAGGCCTTGAGTGTTTTGCATGAAATAAAGCAGCCTGTTGTGACAGTGAGACACGTCGACCAGTAGCACGGCATACCTAGAACAAGCCGTAGTAGCTAGAGGTACGACTATCGACATGATCCTTGCGGCCGCCACGACTCAGGGAGCATACCTAAACACGACTGTGAATAGGATATAGGCTGACACTGGGTTGTGGCGCGCAAAGACATAGTCGGTAGTCGACCCACAGCTGCTGACAGCCAAACAAATGAGCTGGTAGGGCATGAAAGAGATAGAGGGAATGATTCACCTTTGCACCAATCTCGCCTGCTTTTATAGACCTCCGGGCGCATAAGTATTAGCCCACGGGCCGAATATTGTTAAAACTTCCACGTACCAGCAACGAACAGATACGCCACAACACCTTACAACACCTCCTTATCTGAGCTAGTGTTGCTATCATCAGTTTGTTGGCCCACTCGAAATACAAATTGTACCATGACATGCCGCGAAACTTAACAGCAGGAAAAACCCGCTCTCCTCATCACAACACCGCGGAGCAGTACAAATGGACGGGTGGTATTGGTGGCTTCCAGAGCTTCTTGCCGGGGTCCCCGAGATGCCATTGCGGGAATGTACCTGTCGGATAGGCTTCGGCAATGGCGATACTGTGGATTGGCAAGTCGAAGGTTGGATCTCATGCGAAGGATTCGTGCTGAACAAGAGCTGGAGGTACCTTTTCGCCTCTCAGGGTATGACGACCTTGGGTCACGTAACATGTCAACGATCGAATAAACTTTCCGACGTGGAAGTGTGGCTGGCCAGTCTACGTAAGTGATGGGATGGATCAATTGAGATGCAACCCTGTGGCTACTCGGTTTTGGCTCGCTCTTGCCAATGCCATTGGACGATATTTCCTCGGAGTCCCCTGGGAAGAGCTTGAACAGCGTGGTTACACGAATTGCGCCCAATATCAGGGAGTTTCGCGGAAAACGTACCTGAACATCCTTGGCGGGAGTGCCTGAACGACCATTGTCTATTTTCCCTAGCCTCTTTGATCACTGTTCAAATGAGACTTACAGGCGCATGGCCGCACCTGCGGATATGTCAAGTAAGCTCTGCGCTGGCATGGTTCGTGACCGCATTAGCTGGAATTCAGACTGTCTGCATGATTAATCGATGCCACAGCTTGTGGCATTGCATGCTAGAAGAATCGAAAGTTGACCTATCAGAAGTGATAGCTACGCAGGTAGTGAACGTGTTTGCCTAGAATGACAATAGCTGATTGCGATGAATAACTCGGGCACTCCGCCGTACTGACTAGTTGCAATAGCGCATGCGGGTCAGGTGAGATTATCATGGCATCGACTCGGACCTACTCGGAGACGGTCAGGAACATATTCAACACTTCCACCCCAATTTCTGTCTGAGCGATAACACTCACAACAATCAAACCGAGTTTATCGAGCCTGACCAACTTCCTAATACAGCAATTAATGACATCAATACTCGCCGAAGTGTAGATTATGGATGCGACAGGAGATCCAAGTCTCCCGCGCAATACACATTGAAAACAATATTCGACCTAAGAATGCAAACACGACTCACCTGACACAGTGTTACCTCCTTCTGTCTCGTCTCTCGTCATAATTGTTCCTCGAATCAATCTTCCGATACCGGTGTGCTTCCTCCACCTCTCTACGGTTGAACACATCTCCGTACCCACCGGACATTCCGCTGCGCACCGTACTAGGCGTCGCACTTCCCTCCATCTCTCTCTTCTTCCGTCTGATAAGCTCCAGTGCTCGTTGTCGTTCGGAAGACTCGCGATTCAGGCGTTCAGCCACCGCAGGCTGTTGGTTACTAGTGCTGCGCTGAGGTGACTGACGACGCCCGTTTGATCGTGACCGACTTGAAGAGCTTAGCGAGTCTGCCGGCGACCTTTGAGCTAGCTGCCTGTTTATGCTCGTCAACGGGTCGTTTGCGGACTTTCGGGCCAACTCGCGATTTCTGAGCTCATCATTAGATCAGTAGTTTGAGTCATGATCTGGGAGGTAACACACCGCTTATCGCCCTCAAGCTCTTTCGGAAGACCATGCTCTTTTTCTGAGTACCAGGGCTTTCGATCTTTCTCCGTTGGCGCAAGAGGGATACCCTGCTCTGTTGTAGTTGGAGCAGCTGTTTTCGAGGAAGTGCGTATCGCCACTGGTAGTGATTGCTGTGGTGTTTGGTATTGATATATAGTCCATGGACTGCGACACGGGTATATGGAAACTTACCCGTTCTAGATCTTCAAACAGGTTGATGTGCCCACCGGATGTCAAGGACGACGGCCCAGCCTGGGGTCGTTCTTCCTCGTCGTCCGCTCTCCTCCGTGAAGAGCTTGTGTTGGGCAGCCCTGCTCTTTGCCGTAGTAATTCTATCCTAGCCTCTGAGTCCTATCCCGCAGTTCAGTGGGATGTAGACTTCACATCCATAAATCCATGCTTACTCACTGCTAGAGCCATCTTTCCTTCTTGTGCCGCCTCCTTCAAACGAGCCTCCTCTTCATCTCGTCGTACTCGTTCTATATTGTCCCGCCGGTATGGATGGTAGGATTTGTGATGCGCAATGTTAAGCTTTCCCATCTTTGAGTTACAGAATGGTCGGCGAGAAGAGAGTAGAATGAATCTATACGAGGTGTGGTAGACGTCCGTCGTCAAAACAGGTGTAATTACTGAAAGGAGCAATGACAGTGTATTCAACGCCTGAAGCGCCCGGTGAGCCGCGATGTTCATACCGAAGATCCCATGAGACTGATGAAATATCAGACACGTCACAGCAATAATAGTACAACTACCAAAATAGGAACGCGGAGGAGAACATGAGATGCTTAAGTATACTAACTAATCTATGCTAAATAATCTTCGTCTTCAAGCATTGATCTGATACGAGCAACGTCCTCTTCAACCTCGTTCACATACCATATAGTGCTCGCAGCCAAATCGTCAGAGTCGATATCGAGGGCGTATATCTCTCTAAAAGCATTTGTTAGGGGTTTAGGTGCCAGCCTATTCGAAGATTCAGTATACCTCGACGAGACAAGACGCAGACTGATACCCACTTCTTCCTCTTCTCCTTTTCGTACTTGGAAAATAGCGTAAGTAAAGTGCTTGCCGCCTCTAACAACGCGTTTCGTTCATCATCGTCCAAGCCTTCATGGAACAGGTGGTGCCTTTCGAGCTCTACGACGTCTGTCCCCCATAAACTCTCCAAAGGGAAGTACATCTTTAACAGAGTGCCTAACTCTGCGTGATTTGGAGAGCACCATGTCTCCCAGGCATGCTGCGGGTTCCATCAGCCAGGCTTCCACTTGCGTAGAGCATAAAATTTACCATTAGGGAGAATTCGGCCACGGACTTTCGGTACGCTGCTCGCAGTTCTGGACCTCTGGCGAATGCTTCCTCCACATAGATCTCTTCTTTTCTGGTGAGTGGGATATCCTCGACCCTGTTGTGCTCAACATCGCTGAGTGCGCTGTCCGCTCGAGCTTTACTTCTGGCCACACGAATCCTCTGATTTAGCTGCGACATCTTTTTTAGCTTCTTCATGACTATGAGTCTAACGTGCTCGATATGTCCGAGGGAAGTTAGCAGGAGAGGAATTTCTTCTACTAAAATCGTGGGCTTAAGCGTAGCCCGAACTGTATGGGCCAGAAGCTCGAGGGGCACTGCTTGAAACACGCCCTCCTCAGTGAGCTCGGGTATGACCCGTGTGTGTACGTAGTCTAAGAGGATAAAGCATGCATCAGCTCCGTATAACTTCAAGTCGACTCCCTGTAATGAGCCGAATTAAAAGTTCGTACCGCACATGGCCCGATATCTATCTACTTCGTCCACGTCTACATTTTCTGACAACATCTGCTTGGAGACACTGCTTGAAGTGCTTGAGATATTGGCAGACATTGTATACGTAGAAGGAGTACTGATGTGAGTACAGTATACTGAGACTCGGACGGGTGGCCGCCATCAACGGAATCTCACCGCGAGATCTGTGACTTTGTGACAAGCTCTCACGGGGAAGTTGTCACACCCGGGTCGTACCCCGGTGCCCTAGTCCGAGCTCGAGAGTCGCTCAGGCCACCATTGGCGACGCCGTTTTTCGTTTGCTCACGACACGAGAAGTACACCTTGCTCATCTTAAATAAATAACTAGACTTCAGCATATTATGATTACATTTGTGCTACATAAATTTCCCGTTGACATCGTTATACACTTCATTTCAGCACTTTCGTAACGCATCGAACTTGATCTTGAAACCGAGAATACTTATGTCACTCAGTCTAACCTTCTACACCTCCCTCGTCCTCGCTATCCCATTGTTCTAGGTGCAGCCCAAGCTCTCTCACGCTTGATATGGCGATGGTAAGCGGGTTTGTCGCAGTGGCAGCGGGATCGAGGAGTGCAACCAATTTCCCCATATCCTCCAGCGCGAAGTCCTCCATCTCTTCTACGAGCATCAGATCCTCTCTGTCCTCCTCTACCTCCCGTGCTGACTTGCTAGATCGTGTTTTACGACGGTCAGCGATGGTCTGTAGCTGTCTCTTCGTAGCTTCAATCAGCGCGTCCTGTATCTCCGGTGTTAACACGTTTGATGCGGTTGACCCTTGCGGCGTGACAACACGGAGAGAGTCGGTGAGACATTTGTAGAGGGAAGAGAGGAAGGTTGGGTCCGTTTCAAGGTTGATGAAATGTATGATTTGTGAGAAGGATGCCGCAACCATTCGTGGGGTCAGTGTCCCGCTGTTCTTGCCGCAAGACAGCAGCATCGGGATTAACCTACGAGCAGTCAGTTTTGGAAGAATAGCGACACGGAATTCCAAGGGGCACTCACAAAGCACTGGCTTCTCTAACACCATCGTGGAAGAAGAAGCCGAGAGATGGCAGGACGAGTTCGAGACTCTGCGAGAGATAGGGAGCGAATCGACTCCCCAGCGTCGAGCAGTAAATGACCAGCGTTTCGAAAGCTTGGCATTTCTCTTCGATGGCAGAAGTCTTGATTCCAACTTGACGTCCATCCATCGACAAGGTCTCCCATCCCTCTTTTTCTTCGGGTGTCTCATCCTCGTCTGTGAAGATAGCAAAATTAAGACGAGCAATCAGGAAGTGTGTCGTGGACAATACTTACCATATACTGAAAGATCAGCTTTCGCAGCGGCTGCCGTTAACAGGGGCGGCATTACGACCGGCAGGTATGGTTCAAACTCTGGACCCAAGGCCTGGCAAACCTTGGCCCAGGTGGCAATGAGGTAATGGCCGAGCATCGGATCCGACTCTGCCTCTGCCGGAGTGTCTGCAGAGGGAATAGATTAGTTCACGTGTGTCCAACAGAAAGGTGTGTGAACTGAGAACAGGGCACTTACTCTGTATTCTCATGAGGAGCTCGATGAACCCGCTAGCATCAGGTCTGAAAACATCCCGACCGACAGCGATGGCTAGATGCATACAAGTAAGGTTTACCATGCACGGGAGAAAATTTAGGGGAGGCATACCAATAAGTCCGGCGCATTCCATTGCCTTCATCCGCAGTTTACCATACTCAGGACCGTTAGCGTTTTGCAAGACGTTCAACAAGAGAGGCATGATAGATGCATAGTGCTGTGCGACAGTTCAGGGCGTCAGAGTATACCGATACCCAGGACAGATTTCGAACGAACCTTAGCAAACGTCGCTTCGCTAGCATCGGCGACCATGGCGAGCGTTGTGATAGCCTGCTCTTGAACATATCGTTTAGGCGTTTTGCCAGGTTGTCCAGGATTTAGCAACTTGAGCAGCCGCTCAACGATAGGATCAAGGTATGGTAGTAAAGTGTCGCGCTCTACTCCCTCGCAGAAGTTGATAAGAGCTGCCGCTGCATGCGCGTGTACGCTAGAAAGTGAAAGATGGTAAGGAATGGCCTTTTAAGTACTCCGGAATGAGAGAACATACCGAGGCTCCTCAGCCTCTAATGAGTGTATGAGTGCGTTGAGTAGCTGTTGGTGGTACTCGGCCTGTATAACTTCCTAATGGCGGAGAATTTGATCAGTCGTTTAAATCTCGTCCTTCGAAAACTATCTTACCTCCAAGTCTGTGCAGAGTTGCCCGCTTGAATAGCCCATATATTAGTCATACATTTTGTTTTGCGCATATGGTGCCAGCTTACATGCACTGGCAGGCCGCGTATCTTACCCGTGGGTGAGGGTCTCCAAACATCGGTGTTACGAGCCTGGATGACCGTTATCAGCCAAATGACCCACAGGCACAGTATTTGAAGTAGCATCAACATACTCTACCACTTTGCCGAGCTCCTTCTGCATGACCTTGTTGGTCCCCTCCGCGATGGCAGCGATAGCCATCAAACCTGCATGACGCAGTCTCCAGTCATGGTTGACCAACATACCCGGGATATACTGGAAGGCCGGCGGTAGCACAGCTTTACCACCCAAAGCAATCGATATTCTGTCCAGGGCCTGCTCGTACACGTGAGGATAGTCGTCGTCCGTCGGGTCTTCCGCAGGCTAGTTGAAAAAGTGTATGGTCAGGAGATTTTCGCAGACGAAGACGAAGAAAATGAAATCAGCACGTACATCAGCCTCGAGCCAAACATCCATATCATCCTCAGACAACTCGCCCATGCCCTCAAGGCAGCCACGAACGACAGCCGCAGTCCACCCATCGACTCTCCTCACCATAGACGGCCTTGCTTCGCTCAAGCTGACCATAAACTCCAACGCAGACTGCCGAACTTCTTTCGTTTCCTCATCCTCATCATCCACAGCAGCCGCTTTTCCTTTCGCGTCACTACTACCCGGTGGAGGGAACGAAAAGCTTGGCTCCCCATCTGGATTTGGACGTGATACCGTCGGTGTGGGTCCTGAATCAGCTGATGGTAAAATCAGGCCTGGGAGAAATTTGAGAAGAGCGGGGAGGTGGGCTTCGAAGAGAGATGGACTGGATGATGCAAGAGGTGTGAGCGTTGACAGGAAGTTTGGAAGCTGTGCGTGGGGGAGATAGGGAAGCGTGTTGAGCATTGGATAGAGTAACGGCAGCGCCTGCGCTTGTTGGGCTACGTCCGATGCTGATAGGAACGCTACTGACGCGCGAAGAGCTGCATGGCGAACCTGTTGAGAAGTTGTTTAGTATTCTGGTAACTTCAAGCGGGGAGGAATTCCTATAGAATGCTGTACACTGCAGTGTCGATGACCTGAACAGTAATAATAAAAATATGTGGCGCGGACGTATGTGGTACACAGGTAATCTGGCGACCACAGCGAATCATCACCTAAAAGAGTCCTGCAACGACTCGGTATCAGATCATCATCAAGAAGCACTTTGAGTCCTGTGCAAGATGATAACAAGGCCACAGAACAAAGAAGCAGCATAGCGTGACGCCTAACAGAAACTTTGTGTGGGAAGTAAAGCAATGCCTCGCCGTTGCCAAGGTAGAGTAGAGCAAACGTAGAGAAACCAGAGTAATGAGGAAAAGTACGCACCTCGACACTGTGAGGGTCTTGGAGACCTTTTTCGAGGATTGCCAAAACAGTCTGGGGCTGCAAGTCAATGATGAGGTTCGGCGAACCTGCAAACACCCGGTATGCACTTTCGCGGTTGGTAGCATCTTCGCTCTGGGCCATAGAAAACGCCTGCTGTTGAAGCGCATGCCATGGCCTACCGCGCGACATAGAATTATTCGCGAGATCCGCCACAGTATCGACTGCCCTCCGCTTGACCACTGCGGAAGTTTCGTGCAACAGAGAGCGTAGCAGAAGTCTCTCTATGGTGGATAGAGTGTCCGCAGAGAGGTGGTCATATAGTGGTAGCCTTTGATCTGAAGAACGGAAGAGTAGTCGGCGGAGAAGTACGAAGGAGAACGAACGCATCTAGAAAGGGTGATTAGAGCTTCCCTAGTTCGACCCGCAGAGTTTCATACCGACCACTTCAGTATCCGCAGACGTAGCGAACTGGGTCAAAGCAAGCAAGTACAGCTGCGGGGTGTGAGCGAGTCGATCGTTCACAGCTTTCTCTGCACTGTTCGCGCACAATTAGATTGGCCTCTCAGCTCTCAAAAGCCATCCCGACAAATTGCGTGCTTACTTTGCTCGGATTTCATTATCTCCCAAGACGAGGTTTGAAAGAATTTGAGTGAGCTCAGCAGTCACTTGGGGAGACACGACTGGGTCCATGGTGGTGGTTGGATGTTTGAAGGCAACTTGAGGGTCCGGATTGAATTTCTGAGCAGTAAACATCTCTACCAGATCTGAGATATATAGGCGATCATCCCACTGATTTCCCAGCACGTGTTGCTGCAATGTGACGCGACACGTTCATATTCCAAGTAGAAAAAGTGCGTTAGAAATTGGAAGCAGCTTGCTTGTGTTACATGGAATAGCATCCGAGTGGCAACTTTATCTACACTTCAATCCATGCGATTCTCGCATAAGGGGTCCGAGTCTCTTCGCTACCCCCTCCCTCCTCGACAGCAAACCCGACCTCAAACAGACCAGTCCCATTCTCCTCCACAAACTTAATTTCGTCTGCATCCCCCTCGTTCGCTGCAGCAAGAATAAGCTGCGAGCCCTCAAGTCTTGCATTCGTTGCCTCGCTTTCAACAGGAGATTCTAGCAACCACGCTCGCTCAAGTTTGTCGCCATCTGCAGTTGCGCTAATGGGAGGAACACCAAGAGCAGCTTGAATCTCCTTTGTCTTCTCTTCAAAGGCATCCTTGGAAGCTAGCACCCGCAGATAAGCGACACCTCGCGTCTTGTTAGGGTGTACACGTTTATCCTGATCCAACGGCACCTATTTATGAGCCATAGGGCAGAGTAAGCTATTAAGTTGTACCAACACTATAAGTAGGAAAGGTTAAGGCGCACTCTGAGCTTTCGGGGAGTTACATCGCCGCAATAGAACGGTCGTCCTATTGCATTCCGTCTCTCCGACCACCTGGCTGGCGCTACGATCTCCCACTTCAGTACCTCGCCATCGGGGCGTGTGCGTCCACCTGGAGTAGCTTCCAGGTATTTCAGCTCGTCGCTTATTCCGAGAGCTTGCGCACGATCGTTGATGAGGGACGTAATGGAAGGGGAGGAACCGGGCGAGCCCAGGAATGCGAATGCGATGAAACCAGGTGGTTTGTTTGCCCAAGGAGAGGCAGCGAGATCTTCTGGCGTTGGCTCACGGGTAAAGTGGATCAGTTCCAGGTATACACCATCTGAGAATATCTGCAGTTGTAGCGCTATTACTGTATGGACGATAGCGGCGTATTTGAAGATCACATACAACAAGCGCATTAGCGGTCAAGCCTCCGGCGTGCGTCCCACCATTGTTAACGCTGTGATTGTGTCAAAGATCTCAGCCAAGGAGGGTATCGTAAACACACAGTACGTACGTGAACCCCAGATCGCGGAACTTCTGGATAGCCTGCGGGAGCGTGCCAGGGGGAACAAGATGCACGATGTGGTCCAAAATGCGCGTTGATGTCGTCTCTGCCATATCTGTTAAGGTGAATGATAGGTGTCTCGCCGACGTTGATGATGGTAGTGCAGCAGTGAGTATGTTGAGTGGGGACGCATTCAGACCCCCAAGTCTTATGCATTCTGTGTGAACACAATGAGTCAGTCACTGTGCATTGAGCCACCTTCAATTGACCCCAAGCCGCGGTACAATCTTTCGCAATACTGGCAAAGGATGGCGCTCTCGCCGGCGACTTCGAGGAGTGAGAGATTGGTCAACAGATGCTCGCGATCATGTCGGTGCGCTTCCCAAACAAGCCGAGGGCGGGTTTGTGGCGCTTTCTTATTCCCAAAAAGGCAATCTACCGACTGCTGTCGGGTGAGCGGCGCTTTACGAAATTTCAGCAACAGTTCAACCATTCTTCGTTCTTTGCCACGACCATCCCCGCCACCGCTCATGGTCAACTCCGACAGTTGCCCATGCATATCTTCACGCCGTTCCCGACGGTCCACGGAGCGCTAGACGTCGTCCAGTCTCGTAATATCCATCTCCCGACGATGAGCACGCATATGTACACGCGCACAAGGGCTTGCAACGTTCGGTGCCGTCAGCAGGCACGAAACCGTAACAAACTGCCCTGGCTTGTTTGAATTGGCCTACGACATCTGTGGTGGCTACACTATAGCTGTAAGTGGAGACACCCACAACCTCCACACTCCACTGGCCCACCCTTGTGCAAAAATAACAAGTTAAAAGTAAGATGGACCACTAGTGCAGACAATCTTCCTTTCCTCCCCGCTCTTATCCTCTGTAAGCTCAAGTACTTGCATTTGATGATCCCAGCCAAGTGCGAGCAGTGCGCGAACAGCACAAATGTGAGTTCTACATATGGTCCTTCGCGGGAAGCAACAACTCAACGCGCTAATCAACTTCCAACACTCCTGTTTCGTTGATCATCCACACAGCTTCCCTCCAGTGCAGATGGCCAATATGCGTCGCCCAATCTAAAGGTTATCTTGGGTGTGGTGGGTGGTATGGCGTTGGTGGCGGTAGTTGTGTTCGTTGTTGTCCCGCTCGTGCGATGGTATAAACGGAAACGAGGCAGCAGCGTGCGTTCGATGCGCGTGGCCGACATCGAGTCGAGTGGCTCTCGCAGGTCCCGATGGGGGTTCTCTGCCTCACGCAAGTCTTCTTCCCGCCAAAGCCGCCACCATCATTACAAGGAAAAGACCGATGGCCCCCATGATGGATTGATCCAACCTCTGTTGCCAGATCTCGCGGAGGTCTCTACCTTCACATGGTCTGACCTCCAGCAGCAGTCCAAAAACACTAGCGCGGAATCAGTTGGCGAACTCGACGTTGCAGACGTGTACTCTCTCCCCACCGACAACGCAACGCTCTCTCACCGTTCAACTACCAATTCGGATCGTAACAGTGCGCCATCCGATCATCCGTATTCCGTTCTCGGCGGAAACAGCGGATCTGCAAGCCGTCCAACACGCCATAGATCAACAGCAGCACAGGTACCGCCATCTGCAAAGCGTAGTCTCAGTCCTCCAGGCCTTCCTCCCCATACCACCTCCAGCCCGGAGGGGCTCGAGCCATATAACCTTCTGGACGAACAAGTGTCGTCTTCCGGCTTCGTCACCAGTCCCATCCCGATCGTCTCCTTACCCACCTCACGGGTAGGCGCCGCCACTGAGGGTTTTGCCAATACATTCACTAGTACTGACAAGGCTTTGCCCTCGCCTGGCGTCGACATGCAGCCGGTTTCGGAAGGACATCATGTCAAGTCCAAGCACGGTTCGGGATCACGACCAGCGTCGCTACAGTTGCCCTCGCCACCTGCCTCTCCTCCCCACCACAACCACTCTCAGCTGCCTGCCTTGTCTCAATCGAGATCGGGCTCGTCATCGCATTCACGATCTAACTCGCAACATCTGGCAGATTGGCGATTCGCGAATGCTCAGCGACCGAGACCGACGCTGTCTAGTGCGTTGTCAACACCGACCGCTCTACCCTTCCGTCCTCCACCACAACGTGCCTCTGCCTCTACCTCTGGCGCATGGTGGGCTTCACCGGGTTCTCAGCAGGCTGGGTCGTCTTCCGCCACACCACCTCTTACATCTGCATTCCAGTCTCCTCTCGCTCGATCAGGGTCTCAGTCTTCCACATTGCAGCGTAATCCCTCCACACTGACGAAATCTCCTTCGCCAATACCAGAAGCGTCTGTGTACGATGGAAGTTCACGCGCACGACCGTCCTCTATCATGTCTGAGCGACCCTCTCGGACGCCTCAAGGTGCACGGCCGCGACCTGTAGACATGCTTAGGCAAGAGACTGCACCTACTTCACGGTCAGCGCGTCGAGCATCCATGCCGGTATCATCGGTGCCCCCTTCCTCGTATACCCTAAGTCCAGCAGCTGCGGAGGAAGGCGAGGTCCGACCAGCATACTTGCGTTCCAATACCTCTCTCCAAACACCCCAAGTCGAGTCTACTCCACATACACCAGAAGGCCAGAGTGTTGCCCCGTCATATTTCGATCAACGCCCCCATTTACCGCAATCCTCGAGCTCTTTATCGAACACGATTAGCCCACAGTCAGGCCAAACTCAAACATCTCATTCGCTGTCACCTAAGCCCGCGGATTACGCTTACAAGTCTCCTAGTCTACATGAATTCGGGTCTTCCAGGCGGAACTCTGTATCTTCCGTTGTAGTTCCCGGCGCATCCTCCTCGCGATCCCGACAACCCGCATTTGTCCGTCGGGAAGACAGCCAGGCGTTAAAGCCTTTGCCAGCAACTACACTCCTCCATTCACCTCCTCAAAGCCCGCCAAGAGGCTCACACAGTAGGTCGGGAAGTATCAACTACCCCAGCATGAGGAGTCGCAGCGGGAGTGCGGCATCCTCGGTCTCCCCAGGGAGCGAAAGGGACAAGTTAGGACGGAATCCTAGCTCAAGGGCTGTGCTTCCACCTGTCGAGAGACTTCCCCCGATGGAGTTCGGATCGTTCGAAGGTTCTTCCGGACATGGGAGTCGTGACAAGTAGGCTGCATAGGCAGGGCGCGCGCGTTCTGCAGTTGGTCAGCGTACTGATATCCAGACAACCTCCCATCGTGTCCTTCCACCTTCCTTCCTCTTACCACATGCTTCTCACCTATAGGCCGCTTTACAATCATCTAATCATGATTCACGAGACACGACAGGACGCACCACCACGCCGTTACATCTGTGTTATAGCCATATACATTTCTCCGTCCCTTCTCTCCATCATCATCCCATGTACCATCTTTCCGCTTCAATCTGTTTCGCCTTGATTTCATTTTCAACACTGACTTCTGACAGGCCTTTTCAGGATAAGTTATGACTGTACTGGTCGCTTGCACACGTACTTCTCCTCCCTTTCGTCTTTCTTCGGTTTTTCCTTTATATACCCGTTCCATCCGGGGCTGTGCTTTTACCTATGTATTATCATGATCATCTACTGTACAATTAACTGACTCTATCTACTACTAGACTGTATGTATTACATCGAGGTGATAAATAGCAATGCGTGATTAACAGTCTCTGCCGTGGAAGTGCGATGATCGAAACCGTGATGCCATCTAATCAGCCACAGATTGTCCGTGAGTCCATTCCCCTCTCCTCCCAGTTTCCAGCACTGCCTCGTTGCCTCGTTGCATTCAATGCGCATTATGAGGCTCTCATGATTCCCTTAACTCCACGCTCGCGCGAACGTAGTCCACCTCGGTTGGTATAGGACTTTCCTTCGCCGGAGAAGTTGCTGACAGCAGCATTGACTTTTGAACGTCGATGTCCAGAGGGAAGTTCTCTTCGCGATGATCATGATCGCCCGCTGGCTTCTCTTCACGGTGTTCAGCATGAGCCGTGCCTTGACTTTCCGGATGAACCTCATTTCCAGCGTGGGTACCCTGACGGTCGTGTCCACTGTCGTCTTCACAGGGTAACACGCGCTCCTGGGACCGGGACTCTACGTGAGATGCACTGTCAGTGTGGACGTGTTGTACCACGACTGTTATAGGCTCCATCGCCAGCTCTCCTGCTTTCTCCAAGTCATGCTGCTGCTGTTCAGGCTGAGACAAGCGGCTCTTGCGTAGCTCCAGACCACCTTCGTACCCAAACCAGGTGTGTCGCTGGCAATGCGGTCCTCGAAGCAGCATGACTAGCAATGTGAAGCCAGACCAGCCGATAGAGAGGGCCGCGGCGGGTCTCCAACCATACTTGATAAACACTTGCGTGCCTACAGCGGTGCCCATGATCTGCCCGACGAAGACCTGTGGCGGAAATGATATGTCAGAGTAGCTCTATAGACCGTAAAGGAAGCCGTAATGAAGCGCGCGGAATAGTTCGAGGCAGCATGGGAATAGAACAGAAGCCTGGCTATTACGCAAGGGCAAGAAAAATAGACTTACACTGAGCCATACGACCGCGTTCAACCTCGATCTCGCACTTGCCTCAATTCCGAATACCGCAGTGGTGAGAGAAACTTGCTGATACTGCCTGAAGACATCAAGGCCGAAACAGACGATGACAACCGCTGCGATGTTGATGCCTCCTGCGCCTGTTTGGATGGCCTGGAAGATGATCAGACCGATGGTAGAGATGACCGTCGCGAACCAGGGTACAAGGTGGTCGATGGTGCGCCCAACGAGAGGAGCGGCGAAAACACCTAAGACGCCGACCAATCCGAAGAGACCGATGACGAGCCTATTGGAATGATTAAGCCAGAGATCTTCGGGAATTAATGTGTGAGGTACACTTACGTCGAATAGTTATATGGTGGCCCTCCGAGGAGGAATGTCAGTGTCACCTGAGCTCTGTCAGTCTATCGCTCCAACTTTGAGCGGCGGATGAAACTCACCCAGAAGTTTGTAAAGCATGCCATTGACACCATTGACACAAGCGACGCTTGAATCAGCAGTGGCTCCGTGACCGTGTATTTCGCCATCGTGAAGAGGATCTTGCCGTACGTGAGCCCTATATTCTTGACAGGGTAATCTGGGAGAGTCCAATATAACACGAAGGTGATAGCAGCCTGGATGCCGATAGCGGTGTAGTAAACCACCCGCCAAGAAACGAACTGCGCAATGAGCCCTGCCATTACTCTCGCCCATAGTATGCCTAAGAGGGTGCCCGCTGTTAACACCGAAAGCGCTGATGCTCGTCTTTCTTCCGGGGCGAGGTCGGCTGTGAGAGGTGCCAGGACTTGTGAGGGACATGTGACCACTCCGAGGACAAATGATATGACTTCAAACGCGATGAAGTTATTTGTGAACGCGAGACCGAATGTGAGTGCTGTCGCGGCGAAACAGAGGAGGAGGATGAGTTGTCGGCGGAGTACTAGATCGCCTAAGGGTGCGATGAGAAGAAGGCCTGTTGCGTAGCTGAAGAAAATAGGTCGGCCCTACTACTTTTGTCACGAAAGTTGAGAAACATACCCTGCTTGGATGAGAGTTGGGACATTCGAAACTTGATCGTATGATACATTGAGTGATTGAGATAGCTGAACTGAATTAACATTCGAAGTTCTGTTACGGATTTTCTTCTTCTAGCATGGAAGATACCCACTAAGGATAGGTTGGCAATAATATAGGTTCGCTACGACTGAGCGAGAGTATTAGCATATGATAAATGAGGAGCTAAGCCAGAATACGATAGCGCACATATAGTGGTTGCAGCCGCGAAGATGATATTCAGATAGAGGCCCCACGACGGAGGCTTATCCGGTTCATACTGGAGATGCCTGGGAATGGGAAGAAAGTAGAAATCCCGTGTTCTTCGGGTGTCGACCTCGAACTTCGTGTTCGCGGAAGGTGATATCGGGACAGAAGTGTGCAATGATTCCAATGACTTCAGAGGGGGTCGTGGTGTAGGCTGCTCGTTCAGAGTCTTGTCCTCCTCCATCGAATGAACAGGCGGGGGACGGGAATTGGGGAATGTTGAACGTGCCTGTAACGTCGGGTGACAGCAATATAGGCCCGCCCTTCACCGCATTATCGAGTCAGTTTAGCAAAGCTACAGTCCATAATCAGTAAATGACCGCGGAAATCAATGATGTGGTCCCGTCGTTCTGTCCGCCCGTCAATTATCTGCTTGACAGTGATGTGCACAGAGCAAATTGGCAGGCTACGTGGAAAGGCGGTGATAGGTCTATGTTATGCTGAGTCATTGAAGGGGGGCACAGATATACTGCTGTGCACTCTTCTTCTGAGTACAAGAGCGTGCAAGAGTTCAAATCTCGTGACTATGGTGCAATGGCAGCCAGAGCAAGCATTGCCTTCGTGGTGTTGTATCGAGTCGTAACCGCCGACGTCCTTCACGGGTGTAACTGGTGTTCGGTAACTTCCGTACGTGTTCAAAATGCAATTTTGACTCACTAGACAGCTTACATCACGCAAGCAGATCACTAGGCACATAGAGTGCTGTTCAGTATATGTTGCAGTCCCCTTGAACTCATAACTACTGTAAAACACGCCCGAGGATCCAGAATATATCAGTAGTGTTCAGTGTGTCCCTAGAATGAAAACGAACCAAGAAGATACAACATTCCTCGTACAACTGACGGCCCAGGCTATCCGCTTGCACCGCCTAGATCCTTCCACCAGCCGCTCTTTGTCTTCTTCTCCTTCCGCTGTACGACTACCGAAAGACCAGAGCTCACACCTTTCCGACCGCCACCTGGATACTGATCTGTTCGGCTTTTCTTCTTACCAACCGAAGCACCCGCCGTCGAGGTATCAGCCTCATCATCACTACTCCCTTCATCATCTCTCTGAGAGAGCGAACGCTTCTTAGATGGCGCAGACGGTGCCGACGGACGAGGGAAGCCCTTGTCCCACTCTTTCCGATGTATCCGGTACACCGCCATTGTTGCCCGTGCATCTGTCACCTACTGAACAATCAACAGGCGCCCTCGAGACATATCGTCGAACCGTTGACGTACCGAGGAGTGTTCCCCGCCCTGAATCGCAATTCCGACTTCTTGCTGTACCAGATGCCGCAGAGCAGGTCGTTTCGTTTTCATCACCTTGTGCTTCCCTGCCAATACTTGAGTATCGCGAGTCATAATGTAAGGATGTGAAAGCAGAAGAGCCTAGTACGTGATATATGAGAGCTTTGCTAACATCATTGAAACGAGTCGCACCTTCAAATCATTATGGACGGCATGTCCCACCAATATGCGATCTTTCAACAAGTCTGCTACCAATTTCTGCACTTCTACAAACGGCTTCGCTGTACTTATGGTCAATGTACTGCGCTTATAGAGATTGAGATGGAGCTACATACCATGAATCATGTCCTTCGGTCTTATACCACTGAACTCTGTCCTATAGTCGACCACATGTTCCCTCTGGCGCACAAACTCGTCAAGCAGAACGACGCCGTAGAAATTGACCACGCTGACACGCGCAAGAGAAGATTCTTTTCCATCTATACCGACACCCACCATCTCGCAATCCAGAGCGAGATATTTTCCCGGTCTAAGAAGCGTTCAGACATTAGATTAGGTGCAGAACCAAATGACAGGGGGGAGACTCACTGCTTTTGCACATCCGTATATTCCACTTGTCCCAGCACCATCTTCCTTAACGCACCCAAGGACTCCCCGTTTTTGATTTCGTCAGGTAGAGTAGAAGTGGAGGGGGTGGAATGTACTACGCCTCTAGGGAAGGCAGTAACAGGCTCGACGGACTCTTGGGCATCGGTAACAGCTTCCTGCTCTTCAAGTTTCCTTCTTTTCCGTGGATGAATATCTTTGCTATGGTTTTTAGAAGACGATGGATTGAGCTTCTACTGCCGCAATGCTCTCAATAACTAGACCGCAGATGAAAGAATGTGCACAGCTACCTTCTGTAGAGCCAGCCAGTTGGACGAGGGCTTAGTCAACGTTGTCTTCTCTGTCTTTGGCATTCTTTCTCTCCAACGAGTAAGATAGAACAAGGATTGCACCCTATATGTTGCCGAGGTCGTCGAAGAAGACTGCAAAGAAATAATCTCACTTGAATTCATTTCTATTTTTATATATGTGACAATCCGTATTTGGACTTAATTGACAATATTGATAAGAATGTCGCCACTTGCATGCAACCCTGTCTCTTTCGCGCGTGCGCGTGAGGTCGCACTCGTAAAGTCGACATTGACACGGCTTTGGAGACCAACATCGTCCTTTCGTCTGAACTACCACCATGGATCTCCGGACTGTCAATGAGCTTGTCGCAGGAAGTGTTGGTGGCGCCGCACAAGTCCTCGGTACAGTGCATCTCATTATTGACCTCGGAACAACAACAGAACACGTCTCTGAACATACATTCGAACAGTTGGTCAACCTCTTGACACGATAAAGACTCGTGCCCAGATTGCACCAAGTGCGTATCCGTAGCGATTCGTGTCGTGCATTCAGCTCATTCTGCGGTGTTACGATAGAGGGCATGTTCGTGAGTACAAGTCGTGCAACTTCGCCGGTACGGCCACTCATGCTCGATTAGAAAGGGCCTATGGATATCCTGAAGCAGACCTTGCGGAAGGAGGGGTTTCTTGCTCTGTATAAAGGTGCGCTAAATGTTAGTTATTTGACATTCGCTTACCAAATGCTGCTTATTCAGGCATGGCCAGTCCACTAATGGGAATTGCAGGAGTCAATTCATTGCTGTTTGCTGCATATGCTGCATCTAAGCGTGCAGTCTCCCCTTTCCCGGACCTTTCCTTGCAGCAGATTGCCTTAGCAGGTTCAATGGCTGGTGCAGCAAATGCTGTACTCGCAAGTCCAGGTACGACTGCTAAACGACGGAAGCATACCGGACAAACTGATAAGTGGACTCAGTTGAGATGTTCAAAGTCCGTATGCAAGGCCAGTATGGTTCCAAGGACGATAAGACACTGCGCGCCACGGTGAGAGATATGTGGGTGAAATACGGCTTCCGGAACGGAATCATGCGAGGGTACTGGGTACGATCGAAAGTTACTTCAATGAACGACGTATTCGTACTCATCTAACTGTAGATCACCTTCGCAAGAGAGATTCCGGCATACGCAGGGTGAGTCGTATTTAGTTGTGTTGTCAAGCTTATAACTTAATTACTTGTGTAGGTTCTATACAGGTATGGAAGATGCTGTTCCATCTTTTCTATAATCCCTCATTGTGATATCTTAGCTTATGAATTCTCGAAACGTAAGTTCGCGAAGAAATATGGTAAAGACTTGCCTGTATGGGCTGTTCTAGCTAGCGGCTCTACTGGCGGTGTAAGTAACTAATATTAATCTCATAGCACAGAATACTAATGACGCAGTGAAGTTGGCATATTGGCTGTCTTCTTATCCCTTAGGTATGTGATGGACGAATAGCATCTCGTCAGCTTCCTTACTGTTCACAGATGTTATCAAATCCCGCGTACAACTGCGAGAAGCCCCGCCTGTTGGGACGCCTGTGCGTTACATCACCCATGAGTTCAATGCCATACTCGCGGAGTCTGGGTTGTATGTATCCTGTTTGCCACGGGTTTCTGTTTACTCATGGCTATACTGTCGTATAGCTCCGGTTTATTCAAGGGCCTCACTCCTTCGTGTAAGTCGTCGAGCCGGCTACCTGTTCCTGATTATGACCCTGACACATGTTGTTCGCTCATGCAGTACTGCGTAGGTGAGGACGAGAGGCGATTATCAGCGCTTTCTCCATGCGGCTAACTTCTCCCTCCAGTATACCCGCCGCCGCAAGCACTTTCGCAGCATTCGAGATTACACGAGGTGGGCTCTGTCTGTTCATTCGGACGCACACTTACTAAGGCTTGTTGCAGAATACCTCCTCGCATACACCGGCGTATGATATTTGTCAATTTATAAGTCATCCGGCAGACTATTCTGCAGGCCCCGTATATACTGGAGCTGAAATTACGGAAGTGTGTTCCAAGCATGCCTCGAGCTCGAACATTCGCGGGTGCGTGGCAACTTTAATGAAATGATCCGTTCAGTTACATCTGTCTTGTGCACCTGAACGTTGTCGCCCTGCCTTCATGCAACTCGGCCCGCTCGCTGCAATATGGTCATCCATCCTCTAATTCTGCTTCTCTCATCTCTGAGCTATCCCCTCATTCTCAGTTTCATATCCAAGTAACAGCATCGCCTATTATCAGCTGCCGCTGCACATAGTTGCCAGAACCCGTACGTCGCTGCCGCGGCGCTTAGCATACATGCAGTCGGCGCATGTTCAAAGGCTATCCTCAAGAAGCTTCATATCCGTACACGCTTTCTCAATACCTGATACACGCTAATCACAGCGATGTTGTATGTAGACCGCGCTGTATGGCAAAACTGCAAACAGACTGTGTCTGGCCTCCATCGGACACGAGGAAACGTGCCTCTCAGGTGCACAAAACTCGTACCGTGCAAGGGCGGTACGTCCCACATCGGCTTGTCCACCACCTCCACCACCTTCGTCTACTACCTTAGTCGTACGCACCGTCGTCGACATCACGCCTTTTTTATTCAATATTCTGTCGAAACTTATCAATATGGCCTGGAGCCTACTTCACTCGCCGTTCATGCAGAGCATCCTGAGCCTCGTACCGTCGACGATTCGCAAATCTCTCGAAGCGCCGCCATCCTCGCCAGAGGACCCTCCCACATCCCCTTCCGCTCGACACGTACCTGAGCCCTGGAAGGAAGAGGCTGACCGCTGGAAGCAGCTCGCCGACAAGACTTCAACCGAGCGAGACCAGCTGCGTCAAGAGTCCAGCCAGCTTCACGTCGAGCTTGAGAGGCTGACCCAGGACTTGGACCTGTTGAAGGTCGAGACGCAGGCTGGTCTCAAGGCTCAGGAGCATGAGTTGCAGAAGCAGAACGAGGCGATAAAGAAGATGGACGAAGAAGTACGCCAGCGGGAGGAGCGTATCACGAGGATGAGCGAGGAAGCAGCGCAGCGAGAAGACGTCACCAAGAGGATGAGCGAGGAGGCGGCTCAGCGGGAGGAGCACCTCAAGAAGATGACCGAAGACGTACAGCAGCTCGAAGTCGAGGTCAAGAAGATGGCTGACGAGGTGAAGAGGAGCGAGGAAGAGAGACGTGTCTTGGAGGAGGAGGTTAGGAGGCGGGATGAAGAGACTAAGAGGAAGGACGAGGAGTTGGAGAAGCTAAAGGAAGAATTGCGGAAGGCGTTGAACAACGCGTTTGAGGAGAAGCAGCAGAAGAACAGCGTTCAGACCTTGCTTGATACGCGTCAGCTGGAAGTCGATGAGCTTAAGCTCGTCGCTGGCTCGGACATAGTCGTTGAGACCGACGTTGTGCGACTCCTGCAGAAGCTCAACTCCGACATCGCTCAGACTGCGAAGGCGACACGCGAGATCTTCAGGCTGGACAAGAGCACGCGTGTAAATGGCAAAGCGGCGGCGGAAGCCGCTGGTGCCATCGAGGGCTGGGTAGGGTCCGCGCTTCCAGGTCTCTTGTCCTCGCAGTATCGCGGGAACGCCATCCTTCTCCAGGCAGCATTGCAGGCGATGGCTGTTGCCTTCTCTTCTTGGATTTCGTCATCGTATAGCTTTATGCACGAACACGACCAGATTCTTGATGAGACATACAAGTATGTTATGAACTCAGGTACGTTCTTTTTCCCATGATCTGTGATGCGAAGCTCATATTTCTTCGCGTTTCTCAGAGAGTCAGGCGGTCCTCGGGCGATGGCGTGCTCTAACCCACAAGTACGCGAAGCAAGGAATGCCTAACCTTGTCGATGAGCTCACCAAAATGTTCATCACGGACGTTCGAAACCTTCTCCTCGTCGCGGGTTCATCACCATTCCAAATCGATAGCCTGATTTCACGTAGACGGGACGGGTTCCGTTCCATCGTCGAATCAGCTATCAACTTGCGGAAGGCGATTGGCGAAGATATTGTCTCGTGTGACTTCGAGACTGTATTGATACATCCAGGTGATGTGTACGACGGTTCGGGGATGGAGACTGCCTACGAGTCAGGGAGCAAAGATTTGGGGTTGGGCGCTGCGAAGGTGATCTGTACGTCTGCCATGGGCCTCAGGCGCTGTAAGAAGATGAAGTTGAACGGCAAGGCTGAGAACCAGTGGGACGTAGCTGTGCTGCAGAAACCTCAGGTGGTGTTGGAGTCGGCGATACTCAATGGGTCGTTGTAATCACGGTCGCGCAGCGGACTCCCACCACGCAGAAACCATCTCATGACCCTACTCATTCATGTTATGACTACTTTATGCCCTCACATGTAACTTATGTACATCGGATTGCAGATGATGGACTGTTTACGATATTCTCGATGTCAAGGTTCGATGACCTTTCATCATGGTCACGAGAGATTGGGATCATCCCCTCGCGCGTTAGAGCCGCGGCGATTCAAAACCGTTTGCCAGAGACAGCAACTCGCCGCATCTAACTTGTCGGCATAGATATCTAGGATTCTCGAAGTTCAGCACGCGAGTATACTTAGCTCAAGAACATCACCGTGGATTCTTCGTTAACGTTAGTGTATTGGAGCTGTGCGCTTGATAGCATGACCCCTTGGTGTTCTGTTCCTTACTACAGTGCAGATATTCGCTCATGTGCATGATCAGCCATTTATCCGCAGAACACTACCGCCACCTAAACTGATATTGTAACAGACGACGGCAGGCCTTGGCCCTTCTCTTCCCGCTGCCGCGACATGCCGCATGCAGCCACAATCTGTACCGCAGGAACTGGTATAAATACCCCTAGTGTGGAACGACAGTTCTTGATAGGACCCACTATCTCCACACAAGTCGCTCGGTAGGTTTACTTATCTCTTGGGGTATAAAAGGTGCCATATCGCTGACTATCATGTTCAGTCTCTATCGCCATGTCTCTCAACAGTCTACCCAACGAGCTACTCTTCGACATCCTCAATGAGGCTTGCACTCATCCGTTCCCCCGTTGTCGTCTGCTCCGAAGACCAGACCGCGAACGAGAATGCCAGTCTCCCTTGACAATAAGTCACGTCTCACAACGTCTGAGGCATCTCGTTATCCATTCTCCTTTCCTATGGACGTGCATCCACCTTACGCCAGAGTCGTCTAGCTCAGGCTCGCTCAATCTCGTTGAGCTGTTTCTGCTGCGATCCCAGAACCTCCCTATCTCCCTCACCTTCGTCCGCCGCCCCAAACTGCAAGTCAAGGACCCCCTCTGGAGCCTGCTCATGTCGAGCGTGCAACGCTGGCAGGACGTCGCACTGTATGGTATCGACCCGCAGGACCCGATAACGATCCCACTACGGGACGCGCTAGCAAGCGCGTCTCTACCTCATTTGCGTAGCCTTATCTTCGAAGTGGACGGCGCGTACCCCAGGGACGTCGACATTACCCTGACGGCCCCTAACCTGTCCTGCGCCAGGTTCACTAAGATGGTCCTTGCACCCGAATCTTGGCAGACGACCTGCCAGAATTTGTCCCATTTGTCGATCGGCCATGTCACGTTCGACAGCTGGTATGACCTCGTGCCACTGTTGGCGGCCTGCAAAGGCAGCCTCCAGACGCTCCTTCTCGGTCCTCAAGTGGGCTTCAAGGAGCGCGAAGACGAGTTCAAGGTTTCCCTCCCTCAACTGCGTTCCCTCTCCGTCACGAGAGGAATTGGAGTTGGGTACGGTGAGGTGCTGAAGAACCTAGTTGCCCCCAGCCTGGCGGAGTTCGTAATCGACGTTTCAGCGGGAGAAATCGTCGGTAATGCAGAGACATACCGTGCCTTACTAGCCTCAGTCCGGCGACTCAAGATTCTCGACGGCACGCTACCACAATCCGTTAAATCCCTCCCCAAACAATTCCTCCACGTATTCCCGAACGTCGATCAACTCTGTCTCGAGAGCCGCGTGGCCTCAGCCGTCCTATCCCTTTCGTCGTCCAGCGAGCCCCACCCCACGGGGTCGCAGCAGGATCCGTCCGCCTGGCCAACCCTGCGAGAATTGGTCATTAGCGACAGGGATAGTGGGCTCCCGGCGCCGTATGCAGAGGACTTACTGAAGTTCATCCAAGCGCGAACCTGCGAGCATCCCTTAATTCGGGTGTATTCCGAAAACCCATTCGTATTGCACGCTCTGCGGGCTGCAAAACAATCGGGTTCGTCTTTCCACGAGTTCGAGCCAGAACGGTGGCAGGGGCCCTTTATTCCCGAAGAGCTTGCGAGTATGGATAGTTCCTGGAGGATGTTGACGGCGAGAGCGTAGATATCTTCGAGTTGCAATCCTAGTGTAATCTTGGAAAGCGTTGCCACGGCGCTGTGTGTATGAACAGGTTAATTTATTATCGCTTCCGGGTGTATGTGCACATGTCGTGTACAAATCTAGCAAGTCTGGATTTAGAATGTTAGTTCCATCGACGACACAAACTGTCAAAGGAACTCACCTTATTGGCACATGCGAAGCTTTTACGCTATCCCGCCGACCTATTGTTAGCTCGCAGTTGTGTGACACCTCCAGCTCAGCCAGTAATATGTGCTTGTTCACAAAACCGACTTCGGCCTCGAAGGCTACTGCCTTAACATGCCGAAGTATAATGCTGTATTACGGGTATCTGCGGGAAATATAATAAAATCTATCGATACATATGAGTGCGGTTCTAGCAGCGTAACAAAGAGCGCAACATTGGCTCTAAGGCTGCCTTCCGCCTGTGCTGTCGTCATCGTCATCTTCGGAATTTGTCCATGTCTTCCACGCTTTACGTAACACGTTTCTCGCAAGGATGAACGGATCTGGTGTCTGTGCTTTCTCCCATAGTCGTTCTGCGAGCTGTAGCTGTCTTCCCGAAGTGATGCTCTCTTGCGTGTGGGTTAACACTTTGAAAGCTGGCTCGAGCATCTTCTTCATCGATTCTGATATGGGTGGAAAGGGTGGAGGAAGGGGTACAATCATGGTTCCCTCGCTATATCACACGTGTCAGCCATAGTTGTGGATTAAAACATACATGACGCACCTCTCTAAAGACCTGCTAATGTCCTCTTCCAGCGTTGGCAACAAATCTGGAACCTGCTCCGCCACCTCCTTTAAGCTCTTCTTCGAGTACTTCTTCAAGTATTCAACTTTCGCCAAACGTGCCCGCTGCGTCTTCCACAATGTATCCTCCATACTCGATACCTCCATCACACCAGGAATGAACCGCTTCGACATATATAGATACCATCCAGGCCTCCAGATCTCCACGTCCTTGAGATTCGGGTTGTTCGCAATAGCAGTCCAATCTGGTTCGCCCTCCTTCTCACCATCCTGGCCTCGCGAACGCATAGCGAAGAGCGACTTTACGAACTGTGCGCCTTTCTGACCTTCCGGCGGCAAGGGAATCTTGAGGTCAATCTCTTGCCCAGTTGCAATGATCGTCTGTAAACATTGGTCAGTGATACGACCATCAGGAAACTAGGAAAGGGTCAATACTCCACGGAGTTCAGGCTTGAAGACCTTGCGTATACATATCGTGCGGCACCACGGCTCTTCGTGAGACGCACGGCCCCTTAGACTCTGAGAGCAGTACATGAAGCAGCGTTCAGACGCTTCGGTACCAAGAGGCACTGAAATGAGGGTTATTACATGTTATGAGAGGCGGTGGATAAGAAATGGCATGGGACCTACGCTCGGGGTTCTTGGGTACATTGATTGTGATATGTGGTAGCTTGTCTACGAGAAGAACAAATCGATGAGGAGCCTTCTTGTTCTCGTCAGATGAATTCGAGGGCGTCTTGTTGGCCATTGCGGACCACGATGAGCAGAGCGCAGAGGTCGACGTCGGGACGCGTGAACACGACGTCCAAGTCGACTGTGCGCCCTTGAGGTCATTTCGGTCAATGCCGGCGGAGTCTATACTGACTCTGTCATAAGTACAAGCGCCCTCGCTCTTCAGATTTTTTCTTCCACATCCTGCAACGACCGAAGAATCGCTGTCGCAGCTCACGCACAAAAGGTCTACGCACCTTCAACTCGATCACGCTGTGGGGAAAGTCCCCGGAGATGCAGAGCTCAAGTCCTCCCGCTTTATTCGTCGGCAAACCCTCGCCTCCAAGCGCGGCGGGACCAAACGTCTGGCGGGTGGGATGAGACCAGGTCTTTCTTGCTCTATGGACGCGTTATACGTCGGACATAAGCTCGGCCTGTAGTCAGCCTGCTGCCGATGCCTTGCTCAAGAGCGGAGTCTGGTGAAGACACGAATTGGCGCGAAGATACGAGCGTCGGGTCGGGTTCAGGTTTCGCTCGAAAGCGGTCGGCCTGTGTTACTCATAGACACAGTTATGCGATTGCGGCTTTCCTCGGAAAGCCGTCAACGGAATGGGGCTTACTCTTGGCCGTTGCAGGACATACAGCACTTGCAGTGTTTCACTGCATATTTTTTCCTTGCTCTGAACAGTTCGTCTGTTCCCTTCTTGTGATCGCGGTAGGGTCAACTACAGAGGTGAGTATTCGTTCTTTCCCCCTTTTCCATGATGCTTCTTTTCTTTTGAATTGAATTTCTTCAGGGAGGATACCCTGCTCGTCAGGGGCGTGCTCCAGAATTGACACTTCTGAACTCTTATCATTCGTTACGCTTTTGGACCCCTTGCTGATGCACCTCTATTCATAGGATGCCCGTTGCCCGTGCCTATGTATCGTCGTCGCTCTCATGTATGCACTGAATCTATACAAATAAATATATTATCGAACCCCTGGCCCGAAGATCGTTTTCTGACCTGTTTTCCAGTAACTCTCATGATGACCGAGTAGTTGCTGGGGAAGTAGGAACGCACGACAAATTGAACTCTCCTCGGAGGCATAATGCAAATTTTCACGTCACTGCAAATACAGTGGTATGTCTATTAACCCATGATGAAAGTCTATTCGACATACAACAGGAAGCCAGTACATTTCCAATACGTTCCTTTCGAGTAAGTACACAAAATAGATGAGCATACGCGTTCAGAGCACGCACAGACCGCAAATAAGAGCTGTCTCATGGATTTCGCTTGGTGCTAGCACTATCTTCGGATCGGTTGTCGTCACCCGCTTCCTCCAGCTCATACCGCGTCACCTTTCCATCTTCCTGCACAACATCCCGTTCCTGCAAGCTGCTTTTCTCACCAAGCCCATGAACATCTACCACCTCGGTCTGTTGCGCTTTCTCCACGTCTGGCTTTTGAAGGGGGACTTTCGTCAATCTTAGTCCACCTTCGTATCCGAGCCAGGTATATCGCGAACAATGTGGTCCGCGAATGAGGAGTATAAATAGACAGAAGCCCGTCCAGGCGAGAGATAGAGCCGCCGCGGGTCGCCAGCCGTACTTTGTGAAGACATCAGTACCGACTGCTGTACCCATGATTTGTCCAACAAAAATCTGCGCGGGACTCGTTAGCTGTTGTTAAATCCATTCTATGAAAATCTGATCACTCACGAATACGAGTATGACGGAATTCATCCTAGATCGCGCCTTGGGGTCCAACTCAAATACAGCAGTAGTCAACGACACCTGCTGCATCTGCCTCAAGACGTCGATACCGAAACACGAGATGACGACGGCAGCTATATGGATGCCTCCCGCGCCTGTTTGGACTGCTTGACATAGAAGGAGACCGACGGTACAGATGACAGTGGCAAGCCATGGGATGAGGTTATCGATGAGTCGGCCCGTGAGAGGTGCGCTGAGGACGCCTGCCATGCCCACGAGACCGAAGAGCCCGATGACGAGACTGAAGTAAGGATCAGTATGGTGAATGTTACGCGTGTACAGAGGAAAAGCTCACGTTGAATAGAAATAGGGGGGTCCACCCAGGAGAAAAGTGAGCGTAACCTGCGCGTACGATAAGTACCCTCTTTACGCCATCATTGAATCGTACTTACCCAGAAGTTCGTAAAGCACGCCATGGAGGCCAAGCTTACGAGCGAAGCTTGCACAAGGACAGGCTCAGTGACTGCGAATTTCGCCATCGTCCACAAAATCCCCGCATACGATAATCCCGTATTCCTGACTGGATAGTCAGGCATCAGAGGGTAAAGCATAGCGAATGTAAGTCCTTGAAGTCCAATAGCAAGATAGAACACAATCCTCCACGATACAAATTCGGCTATAAGTCCTGCAACGACTCGAGCGACGAGAATACCAAAGAGCAAACCGGATATGACGATAGAGACGACAGAGGCGCGGCGATGAGGAGGGGCGATGTCCGCTGCGAGGGGAACTAAGATTTGAGGGGTACATGAGGCTGCGCCGACAAGGAAGGAGAGAACCTCGAATGCGACGAATGATTTTGTGAATGCGAGGCCGAAGGTGAGTGCTGTGCTCGTTGCGATGAGCAGAAGGATGAGTGGGCGCCGGCGGACGAGGTCGCCTGCTGGGGCGATTAATAGAAGGCCGGAAGCGTAGCTGCATTTATCGAAGTTTAGTAGCTGTGGTAGATTGGGGGTGTTAGGACTACGTACCCGCCTTGTAGTAGTGTGGGGATATTAGAGACTCTATCATATGGGACATTGAAAGATTGCGAAAGCTGGACTGAGTGAAGAGATAAACTTGGACTCTAAGCACAATTACGGGAATATCGCCGACTCACTTAGGATAGGCTGGCACCAGTAAAGATTACAAACAACTGCAGAGTAATATTAGCAAACGCGAGCGGTTTGATCACTTGTTGACGGGTACGCACTGAAGGTGGTTGCAAGAGCGAACACAATATTCAAGAACAGGCCAAAATGTGCCGGGTTCTCTGGATCATGTCGCAGATGCTTTGGGACGGGAATGAAGAAAAAGTCCTTAGGGATATTCACTGTCCCTTCGCACCGCTGAACCCCTTGATCGTGCTGCTGGTTCTCAACGGTAGGCGCGTCCGTCAGTACACGCTCCTTTGCGGGCTTGAACTCTTCGCCGGCGTCTTCTTTCGACATCGCGAGATCAGTAGCTGATGACCGTGACCGAAATTATACCAGCTCTGCGACAGACAGCAGCAAAGTGTCTGAGGTGCAGTGAGAAGAGACAGCAGGGTGTGGGGGAGTACGAAGAGGGAACTGCGGTCTTCGACGACCTTTCCCACTGCTGAAATAGATCCCGAGGGAGATTTACTAGAGTGCCTCTCAGGGCGCATTCGCACGCACAAGGTCCGACAGAAACTTTCTCGCCCTAGGAGGATCGTCCTTGATTGGAATACGAGGCCGACATGTCGGCGATCGCGCCTTTACATTGGTACCACTGGTTGCCATGGCGGGACCTCGGCGGCGGGAGCATCCAGCCTCGGAGAATTGAATACGAACGAGTCGAAAATCAGACTTGTTTATAGACTATGTAAAGATAATGGTTATCAACGGGTTGCATACGAGGGAAACAGTTGAGAGGTCTTACGAAGCTCGTGGAACGAATTCAATAGTGATTGCGTCTGCTGCAGGCTGGCAGTGCTGCTGCAACATCCGCCGGGTCAGCGTGCTACGACTTCAAGAGCACAGATCGCTTTATATAAACCTGGAAGCCTCTTTCTAACACAGCAACTTGGCGCAGGGGTAGCGCGCGGGGCTCATAACCCCGAGGTCACTCGATCGAAACGAGTAGTTGCTATCGTATTACATTTTTCTTTCTTTTTCGTCCAGCCCGATAAAATTTCCGTATCCATCACGTATTCTGTCCTGTGGAACATCTCATTTTTAAATTGATATATTCATGTTTTTGGGCCAGAAATCGGCAGGGCTTTTCATCAATTTGAAGGCTCCGTTCGAAGATTGCATGCACAGCTCAACGAAGGAGGTCAACATGCATTACGGCCTACACCGCAGAGTCTCGGGACTGAGTATGGCAGCGGAATTCATCATTACGTTCATGAGCGTGCTCGTCTCACTTGTCTGTCAAACTGAATACTTCATACACGTAGTTGTGTGAAAGAAAGCTCAAAAACCACAAAGATCAAATCACTGAGTCTCATTGATTCAAACAGTACTCTAAAACAGCTCAGAGTATTTATATCCTGTACTAAGAAGAAGGACTGTAGGGAACCACCGACCCGTCTTCTCCTCGAGAAAATCAAGCAGAAGAGACGACAATTGGGTACTAAGACGTCCGCATAATTGCTCTTGACACAGCTTGACACTCGAACGACCGCGTGTGAATTGGCAGTCATGAGCAACGTTGGGAAACTTGTATAGCTGTGTCGCCGCACGAAGAAAAAACTTTCGTCGAGCGCAAGAGTGTATATGTAGAGTACTGCTTAGGGCAGGCTTTTGATGGTGGCGTTGATGCGCATACATGGCCTGATATGGCAATAGAGCGCATGGCCTCTACTTTAGACCGCATCACCGCAGGCAGGGAGGACAGCCCCACGAGGGTACGTACCAACCTAACTTCACTAGTACTAGCCACTGTAGATTGCTGTATATATAAGTCTTGATACTCACTGTCTTGGCTCTTCATTCTAGATGGGTATTGACCGGCTGATATTCTCGATTTGATTGTTGAGCAGCTCGCACTCGACGACGATAGCCGACGTGTCGGACAGCTGAAGGCCTGCGCATTAGTTGGTCGCAAGTGGAGGCACACAGCTCAACGGACACTGCACAGGAACGTCGTAATTACCCCAACTCGTTGGCGGCAAACGCTTGATATCTATTATCAATACAATGATCCAGAGTCTAGCGAGGCCGCCGTCGCGTCCGACCTTTCTTCATTCCCGAGGAAACTACACATTAAGTGGAAGTTCAGGGGCTACGCTACGTCGATTACGGAGCTCATGAAGTCCAAGTCGCTGGCCGCGTTTGTGCGCCATTGCGGTGCGCAAGTCATCGAGCTGAAAGTCGAAAATTGTGGATTCGAGTCATTTAACTCCTTCTTCAAGTGGCTCGAATGGTTCCCGTCTCTGAACAGCCTTGACTTCTACATGTGCCAATGGAACGTTTGGACTCGTCTTGAGGCGGAGTCCTATGGCAGTAATAGCAAGGTTAAGACCCCTCCCTCTCTGCGACGTATCACATTCCATGGGCGGATGGAATACGACCGGCAAGATCACATATACGACCTATTGGCCTTCGCCATATGGGTTTCGCAAAGCTCGATGGCACATCTGTCATCACTCAAGATTCTTTATCCCTTTCGATACACGGCGACACATCGTGAACTCGCTCGCACTATCCTGGGCCATTTGGGGTCGAAATTGACACAAGTTCTGTTTGAAGTCCAGGACGATGAATTACTAGACGGCTACGAGGAAGGTGATTCGCCCCTTGTGGAGTCACTTCCTCGATCCACTACTGATATCATCATTCCCCTTACACAGATATACTGATCACCGCTCATCCCGACCTCTCAACCAATACAAGTCTCGAAACGGTCCTGTTCCAGCACCAGAGCCAAGATCCCATTATATCCATTCTCCTCTCGCTAGCTCTTTCATCTATTTGCTCACAAGGGCTCAAGTGCGTGGCCTTGTGGCCTTATCTCCTCGAACCGGAAGACGCAAAGTTGGACCTTGTCGATCTAAGCTCATTAGCAGGACTGCTGTCACACGCAGACAAGTTTCCCTCTCTGACGCAGTTCAGAATTGATGGTTTTCACCACGCCATATTTGAACCAGGAGAGGAGTTGTGGTGCTATGTCCATGAGGCTGTGGCCTTGCTACGCAAGAGAGGTGTCGAAACGAAGTACAACCTGAAGTTGAAAAGCCCGGACGCGCCGGTGCCAAGCACGATTCTAGTCTACCATAGCGTAACCAGTAACGATGACCAAAGCGAGAGAGAGGGTGTGGTATCACAGTGACTACGATAGCAACCTTGCGACCCTGTTCTTCGCAGACTAAGTGCATCTCCAGACATCTTGTATCTCATCCGCACAGTACATAACCTAACACTACTGTCTTCGTTGCCGGCGGTGTGCCTTGTATGCTGTATGACCGGTGGCCCCTTGCCTCATGATTTTCAGAATGACGCTAATCCCGACTCGCTGCACCTGCATCCAATTATCCTCAGGCTCAGTCTGGGGCAACTATGACTGTCATGAAGTTCATGGCGATCGAATTGGCAAGTCTTACTTAGTGGAAAATTTCCTTATCGGGCATTTTATATCGTACAACTCCTCATGATCAGGTCTTTCGTTTCGACCCACATGATGATCGTATTTGATGTGCGTTGATTGTCAACAGTCCTTCATCCTATCACATCCGTGGCCAGTACAATGCTTCTACCACCATATGATCAGACCTCGGGAGATAACACACATGACTTGCCTCCGATAAAGTTGACCATATGCAACCAGCCAAGTATGTAGTCCTCTGCTCGACCGCCTTTTCTTGAATACACCCATCATCAGCCCCCCTCTCTCGACAATGTCGCTCTTCGTCTGCCTCGACTGTGGTGGATCCAAGACGTCCGCCGTCATCTGCGACGCATCCGGCACCATCAAGGGACGTGCCCTCGGCGGTCCATCGAATTTTTCTTACCTCGGAGTCGAAGCGTTCACAACAGCCATCCATCAGGCCGTGAGCAACGCTCTCAAGACATGCGTGTCCCCTCCTTCAGTTGACCCGGTTCCTCTACCACCCTCTGAACCTCTCTTCGCCGCTGCCTGGTTAGGCGTATCGGGCGCAGATAGCAAAGCTGTTGTCGATTCCATCAGCGATGCCATATCGAAATTGCTGGATATACCGGAAGGCAAACGTCTCATCGTTGCCAACGATGCGCATCTACTCGCCGCGCCATTGCAAGTGCACGATGATGTCTCCTCTGCTGTAACGTGCATCGCTGGTACTGGCAGTATTGTCATCAGCTTTAATCAAGATCCTTCAACTGGACAGCTCATAGAGATGGGAAGGACAGGGGGATGGGGGTGGATATTGGGCGACGAGGGAGGAGGGTTTCACGTTGGAAGGGAGGCCATACGACAGATCGTCAAGCGTGCCGATACCGCCTCCGTCGAAGATCCCCTCGGTATACCTGCAGAAAAGAATACGCTGGAGAAGCTGGTGTTGAAAGAGTTCGGGCTGCCAGAGACGGGCGTATATGAGCTGTTAGCAGCTGTCCATTTACCCGATCCTGTCCAGGGTGCGACGATTAAGCCCGATGCACCAATATACGCGCGGTTTGCTCGCGAGAAGAGATTGTCCCAGCTTGCTCCTCTCGTATTCAAGGCAGCCTTTGAAGACGGTGATCCTCTCGCGTTGAATGTGCTGCAAGTCACTACGAAAGAGCTAGTTGATCAGATCAGCCTTCTCTGCAAGCCGGGCACTCTAAGAGGTGTGGACGCGAGCCAAAGTGTGTTGTGTTTTGGTGGGTCACTAGTTGGCGTGGAGAAGTATAGGAATATTATATTCGAGAAGCTGGCGGATCGAGGGATCGTATTCAAACGATGGGAGTTTGTCGACGACGCGGCTGCTGTTGGTGCGAAGGGACTCGCTATCTCTCTTGGGACTGCTTGATGACACAGTTAAAATGGATTCTATTGTACAAATACGGCGAAGCAAAGAGTTTGTTGACACAATAGGCAAGACAGTACAAATGTGTATCTTTACATTATCCGTATATTATCCACGAAGTTGAAGCGTGATACCTGTGCTTCATCATCACTTCCTGAGGTCGGTGTAGCCGGGAGACACGACGAGACCGGGGATCGAGTCCTTGCTCGAGCTCACCAGCGCAGTGTTGACAAGTTCAAGATCAGCAATCTTTGCACCCGCGGCATCTGTTTGGAATATATTTCAGAACGATGTTAGAAGATGCATGCACAGGAATCACGCACCAAGAGACCACAGCGTCAACAATAGCTCGTTCTGACCGTGATGGTTCAAGATACCCTCGGGAAGCTATACGGCAACAACTCGTCAGTTTTGTCGTCACAATTAAAAAAATGGCCGAACTCACAGGGAATATCTCCTGAGGTCCATCCTTCGAGCTGAACCTACCGAACTGCCAACCGTTGATATACACAACCGACCGGTAGCTACTGCTCGGCGTCCTCGTGAACTTGAGTGCAATGGGAATATCTGCGTTTGCGGGTAGGCTGAGGTTGAAAGATGTGCGATATGCCCTTATTCCTGCACTGGAGATTCCAGTATAGGGCGTAGACGAGGAAGACACATTCCACCCCGAAGAGGACGAAGGGAATCCGGGCAGATGCGCGCCTTGGCGTTCGACGAATAGACCGCCCTCGTTCAATGGTCCACGTACTTTGTCGGGGAAATCTTCGCCACCGAGATTGCCTTGGATCTTCCAGTGTGTGAAATCTACCGAAGAAGCGTTGGAGGGAGAGAGCAGTGTGTAGCCACGGATACCCCGAGGTGTCTATTTGGGTTATGCGTCAGAACCATCACAAGAAACACCGGCATAGGAAAGCACCTTAAACGTATCTTGACCGTTATAGTCTTCCTCAAGCCCTATGGTATGGATGTCCAGTTAGTTGTGGCCTCTCAACGCTCGACAGACATACCAGTTGGATCAACAACAACAGTCAGCACGTTATCCCCGTCATTGAGCTGACTGGGGTCGAATTGCCATGTTGTGTTGGTGATATCGACACCACCGTCAGAGGAGTACTGGTTGGTTCCTTGACTCGATCCGAGGAAATGCGAGTTAATCCATGCGCTGTATCCGAAGTTGAACCCTCTGATGTCGAAATTTCGAAAAACAAAGGATGTTTGAGTCTTCATAGGGCTTTAGATATAGCAAGCCCCTACATACCCTTGGACAATAAGCTGAACACCTGTGGCATTCTTCCCCGCGAAATGTCCTCTTGCGATGGTGTTGCCTGAGTGACAAGTTAGACATAGACAAAACAAATAAAACGATATGCCGGACCTTGATGGAAGCCGTATTCATCCGCATAGACCACAAACTGTATGAAGAGCTCATAAGCTTGGTGTTCTCCACAAGTAGAAAACAATCGATGCACTGACCTTGCCTCCTTGCGGCTGATATGGCCTTGGTGTGCTCGTCTTGTTCACGTCAACCCAGTCTGCATCGTCGAAACCGGGTTGAATCTCTGGCAACGAGTCTGCAGTGGACCACACCGCTTTCTTCAAGCTTGGCAACGTCGGCGCCTTGACGTTGAATGCCAGTCGTCCTTGCAATGTACCGTTGCTCGACTTCTGTACCCTAACGTTCTGCCCGTTCCACGTAACGCTCTTGACAGAAGCTGGGGCAATGACTTGCAATGTCGTTGTAGCGTTCAGGTCGCCGTTGATAGCCAGTGTGGACCCCTGTACTGTAGCGTTCCTTACCAGATACGGTCCGAAGACCAGCACAGACGGTACATCTGGTGCTTGGTCATATTGGGTGTGCGAGTTATCAGGGACGCGGACGTTCCAGAATGACAACGCAGTATGCTTGTCGGCGACGATGACGGTAACCTTGCCCGCGGAGACCGTAGTGATCCCAGATGGATTGCCTGTGATAATGAGCGTATTCGAGGCACCCGCGCGTGCAGACACCGAAGATGAACCAGTTTGGTGGACGGCACTGCCTTGCACGCCTGTTACGACGGCCTCGATGCTGTGATCTTTTTCAGCGTAGAGCACGAGGTAGTCGGTACCATCGATCGTTGTCCACGTGAAGACCTAGAGAGCCGATTGAGCTTTGGGGAAATGCAGAGAGGGATATTATTACCTCCGCGGTGGAGTAGGATAACTTATGCGACCCGAAGGGATACTGTGCGACTATTATCTGGCTTTCTCGCGCATTCAAAGTCGCATTGCCGCCAAATTGGGGAACTGTTACGAGGCCGCCGGTAGCATTGACTTGGATTGTAAATTCAGCCGGTGTGGTATACCTGGCACAAGCTGAGTAACGCGTGTTAATTGTGCTATATGCATAGAAGTACTCACGTCACACTGTTTTGGCGGATGATGTAGAAGTGTGCTCCCGATGGAGCACCGAAAGCAGTCGTGTATATCTTGGAGTTGCTAGCGAATGTTGTTCCGTTGCCGGCAGTACCGTTGCCAATTATATCGGCAACAAGGAAGTCTGGCGAGGCGTGCAGGAAGTTCGTGATGAGTTTGATCTCCGAATATTTTGGCGAGAGCGTGCGGTCCTCGCGGATGGGTGCTCCATAATCGTACCTAGTATGGAACGGGCTTCAGCATGAGGCACATCCTACATGGACAGAAGCAAGAGCGCACGAAGTGTAAACCGTTGGCTCTGCCAAATTACCCCAGTTTGTTCCACCGTAGCTCATGTAGAGGTTGACGTATGTCGTTTGGGCCGCAAGGAGGTTCTGGGTAACTTCATTAGCATGCTGCATAGTCCAACCTTATAGGCTTTTTTTTTTACCTTGTAGGCAGTCTATCCACGCTATTTCAGTACGATCAGAGTATTAAGTAAATAAAAAACCCACATTAGCAAATTGCTCGTTCGTCAACTGGAAACACTTGTCATACCCGGACTACATAGACAGGTCAGATTTGCGATTGAATTATGCTTAAGGGTGAAAACACATACACCTCCCCATGGGTCAAATGCACCTGCTTGAAATTCCCCGCTGCCCCACATGACATCTGGGATGATAGACTGACCAATTTGAGTCATTGAGTAATCACCAAAGGGAGGTTTGAGGGCGTACCTGATGCGCCTGGACGAGACTAGCACTGCTTTGTTCAGGCCATGAAGCAGGATTCGCACAGTCAAATCCTTGAGGATAAGAATCCCACAAGTATAGATCGACTTCGCCAAGCCCGTGAGCGTACCGCCCTGAAGGAAATTGATCGTTGTGCGTTCTATCAACCATCCGTTAGTAAATAAAGGAGAGTACAGCACAAGAATACGCACATAGGAACCTTGGTTATGCCGTTGTCCCTCAAAGTATTCTCAATGAGAACCATGTGCTCCGACCGCCCAGGATCGCTCGCGGTAGACTGGAAAAACTCGTTCTCTGATTGGACAGCTATGATTGGGCCATCCGGATACTGTCAAGTATTGTCAGAATGTAGTTTATTTACGAAGTTCGGATGAGTTTACCTGGTAAGGCGTTGCAAACTTGGCCACAGATTCAATCCACGGCGTCCAAGCGTCGGTAAACCCAGTTTGATTCGTTCTAGCCTTGGCAGGTACATTGGTGAGCCAGCCTGGAAAGCCACCAGCAGCTAGAATCGTCGAAGTCAGCGTTTGATGAGACAATTATAACCAGGAGACATACTCGTTTCTGCCTGAAGGACATCATGTGAGTTACGCGTAAACAGTTGAGAACGAAATACGTACGTTGATATACGGCTACGAGAACATAAGTGAGAACTTTGAGTGACTCAAGCGAAGTAAAAATAAGTACTCACACCTGGCCTCGAAGTTACTAGCAGTCCAACCTCCTTTGCGACTTCATATACTTCGGTTTGCGACCTGAAGTAATCAAAGTCAAGAGACCCCGCTTTGCCTTCAGATATTCCCCAGTGATGATACACCGATACGCCGTTGAAGCCTGCGGCCTGCCAAAACTTTAGCTACGTAGATTAGCCATAAGACTCGATACACTTCACCTTCAGCTTCTGAAATACATCCCGCCATAGGGCAGGTCCACTTGGAATCCTCCACGCATGCACTTCACCGCTGAAGAGATACGCCCTCTTGTCATCCAGAAACAGTGAGTGTGCATCAAATGTGACAGCAGCAGTTGAATTCCCGTGGTAGAAGCCTGGTGATCCCGGCGGCACGCTGTACGAGAACACAGCAGATGCCGCGAACTGCAATGTCAGCAGGTAGTGGACTAGCTTTGCTGCACTCTTCATGCTTGATGGGGCGTAGGCCTCCGCATATTCGAGCCTTAAGTATCAAAAAATGGATCAGCTACCAGAATACCGAGTATGTTAGGCATCATTGTCGTCATGGTCAGATGGGACGGGTTGCACGCGGATCCGCGGAGAAATACGTATATCCTGCGCTCTTCTCGTTTGCGCCTTGGACATCGTGACAAAAATCGTAAGCATTAAACGGACCGAAGGCCCACAGTATGCCGTTAAGTTCTCGTTGGAACTCCAGGAAATGATGGGGTGTAGCAGGGTGTAATGAATATGCGAGAGAGGTTAGCAGGACGTACGTGAACTCCCAGATGCGCTGCAGCACCTCAGGTCTTTCGTAAAACATACCGATACGCCAGGTATCGAAGGACCGTTGAGACTCGAGCTGTTGACTTGGTGGGCGACGCTATACCGCCCCCTCGCATTCAACAATGGTCGTAGTTCAACTCGAAGAGCGTTGTACCAACGACCGGTCCGATGCTAATATTATGCAATCACGGACGTTGCCGAAGCGGTGATAACGGTCCTACTGCCTCTTATAGACAGGCCCACGTTTTGTCAAGTTCACCGTACTGTACGTGACACACCGCTGCGTAACAGAAGCTTACTACTGCACGCTGTTGACACGCGATGAACAGAATGCTAACACGCACCTCCGTCGTGCATGATTTACGTCCACGCAGATTACGAGGCGGCGACACTGTCGAAGCCCTCTTTCGTCTCACCTTTCTGCCAGTGCCAGTGTGCAACCGTGACTACGAACAGTGAGAACTTAGAGTGCACGAAGCACTCACTGGCAGACAACCATTACTCTACCTAGAGCCTCAACAAACAGACAACTCCAAACCAGGGTATTATATCCGCATCGCTGTAGCATGCCACAAAATTGAGCCATTCTTCATAGATGCCTTCCGCCTCACCCCCTTTCGCCTTTGACGCAGGGAAAATGGATAGCGCTCTAGAATACGCAGGACTATGTTTGGAATGGCTTCTGTCTGGAAATGAGAGAGCAGATTGGTATGTGTAAAATATCCATATGGGAAGAACTCGATCTAATTGCTATTGCTGCTCACTAGCGCTCTCGATCAGTTGGGAATGGACAAGGCAAGTCGTGATTGTTTCCTGCACGACTTCTAACGTCTCTAACCCTTCAGAAGGTTATCGATATACTAAAGCAAGTGGAGCGCCTATCTAAGAATATTCGAAAGCTACGGAATAGGATGGCGCCCATCAATCGAATTCCACCAGAGCTCCTATGCACCATCTTCGAGCATACCATGGACGAACTTCATCGTCCATTTGCTGGATGGCCCCAGACAAGACCTCGACCATACTCATGGCAGATAATCCAGTCGGTTTGTCACCATTGGCGTCAGATGGCCCTCCGGACACCGGTGCTCTGGAGTTACATTTCCATCAGTGATCGTGTACCCCCCAGTCCACGGCCGGTATTCGATGAGGCAGGAGTACGAGTTAGAAACTCACACTTGGTGGACCTGAGCTTGCGGAAATCTGGGGCTGTTCCGCTCGTCGTTCAATTAGATGGTCAAGGCAAACATTCTAAGTCAGCGTTGAGAACGCTGACTGAGAAACTCGCAGCGGAGTCCTGGCGCATTCGCAAGTTCGCCATGTACCACGTGGATCCTTCCATCTTGAAAGCCTTTATCGTCGATTTCAGTAGCCTGGAGGTTCTAGTTCTGGGAGACAGAGCCAGGCGCGAGACGTTTCGTGCGCCATACAACGCTCCCGTCAAGAAATGGTGTCTACCCCGGCTACGAACCTTGGCCATCTTCCATTTTACAGGCTGGTACACTGGGACTTTCCATACTCTGCGCCATCTAATCCTCACCCACCAACGCTTCGACGTGCACCTCCTCCGCGGCTTCCACGACCTTCTCAAGTCCAACTCAGGCCTGGAGGATCTGGTACTCAGTGAAATCCAGGAGCAGCCTGCCCTATCTGTGGAAGTCGATTCACTGCTTCCTGTGCAGATGAAAGCCTTGAAACGGATCTCTCTGTCTGGCTCTAGATGGAGTAGGCATCGTCCGGTTCATTCTCTTATTGACTTTCTTGAGAGGAAGGTCGTGCATGGTAGAGGATACGCGAAGAACTATCATTTGGAGGACTCCCCGGATGCTTTCGTCCTGTTGGGAACCCTGTGGACTGATGGTCATTTCCTTCCGACACACAGTTTATTCATCAGCCAGTATCATTTCGTTGGCACGGATGGGCATGCTAGTCATCGCGTCAGCGCTGCCCACACCTTGCAGCTCGTATACTGCCTCTGCTGTTCTTTGGTGTATCGATGTCCTCCGACCGAGGAGTTCTGGCTCTGGCTTCCACACAAGGCTTTAGGCGATACTCAACTCTTTCTGTTGACCGCGGCAATGAGAGTAATGAAGCATCTTCGGAAGCTGGTTCTTAGGCACAGCTTCGTATTCTGGCTCGACCGAATTCTCGAACGTGGGTTGTTTCCTGCCCTCACCGAATTGCAACTACACCTTCCGCAGAAGGCAGATCTCCCCTCGATCAAAAACTTCCTGCTGCAACGAGCGACATCTGGCCAACCGATCACAATATTACGTGTCGTGGTCCACCCACCATACTCTCATGATATTGATGAAATGATGGCATGTTTTGCGTGGACTATACAGTACGCATGTAGGGAGGATATGTCGGATTTAGAGCAACTAGTTCCTCGGTTCTCCTTTGAAGACACTGACAATCCTCCTGATGGGGGACCGTCAAGCATGGGCCCACGCATGAAGCTCCCTGCTATGTGTACGACTCCACCCGAAGTTCATTCATTTTGGAACACGCAGGATTGGGAGATGAAATGTTAGCAGTGAGTCATACGCATACACATTCGTCCGCGAGATCTGCTAAAACCGTTCTGTTGCTACCTCCAGGTTCTCTGTGAAAGGCATAGTATAGCTAGTTGATACTGCAGAGACGGTGTTGTACCTCAATCATGTTCAGTGACTTTGGCAAATACCATCGCTAGGAGCGGCCATTCTTCTATACAGCTTTCAGAGGGCATTACCATCACCAGAGTCAGCAGTCAGGCCCTTGTATCACGCTGACAGCTTCGCCATGGTTCATCTCATGAGTAGATTACGTGCAAGCGAGTAGTCTTCGATACAAAACATCTACGCACACCATGACGTATATATGTTCAGGATGCCTTCTCAGTGCTTTCCTTACCTCCCTTCGCGTTCACCTCACCCTCCCAGGACTTCAATCGCTTCTCGTACCACTCCCAAACAACCCTCCCAACTCCCTCTCCGCCATATTCTCCGTCATCTTCGATTTCAATGTCCACGTCGTCGTCTGTATTTGCCTTCTCTTCTGCTTTCGCCTGCTTCTGCTTTCCCTTTCCCTTGCTTTTGTCTTTCGCGTCGGCATTCTCACTCGGAGCGTCCGGCAAAGGAGCAACCTTCAGAGACACAACAGAGCATTCACGGTATAGCGCACCAGGCTTGACTACCTCCGTAAACTCCCCGTTGCCTCTCGAGGGCCCAGATGCGTTGGGACCGTCGGACTTATCAGCAGACGAAGCATCGGTTGCGGCAGCCAAGTGGGCGAGAGCACGTTTGAAGGGCGTCGGTAAAAATAGAGCATGGATGACGGTCTGAGTGGCCATGCTCGGCGACTTTGCGTACAACCAGATGAGGGGGTACAGGAGAAGGTATCTAGAGCAGATTCAGTATCCCGTTCGTGAGGCGAGTGGTGGCAGCGACTTACAGGAGTAAGACCAATAAAGAGCGATCGTCACTGTCGAGACCAAAAAGCGCTCGTATCGTCTCAGATCGGCTGATGCCTGGACATACGGTGACAGCTACGATATTAGAAGGCAATTTCGGTTCGCCCGGTTTTTTATGGGTTTCGGACGAGTTGGTCGCATCTTCATTGGGACGACTGCCAGGGACTTTCTGATCCAGAGTCGGGGCGCGATTAGGCAGAGCATTCAATATACGCTGAAGATGTCGGGATAGTACTATGGTCCGCAGGGCACGATGTCCCTCGGTCAATAGCAGAGGATGCGCCGTCGATGACGATTTGGAGTCCGCCGACAAACTTGCGATGAGGTCTGAGGTAAATTTGGGAGTCGCGGCGGCATAGAACGGGTTGACGAGATGGACAATGCGTATGTCACGCTCGACAGGCGCGACTAACAGAGCAGGGAGGAGAAGCGTAGTAAGAAGAAATGTTGCCAAGGATGCCCTTTCCCTCTTCTCTGTCAACTGAGCCTTGGAGTCGAAGAACGAGCCAATACACGTGTATTCATGCGCGAACACGATACCGTCCAGACGCTGGTCGTCACCAGTGAGAAACTTAGTGCAGAACTCCTTGATAGATTCTGCAGACGTTAAATCTGCTTGTTCGACGAAAATGTGCTCGTTCTTGGTCTCTTCGCGTAGTGCGGGTATCAAGAGTGTAGCCAGGGGGTGTTCCAAGGAGTACGGTGACAATGCGATTATATGTGCACCTCGACTTGCAAGGTTAGATATAATGGTCAGGCCCACAGGAGTGAATGATCCCTACTTACAAGGAGTTAGTTTCACAGCTATACGAAGCAAATTATCGCGCACCGTTACGAGTATTACTCGCGCATGTAAGTCTCTCTCCCTGTTCGTCGTCCGACCTTGAGCAAACGCATGTGACACGACTACGACTGCAAGAGAGCCAGCAATGTGCCAGAAATATCCGGATGGAATGACATTTGAGACCAGTGGGTAGGCTGCCTGTAGAACCATAGGATGCTGGATTGTTTCAGAGAGGCACCGTGGAGACGAAGAGACACGTACCTTCGACGCTTTACCACGGTCGTTGTCCCGACTTGAGTTGCGATGCCGTAGCGTGGTGGCCGCCCTCAGGCGCAAGTCACGTGTAGCATGCCTTATATGGCAATGATGCGTACTGCGAGTCGAACCACTGGCACCAGCTGGCAGTGCGGCCATGGATGGTTGGTTTCTTCGCTACCATTGAACAAAACCTTTTTACTATGAACACAAAACCGTCAATGGCTCTATGACAGCTCAGATACCGGTTATATTGAGCGGGATGGGTATCTTGTATTTGAACAGTGCTTGGAAGGCAATGCTTATGAGATGAAGGTGAGTCCCTGCCACGAGTGGACTGCTTGCCCATAGGTCAAGTGTTACTCAGATATTCAGAGGTGGATAGGTGTATACGTGACACCATTAAGTCTCATTACACCTGCCATCGCCTGTCCATACAGTCAATTCCACAAGCAATGATATTCACATACGTCAACACTCAAACATGTTCGGAGAACTCAGAGTTCCAGGGTCTATAGTTTGGCTGAAATGACCTGCAGGTAAGCGAAGTCCAAAGCACTATAATGCTCGGACTGTAGCTCTACTCAACATGCTTCGCCGGTAGCTTGGGTATCTAGGATCGTTAGTTTGGCAGCACAGTGCCTCTACGTCAAGGTGTTCGGGAAGTGTTGCCTTGCGCGTCACTTATTTGATCAATTGATACTCCTCATTTAAGGGCGAAATTCCTCTTGAGACGTCGGGTTGATCTCGACCTCTTTGACTCCGTACGTCACGAATCAGTCTCGTATATCTACGCAATTCACAGTAGGCTTCAGATCCTATCGCTAAGTTTACCTGCGCTGTTTTCTTGTCTATCAACACTACAAGGCTTCGAGGAATATGTCTGCAACGCTAGGTAACACAGACGGCTTACGTGCGGATACCTCTGTGAGAACAAATTATCCTAATACTGCTCCCGTAGTGCTGACCATCTACTTCGCTCGCTGCTATGCATCGACAGTCAAGGGCTCACCCTGTAGCTCACGCACGTCACGACGTTCTTAGCGAACTTGGACGCCAAGCTTACCAACGCTACGAGGCGCATGGTAACTTGAACGACCTGAATGCTTCTGTCGCCGCCATGCGCTCCGCTGCGAGCCTGGTCCCGGTTGGTAGCCCTACGCAGCCTGGTGTGCTGCTGAACTTTGGGATGACATTGGGCTTACGGTACAAGCGCCTGAAGCGACTCGAAGAGTCGACGAAGACCTAGAGGAAGCGATAACAACTCTCAGCCTTGCCGCGGCTCTCATACCTGATGGGGTCGTGCAGAAGTCGAATTGCCTCTACAACCTCGCTCTGTCGCTCGAGTTGCGGTTCGGACGCCTGAGACGCCTCGCCGATATCGAAGAAGCCATCCAATTGTATACCCATGCGCTTCGAGTTATGCCAGACGGTCACCCGAACAAATTGACCGTGATGGACAATCTCGGGCTCTCTCACTTGGAATAATTTGATTGCGTACGGGATGTCTGTGACCTCGAAAGTGCCATCACTCTGTATATCAGTGCTATTCGACTTGCACCTGATAGACATCCCCGCAAGGCGTATCTTCTGACTAATATGGGAAAGTCTCTGCATACACGATTCGAGCACGAAGGAAAGCTGGAAAATCTGGACCAAGCCATCTTATGTCGTTCGCGCGCCGTGGACATTATTCCGACCCAACATCCTGATAGCGCTCTCTTCCTTCTTAATCTCGGCAGATCGTTGTCCGCACGCTATGAACGCACACAGGACCTTGAAGATCTGGAAGCAACAATTTCTACCTTGACGAGTGCCGTAGAGACCACGCCAGATGATCATCTACATAAGAAGAACCTCCTTGTCGATCTGGGCAACTCATTGCAGGCAAGATTCACTCTCCTGAGACGCCCCGACGATATCGAGAAGGCTGTTGCATTCTACACCCATGCGGTTTCCATCACCGCAGATGAAGACCCAGACAAGCCTGTTCAGCTCAATAATCTTGCTACTTCGTTGGAAGCGCGATGCGAACTTACAGGAGACAAGGAAGGATTCAAGGACGCCCTCGCACATATCAGACGTGCGGTGCAGCTCGCACCAGATAGCCACCGCGATAAACACGGGATGCTCGCTCATCTCGGCAAGTCGTTGCAGGCAGAGTACGATCATACAGGCGGATTTGATACCCTACAAGAGGCAATTACGGCGTACACTCGTGCAGTCGATCTCACCCCGCCGAGTGACTCGCTGGAGCGTACCCTCTTCACCCACCTGGCCATTTTATTAAGAACGCGCTTCGAGCAATCAGGGAACCTCAATGACTTAGAGCAAGCTATCATGCTCTACACTCACTTGGTCGAAATTGTGCCGGACGGCGAGGCGGATAAAGCTGCGTATCTCAACGATTTCGGTGGCGTATTGGAGCTTCGTTTCAAGCACGTAGGACGCTCTGTCGACATGGAAGACGCTATCTCAGCTTATACTCGTGCAGCCGAGCTGACGCCAGATGATGATGCTGGTAAACCTTCGAAGCTCCTCAATCTTGGGACTGCACTACTCGTCAAGTTTAGAAGTCAGACAGGAAGTCCAGAGGACCTGGAGAGAGCTATCGCTTTGCAAGCTCGTGCAGTGGAGCTCTCCTCTGACGATCAACCCGAGAAGCTCATTCTCCTCAACAATCTGAGTCTCTCGCTGGGAACCCGTTTCACCCACACAGGATCTCTCGAGGATCTCGAAGAAGCTATCGCTCTCCTGACTCGCGTGGTAGAGCTTACCCCGGACACGCATCCGAGCAAACCCGGTCGGCTTCAGAACCTCGGTAGCTCTTTACAAGAGCGGTTCGGGCGTGTAGAGAACCTGGAAGACCTGGAGAAGGCCATCACTTATCAAAGTCGCGCGGCCGACCTTACGCCCGATGGTCATCCTGACAGACCCGCCCAGCTCAGTAATCTCGGTAGTTTACTGAGCTTACATTTTCAGCGTGTCGGTGGGGTCGACGATCTGGAGAAGGCTATCGCATACCAGACTCGTGCGATTGAGCTTACGTCTGACGGAAACACGGAAAGGTTCTCTGCCCTTAACCACCTTGCTATCTCGTTGCAAGTGCGATTCAGACATACCGGAAACCTCGATGATATAAACGAAGCTATTTCACTCTATACACGCGCAATCGACCTCACTTCCGACGCTCACCCCAACAAACCGGCCTTGCTCAGCAATCTCAGTGGTGCCTTCGAATCGCGAGGTGGGATCACAAGAAGTGCTCAAGATCTACATCACGCTATCTCCCTCCGAACTCGATCTCTCGAAATCCTGCCAGATGGCCACCCACAGAGGGCAACAACTCTGCATGCCCTTGGTCATCTTCTACGCTCGCGGTTGCAGTTACCAGATGCCCAATCGGATGACTGGGCTCGCACTATGGAAACATTCATGGAGGCACTGCAGGATAAGTTCGGGCTTCCGTTCGAGAGACTACGAGCCGGCATCGACTATCTTGACTTGTTGTCACATCCTCTGTCTACATCCTCGCCAGAGTCCAAGAGACTGGACGTACACAAGCAAATTCTGGACCTGATCCCACAAGTGATCTGGCTTGGCCACGACATCCGGAGACGCTATGAAGAGGTAGTCAAGATGGGAGCGATCACGAACAGAGCCGCCGCCGATGCTATCGCTGCAGGTGACTACGTTCGAGCACTCGAGTGGCTAGAGAGCGGCCGCACTGTTGTCTGGGCTCAAGTTCTCCAACTACGCAGCCCATTAGACGACTTGAGGAAATCTCACCCTCAGCTGGCTTCTGAACTCCGCCGTGTATCCGAAGCCCTGCAGAGCGCGAGCGGGCCGACGTCCTCCGTCCCACAGGATACATCCCCCTCTGATACCTCTCTCGAAGCTCAAGTCAAAAGCTCCTACGGCCTGGCACTGGAATACGAGAATCTCATGAAGCAGATCAGGGAGCTCGAAGGGTTTGAGACATTCCTTCAGCCGAAAACATTGCCGCAGCTATCAGGAGCTTGTAGATCTGGCCCGGTTGTCCTCATCAATGTGCACGAGTCTCGTTGCGACGCACTAATACTGTCCCACCCAGGCGACGTAACCCACGTTCCACTCCCTAACTTCTCATACAAGCATGCGACCAATCTTCGGAAACAGCTGTGGTCAGCTCTTGAAGGTAGACATCTTCGAGATCGTTTCCGTGATTCCACGTTCCAGGAGGAGGAGGTGGGAGACCATGACGACGATGAGAATAGGGCTGCTCGACCACCAGGTTGGAAACGCAAGGACGATCCAATGCGGGTCGTCTTGGCTGACTTATGGATCAATGTTGCCAAGCCCGTCCTCGAAGTTGTTAACACGCTTGTGAGTTGGTCGCGCCTCCATCTCGTTATGTAGCACTCAAGTGAACTACTTAGCCCTCCACAAGTCCGAACGGGAACGACGGGCTCCCTCATATCACCTGGTGCCCCACTGGGCCACTCGTTTTCCTACCCCTCCATGCTGCAGGCATCTATACCAAGGACCGTCCACTAACCTCCCAGAGTATCATGGACTGGGCAGTTTTATCATATACTCCCACCCTTGAAACCTTGCTCCGGCCACGCTTACAGGTATCAGCCCGTCATAGTCATTACTCGGAAAGCAAGCTATATCCTAGGATCTTGGTTGTGTCTCAACCTGATTGCCCTGGGTATCGTCCAATCTCGTCGACGAAGATAGAAGCTGAACTGGTGATGTCAATATTCGGCGAGAGCACAGATATTCTAGAGAGCGCACAGGGTTCTATCGACGCCGTCCTCGTGGGGATGGCGGACCATGATTGGGTGCATCTCGCGTGCCATGGCATGCAATCAACTGAGGATCCTACGCAAAGCTCCTTCGCACTGTACGACGGAAAACTTACGTTGTCGACGCTGATGTCACATACCCTTTCGCACGCCGAGCTCGCTGTTTTGTCAGCGTGCCAAACCGCCACCGGAGACGAAAGGCTACCTGAAGAAGCTGTTCATCTGGCGGCCGGGATGCTGAACGTTGGATACAAGAGCGTTATCGGGACCATGTGGTCTATATACGATAATAGCGCACCCACATTTGCGAGAAGATTCTACGAAGTCATGTCACAGCAGATACGAACGAGGGAAGAGCTACAGCCTGCTTACGCGTTGCACGAGGCCACGAAAGCCCTGCGCACAGAATACGGCGAGGACGATTTTGTGCGCTGGGTTCCGTTCGTGCACTATGGTCAATAGATACATTCGCGAATCAGTGTAGTATCGAAGCAAAGAATTGAATATATTCCTCCCTCGTACAATACGTGTCAGTGCCCATGGGGGCAGAGATATAATACTGGCACTGGAAATTGAGTGTTGAAATCATGCTGTGGGCGCTCATACAGTAGTATCCGATTGTTGGACACCTGCGGCGATGACTTCGAGGCCACAAGCCACTAATCTTTGTTTCTTTGTTTGGGTAGCCACATGGCCTTGCTTCCTTTATGATTAGGTTCAAAGGAGCCAGTCATATTTCCTCAAAGGGCAAACACGTTTAGGAAACCGTGTTACCGGCCACACGTGCACTTCGATATATAAAGCTGCCTTTGAAGGGCCTCAAGGTGAGCGCGGGGACTTTTCAACTATTCCGCATCGTCAAAGTGTTCCACTTGTTCTCAGATGCCTGAAACGTCTGAAGTAGGCCACTGCAAATTCGAAGATGGCCACTTCGGTGTCCTGATCCCTGAGGATGCCCCTGAATACCCTCCAGGCTACGACGAAATCAAGGGCGTCGACGATATTGACGGTTTGACCGTCTTCATCTTACCATTCAAAGGTCTCCATGCCTATCCACCCGACGAGCACGGTCGTACCCGCTATGTTCGACATCAATGGCCACGCCATCCTCAAGGCAAGTTCCTACCCAGCCCAGGTCCGCGCGGCAAGCGAGCCCCCAACAACCAGCCAGTGTGGGGACATGATCTGGACGAGTTCTTCTGGATACAGCGTCACCCAGATATTAAGAATATCCTGAGCCACTCCGTTACTGTGTGGACGCGTAGCATGATCAAAGAGTGGGGCGAAAACTACCACGAAGATGTCTGGAAACTGGAGTATCACGATTCTTCCCCACATTTCCGCAAGCCCTGGCCAGTCCTGAGACTCAGGATTCCCGATGGCGAGCATATTGGCGACTACGTCTTTGACAAGCAAATTGGCGCATTCAATCTGATATTCCAGGCTTGCCCGATCAACCTAACAATCGAATTTACAACCCGTAGCGACCCTTACGTCGAGGTCGAGGAGTCGAGTGCAGCAGAGTCGACCGCTCAGTCGAGTGACGAGAGTTCAGGGACCCACGATATCTACAGATCATTGCTGCCATCCTCGAAGCGCAAGACACTTCATCACTACGAAGCACATAAACAGAACCACTACAAACGGCAGGGACGTACGGTTGAGTTCCGCGGAGCTTTTCATGCGTCCTACGACTATAAGCCCTATTCCACGCCAGAACCTTCCGTACATGCCCCTCGCGACTCGCCCTTTAGCGTTGAAGATGTGCCAAAGTTGCAGGAAACTCTTCCCCCGGCTTTTATGCCCGACCACCTGCTCGTCCATGACCCGCATGCCGTTACGCGCAACGACGGCAGGAACAAGACCAAAAGCGAACTCTCTTCTATCTCTACTCCCCCTTGTAAATATCGACGAATCTTTCCAAAGATCGACAAATCCGCGCTCGACGTCCCACCGGCTGCCAAAGCTCACGACATGGTGGCCCACCTCTACCTTCATCAGAAGAATCGCCTCGGAGTCGGCCACCACTCCCTCGTTTATCGTGCCCCACTCACTCTCCCGCCGCCACTGTCTGCGAGCTCTCGTAACGGCCAAGTGACCGTCACAGCCAAACTCGCGCTATTCAATACCGACGATTGGGACATGTTGAAGCATGAAGCTGAGATTTACAACAGGTTTCCGAAGCACTTGTCGGAAGACTGGTGTGGCTACATTCGCATCAACCCGATAAAACACCCCGTGCCCATAGGCCCCGTCGTCCCGAAGTTTTATGGGTACTACGAACCCGTCGGAGATGATGACAAGAAACGCTGGAGTCCAGTTCTGTTGCTGGAAGAGTGTGGCCGGCCAATCGAAGCGAGAGACCTAAATTCCGATCAGCGGTGAGTGCTGCTAATTTTCGTCAGGCCCTTTCGATCCCACTCACCAATCACTTATTGTCATCGACAGCCTCGAATGCTTCTCCCTGATGTTCCGCCTCCATGATGCGGGTTACCTTCAAAACTCATTCTACGTCCGTAACATCCTTCGCCAACCAGGCCCGCTCTATAAGCCTCCTCATGAACGCTCCAATGATACCCCAAGCTTCCGAATCATCGACTTTGGAAGGGGGCTATCGCTACTCAAGGACGAACCTGGAAGTGGCACCACCGCGGACATGATGGAAGAGGAGTCGCAGGCCATGAAGGAGTTGGGATTTCGGGACTATTTATTCTAGATATTCATCGCAGGTACGTTCCATCGTTATTGTAATGAGTTACGATCAGTATTTCAATTCACAGCTGATCGCTACTTGCAGCGCGCCCACAATATACGCATGCTTTGTATCCAGATACTTTCATCGGCATCCATGTACCTCTGATTGTCCCGAGTTCAAGTTCGCGCGAGATTGCGAGATTCTTGATGATATGTAGTGCTTCATTACCGCAAATATACATAAACTATGTACCCAGACCTGTAAAAACTTGTCCGTAAGAAATGCTCGATATGTATGCTGCGATGAACTGGATCCGTGATATCTCCCTGGTGCGTTCAATGCACTAGAATAGCCTCGTCTCTCCAAGCCCACAGATGTCGAAGTCACCTTCGGGGACGCCAGTTTTATGGCATTCTTCCTTAAGGAGTCGAGGTGGGTCCATGATAGGTTCTGTAGTGAGGATCCATGTTCTAATCTCGATGTAAGTATGATGTCTTAGTAGGTAGTGTGATAATGGGAAACGCACCCCCAGTGCATAGCAAGCGCCTTCCTCGCTTTTACGTCTTTGAAGATAGCGACGCTGTCCTTTGGCGAAGCGTGTACGTGCGAGAAGAGCCAGCGTGGGTCGTACGCTCTATAAACATTCACAGAATTCGGTGTTCAGCATACATTTCGAGGTTCCGTATAGAAAAATCGAACGGACCCAATCGGGATCATAGCCAGGTCGAACGGACCAATCTTCTCTCCGATCTCCTTGAACGCGGGGCATACGGGCACCGTATCCTCGTTCTCCCCTCGAACACAGTACGGTACCCAGTGTCGCCTCCGAACCAGACTTTCTTCGCAGCTCGTGAAGACGGAGTCTGAGCGTCCGAAGGGAGAATCTCCTCGATGGCCCACGAGGCCCACAACGTCTTTGCCCGATCGCCTAGGCCACGTCCAGAGAAGTGTTGGCAGGGCGTGCAAGTGACTTTGAATGCGGTTTGTGTAGTCGTGGGCTTCTCTTGACCGTTGGAGGCTGACTGTTTTGAGGAAGGGAGGTCAACGGTGACTTGGCGAGAGTCCCACCAGTCAAGGATGTGGATGTTCGAGGGCGGGATGCCACATGATTCGAGGTACGGCCGGTTCCCCAGTGGGGCGAAGACGTGAGCGTTGTGCCGTCGCACCAGCTGCTGCAGAGACTTGGTATCGGTGCTACGGTCGATGGATAGGCTGTAAGCAACGAGTTCAATGGCTAAAAATGGATGCATACTGGTCGTAATGGTTATGCTGTCGAGGAGTTTAGTATGAAGTGCAGCGTGGCTAATGGAGAAGAGTACATACCGAAAGGACAATAACCTCGAGATCGGGGATCTCTTCAGTCTTACAGGGCACAGCTAGAAGTAAAGGATGATCAGGGCAAGGTTATGATATAGAGACCAACAGCTGCCAGTGGTAACCTACGTGTTATACGTGCAGGTCCAAGGTACTCGGATGAGAAGCATCTGTGCGACAATGCTGGGTCGAATATAATTCGTGGGCCTCGTTGAGCACCCTGAGGTGTAGGCAGCTCGACGAGATAACAAGCATGCCTTTAGATTCCATAGGTCAACCTATGCGCAAACATGTACCACGGACGAGAGGCTTACCCCAACCACGTGGCCTTAATAGATTCGGCATTCTCGCCCAGACCCCAGTTGGGAGTCTGTGCTGGAATCAAAGAAGAGATATTAGAGGGAACTTTGGGCTGGTTTCGAATCTGGTTGCTGAAGGCCTAACAACGAAGATAGGTAAGAAGCTAGCAATGCGCTACTGCGATGAGCGTGTTTACCCCGAACATCATTTTGAACATGGGTCGTTCTCTGAGAAGCTCATGATCAGGAACATGTCATGACTCGTGGTATTAGAAGCTATGTCTTACCGGAAGGAAGCCCACGGGTTAATGAACCCATTGTCACCGTGGTGAGCTGGTTTAACGCCAGGATCTTGCTTGACTATGCTTTGCAGCGGAGGAGAGACTGTTATCGCGCGGAAAACCCCTGTCGCGACGGCGGAAGCCATGGTAGTAGTACTGCGACGAAGAAATATACGAGATACGGTCGGTGTGTGCTTGAAGAGTGGGTGTTTCAGATAAGCAGGTCTGTGCCAGCTCATCTATTTAAGTAGGTTAAGGAGCAATGTTGTGCATTTGTTCGGCTTTGTGCAGACGCCTCATATAACATTTGGACGCCGGGCTGGCGCAGTCAGCCACGATGATGCTGCCGTACACACACGTACATTCCCCGTTCTCGGAGCGGCCACACCACTTTTTGGGCGGATGCAGTAATCGCACTGCACCGTAAGCTAGTACAGGAATAGGCGATTCTGTCGAATGAATCGACTGCACCGATGCTGCGAGGTATTTGCATCTGTTCATCGAGATTATGAACTCAGAATGGGCCGACTAGTTCGTCCACGTAATTGCCGTTGTGATGACGGCGGTACGCCAGAGGGATACGTACGCGTTTACAGAGCTTGGCGATGGCGAGCAGTGCGTTGCCTACTAAGGCAATTCAGATGGTTCAATATACTACAAAAATAACTTGAAGGGCAAGTATAATTGGCCGTATGGACACGAAGGTTCTCACGAGAACCAACTTTCCTCGCTTACTCCTCCTGGCCGAACCCATCCTGTAATCTGAACCTCCTAACACCATCCTCCCTCGCCCATGGTACTTCCTCCTCCCAGTGGCTGACCACGATACACGCCTGCCCGTCCTCCAAGCCATCATCGCGCAAATATCTCCTCGCCGCCTCCACCATCCCTTCGTCCATACCAGCCCACGCCTCGTCGAGTATGACCAAGGGAGGTCGGCCTACCAACGCTCTCATCAACAGTACAATAGACTGTTCGCCTCCCGACAGATCCACGAAGGCCTTTTCCGAGAACGCCTCTGCCTCCTTCGCCTCGTCAGCACTCTGCGTCTCGCCCCTCCACGTCGCCGGTCCCAGAGCTCTGATAACCTCCCACATCCGTCTCACACGCCACCTCTCCTCCTCCCCACCTTCTTCCAACGGCCGCCCGTCCTTGCCAAAGCCGACCTTGAACCGCCCACGAGGCGTAAAGTTTCCTTCGAAGCCAGTGCCTACAGCGTCCCATACCTTCATGCCGCGCCTTCTGGGAAAGCCGTTGTACATTTCCGGTGATACACGGCCGATTTGAGCTTGAAGGTGCGGAGTGGGCCATTTGGCTCGAGGACGAGAGAAGAGCGTCATCTGAGAGGATTGAGTGTAGGATTGGGGGTGTTCACCGGTGAGCATAGCCAGCAGTGTCGTCTTGCCAGCGCCGTTAGAGCCTATGAGATGCCAACGCGAATTGGGGTGAACAGCCCAGTGAATGTTTTTGAGGACCTAGTCAATATCGAATGAATTAGCACGATTAATTGTCGAAGCTGAGCGCTGATATAGTTACGTTGCGGTCTCCATATGTGACATTGACACCGGCAAGGTGAATTACTGCCTCGTTTGCTTCTGTGGGGGTCTTGTGGCCCGTCTCCGTAGGTGCTGTCCAACCTGAACGAAGAGCCTGGCCTTCGGTATCCAGAACTTCTTCTTTGGTTCCAGTATGCACAGTGCCGTCCTTGCGTATCAACGCAAGATGCGTCGTCCAATCAGGTATGGGGTCTTGTGGTCGCATCCCGAGAATGATATGCGGGGCATTCTCTGCATGTAAGGAATGCAGCAGAGCAAGCACGGTGCTTCGAGTGGCGACATCCAGTCCGGCTGTGGGGCAGCAAAGGCTTCAGCGGAACGGTCGATAGAGGAGCAAAGGCGACAACGTACTGAGGGGTTCGTCGAGAATGAGCAACTGCGGCTGCTCCAGGAGAGTCTTGACTATCCGTGCTCTCCTCGTTTGACCGTTGCTCAACGCAATCATCGGCAAGTCCAAGAACTGCGACAGCCCCAGCGCATCCGTCAACTTCTCGAATAACTTCCTCTTCGTCTCCTGCTTCTTCGCGTGTTCAGCGTCTTGAGGAACGATTGGGTCTGTGTTCATCAGCAGGTCCGGAACGGCCAGCTCATGGAGTGGCTTCGCCAGTTCGGGGAAGAAAGTCTCCCTCAACGTCCGCTTATCCTCTTCCCTGACAGCACCATAGCGTGCAGTGTAGTCATAGAACGCACCACCCGCAGCTCGTGGTCGATGAGCAAAGCTGACGAGATCAACGTGGTGATATGGGTCCAAGCCTTCGAGGAATGGGAAGAGCCCACCTGGTGGTGGTGGGAATGGGTGAATCCTCAGATGCCCGGTCAGAGCTTGTAGCAACTGGGTCTTCGCTCCCCCCGAGGTCGTTGAAGTGACGACCCAAGCCTCGTCTGGTTGGATAGTCCAAGAGACATCGCGGAAGAGTGGCTTTGCGGAGGCTGCGGTGCCAAGGGGATATATGGAAGATTTGGGGATGTGAAGGATGGGTTTCTTCACAGCTGAGTCGGAGAAGGAGACTGCATGTAGGCCGCGCGGTTTGAGGTGCTTGAATACAGAGCTGTTCCTAGAGTGCAGCATGCTGTGTATGCCCTACGTCTATGCAACACAGTTTCTAATGAGTAGGTAGACTGTTAATTTCGATGTGGAATACGTTCGCACCAGCCTCCAGGACGTTAACTGGAGTTGGCAACATGATAGAAGAAGACCAAGAGCGCGAAGGCTTGAACCCCCACGCTGACATGACTCGGTTACTTAACTGCTATGTCCACCACCCTAGCCAGAGTAAGAAAGAGTCATAGTAGAGGCTAAGGCATTCGAGTTCTACTGTGCTAGCTGATGGTCCGTACTTACTAGGCTCGTGAACCAGCCTCCGTATACCTGTCCGACGTACGGTCAATCATAAGCAACCAAAGCAAGTGATCGGTAAGGCGCTTAATCGTTGATTGGGCGCTTTGATATGTCTGTGGGCTCGCCAAAGCTCTAGGAGTCTCTCTGAAGTCTCTGGACGGCGGAGGGTCCTTGGGGGTGGAAAAATAAAGTGAACCCCACCCGGATCGAACGGATGACCTTGTGGAACTACCTCTTGACTCTGGAATCACATGCTCTACCACTGAGCTAGGGGTCCATGGTTATCTGGACCCGTAGCATGCTCGGATTATGCACAAGCGCTTATCGCTTCAATGCGGGCGATAATTAGTTAAGGTTTGATATCTGGGTTTGAAGTTGGGCGGCATTTAGAAATCACGGTGTATCCATCAATCGGAATTAGAATTATACGGAACAAGCCGAGGCCCAGGATAGACCGCTACATCAAGCAACTCTACTGAAGCTAAACGTAACCCGACGCCTCTGAGATTGACGACGCCAGGGTGGTTGGGTAGTGACCTAGGTCTCGCAAACGTTCTAAATAGAGGTAACAGAATGAAGAATACGCATGACAAAGCTCTAGGTTAAGGCTAGAACACACACCCTCTGGTATCCTGGATGTGCGGCTGCAAGGTTCGTTTAAACTCTGCTACACGGCCATTCACTACATCTGGTAGATTTCTGATTCTAGTTTTCTCCCACTATCCTATCTCAGTGATATTTTCTAGCGTGAAGTGTATGCAGCGGCTACACCAATTGATACCTCATTACTCACTTGCCCTGTTGCGGTTTCGTACGATGAACGTACACCGCATCTGCTGCCGTAAGGGCACAACAAGCTGCTCCCCTTGTGTCACATAATGTTAACGTTCACTGCGGCATCTAGGGGCACTTGGTCATGTTACCACCGCTAGTCCTTCTGACTTACTCCACTACATCGTCTATCTCCGTGCCAGGCCTACAGAGTCGTCAAATACGTGCAAGGTCATCGTATTTTCGCCACCACGTCTCCGAGAGAGGAGCGTATAAGTATCGGGAAGCCAAGAGCGTCCATCGCTCTTCATGCGCCTAAACAGACATGTACCCTGCACCATATCCAACTACGTCTACGCATTGGGCCGTCCAGGGAAGGCTCGCCAGCATCGCCGTAGGCATTGTCGTATCAACTACGATTATCCTGCTTGTAATACGCAATGCCGTGCGCAAGCGACACATAGCTCCTGGTCCGTCTGGATTACCCATCCTGGGTAACATCTTCCAGTTACCGGCCAATCTACAATTTATCCGACTGGCAGAGTGGGCACAGGAATATGGTACGCATCGCAGTGCGTTCGACCCCGCACATGCCAATCTGTGGAATAGGTCCCGTCTATTCGCTCAACCTTCTTGGCCAGCCTGTGTTGGTTGTAAATAATCATCAGGTTGCAACAGATTTGCTGGGTAAGTGGTGTCTAGTAGTCACAACCCACCTAGCTGCTCACTTCGTGATATTCGATCTCCAGAACGTCGGTCGAGTATTTATAGTGATAGACCTCGCACGGTGATGGTGAATGAGATACTGACGCAAGGCATGGATTTTATGCGATACGGTGACCGGTAATGCACTCGCATACCGCTTCGTGGCTACGCTGATGTTTATTTTGACAGGTGGCGCAGGGTACGTCGCGCATCTCACAGCAACTTCAATGCCACGGCTGCCAAGAAATTCGAACCCTTTCAGGCGAAGTCTGCTATTCAGGGAGCATTACGAATGCTTGCAAGACCCGACGAGTGGGAGGACCATCTGAATGTGTACGTCGCAAACGCCTTCTATCCGCGCATCGCGCTAATCCGGGCTTTGCAGGCTCACCGTCTCTACACTGTTCACTTCCGTGTACGGTCGACCCATCGAACCAGAATCCCCCATGATCGCGCGCGCGAAGGCTCACATTGACCGTATTGCGCAAGATGCAACGCCTGGTCGCTACTTGTGCGAATTTCTCCCCATCATGAAAGTTATCCCCTCGTGTATGGCTGCCTGGAAGAGGGATGCGTTAGAGTGGCACGAGAATGAGACGCTGTTGTTTGAGGAACTCGCAACTGGAAGCGACGGGGAAGCGGTACGTTGACCAAACAATAGTTCTATGTCATTTCACTGAGCGTCTCCCCTCGGAATCATGACAGACCGTGCATTCACACAGCTCTGGATTTGCCGCGGACCTCTTAGAGGTGGACGGTAAGTACGGTCTCACAAGGAAAGAAGCGTGCTGGCTGGCGGGAGGCATGCTGTGAGAGTTCCTTACCTCTCCGCGCCGGTAAGCAAGCAACTGAAACACCTTTCGTAGTGGCGTTGGTGCAGATACAGTGAGTACTTCCAGTCGAGTAGGGGGCTTTGAGTGATGTGTTGATTGTGACATAGACAGCCGTAGCGCTTTCCAACTTTGTGCTCGCTATGGTTCATTATCCCGAGGTCATGCACAAGGCTCAGGCAGAGCTCGATGATGTGATAGGCAGGAGTCGCCCACCCTCTTTCCGCGACATGGCCAGTCTTCCGTATATTCAAGCTGTGGTAAAGGAGACCTTGCGATGGAGACCCGTTGCTCCTCTAGGTCAGTGGGATCCAATATTACCGATCTCATGAGCTTACACGTATGGTGACTATGGTAGCTGCCATGCATCGACTCATCGAAGTATGTAATCTTTTTGATTGATCGACAACACCGCTGACTTCACTCCTCAAGGACGATTGGTATGGTGGGCATCTGATTCCGAAAGGTGCTTATATCGAACTAGGGTGATGCGTTAGTGGCCAATGCTGACACTGAGATAGGCACGACTATCATTGCAAATCTTTGGTAGGATGTTTGCGTATATGCTAGTGGTTGTAAGAAACTCATAATATGTAATTTAAAATAGGCACATGAATCGGTGAGTATTAGCCCAGATCCCCATCACATAGTATTGCTAAACGAGATGTATCACAGGGATCCGCGTCTCTATCCTGACTTTGACACCTATCGACCAGAACGATTCATTGACGACACGGACAAGAACAAAGCCATATTCACTGATACACATCAACTGGGTCATGTCACTTACGGATTCGGTCGCAGGTATGGATTGCATAATTATGTTTCATGGCTCTCTTGATAACTAAGATAAATTCATCCCGGGTCAGGAATTGCGTTGGTCAGAGCTTTGCCAACCAGAGCCTCTTTATCACTATCGCCACGATGCTGTGGGCTTTAGATTTTAGCCCCGCCGTCGACGAAGATGGAGAACCTATCATGCCTCCCTTAGATGAGTGGGTAGACGAAGGGATTGTTGTGTGAGTACTTGAAGTACTATCCCAGACATCCAACTTATACAGGGCACTCGTTTTAGCCGGCCCAAACATTTTGAATGTCAGATCGTTCCCCGTTTTCCTGACGCGAAAGCTATCCTCGAGGCATGCGCTACCGAGATCTGAACTCCATCGTTCCAAGGCATGCGAAGGCACACAGCCTCTACCTATTATCTGGCTCTCTGTGGTTCCCCAATAGAATGGAACACTTGGATTGATAAATGCGTTGTGGATGTTATTTTGTATTACAATGCACACCTTGATTCCTGGGCTGGAAGCGGGATAGCAAATCACTGTCATGGTCGGCTTTTGGTTCACTTCCATTGGAGATGGTCCACGAGATGGTGATATTAATATTTCCGAGATATGCGTGCATGAGTATTGGCTGTAGTACGCTTGCATAGCAGAGGTAGGTTTGTGCCATGGGCAACCACGGTTATCAGTTTCTGCAACACTCATATGTACAGCTCTGCATTTTCATTGATAACGAGTACAACATACAGAACAAAGAGAAATCACGATGCTGTCAATAACATGGGGATAGCGAAGCAGATAGCAATGTTACATGTCGAGAACATAACAAACGCAAAACTTGGATGAAGAGGCTGGATAGCAATTGCAAGAAGAACGTTGGCCTCGCTTTATGATGGACAGCATGAGAATAACGAGTTAACAGCGAAGAGAAACATGGAACGTGAAGAGACAATCAAAACACGGATCGAGAGGGAAAGGAAAGCACACCCAGAGAAGAACATTCACTTCCATGGTCCATTAGACACCTGCCCCCAACTCGCCCCACTCGCCTCGCTCGCAGCGACAGACCTATTATCCTCATCGTCCATCTGATCAGCCCAGCTTCTCCCCCTCCTCCCGCTTTCGGATCCATTCACTGTTCTCGCATCGTCTTCATCGCTTTCATCTTCTCTGTCATCCTTGACAGAGGGAGTACCGACGCTAGCTCCTCCCCATGGACCACGCGAAACATTTCCCCAGCCACCAGCAGAGCTTGCAGCAACGGATCTTGCGTCTTCATCGTCTTTGTCATCCTTAACAGAAGGAGCACCCACACTAGCTCCTCTCCACGGACCACGAGAGACTCGGCTCCATCCGTTCACAGAACTAGCGGCGACAGATCTCACGTCATCACCGTCGCTCTCTGCCCCCCTGTCGTCCTTGACAGAAGGTGCGCCAACGCTAGCTCCTCCCCAAGGGTCTCTGGAGACGCGTCCCCAGCCATTGACAGAGTTTGCGACAGACCTAGCATCGTCCTCCACCTTAGCCTTAGCCTTTCCTTTGGTCTGAGGTTGAGCCTTGGGCGCGGTCTTGGGTTGGAAGTTGTTAATCATGGGACTAGCAGCTGGGTTTGAGTTCATCTTTCTTCCACGAGCTGGGCGTGCAGGTGCGGCCGCCTCTGCACTTGCAGCCGGCCTGTCTTGAGAGGAGGCAGCCTTCATGAGGTGAGCTGGGCGCGCTCTGACGGCGGGAGGCTCAGGTGAAGGAGCAGATGCAGATGCGGTGTCCAAAGGAGTTTGAGCGCCGGACGGGGCCCCTGATCGAGGAATCTTGGCTGAAACAGGAGTTGCTCGAGGAGCCGAAAACTTGACTTTATTGTTGGTTCGCTCGGGTTCTACAAAGGAACGAGTTATTACTTGCAGGATACTCTAAATCAATAATATACTCACCTGGGTTTCTAGCCTTGGACTTCTTCTCTTTCTTCTTCTCCTTTATAGCAGCAGCCCTCTCTTCAGCCTGTTTCTCCCTCTCTATCGCTTTCTTCAAGCGGTTGTATTCTTTGCAGATTCCCCTACTGCATAGTTTGCCATGAGCCGGACAGATGATCTCTTCCGTCGCGGGTGTTGTCTGAGTACTGTCATAGTCGGCCCACAGATTCTCCTCAGCAGCTACGGGCTCTTCAAGTTGCACCGCACCAGCAGGAATACCCGGGATCATGTCGTCGTCGTCATTTTCTCCGTTTAATGAAGGCGTGTGAATACTGAGGCCGGCCAGCTCATCTTCAATATCACCAGCAACGAAAACATCCGGGGCTTCAGAGGCGGGAGGGGTTCGACCAATGATGTCGCTGTTGTCGTCGGAGCCAGAGCCAGAGCCGCTACCCCCTCCTGGCGTCAAACCTGGAGTATTTTCCCATGCAGAAGATTCGGCGTTGGTCGAGTACGGTACGTTCAGAGGAGGGAGGCCAGGTGGAACTCCATTGGCCGACAATGGAGAATGAGCGGCAGAAGAGCGAGAGCCTCCCCATACACTGCCTGCTGAAGAACATAAGAGGTTGGTAGCTGCGTGTGAGCGCGTATCCTCTCTTACTGACCTCTGCTGCCGCTGTGAGTACTTGTGCCCAACTGTATTTGCGGCGAATCCTTCGATTTCACGGCAGCAGGAAGACCTCGGCCCCACGCACTCTTGGGATTAACCTTAGGTGCCGGGGCCTGCTTTGCGGCTGCCCATTCGGCAGATCCGACTATATAAGAAGATCTTCTATCAACTATCCACATGCGATTCATGGTAAAAACAAACCTGGGGGCGGCCGGACAGTCTGGGACTTTGGGGGAGGGAAAGATGCTACGGGAAGCGGACGGCACAAAGGGGCATTTGTCTTATCCTCGGCAGGCACGTCGCACCAATGGGTAGGGGGATATGGATGTGCGACATTACTGGTATGGGTCAGATTACCTCGCCCACACAAGCTAATGGGGATGCACGAACGCGTTTGGAACTCTCCAGTGTGTGAACCACTTTTCTTCGACATAGACTCGCTTCCATCCTTTAATTCTTCAAATTGAGTATTGATCTGCTTTATTAATACATATCTTCACTTACCGTACTTCTGAACTCGGCGTCCAGTATTGAATTCGCACCAGAAAATCTGAGAAACTCGATCCTTATCCTCAGGCGCGCACTTCTTGAAAACCTCTGACCAACGATGCTCGCCCAGCAGTTTGTTCCATTCACCAAAATCGCGGTCTACCTCAATAATTATCATGTTTGGGGACTGAATATCTGCATGGTCAGATTCCTAACTCAACAAGGATGAAGTGAGGATCTCACACACCGAGGGTTTATGGAACAAGGCAATCATTGCGTCCTTGCCAACAATACATGCAAGCCATCGAGACAATTCAGCGCAGTCCTGGACTAGCTCCATATTGGCATGAGGGGGATATGGGTACGCGACCGTCAGGTATCGCGGTTCATCCTCTGGAGGTGGCGGTGTGGCCGCACGCTTTGGCATCTTGAGCGAGGGATTACTGGTCTGTCAAAGGTAAGAGATGCTTAGTATTTCATGTCCCGACGTCCAGAAGAAGAGTAAGCTGCTGGTAATATTGGCTATCGAGACCTTGGCTTGTGGCCACAGTTCGACGTTCCACTTGAAGTCAACCAGCTCGATCCAGCTCGATCAACCCGTAGATCTCATCGGCGTCAGTCCGGCGATCATATACGTCTCTCGGCAATGCAAAGTACCTACAGAAAGTACAGAAACAGCAAACTCTGGGACTTACGAGCTTAGAGACTACGCGTTGAGGGAGAGAAGGATATGTACGTGAACAAGAGCAAGCTTGGCAGGTGAGAGGGCCAGTGACAGTAGAAGCAGCTATTTATGCAAGGATCCCCGTTCGTAGCACTCACCGACTCAAAAGAACAAACATGTAATGATCCTCATTCAGTTCTCTCACAAATACGCAGAGCTACATTCGTCGCTGGGCTGGTGACAACAACTGCCGTGCAGGAACAATCAGACCCTTTGGACACATCGCCTGAATACACGCCCAATACGGATTTACGGTCCTCATCCGCACATACTCGTTCTCACTATGGCCGCGGAGTCTTCGGTCACATCAATACAGACACGACGGGAACATGCTGGTGTGGTGCCTTTTCGACGTAACTCGCAATGACCGCGTGGGATAAACGAGGAGAAATTGGGGCTGAAGTAGGAGGAAAAGGGCATCCGATCAGCACAGCGGAAAAGGTCAAAGATCTCTCGGGAGTACACCGGGTAATGTATACTGTACATGTCATTGTATAACGTCTATGAAGTCATAATCAGTCATCGTCGTCCCAGTTACCTGCTTGTTGGGGAATTTTGGGTCCACCGGCAGGCTTGCTCATAATGATGCTGTCCACGCTCAGAACGGATACTGCGGCGTCTGTGGCGAGTTTGATCGCCCATTGCTTGGCTACCAGTGAGTCGAGTATCTTGTGTTCCGAGGCGTTGAGAGTACCGTCACCCTCCTCCTGTATACGGAGAATGATCAGTTTGTGTTACAGGATATCATGAGCGTCTTCGGAGCTTCTCACCTCAACATCAACACCCCATGCCTCACCACCTTTTTCTTCGTGCTTTGCCCAGAGACGGCTTACAACCTCATTTCCTTCCGCACCTCCCAGAGCATTTTCGGCGAGTGTCCGTGGGATGACTTCCAAGGCGGTCGCCCATCGACGAACGGCATGCTGAGAAAGGCCTTTCAAGCCAGCACCATACGCGTCCACCCTCTTGGACAACTCCAACTCTGTGGCACCAGCACCAGGAACCAATCGGCCGTCCTTCAACAGAGCCTTGATGACATTCACACCATCGTCGATGGCGCGCTCCAAATCATCCAAATGGTTGCTCGTGGCTCCACGGAGGACGATCGTCGCAGTTCTGGTCTTCTCCGCGGATTTGTCATCCGCGTCGTATCCTTCATCACCGTCGACCAGCTGGCGAAGGACAGTAACACGGTCGCCACCGATCTCGATACACTCGAAGACGTCGACATAACCAGCCTCTTCCGGTGTAGGTGCACCCATACGCGCGAGAGGCGTAGCGTTGACAACACGGCATAGACGACGGAGTTCGAACTTGGAAAGGACCTTGATCACAGCAATGTCCAAGCGATTCAAGTAATGAAGGGCGAGTTCGCCAATTGTCGATCCCGCGATGATGACTTTTACGCCAGAGTCTGCGATCTCTTGGAAGATCTGGAACGACATCCGTGTTAGCCAGTATGCATGATGCAGGCGGAAGTTCGAACCTTTTCGAGATGTTTCTCCTCTCCAGAAGTGAAATTGAGCATCTCGTCCGCGTTCTTGATCAGCACAGTACCCTTGGTCTCCGTCTGGGCGATATCAAGACCGCAAGTAAATACAGCCACCTTGGCCTTCTTCACGCGCTTGACGGCACCTGACAGCGTTATTTCAGCATAATTTCACCAGACAAATAGAGATGGGCTTTACCTTCCGGCTCACGACCGAAGACCATACCACGCACAACCCTGCTTCCAGACAAACTGCCGCCCATAATCTTCACTACACGAACGTTGTCAACGTTGAAGTTTTTCGGGTTCGGTGGCATAACAGCCAGTGCAGCTTCAGCGACTAAAGAAGAAAGAGTGTCTTCATATCCATACTGTTTTGACGCGATGGCGGGTTTCAGGGCGGTCGAGAGAGTCTCTTGGGTCAACGGTGTAGGTAGAGATGAATTGGAAAGTGCTGCAAAGACGTAAGTCTAAGATAAGTATATGGGCCAAATTTGTGAACGTACTCTCAAGCTCTTCCAAACCCTTCTTCAACGCAAGCTCGTATCCCCTCGTGATCTCACTGGGATGCAGTCCCATGATTAATAGGTGCTCCGCCTTCTTCAGTAGCTCGCCAGCAATGATGATTACAGCGTTCGTCGCGTCTCCCATCTATACAGAGTTTAACAGCATGTCAGCACAAACTCTCAATATTTGAAGTGTTCTTGTGCATCGTACCTCCGATTCCTGCGCCTGAGATGCCATTACGAGCAATTTCGCAGCAGGGTGCACGACCTCGATTTCTCGTATTATCGTGGCGGCATCCGACGTCACGAATAATCTGCCCAGATGGTTGATCAAGAGTTTATTGCGACCTGGTGAACCCGCTTCATTAGCACACGCACACCACCCATGTAGTTGTGCGAGCACGTACCATTTGGACCAAAGCTAGTCCTAACAAGATCTGAGAGCTCCGACACAGCCTGGATATTTCTTAGGACGGCATCTTCAAGCCCTTGCAGATGCTAGTACACACCGCGCATGCAAAGTAATTTAGTCGCGTTTTCCTCGCCATGCAGATCGCATGCATACCTTGTATCCGTCTTTGAATAACTGAAGATTTTGAGCCTTGGGGACTTTCAGAGACATGATTCGACGCGAAGATCGAAGTCTCGGTGGAAGTTGTAGAAAAGGGAGTGGTGTGCAAGATGCTGAGCAGCTGAAGCTCGACTTCACGCTTCAGAAACGCATTTGATGGGTCGCCTTTTATGGTAGCGTCATATTTTGTTAGACGCCTGTGACTGGAATCCTCGAACTTCAAAGGCTTTTCAAAGTGGGAAGACGGCATGAAAAAACAAAGCATATATTGCTGAGAACGGTATATAAAAATGACATCTGGAATCCGAAACCGTAAATGTTTAGTTGCTTGATATAACTGAGTATCCCTCGGCACTAAACACCTCGACAACAATCGAATTCAGTAACACTGTGTCCATATCATCCGAGTCGCTTGAGGATATGTGGTTCGTAAAATCAGACAGAGAACTTCGTCCACACCTCCACCAGCCCAGAAGCAAACTTCGTCGGCACCGACCACAGAGGCAAGAACTGCAGCACCTCCTCGTACGCCGGAATCTGCGCACTGATCACCGCATGTGGGCTTCCAGCCGTCGCACTAGCGTACTCCGCCCAATTACACCCTGCACGACCCTCCAACTTGAAGCCAGGACTAGATCCCGCCCAAGTCACGTCGATCTCAAACTTCTTGCCCCACGTCCTACTCCAGAGGATAAGATTACTGAGACCCTCCTCTGGGACTTCATATCCTGGCAAGAGTCGAGCACCAGGGCCTACTGCCTCAAAGGAGGCAATGCGGTGGTTGAAGTCGATGATGCAACTACGAGTGTTGACGCCTTGGATAATGAACCTCGCAGAAGTGCTATTGAGACGCTTCGTCTCCAAAGAAAACCATGCGGGAGCATCTTTAGGGAGAGCAGACGAGTTTCCGCCGGGCGAGGGTAGCAAGTCAGACTCCCAAGAGCAAGAGGAGATGCCCTTGGGGAACGTTGGTTCTGCAACGCAAGTGATGTCCTTTCCGGATGCAGAAGGGAGCTCGGGGATGAGGTGCTTGCTTATATAGGAGCCACGCCCCTTTAGTCCAGTGACTGCCCGTACAATGCCAGCCGAGGTATTGCGAGGGATCCCTGTAGACGGTATAACGCTGGAGGAGTTGAGCTCTATGCTTTGCTGGAAGAACGTCTTCAACGGGGCATCTTGCGCGAATGGGAATGCGGTCCACGTTACGATCAACGAAAAGGCGATTACGACGAGGGCAGTCACGTATACCAGTCTGTGGATTTGGTGCGCGAACGGAGCGATGTTGATGAAGATGAGCAGGGAGAGAAGAGACAAAACACCGTAGACTATAGGGTTTAAATTAGCATGCTTCACATAATATCATAAATGCCACATACCAGTTACTGGCGAAGTGCCGTCTGCCAAGGTGTTCTTCAGAGCATACAACGCCTGTAGGTCGATTTGGAACAGCAGAATCGCAGGAGCCGGAATCAACGCCAACGCTTGGAAGATCCACCATCCAGACTCCTCGTAGGCAGCATGGAATCCCTTCGCGCCATCCACAGGCACACCGTCATTGTCAATACCAACGACATACTCCCTCCCACCAACTGACCGCCGTCTCTGCTGTTGCATCAGAGGCGTGATCTCCGTCGGCTCCGTCTCAACAGGCTCCACATCTCCGTTTTCTTCCTCGCCTCCGTCTGCGGGTTGAGGAGGAGCGTCATATCGCACGCCAGCGACGAATCTGTGGCCAACTTCCTCTCGCGATGGTGCGGGATCGCCGACGAGGTTGAGTTCGCCTCTACCACGTCCTCCGGTAGCGCGGGCTCTCACTACAGCCTCGGCCAGAGCAAGGACTGCAGCAACCCAGGCAGAGACGTTCCATACGGTGATGAGGTAGACTCCACCGACGCCTTTGTTATTGAGGAGGAATGTGCCAAACACAAGGAATATCCATGAGAGGAGGTATACCTCTAGGATAATCGCGAATTTCTGGGAGGAAGGCTGCGATGGCCTGACCTTGTAGAGTAGAGAGAGAGACAGGCCAAGAGCGAGGAAAGATGTGGCGAGAGTGGTAGTGAGGACAAAATAGGGCTTCGCGTAAATCACCTGCAGGAAGGTATGAGTGAGATGCATGGCTAGAAAATGAGTATTATAGGACACACGAATGGATTGATGTTGGCGTATCCGGCAACGATGCCAATGTTCACGCCAATGGTGACCAGCAAGGAGATCCAGAAGCGGCCCCAGCCAATCACTGTAGCTAGTGCATTGATTACCCGTGCCCAGGGAGACAAATGTTCGCCTGACTCGACCACTGGAAAGGAGTGGTAAGCATTTACGGCTCCGATCATCTACTTGCACACTTACCGAAGGTATCCTTGGTGAGCACGAGTACCCACATCAGCAGGCCCAGCACAACGATAGGGCCAATAATCAAGATTGTCACATGCAGGACAAACAACGCTTTCCTAGACAATGCCACCATAGTGTTGCCAAGAACTGCCACGTTTTATGTTAGCTGACAACGACTAACCTCGTTAAGCATGACCACTTACTGTCGAAATAGACTCCAGGCTCATGATCGTCGTGGACCCTATCATCGTTCAGCAGGGCCAATCCAGCACCTCTTGTCGTCTCCAGCATAGCCCACAACGATCTCCTCGCCTCTTGGTGGCCCATACCAGGGATGGAGTCGAATTTCGTATGGTAGAAAGCCCGGTTCTTGTAGAATGCGAAGTCAATACCGTTCATACCGTCCGCTTCACCTGCAAGCAACAATGCGTCAGTGGCTTGTCTTTGGTGGAGAAGAACAGTTTGTGCAAACCTGGGATGCCCTTCTCGAAGACGGAATAGTCAGTTCCGCTACGAATGACACCGGTGGCGAACGCGTCCGCAGACAAGACGTTGCCGTGCGGATGGGTGACGCCGTCTGCGGTGAAAGTCCGAGCTGCAGCTAAGGAAGTAGACCGAAAGAGTACAGGCCGACTGTATCAATGATCACGTCGTTATTAGATCATAAGTTACTGCGCTAAATTAGAATACAGGGAGCTCACCCTCCAGAAGCTGCACCTTCCAAATTGATGAATGTTGTAGTTAAATTTGACCATGGATGTTCGTAGTAGAGATGAGCCCCGTTGAGACCGTCTTCCTCGCCATTGTTAAAGAAGAATATAGCCGTCCTCCGAGGTCTTCGTTTGGGGTCCGCAAAGTATTCCACCAATTGTAGTAAAGTCACCACACCCATGCCAGCATCGGTCGCCCCGGGAGCAGTCGAGACAGAATCATAGTGCGCGGAGAAGAGGACACCATCTGAGTCCACGGCTGGTGCGTCTGTGCCGTCAATCTTCACAAGGATATTGGAGGCTTCGAAGTATGTTCCGCGGCCGCCGTTCGATGATGCTGCGAAAGTTGCATTGGACGTGAGGTCCTCTGAGAGGTGAATGTATTCTTGTGATGCTGCTATTGGTTGTAGCCGATGCAATAAGAAGTCGTATACATCGTCGTTTGCATGCGAGGTTGCGGGTCGTGGGCGCTGGGTAAGCTACAAAGAAGGTAGGTGAGTTAAGTACGATGTATGATCACTGTTGAACTAGAAAGATGAGTCTACTAGTAGACGGTATGGCAGAGAGCTTCCCGTCTAAGAGTAGACTTCCTTGCGTAAAATGCCATGGGAACATTAAACGTGGCGCAGGTACATCCTGCGTCATGCTTAGCGGCATTGTAAGGGTCATTTAAGAAAAGAAGACCAGCTTAATATCCATGCTTATCCGCATGAGCTAGCATGACAATTCGCCCCTGGTGTAGTGTATCGCCCCTGGTGTAGTGTATCGCCCCTGGTGTAGTGTATCGCCCCTGGTGTAGTGTATCGCCCCTGGTGTAGTGTAGCACCCTTCGGCAGGCCGTCATAACAGTCCGTGAGTCTTCATTAACGCAATGCCAGTAGGATTACGGAGTAGGGCCAAACAGCTCCCAGTCGTGGAATGGGAAGTAATAACGCATTACCGTAAGAGCACGAACACATTGTAGACTCCACAACTTGCGACACGCGTAATAGGAGACTATTGCACATGGTAGAACCAGACTCGACAACTCACAATATGCAAATCCTCATATGCCTTGTCCAAATCGAGACCTTTGAAATCCTTAGGAAGGCTCGGTGTCTCGTCCGTCACGGACACCGAAGTAAACACCACTGCATAGATGAGTACCAGCAGCACCGAGACTGGAACTGGCGAGAACTTGAACGGATCCGTTAACCAATGTTTGAGCGACATTCCATAGGCAGAACCAAAGGCTAGGAAAAGCGAACCGATTTTACGAGTAGATGGTGGTCAAGACGGAAGGTTGCATGGTATACGGCCGGCTGGTGTGCTTGAGCAGGCACCAGAGCGCATTGACAGGCACCATGATATCATCCCGCGGTTCAACGGACATAAGCGTAATCTGTGCGATATGCTGCACATCATGCTCGACGATTACGCGAGTACTTTGGCAACAGTACAGTCTCCTTGCGACATATCTTTGAACGAAGGCAAGGTGACATGAAGTGTGTGATGAGGCAAGATCAGCGAAAGCAAATTGGACATGTAATTACTCGATGTTTTGATTAGATAGATATTTCCAATGCTACTACATAAAGACTTATTAGGGAGTTATTAGGGTTAGGGTTAGCCGAATATAGAAGCCAAAAAAATGGCCTGCCCAGCCCGAGGGCCGAAGCAGGACAGGAAAATATTGAGACGGTGCATGAGCCGAAGCCCATACAAACCACAGGTTCCCTCTGTATGGACAAGGTCGCCGTGCTATGGAAGGACCCCATGGCCCACAAACCCAGGTCCATGAAGGGGCTTGTGCCATCAAGGTAAGTATGAGGTGTTCAGAAGGTTGGGCGGTCGCTTATATACGCTCGCCGCTCTGCGCACGGACCATCTCGCCCGTGTGAAAGTTCCACGTCCCGGCGTACGTTCCTGCTATGTGTTCTGAGATTTGAGTCGGCGAGATTCGCAGACTACTTATGCGCAATCCATATTCACGGAGAACATTGTGGCAGGGTCATATGAACGTCAATGTCAATACCAGAATCCTCAAGATTCTCATTAATACGCTAGCTGATTAACTGAAAGTATCGTATGCCAGCTTATAGCCGGGGACAGCGCGACGAAACGAGAGAGACGGGAGACAACGCTCCATATTACATGTCACACGCGAGAGCACAGGTAGGTACGAGAGAGAGAGTATGCATAAGGGAGAGAGCGATATTGTCCAAATGAGGGTGAGTCCGTGGCATCGAAACATACTACATCCGCGCAAAGAGGTATAAAGGAGAGGGAGGAGGAATGAGTTGGGGGAGGGAAGGTCCGTAAGAGTGTACATAGATGAGGAGGCGAGGGGTCAAGAAGGTTACGTAGGAGAGGACAAGGGAATGGTAAAGTCCACAGGGCTGGGAACTTCAAAGTCGAGAACGGGTGGGTCGGGGGCAACTATGATTTGCTCTTCATCATCTGAGTCGGACGAGTCATCGCCATGGCCAGCGGAGAGCATTTCAGCTTCTTCCTCGTCTTCTTCTAGGATGGGTGCATCGAAGTGTTCATATTCTTCCTCTTCGTCCTCTGAGTCGCCGTCACGGTCGACGTCCAGATCGGGCTCAGCGTCGTTGAAGATGATGTGCGACTGTAGACGATGTTACTCGCGAGTAAAACATAACTGTTGTGAACTCACATGTCTGATAAGCATCTTGGTGGCACGATGCGCGTTACCCATGTTGGCAAAGAAGAATCCGACGTCGTCATCCGCAGTGCGAAGTAGGTTAGGACTGAAGACGGTAGCAAGAGATTCCGCGGTCATCTGGTTGTTCTCCTCGAAATCGGTGACTCTGTAACATGCTAGCCGTTAGTCATTATACGATGGGGAATCTGCAGACACCTACTTGTCAAGATGCTCCATGAGTCGCTTGAGCAAGTCGAAGTAAATACGAGGCAATTCGTGCACGACTTGGCGCAGGTTGGCGAGTTTCTTATCAAGGTCGACGTCGCTTTCATCTATAACCACTGATGAGCGACAGAAGAATATAAGCAGCAGTACACTTACTGGCAGCATCCATGAGCTTCGTTCTGGCGGCATCTGGGAACATGCCTCCCGGCAGCACTCGGAACCAGCTCTTGAGCAAATCGCAAACCGTATTGATATCAGTAAAGCGGGTGACGGGCCATTCGCCTGCATATAACGTCAACACGAAGATCCATGGTATTATCTATGGAGAAGACAAACCTCTGTTGAGAGCATCCTTCAGACTGTGGACTTCGGAATGAGCACCCGCAAGCCGATCTAGACAGACGTCAACCTATGTACCGGCGATAAATCATTAATGAACTTCAACTTACAGATTCCGACTTCAGTGAGGCCACGACTTTCCACCTCGTCGATCAAGCGTTGGACTACATGAGGGATAGTACCAGGGGCAATCGAGTTGTCAGCAGATTCCCGCAGGAGAAGAGTCTCTAGGTCGACGCCAAACACTACACATAAGGGCACACAATTAACTTCGCCTCGAAGCGGTGGGTAATACTGCAACGTACCTGCACGCGGGTCTCGAGGGGCTGCTCCCGGTGTAAACAAGTGGTCCGACAAAGGCACCTTCGAGTTGTGCCCAAGGTAAGTCAGCCTCCGCTTCGCAGCGATCTTCGAAACTCTCTGAATTGTATCGATCCACTTCTTCATGTCCGTCTTATCAAGAGCCTGAAGCAGGTAATGCCCGCCGTCTTCCGTCTCGATCTGGAATGTGAACGACCGCTCGTTGTTGATGAACGCTTGCACCCGCGCGTTCACGATGTCGAGGACCATCGCGGGCTTGTGCGTCGGGCTGAAGTCCAGTTCCGCGGGAGTCCGTTTGACGGTAGGAGCAAGGGTGTCGGAGGAGAATGCACTCGAGATCGGCCGCATGAAGTGCAAGAAGGCAGAGGAGACACTCTTCTTGTTGCGGTGCTGCTTAGCGGACGGTGGGTATGGACGACGAGTCTGCATAGCCTTGTTGAGATACTCCTCGCGCTTGTCTTGTCGATGCTGCTCTTGTCGTTTCTCCTTCGAAAGTCTGTCTCGGAGCGACCGGTCGCGTTTGTTCTTCTCCTGCTGTTGGGCAACAAGAGCCTGGAATGGTCGGGGCTGCTTGCGTACCAATGCAGTGGAGCACTGCGCAACCTCACGATAGGCATCCTCGCGAATGAGGCGCAGGTCGAAATGCACGTCGTTGAGCTCCGCCTCGATTCGATTCAGTCTGTCGAAGTCCCGGCGACTGACCTCTCGGTGGCGAAGTCGGCGAGATGATCCATTCGGCGCCGATGCTGTGAGCAAGGTGTATAGGGATCTGGTGAAGTCAGCAAGGTGTCGTGCGGGCGCGATGTATATATAGGCTTACCTCCGCTTGTCCAGGTTCACAAGGCTGAGCCCATCTTGGTCCACCACGTCAGGCAAGCTGATAATCTCCACTATCCGCTCGAGCAGCCAGCCCATGTCTACCGTCAAGGGATCCTTGACGACATGGGGTGTTCCTGAAGACTTCGTTAACAATGTGGCCAGGGTGTCACATGTAGTTCCGCGGGTGGCGGCAAGCGATTGCCATGCACGATGGTATGTACGACTTTCGACACTAAGAACGGCAGAAACAAGCACTGATTCGACGAGAGACCTGATGCATGGACGTTCCGCAACTGAATTATCCCCGGGGGTTGGTTCTGCATTGCGAAGACGGCAGACTTCGATGCTTCGAAGTATCAGTTCCATTCGGGTCTGCCTAGCGCGCAGACCAAGCTTCTGGGACACAAGCTTAGATACCACCCACTTCCGCAGGATCAAAAAGGCTCGGATGCAGCCTCGTATAGCGGGTGGAAGCAGTCGATAGACCGAATCCTGCCCCAAATCAGATATCATGGATGAAGGTTCCACGTCCTGGAGGTGAGAATGAATTGACTGTATTTCCACCTCGTCGGAAATCGCGCTCGGTTCGTGAGCTGGGAACCATCCTGTGCGGTCGGCCGATTGCACCTCCAGTATGTCGGCAGTGACGAACAGATCCTACAGGGGCATCAGAGTGATTTCTATTACTAATGCACGATACTGACCTCTTGAGTAACGTTACGGAACGTCGCGGCAGCCATGGCGTCAAGGTTGCCCACCAATTCCTCGGGTTCGATGCTGTCAATATCCGGTGGTTCGTGGCTGAAGGAAGCTGACGAAGACAGCTCGCTGACTGGCTCAGGCACTGCTCTCACAGTCGGACGCATGGTCTGAGCGGTGAATGACGCATAGACGGCTTTTCTGTTGTCATTGATGATGCCAAACGCTGCCTGTACGTTACTGTCTGAGGCGATGGCCTCGGGAGGCTCGTGATCTGTCGGATGGCGGAAGAATGAGATAAACGACGACAGTAACTGGTGGTCATCCAAGGCGTCCTGAGCGCCTCCCCGTCATGAATCCAACGATTAAACGTCTCCAGCACTTCGGAGCGCGCACGCACGACAGCTGCGATCTCCCCGGGAGACACAGATTGGGAATTGATCTGTGCTGATAGGTACTTCTTACGCAGCAACTGGGACCGACATGAGCATTCGCTAGTTTTATAGTGACACATTGGACTTACCTCGAAGAAAACATGTGGGGTCATGAAGCTCCGGAACGTGCTCCACCATATTCTGGAGAAGTCGTTCATATCAACTCGCAGCTCTCTCGTCTTATGATCATTGAGAGGCATCTCCCCGTTATCATCAGCAACAGAAACCGAGACGCCGTGTAACCCTTCAACCAACACGGTGACGAGGCGGTCGATAGTTCCTGCCTTGATCACAACGCGGATGGGACGTTCGGATGCAATGTCGGCTGGTTCGAAGCTCGGCTTGTGCGACAAGATCGGGAGTGAACTACGGCGCAGTTTACTGGGCTTACGCTCCAACCCCTTGGAACCTGGTTTGACTCTGACCGACGGGTTCCGACTCATAGACTTATCTGGCGTGGATGTCCCAGGTGTATCGACGACAGAGCTAGGAGGTCGAGAGGGGGCCCTAGAGGACGGGTGGGAAGCCATGGGATCTCCAGCTTGGACCAGGAGCATCAGCTCGCCATCGTAGACAACGATGACAGTACCACCAAGGTCCAAGCCACCAACTTTACTAGGGTCGGAGCTACGACGCGAAGAGAGGTCCTGACCAGCGGCGCGGTCGCGTATTTGCTGCAACTCCTGAAGGGTGATGCTCGACGCCGTACTCTCCAGTCGTCCACGTTGGAGCAATGATCGATTGATGAAGGCGACGGTCGGGAGGGGTTCGGGGAAAAGAAGGGGAGTCAAGGGATGGAAGGAGTGTTGAGGTCGTACCCAGTAGTAAGGCTCGAACAAGCCCCTACGCCGGGGCTCGGTGGCCAAGGACAGTGACATGAACTGATCGACACTGATAGACACATGTGTAAGTCTCTGCAAAAGATCAAGCACATAGAAGACGTTACCGTTTGAATTTAGCCGCGATACCAGGGCTACCTTGCTGAGAAATCTTCGTCCACAGATTGACAAGAACTTCGATATCCTCGGGCTCAGCTGGTGCGTCATCAACAGGAGATCTGCTAGCCAGCGAAAAGTCGCGTCTCAGAGCTTCGAACGCCTGCCACGCCGTCGTCAAATGTTCAGCAGCCCACTCGGCGCCGCCCTGAACATGAGCAGCCTCCAATGCGTCCTTGATCTGCGCAATACGATCGCCTACCCAAGGTATATGCTTTGCATCGGCGACGACGGCCGGCTCGGTTCCATCACGAGGGTAAACCCAAGACTGGACGATACGGAGAGCTTCGTGGTCGACACGTTTCCATACTTTCTCTAGACGAGCGAGAGGGCGCGAGCATAGCGCCGCAAAGATAGCCTTCCATGAACACTCGTCGCCAGTACGACGACACAACTCGCCAATTCGTGCCCACCTCGAGACGACTTCCGAACGAGAGATCGTGCGGGGCTCGTCCAACGTCGGACGACCGTGCAGTGTTCCATACTGTGACGAGGAATTAGCGTTGGGAGAATCGGATATGAGGATCTGTAGCAAGATGGTCTTGGTGAGCCAGTGAGGGTGGTCATCGTTTCCAAGGAAAGGCACGAAAGCCGAGAGCGAGGACGGGCTTGCAGATGCATCAGCTTCTGCGTCAAGCTCGGCCGCTACACAGACGGTCGCAGGGATGATTTCGGGAACTTTGCGGAGGGCTCGTTGGTTGAACACGAAGAGACTACGGGCGATCAACTGCGGGTCGAGGGTAAATAGGATATCTCGTGTGAGCCCGCCGTTCTCCAATGCGGTATGCCAAAGTTTCACGACTGCCGGCTGAGCACTGGGACGTATCGCGCCAGTTGTATCACCGAGGGCATCGAGTAGAGAAACTATGCGGTCGTTGCTGTCTGGTCTGGGCGAGAAGGTACCGACATTGGGAGATGTCAGAAGGCTCCCCAGTTCCTCGACTGGAGGGATTTGAGGAGTAGGAGAGAATATGGCCTGAGTGGAGGATGAGGCAGGTAAACCGGAAGGCTTGGACGAAGCAACAAAGGCAGAGGGGAAATCAGGGATGGTCGCTTCTCGCCATTTCTCCCATGCAACCGAGTCTGCGGGGGACGTGTAGAAGGTAAGGTACTGTTCAGCAAGCCACATAACCTTCTTCTTTGCGCCGTCGCGGTCGCTGGTGCTGTCGAGAAGCATATTACAGCACCGACGGAGCTCGGCCTCGAACTGAACTTGACCGATGGCAGAGGGAAGAGCGAACTCGACGGCCAACGCGAAGGCTTGCCACTGAGGTGAACATACTTCTGCGGTCCCTTCGGTCTCCGAGAAGGTAGTCCCGAAGACCGCTTCATGAATCAGAGCCTCGAACGAACCACTTTCCACGCCACGCGCGCTCGTAACCAAACCAGGATGTGTCGAAGAGCCCCAGAAGGTACGTTTACGACGGCCTTCCTCTCTTTCTTTGCCTTTCGCAGTCCGAGGCGTGCCAAAGGTGGGTTCTTCCTTCTGCTCTGGAACTTCGTCCGCTACACCTTCTTCTTCGAGGACGACTACAAGCTCTGTCGGGAAAAGATCTTTCACCGCCGCACTACGGTCACTGGGTGGCTTGTAGAAGTACAACTTGGACCCTTTCAGGACCAGCTTGAACGGCTTCCAGCCCTTGGAGAACATCATCCCGCCCGGTAGGTACGCTTGCGTGGCACGCGCGTTCAAGGTCGCAGGTGAGAAGTCGGAGAAACGATTGACAAAACCTGAGTGGTAGATAAGCTGCGAGGTACGTTTCTCGTTCTTTGATTCATCATTGTTATCAGGTTCCACAATGATAGGAGGAGCAAGAAGCTTGGAAGATGCGCCAGGTTTGTCGAGAGGACTGGGTATATCAGAACTGAGCTGTGACGTTGCTTTGGACCCACTACCGCCGGATGTAAAACCGAAGGGGAATCCAGCTCTAGGTCCGGGTCCAGACCCAATGCTACCTGTAGTGGGCTTTGCCTCTTTGGTCGGCTCGGTGTCGGAGGGGGAAGGAGCAGAACCTTTCCGCTTGGGACTGGGCTGCACAAGTCCAAGTTTGGGAGATGAGAGCTTCGAGGGTAGGCGCGGGGTGAAAGAATGAGACCGAGAATGGATATGCCCGCTGGGAGTCAAGGGCGGTGTGCTTGTGCCGCCGGGCGAGGTGCCTCCGGTGAGTATGCCAGTATGTTGAGGGGGAGAAGAAGACGGAGTTTCTGTCTCAGCATTTGTCGTGGTGATAGACGGAAACGGGTAGGAGATCGAGCTTTGAGGAGAATGGGACGTTGGTGTTGACCCGGTAAGGATGGTATTGCCTCTGTAATCTTGGACCTTGTTTTGGAAGGAGGTATCTATGCGACTCAAGGTGGGGGCTGAAGAGAGTTTTCCGAGATCATCTGCAGACTTTGACCAGGGCTTCCGAAGGTTCCTGAGATCGCCCAGCCCACGAGAAGGAGAGCGTACTGGGGAAGCCGGGTTACGATGGCCGGTGGAAGCGGGGGAGTGGTCGAACGCCGTTACGGTGTGAGCGAGCGAAAGGTCCAGTACAGACCTGTCAAGTGCCATTCGTTATTATAAAAGAACAAGGGGGAAACGTCGAACAAGCTTTAAACGTACCTGCTGGCAGTGGGAATGCTGCCTGTTACAGGTTCTGGACGCAGCTGGTCGAGAATGGGACGGGGATCTGTGGGGTGAGAGATCTTTGGTTTTCTCGATGAACTCGAGCTAGAACGTGGCTCGTTCGAGCTTATTGAGGCGCGACCAGGGATTGAACCACTGGAGTTTGATCTTGCGAACCATTTCGTGGGTTTCGTAAAGAACTGCGTGAAGCCGGTTGATGGAGACGCGGAACGAGGGAAGCTACTGGTGCTCGACCCTGGGGAACGTGAACCAGATGGCAAGCCTGGTTCCGGGGGACTGAGTGTATTCAGAGATGGTGCATCCTTACGGGGAGGCATGGCAGAGAAGGAGCGCGAGGAAAATTAAGGAGTGAACTGTGTTGTACGTGTTTAGATCAGTTTCTGTAAAGTGCCCAGTTGGACGCACTGAAAGTATTACTTAGGGTATCGTAGACCACTCCGGTGTCATATACGCGCGTCCTCGACTCCGTCGTGTCTTTTGGCGTTGTTTTGGTCGTCGTAGGTGGTGGTCGTGGTCTGAGGAGATATATGCAGTCTTGTCTCGCTGTCGGCTGCTCGGCATTGGCCGAGATAGCAAGACCACTGGCAGCGATGCACGTGGTGCAATACTGTTCAACCTCTTAGCGTCAAAACGTGTGATGTAGAACAGCAGCGAATGGCAGATTTCACTGGTGGATTGCATCAATGCCGACAACTGTCGACGACGAGGGTGTCCGCGACGACGGAGTTGAGTTTGTGGACGTTGTGAAACCCGCCCTACCCCGCTAAAACATTTGTCGGACCGATACCCCACACACGCCCACGTGATGCTATCTTGAGAGCGCTGAGTCGCGTTAGGGTCTGATCGCCATAGGTTTGGTTCAGGACGAGACAGATGTATCCAGAGAAAGTAAGTAGTACATAGCAATATCATAAGATAAGAAGGTAGGAGAGAAAGCATAAGGCATGGATTATGTGATGAGCACTGAGAGGCGTATCATGGGCATGATCAAAAACTGAAGGAAGCAAGTGGTAAATAATCAGGGACTAGGTAGCAAGAAGCCAGTGGACGGTAAAAAGATCTGGAGAACGATGGTGTCAAAGTGATTTCCACGGCAGCTGCGTGGGAGAACATATATAGCGAGGGCTCACGTGAAGAACCTTGGAAGACAGCTGTTTGCCATGGGCCATAATACCAGAAGTAAACAAGCCAGATGAACATCAGGAAGACGAACACAACCCAGGTGTGCCACAGCGACGGCATACGTGGTAGTAACCCCACCAGCCGTGCACGATGGTCACGAAGCTTGATTGTGGATTGCGATGGGACCTCTGCATACAACCAGATAATCAACAACAGATCTGGAGACAACGTAATATCCTCATAGGCCCACCAATAATGCGAATACACCCATCACGGCCTTTGAGTGCATCTACATGCCGCGCAGGCATCACGTCCATACTATCCAGCATGAAAAGCTTGAGACCCTTCTCAGGAGAGTAGACCGCCGCCTGAAGAGAGTGTTAGACCTCTTCTACTCGATCCCGGGAGATATGATAGATGTCTACCTGTATACGATCAAGATTCCACGTCTTCCTGACCAGGCTCAGATTGAGATTCCCGCCTTCGTCGAGATAGAAGTCGGAGAACAAGCAGATGTCATCCATCATCCTCGAGATGTCTCCCGAGAACAGCTTCACACGAACACATCTGCACAACGCCCAAAATCAAAGTTCAGAACGCACCGATTACTTGTATCAGGTTGAATTAAAGACTCACCGATACGCAGGCGGATGAAAAACCGGCCGGAACCACTTATTACTCACCTTCTGCGTCCTCGCAATAGGATCCAAAGTACTCGTCCACCACGCCTCGACGATATGCTCCTCAGGTGACTTCGTGCTGACGGCTCGCCAGTTGAACAGAGCTGCGACAAGAGATACAGCGACGAGGTATGTGGGATGGAGATATTCTAGTCGACGTCCCCAGTCGCGCATCACAGCCATTGTTCAATATGGTAGGATGATTCGTCGCGAGACGGGGAGACGGAGATAGATCCTATATCGCTGGAGGAGTCATATACCAAGCCAGCCAAAGTAGAGCCAGCCGATTTTGGAGGCGATATACACCTCAGTCATTGTAGATGTGGCGTACGACAATGTAACCATGGTAGCAAAGCTATGCAAGTGAATCTACGACAGTAGGAGCACTTACAGGACTGCACAAGGAGGATCGACGATAAAGCCCAAGGATCGATCAAGATAAAGGTCCACTTGAGTGCGTCATGACTACGGGTGCCCTCTTGTATCCAAGGCGACAATACGTCAGTGGCCGAGATGTGCTCCGAACCTGAGGTGCTTTGTATTCCTTCGCGCAAAACCGTGACAATGATGGTGGAGGTTAGGGACAAGAATTACCATACGAAGAAATTATTCGGCGTCTGGTACGATTAGATAGACGCCGAAATATGCCCTTGTTCGCGAAACTCGTTGGCGATTCTATCGTCGGCGATGTCAAGTTGTCTCAAGGTCGTCGAACCGCAAGGAAACTACTTTTTTGACCGTACCAACAGCAAGTGTTACCTGGGTATCTGGCGCATGAGTTTTGTCGGTCACGATCGAGATGCGGCCCAGTTGAGATTGTACGGTAACGATCCATGACCTTATTTGATGCACATTGCAGTGAACTAGAATGACATAGCGGTCGTTCCTTTCGTTCTCAGATGTATACTTCTCAGAGACCTCGTGGAGATTGAATCATACTATTGATGAAGTGCGAGTTCCTCGAGACTATGTATACAAAACAGTTTTTACCTAGTCGTGTCGACCCCTGAAAAGGATCAAGTACGCCTGTCCTTGACCAGATCTTGACCATATGATATAAATCAAACTACTTATGAGTAGACGCATTTACCCAGACCAGACAGGGCCACCGGGGCTAGATGAAGACGTACTCAGTAAACCACAGAAGAAGAAGCTTTGAACCGTGACTCACGCAGTGTAGCTCTGGAGGTTGTTGTAAATGTTGACGGTGATGCCGGGGTCGCTGCCCTGGTAGTCTCCTGGAAGAGAAATCTTCGGTGGGTTAGCACTACCACCGCCGGTGATCTTGGCTTGAGCACAGCCAATGTACTGTTTTACACACATCTCATGAGTGCATGGTCGTGGAGGGAGAATAAGAAAGCAGACGCACAAATTGAGCGCCAGGGTAGGACTGTGCAACGTGAAGAGCGATCTACGAATCAATGTCGGGTAAGTCACATACAATGATTTCCATCGATGAGGAAACAACTGACGATTTCCGCACGAAGCAGGTACTCGCCGGCGGGCAGCGAAGCCGGGATAGTCACGCTGTGCTTTCCGTTCGTAGCATTAACGACATCAGTCGCCCACTCCTGTGTCTGTGGGTCAAGCAGACCAGACGAGTAGATCTTGGTCCAAACAGGGCCTTGACCATCGAACTCCGCAGCCGTCGACGGTGCTTTCGCAACGTAGACCTGGACGGGACCCTTATGTCCACCAGAGATGGCGTCCTCGCCGGTACGCTGAGCGTGCTGGTGCCATTCGAAAGTGACGGTGGCACCGGCAGGGATGGTAGCAGTGCTGACACCAGCACCCGAAAGGCCGTTGACGTTGCAGGTGAGGTCCGTAGACGTCACGTCCGTGACGGGGTTGTTGCTGGGTGGGACACGGAGGTCGGTGTTCAGACCTTGGTCAACGCCGTTTATCCAGAGGTACTGCATAGTAACTGCACGAGCGCAAAATCAGCATACAGAATCTCGAGTGATGTGGGCGAAGTGTGGTACTGACAGTGGGCATTGGCACCAATTGCCAGGAGGGAAAGAGTGGAAAGGAGAGATAGCTTCATGGTGAAACCAGTCCGAGTCGTGGTGAGTTTTCCTGTTCGACCAGTCACTGGCAGTGAACCTGAACGGAACAAAATGCCTCACCGAGTCCTATAAATACTTTCCCTCCGTCGTGCGTTATGAGGCATTTTCGATCCTTCTTGCATGTTCCGTCGTGCGTCATTTCATTGACTGCGATGCCAAGTCTGCCAAGCCAACGAATGGATTGGTGGTTCCTTGCAAAGAAGCACATAGTTAATCACACTGTAGGAGAATCCGAAGTATAGGACTTTTGTCGGTTGTAAACGACATTAGAATCTGTATCGGCGAGAGAACAGAGAGTACTCACGGGATGATTGACGTGATTGCCATTAAACAGACGTGTTGTTTTCTATACAATCGACGGTCCGATGTCAAGCTTATTTGACGACATATGAAGTTGCTCATACAAAGGATGCCTGGTATTGCATGATCAACTCAGAATCATCCTACCAAGAATCCGATGACATACCCCGTTCCAGACAAGCGATTGATCCTTGACAGGATAATCCACGGGAAATATCGTCACGCCTCCTTCGCACTGCGGCAGGGCAGGGGAATCGTCGTGAGAAATACCGGATACGTGCTCCACCTTGTCGCCTATGTCAGATTTCAGCCAACCACGACTGGTCTATATTCACCGTTTGGGAAGCACGTTACTGGTATGGTAGAGCTCAACAACGTCGACGATGCATGATAAATATCTCGTCTTCAGTTACGAGTTAGAAAAGTGGAATATGTAGGACTGAACGTTACCGATGTCGAATTGCCGCCGCGTAAACATCATTTACCTCTTGCCAGTACATGTCGGATAATACGACCTCGTGATCTCACACACTGTGATATTGGATTATCAAAAGCGAAATCAAATCTGGAAGAGACAAATGAGCAATTGCATATCAACTTCGATTACGAAGATACGTACCGATTTAGTTACGAACAACAAGGTAATTGGAAATCAAAACTGGCACATACAATGAGCGATCTCACATTCAAATTCAACCACCCGCATAAAAGTATACTTACCTAGTCAAAAAATACGAACAGATACATACGGTTTCATGTTCTCCATCACCTCATCCAAAACATCCTAAGCAGTATCCGACTCATCCTCAAAAACCTCAACGGCAAACCGCGCCCCATCATGCGCCCCCACCTGCGTCATAGTACTCGCCCTCGGACACGTGAACCGCTGCTCTATCACGTCGTTGCCTTCGTACGACGGGTCGTCCGTGCTGTCCGTTATGATGCGTACTAGGTTCACCCTACCAGTCGATCGTCAGCTTCAGATTTTCCGTGGCGAAACGAGAGGAAAAGTACAGATGGAGGATGGAAGAGAGAACACACCTAGGATAAAGATCCTCAATCCCAAACGTCTTACACACCGTCATGAGCACCTTATGCACACTATGCCTCCCCTTCGTCTTAAACGTAGACGAGCACACCTCGCTCCCATCGTCATAATCAACAGTGATCAAGCACGTCTCAGACGGGTTCACGATCCTCTCCGCCGGCCTCGCTAAAGCTACTCAACATCATCTCCCGTCAGTAAACCGCCACACCACATCGTAGCGGCACGTACCTGTAGACGTAGGACTATGCTCCAGCTCCCTAGGCGGCGTGCGAGCTTTCTTAGCAGCCCGTTCTTGCTTAGGCGTCACCAAAGCACTAGCACGACCACCGTTCGACGACGACGCTCGAACACTCGCGCCTCGGCCTTCCTCGCTCGACTGAGGAGCCTCGATCTCTTCATACTCCAACTCATCATCCGACATGACGCGCTTCCGCGCGCTCTTGCCCTTCCTAGGCGACTTCAAGACTTCCTCCTCCTCTTCCTCTCCATCTTCTTCATGCGTGTTCAGCTGCTGGGCAGACGGAGGAGGTGTAGCTGCTGCACGACTACCAGTAAGCTCTGCGCGAGGATAAGAGGAAGCAGCGCCGGCAAAGGGGTTGATAAATGGCTTTGCCGCCGAGGGACGGGGCACGTTCTCTTCTTTAACTCCCGAGATTGACAGACGAACTATGGACTTTCTCGGTGCGCCGTTTGCTGCGGGACCCGCCATGGACGGTCTCTTGCGGATGCGGGAGACAGCAGCGGGTTGGTCGTCCCTCCCTGGAGTGCTTTCTTTGGATTTTCCTCTGGCTGTGGGTGTGGCCTCGCGTTGTGAATCGTCTGGGAGGGTAGGGGCTTCGCTGGCCAGTCGTTGGACTACATTTGAACCACCTTCTGAATGTTAGATGCATGCACCAATAAAACGGATAGCCTGGGACTTACTTGGGGACCCATCTTGCACTTTGACTGTGATTTGAGCGAGGATTGGAGTAATAACTGTCCACGTCCGTGGATGTATCTCAACCGCCTCTCCATCGCACCCTGGAAGCTCTCGTGTTTCAAACGAAACCGTAGAGTTGCCCAAAAGCTGAAACTCTTCTTTCGCTACATGGACTGCATCCTTTCACGACAAATCAGTCTCGTTCTATCGTGTCGAGGGAACCTAAGTTCTACATACCTCGTAGGTGTCGGGCAAGGGGAGAAGAAGTCGTCGTTCCTCATATCTGAACACCACTAGATGGTCGGTGGCTTTCTGTGTATAATCCTTTGATGAGGCAAATATCATGACTGGAGTCTCTGAAGGAGATGATGGTTCGAGACAAGTTCAACGTTCAAGCTTTCAATTTCAAGATCCAGGCACAAGAACACGACTTAATGTTTGCGCGTCTGTGATCAGGTGACCGTGTCCGTCAGGCGCTCATTTTGAGGGAGACTCAAACTGATAAGTATTCCATACATATAAATACAGAGCCCTAATCAAAGGACTTTGTCAAACCACACATCAGCGGCATCCCTAACACCCTCTCCCCTCTCCCTAAATACCTGCGCCGGATCGACATCAGAACTATCCAAAGCGAACCCAACAACCCTCCCATCCTCCACCACAAACTCCACACTCGAATTAAACGATCCAGCCTCATACAACTCCAGCGGGCTTGTATCCAGGCCGTAACCTTCTGGGAACAGGAAGGTCGGCTGCAGCTGGAAGTGGTTGCCCTCGATGCGATGAAGACGCGCTTGGTGTGTCCAGAAGCTGCTGAGAGACACGTAGAGTGTATCGTTTGAGGCTTTGACGTCTTCGAAGTGGCTGAATACTTCGAATAGTTGTTGGCATTTGGAAGTGGCGGTGGAAGAGGGGACGTGTGGGTCGCAGAAGGTGATATTGTAGTATGCAGGGTCGTAGTATACTCCAGCGTACGCGTCAATAGGAAGCACTTGTTCGCTGTCGTTAGTTTGCTCTAGAGGTGAAGCAGGGGCAGCTTTCACAATATTCGACCCGATGGATTCTGAGGTAGCCCGAGATATCCCGAGCAACTCTTCCAAGATGCGATAGAGGATGTTCGATGTCTGAGTGCCTCTATTGCTGGTGTTACTCAGGACAACAACGCCGACACCATCTCCAGGTAAGAACGCGACTTGAGAGGAAGTTCCCGGGAGACCTCCATCGTGGCTTACAATCTATAACTGGCCATTAGCACAGCAGATACTGGGTAATAAGAAACAACCAGCTGACCTCGTAACCATCTCGTGTATGTCTGCTCCAACCATGGCCGTACGCCTCGAAAGAACGACCAGGTGAAGGGCCTTTATGGCTCATAAGCGACCACCCCGATGTAACCGCTTCAAACGACGACTTGGAAATGATAGTCTCGTTGCTAACAGGATCGACGCCTTCATTCAAATGCAACTTGACCCATTGAACCTATCAAACAGCCATCGCATAAGCCACGCGAACACTCCTTTATCCATTGAACACTCCTCCACCTACCAAATCATGCACACTAGAAATAACGCCTCCCGCTCCAGCGATCATTTCCTCCGAGTACTCAGGATACCAAAACGGTATTCTGCGCCCCTCGGCGTTGAAGAACTGCGTCAGCAATCCACGCTCGGACGCCTCGGTCTGGCTGTATGTGCTTGTGGACATACGGAGCGGGGTGAATATGCGTTGTTTGACGAATTGGGTGTAGGGGAGGCCGGAGTAGGTCGCGATGATGTGGGATGCGAGGATGTACATCTATCCGGATAGGGTTTGTTAGTTAGTGAGGTGAGGTGGAGAGATGTGTGAGGGATAGTACGGACCTGGTTGTTGTAGTGGTATTGCTCTCGAAGCTCCCAGGTAGGTCGCAGATGTCTCAGCCTCCGTACGACATCCCTCGCCGAGTCGTCCCTCTGATACTGAAGATCATGCCTACAAGCCACAAATTCAATATCAATACCTTCAAGAATTCATTCAAGCAGGAAGCAGCTTACCTCGACAACCCAGACACATGCGCCAACACATCCCTCACCGACGCCTTCTCGCTCGCCCACTCATCCATCAACTCCCAATCCCCAGGCAACAAATCCTTCACCTTCGTATGCCAATCAAACGTCTCCAACCCATCAGGGAGAGACGTAACGTTCTTCCCCTGCGCGAAGTCGTCTATGAGGATGCCGAGGGACGCGGCTGCGAAGGCTTTTGATGTTGAACCTAGTACGAATAGGGTCTGCAGGCGGGTCAGTTGGGGTACGATGATATAGTAGGAGGGAAGGGGGAACGTACGTCAGGCCCGACACCTTCACCTAACTCAGTCTTATTCCCAAACCCTTCCAATTCGACCCTGCCATCTGGGTGTATAACAGCAACGGAAAGACCGACGACCTCGCTACCAGGATCAAGGCGAGTGTCGTCGATGAACTTCCTAACTGCCGGTGTAAGTGCAATCCGTTCATTGGTTGCGAAGTGTTGCTGTTGGGCCAGTACTAGCGTCACGGAGAAGGAGAGGGAGAAGAGCTTGAGTGCCGCCTTGAGAAGTGTACTTCCCATGTTGATGAACTGTGAGGCTTGTTCCAGAGATAATCTGAGGTCCCTCGCTTTATATGTGGTTGGTTGGTGTGACTCCGCAGTGGTCAGGGCAGCCCTTCAAGGCTGCATGTAGCCATATGGTACGGTGTCGGTGCCGCAGAGTCGCCACTACGATAGCGGGTGTTGAATTGATGAAGGCGCCATCCACAGTCGTTTTGACAAGTAGTTATTGAATGTCAGTGGGAGCGTGGTGGAAGACGTCATTCAAGCAAACATGTGCACTGGAAATATGCGCAGTGCGCAGTATGATGTTTGCGCAGCAGCGGGCGTAGTAAGCTGATGATTACTGGAGAAGGCAAGAGGGAGAAGCTGGAGGGAGGGCGGGTCAAATTCCCACGCACTCGACTGATCCGCTCAGAAGGCGGCGCTCCGAGGTGGTTTACAAAACAACCCGGGAGGTGGTGAACCGAAACACGATACATAAAAAGAAGTACGCATAGGTTTACATGTTAATCGAGCGGATTACTACAATTTGGGGAACTTGATTTACTTCAGTACAGCAATCGTAGATGTACATATGATGAATCGTAATCGCAGTGGCCGGGCCAGGTATACAAGTCAAGTCAGGTTCGTCGAGGGGAAAACCACGTTAAACAGACGAGGTACACGCTCAAGGTGCGCTGAGGACGGTGCTCATGAACTGATCGTAGTTGATTTGGATCCATCCATCGCGGTCGGTGTCGAGTCGCTGGAACGACTCCGTCAAGGTCTTGATAACGACGCACGCGCGCACGAAGCGGTCGAATGAGATTCCGGGCGGAGGGGACCCTGGCATTTGTACACCTGAGGCTACTTTGATATCTACCCCGCATGTCGGGTAGAGCGGTCAACTTCCGTACTTGATGATAGACATGCGATCAGGGATGCTTACCGTACTTCTGCTCTACGAGGTGCAGCAGTTGAGGAGAGAGGTTGTAGCCGAATTGGGAGAGAGCTTGGTGCAGTTCGTGGCCGTCGATGGATCCTGAGCGATCCCGGTCGAAGTGCCTGAAGACGTTCTGCCAATCCTTGATGTACTTCCACAATCCGGCGAATTCGTTGAAGCCAATCGTCCCGCTGCGATCCGTGTCCTAGAGTATCATATCTGTGAGCTGACCGTCCGAGAATGGAAAGGCAATGTAACGCACGAAGATCGACATCAACAACTTCACCGTGTCGAGGTCAAAGGGCGACCAGTCACCATTAATGAGTGCCTTCTCTATAGATCATATGATCAAACATTAGCCTGAGAGCCACAGATATGACACGCACAACCACGACGCCTCGTGGCTGTAAAATGAAAGACGTACGTAGTTCGGGGGCAGAAATATGACTCGATCTGTCTGTATCGACGGCAGCGAACCAGTTCCAAAGTCTACGACGGGTTCGTGGTCGACGATCAATACGATGTCGGGACGCGATGAGCAAAAGGGACTTACTGAGGATCGGCACCAGGGGGAGGGCCTTGCGGGGCTGCAGTTTGGAATCCTCCAGGTCCACCGCCATATCCAGGAGGTGGTGGTGCGCCATAACCTCCGCCTCCGCCTCCTCCATATCCTCCTCCGTATCCGCCACCCTGTGGGGGTCCTCCGTAGCCTCCTCCGTACTGCATGAGAGATCGTCAATATCTACAAGCAGCGATAAAGGAATCCATTACTTACACCTCCGTAAGACATTGCGATTTGGTAGCTGTAAGTGGTGGTGGTGTAAAGAAAGGAGGTCGAGGGAGATCTAGCAGGATCTGATGGTGTAATGGGTTGGTGGCGTCTGCACCTTCCCCCTATATATACCGCCTCGGGAGACAGGAACCCCTCCGCCCTTGGCGGCAGAACAATGAATTGATCAAATTCAGAAAATGTGCTGCTGTGTATGGAGTTGGGCGCTGCGGTGCTTGAAGATAGGACCCTCGGAGAGGCTGTACATGCATTGCAGTACGTATCGCTTGACTCAGAGATTTTGGCACAGTAACCACGATGCTATGTCAGACATGTCAGGGGTCAGAGTCATGTTATAAATAAAGTGTGCGCGAGGCGGTGGACATGAGCACAGCGCATCGATCCCCCCACGAGAAAAGGCAAAAGCTACATGTGCACAGCTTCGTTACGCATGGAGCAGGCAGAGGCAGGTGATAGTATTATATACCGGCTCGCAAGGAAAACGCAAACGCTAATAATGATAGAGCTACAGAGCAATCCACGATAAAAGATCCCCAGCAAAGTTTATGGCGTAATGTAGAGTACAGCAGAAGAAAGCATCGAAGGTGAAAGACGTCACAGCAGTGCACGAGACCATGACTCAGAGTGGGCGACTTCCCACACAGGTCATACGCTGACAGAACCTATTACGATGACTATGCGCTGGCCACGATTACAGGAGGTAGGATCTCAATCCCATTCGGTTTCTTCTTCTTCGGTGTGGCCTTCGGTTTCCGGGGAGTCTCAGGACCTGTGCCGAGCGGCGTCGCGGCAGGAGAATCGGCAGGCTGATCGTCATCAACGCCAGGCAGCACTGATCCCGAGGGTCCTGCAGCCGGTGGAGGCTTGGGCTTGGCAGCGCCCTTCTTCTTCGATGTCCCACTGGTGGGTGCGCTCTTGACGATTTGTCCCAGCGGCCCAATCTTGGTATGTGGCCCTGGCGCTATGTCGTCCGGTATGATCGTGGGTACGGAGGATGTTAGGGAAGGTGGTGGTATAGTTTGGCCGGGCGAGGATAGTGAAGGAGGTTGGCCGTTGAAATGCCCATTAGGTATAGGTAGAGGAGGTATAGGTGTCGACGTGGGGTCTGTAGGTTGAATAGGGGGTATAGAAGAAACAGCGAGCGACCCAAGTCGCTGATGATAGAAATCGCGTAGGAGGCCAATCTGGTCGTCCACATGGATCGAGTCGAGAGGCACGAAGGGAGGTGGCGGCGGAAAAGGCGGTGGCGGTTCCGTGGGTTTCAATCTAATGTAAACGTCAATAACATAGTGATCACGGGGATGCATTAATACATACGCTTCGGCACCCTTGAGGCCACCCTTCTTGCCTCTGAGAAGCTTCTTTGGTATTGTTAATGACGACAAACCAAACTCGTCCGCAATGCCAAGCTCGCGCAGGCCCAAGAAATCCTCGCCAAAAGAATCTGCAAAATTGCCCCTACACCAGAAGGTTAGAATATCTCAAACAATCACGAAATGGAGATGCGTACATGACAAATTCGCCATCTTCTTCTTCTTCCTCTTCGCCCCGAAAAAGGGCTTCGTCATCCCATGCTTCACCACTCGTCTATATACCACAATTAGTACGTAAGTTGCTACCGGAAGAAGTTCATAATTCTTACAGCTTCCTCATAAGCATTAAGCAGCTTCTTCTCGAGGTCTGCCAGCCGGTTGCCGTTGCGGAGAATGTCATCACTGATATAACGCTCAAGCTCGTTTACACGTGTAGTGCCGCTAGCGAAGAGCGCATGCAAAATAATTTCCTAGGTGCGGTGACTTAGTGTGGCATCTAACAATAGCGACGATGATCTTACCTCAGAAGACATCTTGTTCGCATACTTGTCACAAAGGTACTGAATTGTACGCCCCAGTGAATTGAGGTAGTCGGCAGCTATACCAACCATCACATCTAGCGCGACCTTGGACGACCCTGAAGAACAAGAGCATGAACTTGAAGATGGGTAAAGTCGTGGTACAACGACAAATATTTACCTTGAAATCCGGCATGCTGTAGTACTTTCGAGCTCATCCATCTGAGGCAATCATTGGCGTTCTCCTCACCCAGATCCAATCCCGACCCAACCGGTATCCATGGTCTATCATCCACTGTATCCTCTATATCGTTCAACGCAGGCGGCGGTGGTACGAAAGATCGCCCCTCGCCACCCTGCTGAGCCTCGTCCGCCGCCATCGCCTCTTTCAACGTCGCCAACTTCCCATAAGCGTTTTGTATTCGACGAAACGTCCGGATATTGGTGTTCATATGGTACAGCAATGTCTTCTCAGATTCTGGACCTGGTCCGCGCTTCTTCCGCTTCTTCCCTGTGCGAACGCCAGGTCTCCGTGGGGGATCAGTGATGGTGTTAGGTGGCGATAGGTCTGAGGGGCCCTCGGAAGAAGAGTATCGGAGAGTGGGTATAGCGTTGCCGATCATGGTGTCCGACTGCATAGCGTCCCACCAGAGGTCGGTGACATCTTTCTCCACTGCCGGGCTTGTACGTGCACGTTTGCGTGGGCGGCTGTCAACGTGACCGTTCCTGTGATACGTTATGGACGCTATGCGATGCGAGAAAACCAGTACTTACAGTTTTCGCTTTTCTCCAACCTCCGAGTCTACGGCCATGAACCCTCCCTCCTCGCCACTAGACTCTGGATCCTCCAGTGAGAACTCCCGCAGCTTCTCCTCTAGGCTCATGCCACTGAACTCGCCAGCAGAAACTTGATTGTTCAATCTGGCGTCAAGAGCTTGGTCAAGTTGCGCGAAAGCCGTCATTCCGTCTGCTGTCCGGACGATAGCGGAAGACTCGGGAAAAGGAACTTCGCCGCGTGGCCTTCGAGGTTGTACAGAAGCTGTTACAGGTATCTTGGCAGGACTTGGTGACTTGGTAAAAGCGACAGGTCGTGGCCGTGTGGCACTGTGTCCGTTAACGCCGTTGACTTTGGCACCCTTTCCGCCAAAGACTGCAGGAATAGTCGGATCCAGTCGTTCCTTACGGTCAGTGATGTTCTTGAGGAGAGTGTTTGCCTTGGCCCTGAGGCGTTTGGCCGCCAGCCGGAGGGGGTGGTTCTGGAGTGGTTTGGTCTCACAACGTCGTGGAGTAGACATGACTACACACCTCTAGAGCATTATAGGTGAAGCAGTTTGTCCATATGAGATCCAAATCATCCTGAAACTCCCTCTTCGACTTGTACGCCTTCTGCTTCACCTTTCTCTGCATCGTCTGGAAGTCCATCGGGTTGGTGATGTCTGACAATAGAGTTAGCGGCCATAGTGCCACTAGAGGCGCTGTACACGCACAGTCATAGTAATCCGCCACCTCCGACCTCGACACCGGCTTCAGAAAGGGGACCGCGTCTTGGTTATCCTGTTAGTATTGTAAGTGGCCTGAGCGCGTGCGAGAGTCGAGCAATTACGCACCGGTGTCACCGTACGCAAGTCAGCCAACAATCCCTCCAGCGAGTCATAGAACGCATCCGAGATCTTCGTGTCGTGTGCATGGAGCTGACGCTACACATCTTACAGTGAGAACCCAGCACGAAGCAATGTGATTACATGTACTTACGCGCGCTTCCTTAACGGACGAGAGTACCTGCCTGAGTTCCGGGTCGAGAGGGTTGTGACCGTCGGTGAGGACTCGGAGGAGGTTCTGCATGTGTATGAGTTGGTATAGAAACCTTCTTCGGGCCAAGTGCAGGACGTACGTTCATCCTCTGTCCATCTGCGAAACCAAGATGAGTGTAAGGACCAAGTTACAATGAAACTCCGACCTACCATATACGGTCGAACGCCACAAAGGATAGACTTGCCGAAAACTGGAATCAACTCTAATGTTCGATCTCAGAAAGTAAAACCATTAACTCCGACAATCAATCCTTATAGGCCGTCTTCCGGCATGCATATCAATTCACGGCGCGGACTTGATCGAGACGGTATATTCCGAGAACTTATTAAGTACAGTATATTAAGCTATCTGAGGCGCCGGGCCTGGTACCTGTTACCACCATCTCAATACATCACACGCACTTACAATGGCTCACTGTCCAGGCTAAGAATGGGTATGCACGGAAGAATGCTGATGGCGTCGTCTTCGTTTCAGCTTGCCGGACAAGCACAACGCAGTCCATTGTGGGCAAGCGCCTGGTGGCAGTAGCTACCGCCACTCCCGCCACATTACTGTATCGTGTTGTTCTCGGCTTCCAAATAATTGGCTAAGTTCAGTGGCGGACATGTCAATTCACGTAACTGAACCACATACATATATAGCACAGCCCACGAAGGGTGGCAAGTCATGGCAAGTTTACACGCCACGCTCTGGAAGCTGACCGGTGCGCTGACCCACGAGCATTATATATGCTCATCATCACTGTCGTGATTACCAGACTCTGGTAGCAAGCCGTGATATAGGATGAACACGCCTCTCAAAGTACGGAAGCTCCTACGACAAGTCTCGCTAGCCAGCCTCCGCGCCACAGTAGGCTTCAATGCCCACACGACGCCACATACTCTACACAACTACCACTCGGGATACACACCTTTCCACAGCAACTACACTACACCCTACCAAACATTCAAGGGCCTCCACAATGATAACGGCTCTGAGACCTCCTCGGAAGACTCGATAGACCAGGAAGACCGACGGTTTCGGAGGTCGTACTATGTCGTTCTTGACGCGTTACGCCACATCCGATATCTATGGGTGAAGACTCCCTTAGAGCTATCGAGGGAAGTGCGAGCTCACTACGACGAGTTGGACACACCCATTCTCGTGACGAGCTCGCACAACCCTGAGTATGTACCTCGGACGGTCTATCAGCCTCCTGATTCAGGGTCAGTCCTGTATGATTGTTGGCGGTTTAGACACTAATCATCCACCCATGAATCCATACAGGTATATACGTGTCAGTATGTGCTGCTTAAAAGGCGGCCGCATCCAAGAGCTTGGCTTATACGACGATATACCCGTCTACTGTGGCGGAAGGCTACCGCACGGTCGCGTGCATTTCAGTATAACCAGAGAGCTCTGGCAGCTCCCTAACATGGCTGTATGTTCAGTTTCCACCTGAGTTTAGACGTGAACACTGACTATTTAACGTCTCGATATAGGTAATAGACCCTGCCGCTTATATGATGTACCAAATTAGAGAACCATTGAGTCTCGCACTTGATGAACTCGAACCGTTCATACAGCGCGAGTATTGTCTGCCCATCATCGGTATTTATTCCCATTTTCCCCACTTCGTTACGTGACTGGTGATTTACAATGTAATGTAGACGTTCCATCGCCTGGACTGGCCAAGATTCGCCTCATACGTCTATACAGTAAACGAAAAATGCGAGAATGGAGGACCTTTAGGGGACGCATGTAAGCAATTCTAATACTATCCATGTTTCACCATGCATTTACATATAGCTCACCCTCACTTACTGTTGGTAGATCTGAAAAGCTGGGCAACTCCCTTTGTGTGCATAAACAGGACCGAGACTTCCAGCCTTGGTTGCTGTAAACGATTTCACACTACTGGAATACCCTCTTCAACGCTTCACAATTTCATGAACTAATATACTGACCAACGCACTCACGAAATTTCATGATAACGATAAGTACGACTTCTTCACGGACTACACCTCACAACACGTATGCCGCAATTGTATCTATAAAGCACTGAATTCTAATACACACAATCATATTTATTCTACCTTACTGGACTATACAAACGTCTGGCATCCGTAATCGACATTCCCTTCACGAATGATAGTGAAGATGTGCACTACAGGGACAAGTCAGTCATTGAACCCACTCAGCTGTCATCACTAGACAACGAAAGACGAGCACGTACCTCCTAGCAAACGCATCGTAAAACCTGCTTCACAATAAGTGCTTAAAACGCGACCAGGCAAGTCAGTGAGCATTACGCGAGTTTTAACAAAGGCAGATACACAGACTCACAAATAGTACAACCACTTCCGTCTGAACACCTCAACTTCCTCTGCTCCCCTTGGGCCATTCATCACCTCAGGAAACTCGTCACGCAAAGCTACCACCACCCACAACACTCAGTCTCCTCCTTCATGCCGTACACGACAATACACACACCTTGTTCAATGACCCCACATTTACCCTCCGCCGACGACTTGAATCCGGCATCGAATCGTCTTCTCCATTCTCGCAAAGTGCGCGCGTAGTGGGGTCCGATGTTGCTTACCGACTCGATGAGTAGGCGACTTGAGGATCCTGAGTTGATGGCGGACGTTATGAGGGATACTGTTGGGAGTAGTCCGCCAGGGAATACTAAGAGCTCATTAGCAAACAAAACAGCAATAGTCAAGAATGCAAGTTGCGACGTACTCTATCGGACGGTCAATCTGGCATAGGTGAACTCTTTCGATGATACATGGTCCTCGATACTCACCCATTTCCGAATAAAATCTTCCGTCTTCACGTACTCTTCAAACCTCGCCTCCGGGATGGTGATACCTTGAATAACAGCGACGCCTGTATCCCTCTTCAACGCCCAATCGATCTTGGCAAAATACGTCTATCCCAGAACATCAGTTCAAAGACCTCGTAGCACGATCAACGTCCACCGACCTCCATGTATTCCTTCCCAACAGCCTCGATCATCTCGACACTCACAACCCTATCAAACGCTCCCTCCCACTCCGAAGGCATAGCTCGGTAATCCATAAGGTGCACGCGTACTTTGTCCTTCAACCCATACTCGGTCACTTTCTGTTTCACGTACTCCGCCTGTTGTACAGATAAGGTGATTGTGTCGACTGTAGTATCCTCGATCGTTTGGGTGATAAGAAAAGATAGGGAGCCCCAGCCCGAGCCAATCTCGAGTATCTGATCAGATTATCGTATGAATGTGGCAGAAAATGAGAAGAGCAATGAGAACTTACGCGATGGCCTGGACGAATGTCAGCTTTGGCGATGATATGCCTCAACTTCTTTTGCTGTGCCTCGTATAATTGCGCGTCATCCACACCATGGCCTTCTTCGTCTACCAGTGTGCCGTAGCTCTCTCCATCGAGCTTGAGGTCTGCATCAAGGGAGGGAAAGATTCCACAAGAGTATGTCATATCTCGCGATAGAAACGCTGCATGAATAAATCCCAGCGTGCCGTCAATAGATGATCTAGTGGGTATATGCACTACTTACCCTCGAACATCGCATTTCCAAGGTCATAGTGGGCGCTGATGTTAGGCTGGGAGTTCTGCAGGGAAGATACGAACCGGCCAGCTGTAAGGCGAGCGGGCACGGAGAGCAGCTTCGTGAGTGACGACGAAGTTAGGGATGAAAGCGCGTGCGAGCGAGAGTTCAGTATAAATATCTGCATGAACAAGGGCGAATAGCGTGTCATAAGAAGGAAGAGCGAGCACGAGGTCGTAATAACACACCCGAAAGACGTCTACAAGCTCGTCGGTCTCTATGTCGATATCCCCAAACATGTATGCTTCTGCGAAGCCAATATCGGGAGAAGCAGCAAGTCGCAAAAAGAAGCTTTTGTTCTCGACTATAATCCTGGCGTAAGGCCCATCACTTTCGTCTGATGATTTAGGACCACCAGCTGGCTTGATTGGAAGGGTGTATGTTGTGCCGTCTGTCGTGATTGTGAGCTGCCCAACTGTAATATTTTGGAGTGTCCTGAATAACCAGGTATCAAAAAGTAGGACCAAGTAAAACGTTAATTTGGACACACCTGATGACTGCTGCCTCTACAAAATTGGATACTGTTTGACTCTTTGCGAGCGCATAGTAAGCAGCCTGAGAAGAACTGGACCACAGGTCGGAGAGACTGGAGAGGAGGCTGCGCTGGTGTTGAACACGTCTAGCGGTGGACATGGTCGAGGGGAGGGAGAGAAATGGGAGAAAGAATCGGGGCACTCACCTTCGCTTTCCCCATTTATTTATTGCGGAGAGAACGCCGAGTGAAGACGAACGATTGCCTTGTCGGGAGAGGCGTCACGAAGAGGATCACATCGCAGTCCTCGATACGGGCGCCTAGGATGCGCTCTCGAGATCGAGTCGACGTGGTGATATGACATCTTCAATTAAATATTGAGGCACGTACGTTGAACATAGCAGAATACAAAATAGCAATTTATTGTTGATACAAATCGACAAACCCCGTGGAATAGATGAAACAAGATAAATCCTGAAATGAAATAAGGTCAGACGGCGTGGCATTGGATGACTGCTACTGACGCGTACCTTGCAACCCAGAATCAACAACAGAGGGCTACTACAAGCCCTCCCATCCTGCCTCCAACCCCTCGGTAATCCTCCACCCCTTGCCGTCCAACCACCGAGCGACTCTCTCCTCATCGTTCGCCTCAGCGCCATTATCGAGCACACTAACATCCCCGCTCGCCCAGAGGGACAAAACAGCCCAGCCAATGACCAGCATACCCGGTGGCCGTTGCTCACCCGCGCTCTCCAGTGCCTGAGCGATTGAAGCAAGTGTGGAGTATATGACTCTCTGATCAGGCATCGATGCTCGTTCAATCAACGCGATAGGCGTGTTCGCAGGGTATGCCGGGCCCGTTCTCCTCGGGACATCCGCATGCAGCAGTGTCTGCAACATTTGGGGTAGACGTGCAACGCCCATGAGCAAGACAAGCGTCCGGCCCCGGTCGTAACCTGGGAGCTTGACTTCTTTCCCCTGTCGCCCGACGCCAGTACAGACGATGAATGACTCCGCTGCTCCTCGCTGAGTGACAGGGATTCCGGCGAATGTGGGACCTGCAAGTACAGAGGAGACGCCTGGAATAACTACGGGTTCGTAGCCGTGAGCGCGGAAGTAGAGAACCTCCTCGCCTGCACGACCATACACCGAGGGATCACCTTGCTTAAGCTATGCATGATTGTCGATTATTGGTGAACGTTTGTACATATCAAATAGTGGACTCACCCGAACGACAGTCAAGCCCTTCTTAGCAGCTTCAATTGCAGCTTCCATAAGTTCATTCTGAGCTCCATCCGCATTCCCAGGGAACTTCCTCGCAATCTGCACCCTCACATGCGGAGGGATGAGAGCAAGAACAGCATCGGGAACCAACTTGTCGGACAACACGACGTCTGCCAGCTTCGTCAGAGCATTATGGGTAGCCACCGTGAGCAGAGCCGGGTGTCCTGGCCCTGAGCCGACGAGCAATATTCTTCCGCGGACTTGAGGAGGAGTGAGGGGCAGGGAGTGTAGAGAGCTAACTTCGCTGTCGCCTGCGTGGTGTTGCAAGCCGTCTGGTCGTATTCGATCACTTGCATCAACACTGGAGACAGCAGTGTGTCCGTCCAAGACACTCTGCATCTCTTCCTCCTGCATTCTCGCCAGCTTTGAGATCGGCCAGTACTCGCTAACCTGCGCGACCCACTTCATCCGCCTTCTCACACTCTCTACCTCACTCTCGCTGTCTCGGCTAGCAGGTGACCACTGAGGGACAGGGATGTTTGGAGTGGCGACGCTTTCTTCTTCCAATACGTCTGGCGGTAGCTCATTTGAGCTGGACACTTGAGAAGCGGCGCTCTGCCTAGCCAAGTCCCTCAGCTTCCCAACCCTCCTCGTTGCAGCCCCGATCTCCTTCGGCAGTTTCGTCACAATGTCTCTCCTCACCCGTCCAGCAAGCCTACACCCTCTACCATTCGTCGTCACCCCAACTTGTAGCGACGAAGGTTCGCCACTTTCAGCGTCGACAAATCGATGGGTCGATGTGAAGGAGAAGTCACATAGGTCTGATGTGTCGGTGACGTTCACGGGTACCTTCCTCGCACGACACACTTGCGCAAGTTGGGCGGCGGACGAGTAGGAACGTCGATACGAGTCAGTGCCCAGGACGGTATCGGTTACGATAACGAAGGCGACGTTAGGCGTGCTTGAGAGGTATGCATCTAGAGCTGCCGCATCCTGATCTCCATCAGTGCTCTTAACTTCTGAGGTTCCTGGTATTGAGGCAAAGTCGAGGATTGTGAGCTGCCCTTGCTGAGCTCTCCATTTGAGCTCGTCGCATGCAGAGTTGAGTCCGCCTTTGGCGATGACCACAACGGAAGAGTCGGCCTCAAGGGCAGAGAAGGCGCGTGATGCAGCTAGCGGGTTTGAGCCAATCACGAGTACGGTTTTTGTCGGGAGTCTGAACGAGAGCAAGAGAGAGGCTCCGCCCACGGGTGTCGGAAAGGTCGCCATCGCTCCTGATTTCAGTGAGCGTTGGAGTGCTTGCGAGTAGTGGGGGTATATAAAGGAGAACTTACAAAGAAATTTTGGTCTGCCTCAGTCATCTTCCAGCCTCGAAGCTCTTTTGCTTGGTGAGTATTCCGAATTGCCAGTACGCAGAGACCGGGGAAAGTTTCGCGCAATTATGAGCAAAGCACACCACCGATCAGGCGCCCAGTGGCCGCTACTCGCCCCTTTTTGGAAGTGGGGGCGGATCAATGTGATGCCCGATTGCTGTGATGCTATGTCACTGCTCACTCCCGCTTCGTTTCGAGTAATTTGAACTGAAGGTTCGTACACACAGCCATCAACCTTACTGTGCCTAGCCTCTGCTCGTTGCTTGGACACTAGATAACTTTAAGGTAATCTCGAGTGTGCATTATCAAGCTTTGCAACCTTGTCAGTACCATTTCCACCATCAAAACACCACAGGCTCGCAATCGTGCACTCACCACCGCCCGAGTTATCGCCACCCTTACCTACGAAACCACTCTCAGCACAGGCTGACACTAACCTTCATACCATTCTCCTCAGCGCAGAACACATTAGTTGCCGCCTGACTTCTCAAGGAATCAACAAGACCACCCCTAAATTCCATTGGCGGCATGATCATCCCGAACCGACCGACCCGCAGAGGGATACTGCAATGGGGCAGTGTTCCTCGATCGCTAGTGTAGCAGCTGTGCCTCCGCCTACCGCTATGTGATCGCGCAGTATGCTATATGTATCGCTGTATACCCCGGCTTTGTATGTCCTTTGCTTTCACACTCCCCTCCCCTGTCGTTTGCACGACTCCAGCTAATCTCCCACTATAGTGCAACGGTCCTTTATTGGTTTTTTTGGAGTAATATGGTGAGTTTGTGCAGCTCGTAAGGCTAATAATGCAGCTGTTAACGCAAGGACCTTTCTCACCCAGGCACTTTCACTTAGCGATATCATCATCATTCTCATTGGCGCAGTGGCCGTTATAGCTATCATCGGTGTCGTATTCCTCGTCGTATATGCCCACCGCCGCCGAAGTGTCAAGAAATTTGTCTCTCTTCCGACTGAAGATGCTTTCGAAGACGAGAAGGTCGACTTCGAGGCCGGGCGGCGCACACAGCCCGCCGAATGGCAGAGGCATCAACGCACTCTCAGCGACTCATCCGACACCCCGCTCATGGCACGCGCGAACCCGCATCAATGGACACCATCGCCTTCTCGTTCGTCTTTCGGAGCAGAAGTTCACAACGCCCCGTACCGGGATGCGTCCCCCGAGAAGAGATCTCCGCCTTCCCGCCTTCAGGAGCTACCGCTAGTCTCAAAGGCTGCCATCGGTAGTCCCACTCGTCGTTCACCGCACAAGAAGACGTCTAGCGCCAGCTTCCAACGCACACCCGCAGGCTTCCAAGCCAGACCAGCCATCATTCCGCCACCACTCCCTACGAGTACTCAGCCCCTAAAGATCCACAAGGGCCGCAGGACAGGGAGCATGCGCACAACCCTTCTCACGAAACTCGCTTCCACACGACAGCCACCTCGTCAAGCGACGGTGGACGACGACGATGTCAGCCCCAAATCCATCTATTCACAGTCATCCTTCGCCTACTCGATCAGGCAGGCGTCACGGCCGGGAAGTGTATACAACGCACCCGCCCCTCCAGTCCCAGAGATCCCCACCGAATTCCGACAGCCCGTCTCGCAGGCATCACGGCCAGGAAGCGTATACAACGAAACCGCCCCTCCACTCCCAGAGATTCCCGCCGAGTTCCGACAGCCTGCCTCACAGACTGTCGATGCCGCAAGCTCAACTTCCAGCGTAATGCATCCATTGCCTGAGACACGATCCAGCCTCCGGGACTCCGTCGTGTTCCAGTTCCCTCCCGTATCACCCTCAGAACCCTCCCCTTCCTTCGAAGAGCTGCCGTTGTCACCAGCTGATGCTCACCCGAAGACTGCAACCGCCGAAGTATCCTCCCCTGTCACGTTGTACGCTGAAACTGAAGCCTCCGCTGAGTCACCTGCGGAGGAGGGCCAATGGCGGAGTTTGCGTTCGAAGCTTTTGAACACTATACAGGATCATGAGTCGGTTAGTAGATTTCCTAGTTTGAAGTATTAATCGTGGTTGGGAACATCATAGTTGGATATAATTCGAGCCTGCATGTGTAATACCTATGGACCATCTGGACTCTCATCATGGAGTGATTACTTTAGTATGAGTGGCCGGGGTCGTAGCCAACTTTGCCGCGACCAAGCCGGGATCAATTGATGCGCCGTACTGCCGAAAGCAGCAATTATGACATCAACTTTGTAGTGTCGTTCTAAACTTTCCACTCAACAAGCATGCACATTTTCTCTCTGCACTAACTTAACGATACGCTTGGCAATACTCTATGGGTGACAAGGTATGAAGTAAGATGTGAGGCGATTCCCTTCGCTCGATTAACGTTATTTCCCAAGGATACATCAGATCCCGCTTGTCAATCCCAAGGTGGGTTCTACTGATAATACTCAAACGGCATGACATACCATCTTAACATTCGTCATAGCATGCGACCTACAAGCGTGTTTGAACAAGAATATTTACTCCCCAGACAAGTGTTCAAAACAGATGCGCAATCTTTACGCTTGCTGTGCGAAGATGTACGAAGAGACGAACGATCAGGGGGAGTCGACAGCGTGCCCAATGCCTAGCGTCACTCGCAGGTGGTTAAAGACACACTCATGAATGTAGAAGCTAGCTCTATGTATATGTACGTATGACAGGCATATCCTGCAATGTTGGCACAGCTGACCTTACGGCCGCCCGTAGAGTCTTGTCATCGTAGTATTTCTGCAATCGGTTCGACGGACATCGTAAGAACGTCACGAACCTCATCCCATTTGAATGGAATACTAGTGCCACGCCCGTGTTATCCTTACAAATAGCGCCTTTATATCACCAAGCTCGTAACCTGGTGGAATCTAAACTATATACTACTTACGTGGCAATTCATGGGACACCGTGGACGTGGAAGCCTATTTCTCAGGCTTTACAAAAGCATATGTCATCGCCGAAGCACCTACTGCCCGCCCCCCGAGGCCAAGTTGCAACAAATCTCGTCCTACAAGCGGCTTGTTCTTGATGGTGCGTTCTGAAGTAACTCGTCTTTCGAGCAAATAGTGATTTGAAATTGAGGGAAATGCCTGCGAGAAAGGAAACTGACTTACTTCGCCCCAAGCATTGCCATTCCCGCCCGTACGTACGTGGCGACGTCTACATGTGTGTCGGCAGCGAACCCGCGGACACTTACGCGTACGCTGAGAAGAAACGCATCGTTTTTGTCAGCAAAGTAAAAGTCACGAGATTCCCTCAGTCTGTACACAAACCCTTTGGGGTTGTGATACTCAGCTGTAGTCGCAGCTCTCAGGCTCTGTGGACCACGTACATGTAAGGTATAAAAACTGGGTGTCCTCCCAGATATAAGCATCAAACACCAGCGAAGCTCCTCATCAAGCATTGCAACAAACACCAGTACGAACGCAAGCATGTCTCCCAGCAAGGACTTCACCCTCTTCAACACTGTCGTTGGGCCAAATGGCTGGTATGTGTTACACTCAGTCGCTTTGGCGTTGGTTATTCTGACCGGGTTTCTTTATAGGAAAGTGGCCATGGTACTGTCGGAGTTGGACTTGACTTATGAAGAGATCTTCTTGGACACGTTCAAAGCTGAAAATAAACTACCGCAATACACGAAGTATAATCCCAACGGACGTGTGCCAGCCTTGATTGACCATAGGAACAACGACTTCGTAATCTGGTGTGTAAAGCCTCACGGTACTAATCTACTCCGAATCTTTGCTAAATGGACTTCTTCACATGCCCTAGGGAATCCTGCGCTATTATTTTCTACTTGGTCGAGAAGTACGATACGGAGCGCAAGATCTCTGTTGAGGGGTTCAATGACAAGATGCTCGAGCAGCAGTGGCTTTTCTTCCAGAGCTCAGGACAAGGGTCGGTAACCCCATCGTTATCTGCATTCTTCGAGCTTGCTATATGATGACAGACCGTACTATGGCCAAGTAGGCTACTTTAGGATTGTCAACCCTTCGCCTCACCTCCCAGGAGAGGTAGTTGAGCGTTATCAGAAGGAAATTCTCCGTGTTCTTGGCGTCCTTGAAGAAGTTCTGTCCAAGCAAGAGTGGCTTGTGGGTGGGAAATGCACTGTTGCGGATATCGCGTTCATTCCGTAGGTGTATCTCTCAGCTCGGGGCGAGTATAGCATGAGTATTTACTCTTGTTCGCAGTTGGAACTACCTGGCAGAGAACGCTTTGGTTCATGACTACAATAACTTCAATTTGGACAAGGACTTTCCGGCGGTTGGAAAGTGCGTATATACACACTTCAGCGAGATTATACCCATTGAAGTGCTTATGTTTCTCCCTTACAGGTGGCACAGGAAGCTTCTAGCTAGGCCCGCCGTAGCGGAAGCTTTCGCCAGGAGGACCAAGTTATTGGCGAGCAGGGATCACTAGATACATGTTCAAGCACCATGGCATGTACAGTAGCATTTCGGAATTGAGGGGTCGTGGAGCCACTGACGGTACCAAACTGCCAGTTCGGCTTCTATAAGGCAGCACTAGATCATATACGAGACGGTAAGCATCGAGTATTATACCGGCATCGAGGCACGAGCTTAAAGGAATGTGAGTAATCAATATACAAATATACATCGGTATGCTTTACTGACGCGATGTTAGAGAGTCCGAGTCGGATGAGCGGCGTAGGTAACACTACTTCTTATCTCTCGCACAGATCGCCGAAGGAGTTCATGCCCGTACCCGAGGCTACAAATCATTTTTCGCGCAGTGAGTCCTCCTGTCATGCTCGCACCCAGCCGTGTGTATGTCCCAAATGTGATAATACCTATGCTTCTTACTGTGCTTCGGGCTTCCTTCGCAGCTGTGATCAAATGCTGAGGCAAGGTATAAGAGCTGCATTTTTGCCCAGCTCGTCACGCCATCTTCCACAACTATAGGCAATATTTGCGAATATGTCTCACGGGAAACAGTTCACGCTCTTTAGCCATGTATTTGGGCCTAATGGTTGGTATGTACGGATTCATCTAGTATCGCTGACACGTTTGAGTAACATAAATTCCCTGTTCTAGGAAAGTCGCAATGGTATTGGAGGAACTTGGTCTAACATACCAGGAGACCTTTGTGAATTTCAAGAATCTGGAGCAGAAGGACCCTACTCACACGCAGTACAATCCAAACGGGCGCATCCCTACTCTGATTGACCACTGGAATAATGATTTTGTTGTCTGGTAAGCACCTCTTGTAGCTTTTAGCATCGACAGAATGACTCACTATCTACGCCTTTAACCTAGGGAGTCCTGTGCTATCTTGATCTACTTAGTTGAGAAATACGATCCGGAGCATATAATTTCTGCGGAGTATTTTGAGGACAAGATGCATCAGAACCAGTGGCTCTTCTTCCAAGCCTCAGGCCAAGGGTAAGTCTTATGTCACAATTCGAAAGGTCATTGTGCCCTTACTGGCTGACTGCTGCTGTGTAGGCCGTACTTCGGGCAGGCAGGTTGGTTCAAGCATGTCAACCCTTCGCCTCACCTTCCCGAGGTCATCGAGAGATATCAGAAAGAAATACTCCGTGTCCTTGGCGTGTTAGAGAGTGTACTCTCCAAGCAGCAGTGGCTTGTAGCTGGAAAGTGCACCATAGCGGACATCTCATTCGTCATGTACGTATGCAACATCTTTCCTGTGTAGCGTATGTTAAATTTATTCCTTAGCTGGAATATTTTTGCCGAGACCATCCTCGTCGTGGACTACAACGATTTCAACTTTGACAGAGACTTCCCTGCAGTCGGAAGGTATGCATGTTCGTAGGGATGTTGTCTGGTAATGTCTGACGATTGTGACGTATCAGGTGGCACCGTGAATTGAAGAACCGACCTGCGATCGCCAGGACGCTTGCGAGAAGGGATGATCTGAGGGGGAAGTAAAAGGCGTATCCTCATTGTATCGAAGCCTTACTTCAGGTGAAATGATCATTATCAATCCGTAGTGCAACGGCTTAGAGGTACTACTTACCATGGGTTGATTGCGGCAAAGAAGGTGGGTCGGTCAGTTTGGCCAACTATGCACCCATGATCGCCGCTCCTAAGTGCCTTTTTCGTGTTTGTCAGCCTCGGGCTTGGTAATCATCTTTCTGAGAAGACCCAACCGTAAAGAAGAGTATAAATGTCTTGAGAAAAGTGATGAGCGAAGATTGGATTCACTCACCTCTGCCAGCAGCAACGCGCTCTATCTCTCGCACAATGCCTCCCCGCCCAGTTATCGTTATTGCGGGTATAGGAAACGGAACAGGTGAAAGGTCATCTAAAGTTGATGGCAAGGATACCGCGACTGATCCTACCATTGTTCAGGTACTGGAGGTTATACTGCGTGCGTGTATAGACACCCCCTCGTGGAACATTACATCGTAAACCAAACACAGGCCTGGCTGACCTCATGTACCGTAGCCGTGCCTTTTCCAAAGAACTCGGTTACGTGGTTGCTCTCATATCTAAAAACGAAGAGAACCTTCAGAACCTCGCTAGCGAGATCAAACAGAACGGAGGGGAGGTGAGTTCTAAAGTTATCTTTATAGGGACTGTACTCACCTGGCATGCGCTATGAAGGCCCTTTTCTACGCGGTACCAGAGTATACCTACGAGTCTATCGTATCCGCTTTCGCATTCTTCAAGGAACAACTTCCCAATGACGAGATTCGCGCTGCACTGTGGAACGTCACCGAAGCTGTGCGCAAGCCATTCCTAGAGATGAAGAAAGCAGACATCCAGAAGATGTCCGATGCAGATCTCGTGGCGGGATTCGCTTTTGCACAGGAGGCGATCAAGGTCTTCAAGCAGAACGAGTGCGTGCTTTCAGTTTCATCGCAGCGGAATCACATCCCGCCTCGTCTTGAAATTGAATATTGAGTGCTGACCATGAAGCTCGTGTGCATGTATGTAGGATCGACTCGCATGGTAAACGTGGCTTCCTGGCATTCACGAGCGCCACAGGTGCCCGTCGGGGGTCGCCAAACTGCACAGTCTCCTCTCCCGGGAAGTTCGCCATACGCGGATTGTCCCAGAGTATTGCTAAGGAGTTCCATAACGACGAGATTCACGTCAGTCCGACCTTAGAGATATATAAATTTGCTAGCGTACTCACCATGCATCTACATAGGTCTCCCATGCGATCATTGACGGGATGATCCTCACTGAACGATGGAAAGTCGTGTACGGAGACGAGTGGTACGCGAAGAAGGCGGCGGAGGAGAAGACCCGCATCCACCCCGCGAGTATTGCCAAAGTAAGGCTCTGTTCTTCCATGAGTGAGATACCCGTTCTTATATATTGACTGTTGGAATACACCCATAGGCGTACCTGTACCTTGCACAGCAGGACCCCTCTGGGTGGACTTGGGAACTTGATAGTGAGTAGAAAAGTACGAAGGCAGGCCCAAGACGCATGACTTACTGTTTATTCCTATATCCTCCATGGAAGTGCGGCCTTCTTTCGAGAACTGGACCTGGTGATACTGTGGTTGGAAAGTAGCAGGTTAAACCTCAACTGTTGACAAAGTTTGATAGGATGGGGTTGTGCGTTCTTCTTGTAGTGTCGCGAATGGCTTGGTAGCGGGAAATGATATCCTCCGGTACGAGAACAGCTCCTGGAATAGATTCGAACACAACCGCCGTAGTGTGGCAGAGAGAGATAGCCCAGATTTACCTTGCTCACCTGAGTCACCTCACGCATAAACAGCCTGATATCGTCGGTCCTCCAGGTAAAGTGGTATAAGTAAGTGTAAAACCAAGCTTCGTTATAGAAGAAAGAACGAAAAACGTGGACAAGCCCACTGGTTAGATAGATACAGCATAAAATAGAACCTACACAACTCCTATTATCAGAACCTCAGACAAGCTAGTAAAAGCTAACTGCCACGCACCAAATTGAATAACCACTGAGTACCAGGTACTCATGTCCCCTCAACTTTCACTCCAGGTCTGACTTTGACTCTGAGTCGGACTCGAATAATTATACGGTGCCTGCGTCAGCAGCTCCACCTGCGAAAAGCCCCCCTGATCTTCGTCGTCGTCTTTATTGTCCTCCGCAGTCGCCAAATCCCAATGCTTCGGGGGTTTAATAAGAGCCATGAGTTCTTCGAGGGTCGGCCCAGGTACGGCAGGTGAGGGTGCGCGTGGGCTGTGTGGATGAGAATGGGAGCTCTGACTGGGAGAGGGAGAGGGAGGTTGGGATCGAAGTTGATGGTGGTTGTGGTCGTGGTCGTTAGAAGGGGAAACAGCAGGCTCGTCTTGAGACTGAGATTGCGAGTGACTGGTGAAAGACCGAGATTGGCTTAAGCCTCGCCCTCGCCCCCGTCCCCGTCCCAAGCGAGGAATCGGCACCTTCGACTTCGTAGCCGTGCCAGAGGATGGTTGACGGCTAGGTGCAGTCGTTGGCGACATAAAAGCCTGGGAATTGCCTAGTTCTAGATACAACGCCCGTCAGTCTTTGGAAACTCATTAAACGTCTAGGACGTACCACCGCTAGTGCTCCCTACTCCATTAGTGTCGATATCGCCTTCCTCCACGATGGTCTCTACCCTCGGCCGAGTGATCAGCTCGCCATTGTGCGCTCTTTTGCTCTTGCCAGAGTTCGCTTCTGTGGCTTTCCCTTTCCCTTTCGTCGACGCAGACACAGACCGTGACCTCGACCATGAGTGATTTATGGTCTGAGATTGAGGTTTGGATGATCGAGGCGCCTTAGCACTACTACTGGCAATAGAGCTCGCAGCTGACGTCGATCGTAACCGGGAGCTTCGTCTTGGTCCTTGAGAAGCCTCAGGTGCTTGAGCCTCCTGAATGTGACGTTGAGGCGAATCACTCGGTGGTTGAGGATCCGCCTCCGCAGACTCAGGCTCTTGCTCCTTCTCCTGCTCCTGCTCCTGCTCTTCGAAGTAGTTAAAGGACTCGACTTGGTGTTGCTGCACACTGATACTGGACAGCGTCTCTGGATGGGACCCAGATTCTGCGTGCTGCTGGTGATAAGAAGGGGGATCATGTATAGGAGAATAATATTCGATAGGCTGCTGTGAGTGTCCAGGAGAGATGTCGGGGTTAGGGATGTTATCCTCGTCTCCTCGTTGAGCCTCTGAGGACTGCCTCGTGCTCCCTAATATAGAGAGGGCCTCGTCTCGCTCTGGTTCGGGATTTGGGGAGGCGGGTTATCTTGAGATTGCGACTCTGGCTCGGTCAACGAATCGTCCAAGGTAGATTGAGCCACAGGCATGCCTTCCGTCTGTGGTTGAGGCTTTTCGAGTCCATCCGGTTCTTCAGGGGAGAGCGCCCTGCCAGTAGAAGCCACTTTCAGATCAAAAGTTTGTGTCAGCTGGAGTTCTACGTCTGCCGAGGATGCCTGAGACAGATCAGCCGATGCCTCGAAGCTCAATGATGCTTCAGCAGACGGAGCAACGTGTACTGTCTTGGAGACAACGTCCTGTGAGGGCAAGAATTCAGGGAAGCTGTCGTCTGAGTCGTCGGGGTAGGCGTTCTGCTCCTGTTGGTGTGAAGGTTGGGAGCCTTGCAAACTCTGTTGGTCGTATGGCCCCTCAGGAGTAGGGGACGGTTCGTCGTTGGGAGAGAGACGCGGTCTTTTCCTGGGGCTCTCATCGGATGAGGACTCGGAGGGAGTGTGGAGCTGAGGGCTTGCGGGAAGCGAGGACCCATTGGACCTTCGCACGAGTACGCTGAGTGCAGGAGAGTTTTCTACTGCGCCATTGAGTCGTGCTGCCTGTGTTGGTGTGTCCAGAGCACTGAAGCCAGAGAAGGAGGCCTTGGATGGTTGAAGACGCGTGCGTTGTTCCGGTGTTACAAGACGCACAGGGGACTGGTGTGATGTAGATAGAGTAGTATCTCTTTTACGGGGTGACGCATCCTGTGATAAAAGTCGCGAGCGAGATGGCGAAGGGGTGCTCTGAGAGCTGGAGTAGGCACCTGAAGGGAGCGCGGCCACCCAGCTGTCTGGCCCATTCATTTAGCTGAAATTCATGTAGAAGAGCGATATTTACTACTCACCAGTGGTAGCACTGTATTCGGGGTCATGTACTCTCAGCCACTCCTCCCATCTACCTCCAGGCACGCGACAGTCTGCGTTGAGTCGTTCTGTTGTGAGATGCACGCCGTCCAGATGAGCGCGTAGCAAAGAGGGCTTTTCGAACGTCAGCGGACAACCCATCCAGTTGCAGCGATACTTTTTAGACCCTGCTCTCTTCTGCGGGTCCATCATTTGCCTGTAAATATTGTCAAGAACAAGTGAGAACAATTTAAGTTCGAGGCCGCGGAGGTTGTGTTTGGTCCCGGGCCGCTTGTTCCGAACTATGACTGCCTTTCCGAGTACTTAGTTCCCCGTCCAAGTCATCGCCTTGATCCTCACCTTCATGTCTGAAAACGTTCAATTAGGGATATCGGCATCATAGCTATCATTTCTCACGAAATCAAGTAAATACATACATCACAGAGGCTGGACACCTTCAGCTGCGCCGCGAAACATCCGTCTTCAGGGTGGGGGCCACGAGGTACGGAGAAGAACTGGTGAGCGTGTCCAGGTATCCGACTAACAGCCGCTTCATTTTCAAGTATAGATGATCTGTCAGCGCAAATACAATGAGATGATTGACATATCATACGGAATCATAGCACTATTTATTCAGCTTATTGCTGGAGTGTACCTACTGGTGCTTGAGCCCGATGCCTCGCAGGGTTGCGGTAGATCCACGGTATTGCGTATGAACGGCTGCTTTCACGCAAACATCATGACCACCCGAATTCTCCAAACCTCAACACGGCCCTTCGAAAATGCTCAACACCATCCGAATATGTGCCGCTATCATATGCTGCACTGTCTGCTGACGGACTGAGGTTAATTATGCAACAGATGATATATACCGACGTGTATTGCTGAAGTCTGAGGCTTCTGGATCCTCGTACATACGGTCTACATCGACAAGAACGATGGCGAGAATAACTTGCGTCGCATTTGTTACTGCTAGCATCTTTGTTGCTCAGGTTGTGGCACAGGCTAGCGAATGGCAACAGTGTACGTCGACATCTTCCTTCCTCATATGCTAGTCGCGGCGGGGTAACTGACTACTTCATGCGTATAGGTGGTGGTATTGGATGGAGCGGTGCTACAACATGTGCCTCTGGGTAAGTCAACAACCTACAAAAGACAAACACTGCACTAAATAACCTAATTTGCTTAGGCTGGTGTGTACGAAGCTGAATGACTGTACGCTCTACCTGCCACCATACACAGCCGCTCCTCCTGATATACATATACAGACTACTCTCAGTGCTTGCAAGGTACTACAACAGCGTCGACGGCTAACAGCGGAACCACTACGCCCGTTTCTACTACAACATCCCAGCCTACTCAGCCCACGTCTCCCGTCAACACGAACGTCAACTACTGGTTCAGCTTGTAAGCTACATGAGCCCCAACTTAGGTACAAAGTCTGATTTTTACGTCTTTCCACCCTTAGCGGCGATTCATACACCCAAACCGGATTCACCGTCGACGGCACCCAACCCAGCGTCGGCAACCCCCTCGGCAACCCTCCCTACCCAGTAAGCACCCCTTACTCTCCCCCCCCTCACTCTCCTACTCATCTCACACACTACTACACAGGGCTACACCGCCGTCGGAGGCGTCAACTGGATCGACGTCGCCACCGTCCAATTCAACCACTCCCTCCTCCTCACATACAATTACGCCTACGGCGGCGCAACCATCGACGCCTCCCTCGTTCAGCCTTACGAACCCACCGTGCTCTCTCTCACCGACCAGGTGAACGAGTTCCTCAACTCGTCGGTGGCGAAACCGTCGGCGGCGGTGCCGTGGCGTGCGGATAATTCGTTGTTCTCGTTCTGGATTGGGATTAATGATATCGGGAACTCGTATTACTTGAGTGGGGATCGGTCTGCGTGAGTGACGATGAGTTTTTGGATGTGAGAGCGGTTTCTGACAGAGGGATTGATCGTTCTTTCGTAGGTTCTCGGACACACTTCTGGACGCGTACTTTGCCTTGGTGCAGAAACTCGTAAGTTTCTTCGAGCACTCACGCTAAAGACTGACCTTACTGATATTGCGACGTTCTGCAGTAGTAAGCACCCCGCTCGGTAATACCGGAAGACCCAGAACTAACGGTAACGTTGCCATATGCAGCAACAACGGCGGACGCAACTTCCTCTTCATCAATGTCCCTCCCATCGACCGGTCTCCCCTCGTACGTAGCACCTGTGCTTATCTGCTCACCCACCTTATGATCACTCATGACGATCAAAATTGGTGTACTAGATGCTCTCTCAAGACGCCTCCGCGCAAGCCGCAGAGAAGACCGTCATCGCCGGGTTCAACACCAAACTTGCCCAACGCGTCGCCAACTTCTCTTCTTCCACTGGCGTACGTGCTCATATAAAACTACTGGAACAGGAGCTCTACTAACTACCAATAATCGAATCCGACAGTCTAAGACGTGGATCTGGGACTCCAACGCCGCGTTCACCACCGTCCTCAACAACCCCACGGCGTACGGATTTGTAGATGCCACATCGTACGGTAACACCGGTGATTTCTGGGGGTGAGTACCTGGTTCCTACTTGATAGTCTTTGCGCAGATTCAAGTTTGAGTGCTGACCGTATGTGATCTTTAGCAACAACTACCACCCCTCCGCCGCCGCACAGACAATCTGGGGTCAAGATGTCAGCAACCTGCTCAACGGCACAGTTTGGTAAACCTCTCCAACTAGGTATACGTGCAAGATGGGATGGAATAAAAGCAGTCGTCATTAGCTCTAAGGTCATTAACGTAAGAGATATGATGTACGATGATGTATGTGTGTAGGGGTTTAGATACGGCAAGAATGGGGGCTGTGGTTGTAATTGCGATCGCTCGCGTGCATTTGCGTCACTAAACGAGTGGGTAAGGCGTGAATGCGCCAGGCCTGAGTGACGAAGTGAGTTGAAGACATTGGCTGGTCCGGTGACCGTCGACAGATTTTTATGCCTTGCCAGCGGTAGGTGCAGGCTGACCACTCGACGAAGACGAGGCATTAGGAGGTTGGGGAGGAGGCCCAAACATCGCTCCCATAGCACCGAGGAAAGTGTTAGGCATCTGCTTCTCAAGAGCCGCCTGCTCCTCCTTGATCAGCTTGTCGAAGTTATCCTTGTTGGCAGCGATGTAGGCCTGTTCTTCACGATACAGATGTTGTGCCTCCAGACGCTTTTGTTCGAGGTATGTCAGGGGAACCTTGGAGCCTGGTGCAGTAGGAACAGTCTGGTGTACGAAAGCGATGAGTGAGGTCAATGTCAGAGATAATGTAGAGCTACATACTGGAGTGCCTCCAAACAGGCTGCTGAGGGTGAACCCGCTAACAGGGGTCTTGTGAGTCTTCTCCCACTCTTCGATATGTCGCTGCTTAGCTTCTGCCTCTTTCTTGGCGTACTCGATCGGGATATCTTTGCCCTGGTACGCTTGCAGGATCGGTCGGACGTCTTGCGACTTGTAAATCGCAATCGCTACACATGAATTGTCAGTGTAAGAAACCGATCGTAGTTCGGAAAGGGCAACGCACACTCTAGGAAAGGGATCATAGAGACCAAACCCTTGTCACCTGGCTTTCCGTCCCATTTGGGCAGAATGATGGCGTTCTCGGGTTGAGCGGAGGCATGTTCGGGATGTGTATCGAGGAGGATGACTTTAGACAGGTCTCGATTTAGATATGTCAAATCCTGTAATGGGAGAAATGAGATATTCTACTCGCGCGTGTGGTAAAGAACTGACAAACCTTTACTGGCTGGCCGTTAACTGATCGCGTAGCGTCTCGGAATAGCCTGTACTGGATCCAGAATTGGTATGGATCAAGCTTCTCGACGATTGGCATTGCGGTCTGCGGGGAAAGATTAGATGAAGCACAGACCGAACAACGGGATACATACGTAATGATATTGAGTGGTGAACAAGACAATTTCGTAGAACTGGGACAGATAGGCAATAAAGTAATCGACACCAGGTCGCTTTGCTGTTCTCCAACCGTGCTGACGCTGGAGACATATTCGAGATTAGTCGTTGGGGGCATTAAGGTCACACGAGTACTCACATCCCATGTTGAGGTTATGAGAAGATCATCCAATGAGACGAGAAGGGTGTAGGGCTTTTGATGCGGAGGGGGCAGAGGTGGCGGGAGTAGCTCCTCCCAAAGCGGTTCAGTGAAAGTCTGGAGAGAATCGTAAGTTTCAGATAAGGCACATATCGAGTATGTTTCGTACACCGAAAAGGCCCTGGAATCTTTGTTTCGTCCGTCCCCATCTTGTATTCGACGCTTCATCCAATTTCTGTGCTGACGTTAGCTAGGTAGATCACCTGCAGGATAGTGCACGTCATACTCACCAGGTGAAGGTGTTTCAGCTCGTCCTCCTCCCATTCCCTCCCTGCGTGCCACGTCGCAAAGCCAGCACCAAGCAATAGGACGGCTGTCGACACTCGTCCCAAGAACTGTCGTCTCCGTTCAATACTTGACAGCGAATCTTTCGATGACTTGGCTCCGGTCTTCTCATACTGTGGTCCCTCTCCTGGGGCAAAATCCAAGCTCGGAAGTTCAGAGAGACGGGGAGTGGGAGCGGGTTGCTCGCTCTGCGCTTCCGCTACAGGATCAGCTGGGGGAGGGGCATCCTGGCTCGGTTGGGCTGCCTTCGGTGTCTTCGGGGAGGCGGAGGCCGTGAGGCAAACGACCTCACGGAGTGAGCCGCTAGGTTTCTTCGCAGACTCGCCCGAACCAAGAGCGCAGGATTCATTTTGGTGGCCGAAAGTCAAGAGAAGAGGGAAAGAAAGACCGACAGCGAGACCCACGAAAGACCAAGTCGCGGTGTAATTCCAAGAAATTATGGGCGACAAGCTTCGAATTGCCTCATATAGTGCGTGGGAACCTTTTCATTACCACCCGCCGTGCGCTATACCCAAGCTTGCTTAGTGCCCTCACTGTCTGTACTCTTGCGCTATAGATTATCATTCATCTCTTAGCACGTCTGTGAATCCAGCCAGGAAATTATCTACACTGCTGAAGATGGCAGAAGAGCCGGTGAGCAGTATGGCATCATCGACGGCGGCATGGCCGTGCTTGTGGTCTGGCCCAATAGGAGCGAGTCAGTATAAATTTCCAGGTGAATGGGTAAAATGTAATTTCGTCAAACATTTTCACAAAACTCCTCTGGCTCACAATGTCATCTATAGAGCTGCAGAATCTCTCGTCTACCCGCGACACGGTCGCTCAATCAGCATTGTCCTCAACGAACACGCTCACAGCACCAAAAGAAGATTCTCCAGAGGAGGGCGCACTAGCTGATTCTTCAAAATATGGAAGCTCCCTAGGCCGAGTAGATGGCGGGTTCCGAGCGTGGTCCTTGGTACGCCGATTCCTGTACCTACTCCGTTAAATTCTTACGATCGTATATATTTTATACACAGCTCGTCGCCGCATTCCTTGCCGATTTCCTCATCTGGGGATATCCAAACTCATACGGTGTACTTTTGGTTGCATACCTCAAGGATCCCAGGTTCAATCAACAAGCGCATGCAAGCACTCTCCTTCCACTTGTCGGCAATCTATGTACCGGTATTATGTGTATCTCTAGCCTGGTCATCTATCCTACCATGCGATGGTACCCGCGAATCCGTCGCATATATACTTGGACCGGGACAATTATCTGCTGCGCTAGTGTGTTTGCAGCTAGCTTCACTGATAGCGTGAGTCTAGTCTCATCGCTACTGTCCCGTTGATTCGGCTCAATTCAGAGTGTATAGGTCACACTCCTAGTTCTACTGCAAGGTGTCCTCTTCGCGATTGGTGGTTGTAAGTGTATATTCACTACCACTGGTGTTGTCACTAAATACTTTCATCTAGCACTGGCCTACGCACCAGTCATCTCGTACATGTCCGAATGGTTTGTCAAGAGACGAGGCCTGGCGAATGGCATCGTATTCTCAGGTATTGGCTTCCGCTCACAGAAATAAATCATTATTATTAATCGGCCTTCGAACTTTCCTCATTCTTCAAGGTGCGGGATGGGGTAGCACGCTATTCCCTATTATATTGCCCCGGTTAATTGAGCGCTACGGAGTGATGAAGACGACCAGAGGCTTCTCTATCGCTATGCTCATCTGCTTGCTCCCCGTTCTACCTCTCATGAAAGCCCGGCTTCCGGAGGCTCGCGTGCATGGGCCCGCTCCTCGAAGCGCGTCTGCCCGCCAGTGGCTCTTCAACAAGAATCTCTGGTTCTTCGTCAGCATGAACACTTTAGAAAGCCTCGGCCATTTCATCCCCATGACATGGTTGCCAAGTACGTGTTCCTGTACGCACTAAAACGACAAAGTATCACTTACCTGCTTCCCATTCCGTAGCTTTCGCATCCTCCCTGGGCCTCAGCACAACACAATCCTCGCTCGCGCTGACCCTCGCTAGTGCGACCGCCATAGTCACCGGAACAACAATGGGCTGGCTCTCAGACAGATTCGATGTCTGGCTTCTCGCTCTATCTTGCTTAGTCGGCATGTGCTCAGCAACCTTCATCATCTGGGGTGTCTTGGCCTTCTCACTCCCTGGCATACTCGCGTACGGAGTAGCTTATGGTGGCGCTGCGGGAGGCTGGACCAGCCTGTGGTATGCTTTTGTGAACCCGATAGCCAGTAAGTGGATCCATCTGCTTCGCGAACATTTCGATCTCACGGTTGTCGTTGTTCGTGTCAGAGGACGATCCTTCGCTATCCACGACACTGATCAGCTTCCTACTGGCGACACGCGGTATCGGCAATATTCTGTGCACACCGATCTCCACAGCGTTGCAAGGCCACAATTCGTTCAGTAACTCGACAGCAGACGCACACGCTAAGACTGGTTTCGGCGTAGCGGGCGGTCATTACAGCGCGATGATCGCGTATGCTGGTTCTTGCTTCGCTGCGGCCGCCATCGTCACCGTCATTGGCTTCATCTCCGACAGACGTAGCAAGTCTCATCATGCTGCACAACGCCTCCATTAGGCTACAGGCACATGATGCAAGTCCATGAATCCAAGACTGCCTGGGTGGTAACGGTATCATTCCCGACGGACCACTTAGTAAGAAAAGTACATGTATATGTGTTCCGTAGCTAATACAATCCTGTATCTTGTCTCGATAGCCAATACCTCGGGAGTCACTTCAGCTATGGCAATACATAACCTCTTAAGTCACTCAACCCGATTCAGTGTAAATGAAGTGTATACATTCTGCGCACAGTGCGTTCAACGAACACCCAACGAAGGCGGGTAGCATGACTCAATGTGTGTACGTGATGTGATATTGATCGGTATGAGTCTACAGTGCAATAAATTATCTATAACATATTGAATGAAGTCAAGTAGATCGTGAAACTAAAATCGAACAAGACGCTGCCCATCATGAACTTCAAACCGCGAAGGGTATCTGTGTCTTCACGTCTGCATGGTCTTCTGGCGGGCCATCCAATAGATCTCTTTGAAAGCCGGATGGAAATCGCTCTCACCCCTCTCTATCATGCGAAAGATAGGAGTTTCGTAGTTCACCATCTCGTGCCAGCGTGGGACCTTTCTCTTGTCCAGCTTCCCTCCGAGAAGTCCGTTTTGTTCAAGAAGACCTTTGTCGAACATGCGGAGCCTACAGAAGTCGCCAACACCGCTACCATGCAAGATTTCGACCTGATCCTTATATTCCTCAAAAGCGCAAACAATCTGCTGGTAGACTTGTTGCCGCATGTCTTGGTTGAGTACCTTCTGAATTGCCAATATAACATCTGGACGTTCCTCGGGCTTTTGAGTCGATAATTCATACCAGCAATCCGGAAGACGCTTGATTTCCCAGATGATCAAGATACGCTTATTAGGTATGTAGGCTGTCTTGAACTCTTCACCGTCAAATGGCTGGGAGCTTGATGGCACTTGCCCAACTTTGTTGGTTTCGACAACATAATCAGGAATCCGCGAAAGGCCGTCATGACTATCAGCTTCGACAGAATCAAGAGCATTTCCGCCAGTAGAAATGGACAAGCTAGATAGCCGAGCGCTCGCACTGTCGATATCCCCTTGGATGCGTTGGCCAGCCGTACTCAGGCTCTCGAATACGTATGTCGGTGGAACGTTGCTTCGTGTTACTCGCGGCCTCGGTGGGTCTGCTGATGAAAAGCGAGCCGCTGGTGTTAGAAACTTTTTCCTCGTAGCCTGATTATAACGAAAGTCACCTTCGTCACTGGACTCAGCTGGAGCTTCTGACCAACTCAGTTGAGTCAACGGAGCCTGTGGTATAACATTAACTGAAACTTCCTCGGGAATTCCAGACTTGAGGGTACGACGTATGGCGTTGTGGATGATGAAATCGTAAAGGCCATACCACCAGCCTTCCAGTCGCTTCTCCACAGCAGTGTGCCAGTTATCTGTATAACGCCACATGAAAAGGGGATCGTCAATCGGCTTCCAGTGATAGTCATTCAAGCTGTCGCGATCAGGGTCATTGACCTGCGCACGCGCCGCTTGATCTGTGTTGGGACCAGTTCTGCGGGAGTTGGTGGGCATTGTTGAGTGTGCGATGTGCGAGACTCGATGGAGGGAGAGTAAAGTGTGCTTGCATATCACTGAATGTTCCTGCCTATATATACTTATAGCCTCCTGGTGGACGCCGGGACTTGGCTATCTGAGCGTTCGCGCCACATTATTTTCAGGTAGGCCAGACACAGACCCTACAGTTACCAGAAGGAGACTAAGAGCCACTGTAACATCAAGGAACACCGACATATTGAGCTATTGCGGTAAACAGATACATATGTGGCGCGACAATTACAAGCACGACAGAACGGGCGCTCATCGATCATCACCGGAAAGGGAAGGCGGTGTGTCCATCATTTACTGTGGCCCTTACTCTCATAACAGCAAGCCACGACACGCCACAATTAGTTCTCATTGTGGTTATAGAATTTCTCCAAGACATCGTAGCGGTAGCAGAGCTACCCTTATATGGTAAGTTTTAAAACTCAATGCATTGTGCTTCTGCCACAGCCTTCTTGTAGGTATCACTGGCAAGTACTGCGGTTGACGGCCATCGCCACACGTGAATCGCTCGGTGCGCTCTTGAAGCTTGAAGTGGCACGCTGTCTCAGGACGACAACTGTGGAAGAAAGTCTCTTTGTTTGGTGCTGCAATCCCAATATCGGCTTGTCGGCGTGCTAGTGTGGCGCTGTTTCACTCTTGCATATATAACGGCAGATCCGACCCAGTCTATTGCATCCTACCCACTATCGATATCACCCATCTCCCTCTGACAATCCCTCAAACCCATTTTTTGAACCCATTCTTCTCCTCAGTGCTCAGCCACCCCATCATGTTCCCAACGGAACCTCGCGTCAAGCCACACAAACCTCATGCTCCCTTCATGCATTCCATCAGCGACCAGCTTACACCGAAAGACGTAATCCCTGGGCAACTTTATGCTGACTTACATCGCTGGTGGTTTCCTGAGACGGCTGAGGAAGTTGAACAGGTACGCAACCGCTACATCCCAGTTATGATTCAAATAGTTTGCTTATACTACACATCCAATCTATCATAGGCCAAGGTAGCGGTCATGAAGCAAATGCCTCTAAAGCGGGATGAGATATACAAAGCACCGTTTTTGGTCCCCGATGGAACAGTGTGCTTCATTCCGGACATGCGCTTTGGCTGGGTCTGGGGAAACGAAGAGATCGAAGCCCGCGGAAAGGAGGCCGGTAAATGCGTTATAGTGGACGCTCTTCGAATACAGAGTCTACTCTCCGATTCTGACATCGAAGAGGAGTCTGATGTTCAAGGTAGACACTGTGCACCGTACTCGAAGATCATGAAGCATTGGCCAATATGCACCGCCGAAGTCCTTCTAGAGCAAGCCGTAGCCGAGCTCGGTCTCGACAAGAAATACCCCTGGCATCGCACGTTCTTCGAGATTCGTGGAATATACCAACGCTTCGACGAGCGGGACAAGGCGACTCAGTTCATCTCAATTTATACGAATAAGGATCTTGCACCAGGCGTAGGTTATGCGATTCCGTCAGATGAAGACATTCGAAGGGTTCAGGACTGGCTGGGCCTGAAGGATCGTGAGCCAGGTTGGTGGCTTGCCGGGACCCACTACATGCCGGAGCCCCCTTACCGCTCCAGAAGAGCCAAGTAGACACCTAATTCCAGACAGAACCTTTCTTTTCGTGTATACACTACATTGCACTGTTCAATGGAAAGCGTTTGTATCTTCGATTGCGTCAATACTTGCAGTTTTGCTGGTTCTCATGTTAAAGCCCTGTTCATAACCTGCCTCAGGATGGCTCGTGGCGTTTGCCGGGTATCTAGAGAGTACCAGTTAAATGCCCGCATATACAAGGTTGTATGAAACCATTCCCCTTTATTCTACTAACTTGTAAATCTATCCTTCTATGGCATATAATTTCGTCGTTGACATCTATACTTTGTCGTCCAACTTCGTACTCTCCGACGTAGAATTGGGGACCCCAACGGCAACCAGCTCAATGTCCGAGTTATGCCTGGTTACATCTTGACTCGCTATGGCCTGAGCCCGCTCCAGTTCCTCCTTCTCAGCTTTTGCTCGTAGATCAGCATCGTCGTCCCGTTCAAGGTTCTTGTGGCGAATCATCACTACGCTCACGATGGTCGCAAACGCAGCTAACGTCGCGTTCATGATGAACACAGCTCGGAATCCGCTGTTGTACCCGCGAAGGATGTGTGTAGCCTGTGAGGGCGATATGCCAAGAGTAGAGGTGCCATTAGTGATAGTATGGTCTAGTAGGATGGCCCTGACTACGGTAGGCTCATCCACAACAGCCGATATAGTTGAGGCAGGCAGGTTGAGCTGCTTCATTGAATGCCGCAGTGAGTTGTTTCTGTTTACGGTGTACTGAGTCACCGGATGCTCTTTATACTGAATACGCGTGCACACGTACATGATAGTGGCACCGATTGCCAGAGCGAATGTCCCTCCTAGCAAGCGGACGAACTATACCCTCTTAGTTCGTTACTACAGCCATCGTTTCTTTAGATTGAACTTACGTTCCGTACTGCCGTCACGACAGACATATCTCGACGAGACACACTGGCTTGAGCGGCCACAGTGGTAGTCTGTATTGTCTATACAGCACGATAAGAGTATTTCAGGGGAATCTTCAGACGAGTGACCACGAACCTGGCCTGCACCGATACCAGTCAGGAGCATATAAAATACAAGGAGGCCTCTTGGCGTAGAAGGTGTGACTGTTGATAGACAGCCACAGCCTACAGCCCACACTGTGAACCCAACATGTATAACCGTCTAGTGTGTTGTGGTTCACTACCAATCATTAATGAAGAAATAAACTATGACTCACCCGATAGCGTCCTGTGCGGCTAATAATTTGGCCCTACAAGTAGCAAGCTGTAAGATGCGTAACGGAGTGTCGACAGAGGATGTGACTCACAGCAACTAGACTCGTCATCGTCTGACTAACCAATACGGGCAAGAGGAATATACCAGACCTTATGGGCGAGTAGCCCAGACCGACCTGGAAGAATTGCGGAAGGTAAAAGAGGGAAGAAAAGAAGATGACACCGCTGGTGATACAATGTCAGCATGCGATAGAAGACGAGCGGCAGTACAACTCACTTGATAAACATCGTGATATAGACACCTCCGACTGTCACATGTCTGAAGATATACACTGAGTAGCAGGGAAGTATGTCAGCACCCGTATAAGAGGCATAGGCCACTGAGGCCAGCTGAGTACTTACTAGGTACAATAGGCAGTCTTGCACCTTTCCACTCCCATAAGCAGAACATGGCCACGACGACGAACCCAGAGCATAGAGGCGCCAGAACGATAGGAGAATTCCACGGGAACGTGACGCCACCCTTGTACAATCAGTCGATTGTTAATTACTTTGAGTCTACTGTCGTGCACGTCGTACTTACCCAGATTAAAGGTAATATCAAGAGGGCGCAGCCACCGAGAGTGAGAGCGCAGCCAAGGTAGTCAATGATCAGCAGCTTCCTGCGGAAGTTGCCATCGACAGGTTTGAGTGGGAGTACCAGGAGGACTATTGCGATGGCCACTCCAGATACAGGAAGCGTAACCCAGAAACACCACTATTTCCCGTTAGAAACGTACGTTTAAGTGTAGTGAACAAGAACGCGCACTTACCCTCCACGTAACCTTTTGCGCCAGGATACCACCTATGAGAGGGCCCAAAGCGTAGCCCGCGGATATCACACCACCAATTATGCCTATGTATTTCCCGCTAGTAATAGTGAGCAAATGTTAGTTTTTTTTCAGTATGCACCGAGTCACAAAGGACGCACCGGTCTCTTAAGCTTACCACGTCCGAGATGATGATCTGCAGAATACTCATGATACCCCCACCTCCTGCGCCAGCAATACCTCTGAATATAATCAAGGAGATTATAGACCGAGAAAATCCAGCTAGTAGGCACCCAAACATGTACATGCCCATTGCGACGCACATGGCGGCCTTGCGGCCAAAAATGTCGCTGAGACGGCCGTCTAATTTAGATTCGAGAATTAGTTGCATCAGGGTTGAATCCAAAAAAGGTGACACTCACACAGTGGTTGAAAGGCTGTAGAAGTCAGCAGATAGGCTGCCGGTACCCACGAAGAGACAGATCCCGCCTTGAAATGCGCCGAAATACTAGGCAGCGCTGTTGCTACGATTGTACTATCTAGCGTCGACACTAGGGCGCAGAGGCTTAATCCTCCAAATACTGCGAGAATGCGTTTGAAAGGCAGCAGATTGGTCTGGTCCGTCAGCGCGATCTCGCCGCGCCCGGTGGCTTCCACGTCATGTCCATTGACTTGGGCTTTGACGTGGTGGTGCGCATCGGCCTGACTGGGATCGTTTACTGACATCCCGGTCGGATTCAGCAAGCATAGAGTAGCTATAGGCAAGAAAAAGACAAACGCACTCAGAAGTCAAGGACCCGCGTCACGGTTATAGAAATTTTTATCTCACACGACCACGCAATATTGCAATGGATCAGCGTGATGGTGCAACTAGGCGGCGTCTTTAGTTAATAAGCAGTACTAGTTGGTCGCCGAACCAAGCGCTCTTGAGATAAACTGCACATTCATCTGGCGACAGTGCGAGTCCTGTGTAGTATACTTAGAGACCGTAATTAAGACATTACTAAGTAATATTGATTATATGTGTTTGTGGTAATTGAGGCCAGGACTACGCCTTGCCGCTCCATCCACGCAGAAGCGTGTATCTGGAAAGAGTAAAAAGCACTACAGAAACCATGATTGCCGTACCTAGGACATATAAAATTAGTAAGTACAGGATTCAACGTACGGTAGAGTACGTACCAGCCCACACACCGACTAGCGTAAAACTGCCAGTTGTATCCTTGATCGCCCCTGATATTGGGGGTCCCGCGAGAGCTCCGAGTGACATGCAAGTTAGGAACAGGCCAAGGCGTGTTCCATTTTCATGAAAGTCGCCCATGTGCACGGTAGGTGCGCCGAACAATGCGAGGAATCCACCACTCGCAATCCTAATTAAAGAAGCGTGGAAACTTGAGACGAGCAGGGAGAGGGTGTAATCATTTACGAACCCGTAAACGAGACCCAGCGCGATGAGCCCTCCCTTTGATGTGACGAACGGCCACGCGTACGTGAGAATGCCGGCGACAAACGTCGAGGGGGCAATTATCGACAGTGGACCTTGATCCAAATCAACAACTGCGTGCTTGAAACATTCGAAGTGCAAAAGGGCATACCAAAGCGATCGCCTAATCGACCGAGTACACCTCTGCCCAATACACCGCCAGCGTTCACAATAGCAACATAGTAGAATGCAAAGTTGTCAGAAATGCCGTGTTCCCTTGCGCTGACACTAATGTATGTGAGAACCTAGTCCGCAGAAGTAATCAGTAGTCACCTGCGCGTGTACTTGAGGCAAACGCACGGTATAAAGCCCTAGGAAAGTCATGAAGCCCGCAGCGCAGAAGAACGCAAACGGTGGGTTTCTAAAAGCACGTAAGGAGACCGGTGACTGGTTTTTCTTAGGCGGAAGGCGGCGTTTCGTGCACGTATTGGCTATCACAAGTAGGAAGACGTGGATGAATCCTAGAGTTCGCATTGTCCACTTGAATCTGGTAAATCGAGAAAATGTTAGCGGCTAGTATTACAGATATCGTTAGTGGCTCTTACCCGATGATAGGTATCAGTTTCCTCGCCGCGATGGGATATACCACCCCGCCGAAGCTGGCTCCAATAGTAATCAACCCAAGCGCTACACCTTTCTTAGCCTTGAACCATTGCGGAAGAACTCCAAGACCAAGAATAATTATGATTCCTGCAGAAAGCTGTCATGGACTTTAGTTGCCTGCTTGATACGATTGGAGAAGACCATGTTTACCCCTACAAAGACTCCTTGGCAAAGGAGGAAATGCCAGTATTTCGTGCATTCCGCGATGAGGAAAGTTGACGTGATAAGACCAGCGGATCCGATGGCGAATGGGATTCGATAATATCCTCGGTCGAACAGACGACCAACGAGGAGACCTGGCATGAAAACTAATGCGTACTACGGGTCGATTGAGTAAGCCACAAATCCATACACGCTTTTTGCCGTACTACTCACTTGTATGGAACCTATCCATGCTCTGGAGCATGTTAAATATAACCGGCGGGAATGGTTCACGTAGGCACTTACATCGTGGACGGGGACTCCCCGTGTAGTAAATTCTGCTCATAGTACTCCTGGAATACCTGAGTCCCATGGATGGAGGATAAGCTCGGCTGAGACAAAATGCAATGCTGTCAAAGACTTACACCCCATGCATTGATGAAGCCGAACGCTGCAAAGGTCGATGTATGTCCCTAAGCAAATCCCCACAGCAAACACGTTAGCCTTGTTGGAATGCACGGTTCAGAGGACTTACTGCGAGAACAACTAGCCATGCTCGTAGACCTCCATCGGGTACATTCAGATCAGTAAGTTTGTTGTCGGCCTCCACCTCTTGCGGGACCTCCTGAATTTCGGTCGAATCGAGCTTCTCTTCGCTGCCCTTGAATTCATACGATGCGCTCGAAGCATTGCAAATGGTGGTTTCCGGCCTTGAACGTCGACTTTCCTGATCCGAGAACATCCTGGTAGCGAAGGAGACAAAAATGAAAAGCCGGTGGGGATGGCTTCAGCATGAGACGGGAGCTGCAGGCAAGTAGCCGGAAGTCGTTTATATACCCCGGTCATTGCACTTCCCATCCCTTTCGCATTTTACTCGGAACGTGTTAGTGCTGTCGCCATAAATCACCAGCGAAGGCACATGAGATGCTTTAACGCCACCATATTACGGTCGGGGTCGGCTACGGAATGGATACCTCACAACTTCGGTCAATACAACAAACCTCGATGCCCGAAGCCGAGTTGTGCGCTCGCCTGCCAAGTTTGGAATACAGAATTTGCAGAATATTGTAGAAATGAGCTACCTCTCGAGGGCCATGGCCAGTAGCTGGAAGAGTAAACCGCACAATGCGCATGAACCTACTATCTGGCGACGGCTGGGAGATGTGAGGCCTTGAGGTTTTGTGTTCAATACTAATCACAAATACGATGTGTGCATATAACAAGGGGCCATGAGTGATCAAATGAGCTGATAGGCATTCTAATGAATTAAATGAAAACACTCACTTTGAAGGATTTTCCGACATTCAAGTGAGTAAAGTAATATTCATGCCAGGCACGCGCAATGCTTGATGTATAGACTAAGCATTACTTCAAATCTGCAACACCGTTACGTTCAACGCAAGGACGCGAATTAATGAGAAGAATCGAGTCCAACTTGGACGCGTACGTCGACGTCCGAAGCGAGCTCGAGAGCTCGAAGCCGTGACTCGAACAGTCACGCGGCTGTGACAACGTATCCGAGTCGCGCCTCAGTATCGCGTCGACGTCACGGTCTACCACCACTCGCAGTACCCGCGGCATGCACAAATAGTGCCAGCAATAGTAGCACTGTGAAAGGTGAATCTAACTTTTCAAGCTGAAGTTGTTCCTAAGATAGTGAGTACTTAATTGTAAATCCTCACTCAAGCTGTCAAATCTTCATAACGGCGTTCCCCAACAGCTTTGCTCCCATCGATTCAAGTTGGACCTCTGCCAGTGGCTGCTGGCAGTGTCGTGCATATATAAGTCTCATCATCGTACGTTTATTCTCCTCGTTCTTTTCTCTGATTCTTACTCTCCAAAGCAGAATATGTACTCCCTCTGCGACCCGTCAGTCACCTCTGAACGTGATGCGCTGGAAAGTCGCATCATCATGCTACATAAAGACATAAGCCGACTACGGTTCCGTCAGAACGAGCTTCTACCGGTGGCTTCACTATGTCCAGAGATTCTGCTACATATATTCGAGTACGCAACCCCAATCTCTCCCACAAGCAACTCGGAGATGTGGGCGCGCCTGCATCTTACGCATGTATGCCGGCACTGGCGAGAAGTTGCTCTCGCTGCATCGAGCTTCTGGTCAACAATTCGTTACGATCGAAAACAACCCAAGGAATTGCCACAGTGCTTCCTAGAGCGTTCTCGATCCGCGCAATTGCGGATAATTTTCGATACGGCCATTGACAGAATGCACAACTCTGAGTTGAGTGCATTAATAAAGGTTCATAATCGACGCATCTACTCGCTATGTCTATGGGACATATACGAGTCATTCGCACGTGCGATATGGACTCTCTTGAACCAGCATCCACTACCGCTTGCTCACTTCGAGTTCTTTGGCTCTCTCTCGACCATGCGGCCCGGATTGTCATCGCAGCAGTTTCGCAAACTGTCCTCTTTGTTTCCGTCACTCCGTACGTTGAAGGTCGTCCCTGATCCGAACCGCTTTGAGTCTCTCTTGTTCGAAGACTGGGCACTCCCTTCTACGCTTACGAGCCTCGCGGTGACGTACCGATCTGGAACCGAGAGCGGCTCGTCGTGGAGTGCAGTGTTGGAACAGTTACGCCCTCTATGTGATCTTCGCGCTTTGAAACTACGCAACCTTGTGGCCCCTCTCGAACACAGCATAACCGACACAGTTATTAGCTCCAGCAAGAGTTCACTCACCCTTCCACATCTACGTCACCTCACACTTGGGGGCGCATCCGAAGGACATATCCTCCTTCTCCACTCCTTGATCCTCCCTGCTCTCACTCAGGCCAAGGTTGATGTCCTTGTGCAGGGACTGGACGATCGTATCATCAATATTCTGCTCCAAGCTGTATTTTCTCCATTGCGCCAGACATTTCTTCCTGCATCCACTCCTGGCTCACAAGTTGTCACCTTCCAACAAACTGTTGATATAGAGTACTGCACTCCTCCCTGCTTAAAGCTCTCATTCATATGGTCGACCAACACTTTACCTAAAAGGGACTATATGGAGCCTAAACTTCCTAGTATGAAGTTACTATTCCTTCATCCGGTACATTCGAGCCTCGGTATCACCATGCGTCAACCCAGCTCCACGGATGATTGCAGGGCGGATATGCAGAGATACTTTGATGAACTATACACGCAAGGGATACCCGGTCTTGGCGACATAAAGATGTTTATATTCGATGGGCCAGACGGTACAAAGAAGCACGGTGTCATACTCCCCAAGACCATCCGCTCTATGCCTGAACTACGGGTCCTATGCTTCCATTATCTCAGTCTCGCTCTTGACGAGATTAAATCCGTCTTCACTCCGCTTTCAGATGGTAGCCACCCATTCCCCCATTTGCATACCTTGCAGTTTGGAGGCCTTAAGGTAACCACGCAGTTACTGACGGACTTGGCGACTATCTTTGGGGCGAGACAGTCTGTCGGTATGAGACCGCTGCGGCTAATATTTGTTGCATGCAAAAGCCATCTACCAATGGCCTCTTTCGCAGAGCTCTTGGGACCCATGGTGGACGTTCAATTCTACGATCAGTACGGCTATCTCGTTCCACCTGCTCTACTAGCACTTGTAGACGGCATGAATAGCGACTCGGACGAGTCTGACGACGACGGGGACGACGGTCACGTTGGCGAGCATAATCCATCCGTTCCAATGCAGTGGACTCCAGAGGGTGATGAAGAGAGCTCAGGGGAAGACTCAGAAGGGGACGTAGAGGGTGATTTCCACGAGTACATGGAGCCTAACGATTCGGAAACTTTCTAATGGCAAGGTTCTGGATTGGAGGAAAGTTGGTTTCACAGTAGTATCATAATATTGTCTAACAGTAATTCTATAATCAACCTGCTTACATTACTTGCGATATTAATAGAGGTGTCTTTACATTTGCGAATACCGAGTCGAGTATCCGGAGTAGTATGCAACGATATCGGTGGAGGCCTTCACACAAACACTAGATTGTATCCCGTTTGACGAGAAGCACCACATACAATACTTATCCAACACCATCCAAGTCTCGCACGACAAGATTTTGTCTAACTCGCGAACGAGCACCAACAAGTTTATTCAAGATACCAAACACGTTACATGAAGCACGACCAGTTGAGATGGCCCCAGAGATTATATACGCCTCAAGTAAATAATTCGCGAACAATATGCAACGCAACCGACCACTTCAAAGCATCTACCAAATACGAGTCTCAAGCAACAAGTCGCTGCTTCCCTCGAGACCGATGCAAGCCTTCAAGAACGCCTCGAGCGCGTTACGCTGCCTGTTAAGGCTGTTAACGACGTCGGTGCCGGGTTTGACGAGAGGAGCCTTGAGCATGTAGGACAGCAAGGACAGAACGGAGTAGAGGGGCTTGAACTCGTCGGAGGCGGAGGCGTCGCGGTACTTGACGCGAGTGAGCAGCTCGGTGAGGATGGTCAAGTCGAGGATGAGAGGCGTAGCCAAGAGAGAGTCCTGAGAGCGAAAGGTTAGTTACCACGAGTTGATGACCTTGATATAAAAGAGAAAGACATACCTCGCACTCGTTGAAAATGTTGATGGTGGAGCGACCGCCGCAGAAGATCTCCGAGTAGTACTCGTCGATGGCACGCTTGGAGTCACCGACGGCGGGAATGTACTTGATGACGATGACATGGTCAGGGTGCTCGCCCTTGGCCTCCTTCGTGCCCTTGACAGCGTCAGCCGGAGCAGGCTTGTACAGGAGGGCGTTCGCGGCGACCATATCGTCGACGACGCTGCTCTTGCTGATCTCCTTGCTCTTGAACTGGCGTTCAGCAGACAAGTTGTGACCGTCGTTGTTGCCAAGATGGTTGTACGAGGCGATGGAGAGAGGCTTGATACCAGCGTTGACGAGGAACTCGGCGAACACAGACTTGAGCTTGGTCTGGCCGGTCTTGAGATCGTCACCGCCAATGAAAGACTTCTCGCGCTCGGCGAGCTCGATAACACCAGGAACGAAGGTGTTCTGGGGAGCACCGTTGACGAAGGGCTCGCCCTCGAGGATCGCTGCAACAGCGAAGAGAGTAGAGGGGGACACCTCGGAGTGGGAAGACTTGATAGCAGCGAGGATGTTGTTGGCAGTGTCGTTTACACCAGGGATGATGTCGCTGTAACGCTCGGTGTTGGCGGTCCAAAAGACAACGACGCGGTCAAGACCGTTGTCCTGCTTGAACTTGCGGATATCAGCCCGGATGTGCTCGAGGTGAGCCTGCTTGTCGGTACCGGGGATGACATTGTCCGCACGAGCTTCCTGGTTGGCAGCGATGAAGTCGGGGTAGTAGATGGAAGGGAGAGGCTTGCCGAGCTCAGCCATGTAAGGTGCGACCTGACGCTGGAGGTCGTAGTCGAGCACCTGGGCGCGCTTCATGGCCTGGTCCAAGGGAAGACCAGAGATATCCCAGCCTCCGAGGACGAGGTCGTTGGGGTGGACCATGGGGAGGACGTCAGAGACAGGGACGTGAACGTCCTTTCCGGTGACAGGATCAGCACCGAGGCGGACAGTGGAGGCGCGAAGCATGGACCCGATGTAGTTGGGCTGCTGAACGCCCTCCTTCGTGTGCCAGACAATGTTGTGACGGTTGGCAAGAACAGCGGCGGCGAGGGTAGTGCCGTTGTTACCGCCGAAACCAATCATCAATAGACTGAAAAAAATGAATGTTAGAGAGTTGTCGATATTAAAACGTAGTGTAATGGCTCACCCAGTCTTAGAGACCTTCCTGGTCGTCTGGAACTCAAAGGGCTTCGCAGTGGGCTTGACGAGATACTGTCCATCCTGTACAACGACCTCGGCACCACGATGGGTGAACCTGGACGTAATGAACTCGTCCGAGTAAGAGGTGTTGTCCGACTGCACGACGATAGAGTGAGGACGGCGCGCAGCGGTAGGATGGGGCGGGATGACCGATTCGAGTTCGGACTCGGGGGTGTTGAGGCCGGAGGAGTAAGAGGGAGCCATTGTGGTTATAGTTTATTTAGAGGAGTCGATGAGTAGGTCAATTAGAAAGCCCGCCGAACAGAGTCGCCGCAGGTATGCTTGTTGCCGCGGTGAGGATTGTGAGTACTTCCAAGCTGGTTGGAGAACATGCACAAACGGAGAGAGAAAGTTGGGAGAAGATGCGAAGAACGCTAAGTGCTGGAAGCTGAAGAGGTTGGGTAGTACGCGCAACTCGATGGGGAGAGGGTACTGGGGAAAATCGGAGGAGAGAGAGGTCGGGGACTATATACACAAAAAATTAGATCATGTGATCGCTGCCTGAAGCACGCTAAGATCGCTATCGCGGTGTTTCGCGACATCAAGGGCAAATCAAAGACAAATCAAGGGCAGTTTCGGCGAAATGTAAACAGAATCATGGCGGACACGTCGCACTGATAATCAGCAGCTTATCCTATCCTGACCAACGTTCGATGTTTATTGGCTGCATAATTTGTTGAACGCCTGTCCAAGCCATTCCGGGAGACGTCCTAGACATCGTTCATACCGGTTCATATCCCCCAAGATGTTTCCCAGAAAATAGGATCGAACCCCATGGGGAGCAGTACGAGCTCACGGTACAAGTCGGCAGAGAGCGGCATGTCCTCATGTCGTGTCAGGCGTCCATGGCGCGATCGTTCAGAACGTTTAGGACGCATGTATCAGACCTCCAGGAAAAGAGGGTTGTCGCAAACAATCGTTCAGACGGGGTGCCGCAGGGTCCTTGCCGTATTACTGGGCGTATCTCTTCTGCTGGCTTCATCAGCACAGTAACGGCTAGTTAACCGCTATGCGTGAGGCTACTAAGTGTACTTACGCTTTATGTAAAGCAGAGACTTCCGTCTACCACCTATCTTGCATCGTTGCATAGTCGTGTCCAAATGGTCTGTGATTCCGGTAGGCCACTAACACGCCGGGACAGCAGATGTTCTACCGCGAAGGCATTGGAACGTTTTCGAACGGTTCCCTAACGTTGCGCAAACCTTCTGTGTGACAAGCAGATCGATGAGCAAATAGCAGCGAGATGGAAGTGTACTGTGGAACATACCAAGAACACAATAGCGATGCGATGGGCGGATCGGCGGCGAGTATACAGTAAAAGGTACACAGAAGAAACAGAATGCGATTCTAGACAGAACGGAAGTTATAGCACTGCTACAAAGTCAACTCGATCAAGAGTAAGTATAAGAGAAGCACTCCAGCCTCGCCGGAGAGAGAAGATGTAAGTGAATGGAAGATGGGTCCACAGAACCCGAGCAGACGTAAGGAAGGATCTATACAGATAGGGATACAGATAAATATAGCGGTAAATTAGGGCGGAGAGGGGATGAATCGAGGAAGACAAAGGCTTCATCAGTGGTGACGGTTGTGACGACGGTGCTTGAAGAGCGTGTCCACAGTAGCCCTCTTGGTGGTACCGAAAGGCACGGTCTTCGCGGGTGCACTGATATACGCATCAATGACGCTCCTCGAAAGTTGCATCTGAGCGTAATCAAACTGCGTGAGACGCTGGATGGTAATCGAATCCGTCTTGGTGTCATAAATAGCGACGAGTGTCGCCTTACCGCTGGTAGGACGAGCGAAAAAGGCATCGCCAGAGCCGGTGGCACCCTTGAAGGAGTAGATCTCGGAGATGGCTTGTTCAGCATTGGGAGTGAGTGTCTCGGCAATATCGCCTTCGGCGCAGACGTCGCCTGTGCCCTGGCCACGGCAGTTGCAGCCATACTGGGCAGAGCGAACAACCTGGCCTGCAAGACTCCAGATGGCTGGGAGAGCTGAGCCATCGGAAGGCATGTTGTAATCAACAACGAGCATCTTGGAACCGGACCAGGCCTCGTTGGCTGTCCCGCGGAAGAAGCCGTCACAGTTTCCTGCATCCTTGTCGCACGGAGTTGCTGTCATGATGTTCTATATCGGTATATTCGTGAGAAACGGAGTGCATATCCAGAAAGAGAAGCTAAAACTCACGACTTCCTTCGCCGGAGGCAGATAACCAGAGTGAAGCTCTTCATTGGGTGTCGCGACAGTATCAGTGAAGTCTCCGTTTGCATAGGACTGGCTATTTCCACCGCAGACTATGCAAGGCATACCATTAATAATCCAATCGAATTCTGAACGAGTAAAAAGACACTCACTAGTCCACACACCGGATTTCCCACCGCCCATGTTGTTCATGAAGACAAGATTGTCAGGCTTCTGGTTCGCCGCCCAAGAACTGACCCTCTTCCACGTCGCCCCACTAGAATTCGAAGGCGAGTACACCGCAATATTGAACAAATTCAAAGGGCCCCGGAAGTTGAACGTCAGATCTTCGTCGAAGGGCGCAAGTGGTCCGCTGACGTCCTTGCGAACCTGCTTGCAAGGCTCCGCGACGTCACATGAAGGGAAGACACCAGGTTGCATGTCGACGACCTGCATGTAAAAGCCATCTCCGCCCACGTTGGTGTATCGCAGACCACTGAGCGAACCGGAAGTGGATGCAGCGACGAGATTGGGCGCGACGAGTTCGGCGAGTGTGAGAGATGCGAGCGAGGCAAAAGTGAGAGCGAGTGAAGTCAGCATGGTTGACGTTTCTTAGCGAGTGTGTGTTAAGGATTGACTTGAAAATGAATGTGTGGTGACTTCAGAAGCTGGAGGGGGAGGAGGGGAGATGGGAGGAGAGGATAAAAAGCGGGTGAGAGTTACCGACGCTCACCCTGGCGGTCTTCACGTTGAAGAAAGTTTATAATTAGAGCATCAGCGACAACGCTCCATAGATCAAAACCACTTGATACATTGTACCATGGCATACCGACGTTATCCAGCCTGGTTAACTCGATGTAAGTTATATGTTCATGAGCATAACGAGCAGGGTGTTTCTACATGTCGATCGTAAATGAAATTTCATCACAGTTGCGAAGACCGATTGCAAAATGGGTTTATCGGAGTCTGGATCAGTGAACCTTATTTAATTGTTCACTTTTGCTCTCTATGGTCTACTCTCATCACTTACTCATGTAGTCTAGCAGTAAGTACTACAATCACTATCACAGCCTGACTCGTACTGAGTGCACGCTGACCATGAGTTTAAGAGGACCGACCCTTACTCACCCAAACAAGTGTGCTTTCCATACATGCGATGATCGTCGTTTTGTGGTTTTCACAATATTTGATGAAATGGTCAGTCGTGTAGTACAGGCCGAATACAATGAATCGCAAACCAAACAGGCCTGTCTTGTCTTCATATAGTGAATAAACCCTCCGACCAGACCTACAGCCCTACGCCCTACGTCGACGCACATGTTCCAAACAACGATGCTGCATCACCGGATAGTTGGACGTTCTGGCATGAGAAGGAGGCAGCACCGTACTTTGAAGGCGGTCTGCAAACACGGATGTAATGTGAGTCCTTATCAGTACTAGCATATCAGTGCAGGGAGAGACATACGTGATAGTCAAGTCGTTGACGTTGATATCTGAGCAACGTGCCCCAGGTGAGCATGCGAGGCTCGCCACGACGGCCTTCTCCTTTCCTGAGGATGTACCAGAGATGCTTTACGAGGAGCATTAGTGGACCGTCCGGGCAGAAATATCAAGCAAAAAACCTACTTGTTGAACCAGATATCCTGGATATACGTGTTCGAAGGGTACTGAGAGCACGCAGATGCAGAGGTCATATAACACTAGGAATAGTACGTAGTGGTCCCTGGTCAGTAATTAAACCCACTTAGTAGTTGAAATGAGCTCACCTGGTCGATAACGACTGGGTTGTCAACGTTGCTCTCTGTGAAGAACGAGAACGTGATGTTCTTGACGATACCGGAGCCAACATTCTTGCCTGCCCATGCTTTGATACGCGCGCCGTTTTGTGCATTCGACATGATGATGTGCCTGTAATACAATGAAGGGTTCAATACGAGAACAGTGAAATAGCAAGGCTTGTGTAACTTACGATGCGGTCACATTCTCAACAATGTCATACTCTCCCTTGTATTGGCCAAGAGATCCAACGGAGATACCACTGAAAAGTCCGTCAATAACTGCAGTAACTATAAGGGAGTAAGACGTACTGAGAGCCGTTGCAGTTCAGGTTGCTGACGATGATATTCGTGGCATCTAACATATATCTCAGCATTCATACCGGGCAGCTCAAGGGCATCACTCACTTGGCTTGAAACTAACACAATCATCTCCATTGTTGATATTCGAGTCCTGGATGACGACGTTGTTGCTGCGATAGATATCCCAGCCATCTGTGTTCTTGGCCGGATTCTTCGAACTCGACGTCGCGGAAATCGTAATGTTCTTGTATGTGATGTTCTCGCCCTCGTTCACCTTGAATAAGACACACGTGTTAGCAAATATTTGAAGAAACCGACGAATGGAGCTGACCAGATTAACCCACTCAGGTGCGTTGATCATGTGGATGTTCTCTACCGTAACGTTGGTAGCCTGATAGATAGTCAACAAAATTGGTCGGGTAAGGCTGCTATTCTTCGCACTGAAAGTCATGAAATTCGAACGATCAGTGTCTTTCCTGACTTCAAAACTGACGCATGTACTTACAAAGCGTCGTACCAAGCCTGGCCTTGACCATCAAGGGTACCACCGCCATTCAGAACGATGTTCTTGCCACCAAGCAGCCAGAATGCCCATTGAGTCTGGAATGGGATGTAGAACGCGTTTCCCTCCCAGTATGGGAGATTCGGGGCGAACTTGATAGTTCCTTGCACGTTCTGTGTAGTTTACTTGTCAGAATACATAAACACGAAGAGAGGGATGCACAGAGATGGACTTACTAGGTTCTTGTTCTGAACACCAGTCATGTTGAGCCTGGTCTCGATGTTGAGTGTCGTGGACGCGGGTACGGTGACAGTGGGGCACGCCGAGTTCGCCATAGCCGCGAGCAATGCAGGTCCATCATCCGACCCGCTAGCGGTGAGCGTGCACGATGCGGCTGCGGGTGTCACAGCAGCGGTGGCTACACTCGCGACACCAGCTGTCCAAGCAAAGAGAGTCAGAATGTGAGCGAACATCTTAGCTTGTGACGATACTTACCTCTGCGCACGACATACTTATACCCTTCGAGAATGTGTTCGGGCTGTTCAAGCTACAGGCGTAACCATGCTTAGCGGACCGGCGGTAGAAGGTCATCTGTGGGCGGACCGTCCTGAATGTCATTGAAATTGGCTCTATATATAAGGCTGCTTTGAGCTTCATGTGGACGGGCATCAAAGTTCTGTTGTGAGGAGGAAGTGAAGTGTGGTCAGATGAGTAGCCGGAGAATCTCTATAGGACTGCTGACCATAAGCTCAATATTCTTAAGGATCCGTAGGTAATGGATGCTGTTGCGCGGTTGCTCTCGTGCGGCGCAAAGGCGCGAGTGAGCTTCTGGAATAATCAGTCGTACGGTATATTTAGCAGAGGTATACGCGAGATTAAGCTTCAGTCAGAGTTTTAGTTTCGATAGCTGCAGTCATGTTATGTTCTTGTATACTGTACCAATCGCCGCGTCTCGATGAAGAAGCAGGAAGCGTACTACGTAGCACGACGTAACGGATCACGCTACCAGTTAAGGCCGTATACCTACGACCTGAAATGAGACGCGGTGAAAAATCCGAGTGTAGAATCTCTCCTGTCGATACAAAGGCTCGGCCCTCCTCGAGGCCTCCTCTGCGGGCAGTTGGCGTCGAACTCACATGCATCTTATACGCCTCTCGAGCTTTCGGGAATGCTTATCCAAGACACTCAGATTTCTTTGCTCACTGTTCTTCAAGGACGAGCAGTAGAGTAGAGACCTGTGTCAAGATTGTGATCTATCCAAAAGACCTTATAGTAGATCAGAGTTTGTACTACGCACGGCGGATTCGGGTAACGTATGGAATTGGTTCAAAGTTTGCAAGCGCTACAGCGCCAGTCATTCCGCTGACGTATGTAGCTCGGATGCCATGCATTGACTAGCACAGAGTGTGAACGCTGGAAATCGGGAGGTGATGTATACAGATGGACGAGGGGTTACGTATGACTACTCGGCATGCGCAACTTCCTGTGATGAGTTACATCAATTGTGCGGCTCCGTGGCGTATCGGCAAGGATATACGTACAGTAAAGGCACCAGTTCACCGTCAGACTAGGAAATATGACTCTTGGTAGGCGAGTTACACTACGAATCCGTGGAGGCTGGATCCTGCTGCAAGACTACTGTATGGTTTAGTAGACACTTGCCGAAGGCGAAGGCTGACGTCGCCCCTATGAACATAGGAGTTAAATACGGGTCGACTTTTGAGGCATAACCGTCGAACCGTTCAGCTCACCTCATACATCGTACTCTCATACATACACAACCGCACTCGCAATGTCACGCACTCTCCTCACCATTGGCCTCGCCCTTAAGAACATCGCCGATCCTGCCCTGTTGGAAAGGATCCGTAAAGGTGTCGAAGCCCTAAATGCCGCCTTACCTAAGGCTGGTTACGACGCGACCACCCTTCAAGTCCAGCCAGTAGTCGGAAGCCAGGACGTCGTCGACGCCCTTACCAGTCGCAAGTGGGATGCTGTTATCATTGGTTTCGGGGTGAGGGGAAACCCAGAGCATACAGTGTTCTTCGAGTGGTTGGTGAACGCAGTCAAGGAGAAAGCTCCTCAGGCGAAGATTAGATTCAACGTGGATCCAGAGAGTACCCTGGACTGCGCGAAGAGGCTTGTTCCGGTTCAGAGCTCAGATTCCTAATCGTGGTCGTGAATAGGTGAGTCTATCGCCTTAAGCTTCGTGCCAATCTGTGTACTGTGCTGAGGATATTATAGTAGTGTGATGTGAACACAAGTAACGAGCACAGCAGCATGAACATGGGGAATTAGCGATGGAAGGCATGGTAGATTTGTGTTATCCCAGATATTATCCACAAAAATGTTAGTTTTGGAGAGAGAGATATGGCCCGAAAGTGTGAGAGTTCGATGTGGTCAAAGAGCAAACGATGCTGGGACAGATAGTGTGATGAGGTAAGCACTTTGGGCGCTTACCCAGATCTGGGCTCGTAAATCTGCCTGCTTACTGTACTGTACTACTACTTACTGGTCAGTATATTACGACAGAGAAGCTAACCTGCGGTCTTCGTACTTGAACGTGACAATGAAGGTTGCAAGTTGGCACTTGCTCGTGGCGACGAACTTGAAGTAAGCACATTCTTACATCAAGTTGACCAGCCAGCTACAAGTGGTCACTGGTGCCAGGCTATTCCGGCTGAGAGAATAGATTACAAACTATATTTCGCACCTCTCGTGACAGAAATGACCGTCCACTAATGCCACTATCAACAGAGCTCGGGTAGAGCGCATCATACGTATGTCTAATGAGAACAAACGGCGTCCCGCCGATAGGACGCGACCACGCGCGTACGGTTCACCTCGACTAGAGCTTGCGAAGGTTGAATCTGTCTACTCTGTCTCGGGGAGACTAACCTCGACCACCACACGCGTACTAGTACGTCCCGAAGCCGTTCCCAAACGTCGCGAATGCGCCATCCAGCCCCGCCGGCAGCGGAGTTCACTTTCTGTGATCGTATATATCAGCACAGTAGTACTTTGTATTATTACACAGCAATGGCCTCGCAATCGGATTGGTCAATGAGCATTAAGTTAGGTGGCATAGGACAACTCGCTGGCGGCTTACACAGCGAAATAGGTCTGGTGCGAGCGAAATGCGAGGCAGTCGCGTTCACTTCGTCCATCCGATCACGTAGATCAGGTTTGTATCCGTCAGGAACAGGCCAGTAGAGACACGCACGCAGCTTACTAAGATGACAAGTACACCCATCATGCGCCTACTACTGAGTTAATTCTGAATGTGATGTACGGCTGCTGACGTCAATGGCTTCTATCTAGCTAGGATCTGCTAGGATAAATACCACGGACAGGTCAGATCGAGAAGTCAATAAACCAGATACACAACTCAAACACAACACCCACCCTCGACCACATCGTCAGTTACCCAAACAACCTTCACAATGGCACCCTCCATTCTCCTCATCGGCTTACCCTGGCAAAGTCTCCCTACCGAGGAGCTCCAGCAGAGGATTCGTGCGGGTCTCGAGAGCCTGGAGACCCTGATCCCCAACGCAGGATACGAGTACCGCGGGTTCTTTGCCAACCCAGAGGACGGCAAGCAGCCGTTCACCGAGGCAATCACCAGTCGCAAGTGGGACATAGTCGCGATAGGGTTTGGGGTGAGGGGAGACGCGAAGTACACGGAGTTCTTCGAGTGGCTAGTAAACGAGATCAAGGAGAAGGCTCCTCAGGCGAAGATCGGGTTTAACCTGAGCCCAGAGAGCACTGTTGATATGGCGAAGAGGCTAGCTCCTTTGTAAGAATCCTTCGGTAGCAACAAGAACGTAAGCGAGCCTCAATGTCTATGCACTTCAAGCTAACTGACAACGAATTGTAGGAGGGGACGTAGCAGCATAGATGTAGAGGGTGCGGAGCAGCGAAAGCAAAGAGAAGCTACAATGTAACATATCATGTGTGCTATGTATCTGTTACGACAGAAGTGTATTGTGATCAGCTGGATACACCATAGGATCACTGTCCCCACAAGACGCGTCAATACTAATAGTTGCCTATGAGACTCTTCGCTCCGAACGGTTATCGAACGCAGTTTCGGAACTCCGCGTCATGCATTGATATGTCAAGATATGACGCAAACGTTCGGCGAGAGCCTTGTCGTTTGTGGCCCATGATGGGAGGGAGAGAGGAGGACTGATCAGAAGACTGGGTCAGGAGACAGAGCGCTCACACATTGATAAGTTTATCGAGTTGACAGTATACAGCGAGCATTTTAGAGGTCTGCATTGCGTTACAGCGTCGAGTCATCGTTGGTCGCACATATGGAGTGCCAAAGAAAATTCACAGCGCACATACACCAGTCTTTAATCTGCTGGTGCAGTAATAAGAGATTCCCACCGGGGAAAACGACACGTCTTCAAGTATATCTTCAGGTTCGTCTCATATAATGCCATGTGTCCTAGCTGCAGTTCGGGGTACAAATCATCAGAGCATATACTCATAGAAGTGACAAATGACTCACGCTGTCCACATCCGGAAAATTTGTGAGCGTGGTGAAGATCTCACCATGCAAACACGATCTTCTACGTTCGTGGAGGCCTAATAGTAACTTTGTCTCTCGGTAAGGCAGCCTCGTTATAACGTGATTGGTATAGGAGTTTCCCTTCTGTATCACCGTTGGACGATTGACCAGTCGGACTCCTGTACCAACAACCCATTCACAGTTGGCCTCAGTTGGTACTTTGATACGCTTGCCCGGACGGGGGAGTGCAAAGGACCCAGCTATCCACGAAGATAGACTCTTGGAACTTTGTTTGCTAGATTGAGCCCTCAATTCGAGACGATGTACATCCCTAGCGACGTCCAGGGGAGTGAAGTCAAGCAGCGTAAAGTTGTGCAGAAGGGTGCGGTGCCTAGCACTTGTAGGAACGATGTTCATCGCCGTATCTAGGAAGCAACGACTGTTGTCTGGGCCCCAGGATTCCCATGGGATGATCGACGGCATCCCACTGGAGTGAGAATCCACCTTTGACCACTTTGTTCGGGATATGAAGACAGAGGACGGGACGCAGTGTACCACATCCATTTCACCCACTCGACAGTGGATTGTGATGAGATAGGATGTTCGCGCTTGGAGGAATGGCGGCGGCGGAGCCTTCCGTGTGATTCTACCACTGTGCGGATACTGTGGGCACATTTGAGTAGCGTAGTAATCAATCCTCCCGTAAGCCACGCTTGGATACTCGAAGGTCGCGACGTGTTCAATTTCACGTAAACCAGAAGACCTGACTTCGTAGACCTCTGTCACCAATCGCCAGTTTTTGACGACGTGGATTATAAACGTATCTGTAGAGAGAAAATGAAGCTCCCATGTCGTCCCCGCTGCCAAGACAGTGTCCATCGAACGTCCCTAGATTCGATGATCAGAAGTGGTACTATGAGCACAGATAAGTATATACTCACAGCGATGATTTCGCCACTTTCAATATCGATCAGTATGAGGACCATGTTGTCACGTCTATCATCGCCGACCGCTACACCAGTATAGATGAAGCATGCGACGATGTTATCCATGCAAAACATTTTTCGGTTGAGTTCACGGAACGTTGTATCCGGCTCGACATCGACTTGAAAAATGTGCTCGGACAGCACAACGCCGTCGTGAATAGAAATGGTTCTCATGCTGTCAATTATTACATTAGAGTTATCAACTCGATAGACCCTGCAGACCGTCATACCTGAACTGTTGAAACTGCTCGCGCTCGAAGTGACCAAGGTGTGCCACACCCTTCGACAGGTCGGCCACGCACTCCGTGAACACGAACGGCAGCTTGAATTCCCAGCTGTCTTCCAGGGGCTCCCCATCCGCTGTTTCTTCCAAAGAGATGACTGCGATTACGTTTGACCCTGGCTTCCACCCGTCTGCGTCTTCCTCCATGGAGCCCGAATCGTATCGAAATGTAAGCCTCGCGTTATCATAGTATTGGTAGACTGGTTGAGCATTATTGGTCCCCCTTGTATAGGCATCCCAGGTGTACGACTGCGTCGACTTCGCCCAGCGTTGATGTGCCATGAGGGACTGCAGGCGATCGGTAACTCCCATTGAAGTGTTGTCTTCGTTGTCCTTGAAGTCAGCTACGCATAGCTCAATCTTGTACTGAACCGAGGGTGTTTCGTCGACTATCAGCTGGAATCGTTTGCATACCTACAAGGGGGTCAGCCAAACGAAGAGAGACAACGGAGGATCGAGTCTAGAGAGTACTCACAGCTCGACACCGCAGGACTTCCAACGGTGAGAGATACTCGAATATGCGAAGAATCAATTCTACAGCCAAGTAACCGTTGCGCTCAGACGACGGATGCGACTCGCAATCTCCAGGGCAAGCCTGACTCGGAGTACTAGGTCTTTCTTCTGCACCTTCGCGACTCGGACGAGATGAACTTTTCAGCGAAGTTCTCTGGTCGCGCGTCAGAAGGCGGGAGGTATACTTCGCCACGCGACGCTTGAATGCGTGCATTGTGTGCTCCTCGTCGAGGGGTGTATTCTGTTGAGGCGAACCCAAAGTCAACCCAACGTCGGACAGCTGTGGCTGGAAAGCGTCAAACGTTGATCAAACTCTAACCTATGTATCAGGAGGTGTTGAAGTTTCCGGGCGCTCGCATCCGCGTTATCGGACTGTTACCTTATCGGGAAGTTATCGTAGATATACTTCCGTTTTGTTTCACTGCCTTTGCTGATTCATTTGTTCGCTACCTCGTGCTTGACGCCACTATGGCAGTTCAAACTGATTCGCATTCGTCTCTTAGATACATATTTGCTTTTCACTGCCTCCCCAGACCTCTATATATACGAGCATTAGCATCACCGAGCACCTCAGAGCTTTCTATTCACTCTGAGGTGTAAGTCATTCTTCGGACTCTTTATTCACGCTCTGTACTTACCTACCCTCGTAGACTTACTCATCGTGTGTATTAGGTAAATACGAGAGCTTTCTATTCACTCTGAGGTACTTACTCATCGTGTGTATTAGCGTGCGCGCGTGCTCTCCGATTGGTCAGCCTCCGGCGCCTTGTCCCTGCGCGCGGAAGTTCCCGAACCGAACTTCATTAGGAGGTAGTGACAGCAGGAACATCTGGGTACTAGAAGAGCCTGTGAGGTACAATCACTCACCAGATACACATAGCTATGGCATCGGGAGTCGTGTCATGGTCGCAGTACATGGAAAGTTAAGTAGCTGAAGTCTTCAAGTTCTAAGACATTTTATCGGAGCGCTCATACAGCACCTTTGATCCGTCATAAGCGCCATCCTTCAAGTTCCCGGTCAAGTTCACTTCGAAATTGTGACCGCGACCAGGACAATTCCGCCTTCAACTCGAAGACGTCCAGAAGGCCAAAAAACCAAAAATGCAAAGTATATTCCGTCGAGTAAGACAGCTACAGCTCGCTCTCTCCCGCAGACACGAGTCCTTACTCCTGCAAGGCGTAGCCTCGCTCGACGCGTTCAAGCCCGTCTACGAGCGCAGCCCACCGTGGTCCGCGCGATGGACGTATCCTATTATATTCGCACAGATCGGCGTGAGGTGCGTACGCTATCATTCCATGTTGTAGTTGACTTACTCACGGAATGCATGCCTGGTAGTTGTGCACTCACGGAACTTATTATGCACCATTGGACCCAGCTCAAAGCGACTGACGACGAGTCCGAGTCCTCAAGTAAGAGTGAGGCCGACAGCAGCCATATTAAAGTACTAGAGCAGCAGCAGCAGCAGCAGCCAGAATACGAACTTCGACCACTGTACCAACGCGCAGGCGCCGCCCTGGGCCAATTCTGCGTCGGCGCATTCGTCTGCATCCTCCTGCTCAACTCGCGCGCCCGCATAGTGCACAAACTCTACCTCCTCCCCTCCTCCTCCCTCACCGAGACCGCTCTCTCCCCAAAGCTCCCCAAACTCTCCCTACCTCGCCACCCAAAGTCAAAGGTCCGAAACGAAGAAAAAATCCTAGTAATGCAAAACGTCTACCACTTCCGCGGGCAGGGGAACGTGTTCCCGTTCTCCGATACGACGCTCGTCCAGGGGTACGACCCTAACGAGGTGGCGTTCGAGGTGAAGGGGCGACGGGGAAAGTTTTATTTGGGGCTGGAGGGGGCGTGTGTTAATGGGGAGAGGTTTGATTCTGCGTGGAAGGCGAGGGAGGCGCTGTTTAGGGTTTGGTATGGGGAGAAGGGGAAGAGGGAGATGGCGAGGTTTAATTGGGTTTAGGTGACGATGAGAGAAGTGGATCTATGTGGTGTGGTGATGGGGCACACAGGGGCGGGATGGATGTGATAGGATAAAGTACATTAACACAGTGCATAATTACTACCTACTAGATATACACAGACAGCTCCCTATCCAAGCTGCCAAATAGCCAAAGCGCATACCAAAGAAAAAATTACCACAGATGAGCAAATAACAATTACACCCAACCCAGCTCTCTTTTCAAACCGTTCACAGAAAGAGCGTAGCAGGCGCGTTCGCAGTCCTCACCACCACCCTCCCCTCCCCGCTCCTCACCCCCACATGTTCCTCCTCCCACCGAACACCCCCCTCCCTAACCGGCCCCACCCCCGTCTCCCACTGCACATTCTTCCGTCCGCGTCCCATCGGGTCCCGTCCCCTCCTATTCATAACCACCGCCCTAGAATTCGTCGTCTTCACAACATACGTGCCTTCGTACGTATCGGGTAGGACGACATTAGCCGGCGAGTTGGTGGTGTTGGCGGAGAGGAGGAGGGTGCTGGAGGGAGGGAGGACGGGGATTGTGAGGGTTTGGGGGCCGTTGGTTGTTTTGGAGGTTAGGGTGTAGGACCCTTGGAGGGAGGAGGAGGAGAAAGAGGTTTATTGTTGAGTCGATTTTTCTGGGCGCGGGGTGGTTGAGGTGTGTGAGTGATATGTTGTAGTGGTGTGTAGGAGGAAAGTGACTTACGAGTTACTTGACTGGAGGGTTAAGACGCTTGGGACGGTCTCGTCGTGGTTGTAGAGTGTGACGTCCGTTACGATCTCCGCGTTGGAAGTTTTCAAGGTCAGGTCGCCGTGTGACTCATACTTCCCCCTGATATGGGCATTGGTAGTCTTGAAGCTTCCTTTCGTAGCATTCACAGACTAATATCGTACATTAGCGGTTTGAGCAAACACAAATTCTCTCAGTTGCCAGAAAGGACTCACTCGGGAGAATATATGCCCATTCGTGCTGCGCAGAGAGATGGAGTCAAAGTTGACAGAACCTGCGAGGTCTCCGATATGTTGCTCAAAGTTTGAGAGGCTCGTCTCTAGTGATTTGACTTGCAGCGGGCTCTCGCTTGACAGTTTGGGTAGACGGATCGTTACGTCGAACTCGAAGGAGGGACGGTGACTGCCCGACGGCCACCGCGTAGGGGTCTGCATACATCGCATCGTGAGCTGATATCCTAATTCTCTGGGGACCACGCAAACTCACAAATATCCCAATCCCCCTCTCCCCACTGTTCCTCTCCAACGCACAAACAGCCAACACATGCAACCACTCCGCCGTCCTTCCCCTCGCCTCAATATCCACAAGCACCACATCCTCTCCACCCGCTTTCTCGTCCTGTACAATCACTACATTCCCTGCCGTCGCGATGCCTCTCGAGAACAAGTACAAGGCGTCGGATTGTCGCGGGATCTCGAGTATGACGCGGGGCGTGGAGGAGGAGGTGGAGTGCCAGGGGAGGGGGCCTTTGAAGCAGACGAGGAGTTTGCCGTCGGAGGGCGTGGGCCAGGCTGTTGCTGCGTCGCGGTGTTCCTGGGAGAGGATAGGAAGCTGCGGTTAGTGATGGTTTATTAATTGAGAATTCTGGTGCTGCGCGGATGGGCGTGTGGATAGGGAAGAGATGCGTTGGAGTGTGGGGTAGGATAGGACGCCCGAGTGGACGCACATAACGACCAATGCGTAGCTTTGCATAAAGCATATCCCAAGCAATTCGCATCTCTTTTCATGCTACCCAAGTAAAACATTGGAGTTGAAGCTAATACTCACTCTTAGCGTCCTCCCTGTACTTCTCCCAACTTCAGTGACACTGCCCGTGAACGAAACGAGCAGGAACCATATAAGCAGCGCAACGCCAAACGCTTTAAAGAACCTCTTCCCCGCAGGTTCCGTGTGCGAGACAGGCTCTAGAGGAGGAGGAATATACAGGGGCTGAGTAGAGCTTGTGCCTGCCTGATACGACCCAGATTCATGTCCAGGGTATGCGGGAGGGGATGAAGCGGGTATCTCTGAGTCTTCGACCAGTTCTCTCGCTCGAGTCTGAGCCTTTGGTGTCTCCGGTGTGTCTTCTGGTATAATCATGGTGGCCTAGTGGGAGGAGTTGCCAGGCAGATGGCAGTAAGAAGTGAACCTGGTTCAAGGCACGGCGGAGGAGGCTAATGAACGAATGACTCGGGCGGCAAAAATGACGATCAGGCTAGAGCTGGATGGCGTGAATCAGTTATCGGAGCGAGTCCATGTGCGTCGCTGGCTGCGGGTGGCTGCTGCGGCCATTAGAGTCATTGGACAGCCAGCGTCCTCCGAGAGACAGAGTCGTCGTCTACAGAGATGCGGTCAGAATAATCCATGTGACACCGAATGCGCAGGATATTCCTGGGCTGCGCATGTCAGAGACTGTGGGGAGTAGAAAAACACTGCCGAAAGCAGATTGAGAGGAGGTGAATACTGGGCGTCTCCAGCTGGTGGCAGGAACGCGTTCTCGGTACGCGTGCTCTGCTGTAAACCACCATCCATTGTATTCTACATAACACGAAAACATCATGGTAAGCAGCATATTCTTACTCTACTGAAAAATACTAACCCACTCTGCCACTAGCTGCCCCTCTCCCTCCTCAGCGCCGCCCAAAACAAACCCATGGTCAGTCCACCCCGCCACACTCATACACCAGAACACCGTTGTATAGCTGACGACAGCTCTCACTTTCACGATCGCTCTAGCTGGTCGAATTGAAGAATGGCGAGACGTACAACGGTCATCTCACCGCGTGCGATAACTTTATGAACATCACGCTGCGCGATGTTTACCAGACGAATGCCGAGGCGGACAAGTTCTGGAAGTTGAAGGAGTGTTATATTCGCGGCAGTACTGTGCGTGTTTATTTACAATGCTATAACAGATACTGCTGTACTAGAATGTTGACGATGCGTGTGTGTAGATCAAGTATCTGCGAGTACCCGATACGCTCCTGGACGCCGTTAAAGAAGAACAGAACCGTGCGCGTGAAGCAGGCCGGAGTGCAAGAGGAGCACACGTCGGTGGGCCCGGTGGTAGAGGTGCGTCGTACCCTTGCATCCTACTATTCTGATCGACTTACGTCCGACTCCAGGGAGAGGCGGGCCACAGAGAGGTAAGATTTACTTACAGCTCGTCGTACTATCGTTTGTATTGACGAAAGTTTTGTCGTTCAGGCGGACGAGGAGGTGCACGTGGCGGGCCTCCGCGGGGAGGACGAGGTCGTGGACGAGGGATGTAGATACGTTCGGTACGTCTCAGTAATGATATCCCTCTACTACTACTAACTCTCGACACTAGCTTTAGCTACTCTCCATCCCACCTCATGCACAAACCCCGAATATCACGTCCCTCCTCCCCCTCACCCACACCCACAAACTATCATATCCAAGTAACATACGATTTATTCCCATCGCACATAACCTCAAAGCACTTTTCTCCCGTCTCCTTCAACTCCCACTTGCCCTATCATCATCCAGGTACGTCAGCCTTTCTTATACTAATACATCCTCCGCGTGAGGGTAGGACAAAACAGGACATGAACATACCGTGAATCTCGTCTCTCCTACCTCGACAGTCCGTAGCAGTGACCGGTCGCGCGTCATCCAACGCCGAGCGTCCTCTAGCTTGAGTGTCAGCGATCGAGATGTGAGTTTGAGTTCGAGTAGGTTTGGGGCTTCGTTTGTGAGGAATGTCTCGATGTTGGTCTGTATGTCGGGTATGTAATGGTTAGCGAGATTTTGTAGGAGGTAAGTGTGCACTGTTAAAGAAGAACAGAACCGTGCTCGTGAAGCAGGCAGGAGTGCACGAGGAAGAGGCGAGCCACAGAGAGGTATGGTCTCCCTCCGACCTACTGTGCCATCGTTTGTATTGACGAAAGGTCTGTTGTTCAGGCGGACGTGGAGGTGCGCGTGGTGGACCACCGCGGGGAGGAAGAGGTCGTAGACGAGGGATGTAAATGCGCTTGGTACGTGTCGACAATGGTACTCCTCTACTAGTACTGATTTTCAACGCCAGCTACAGCTGTTCTCCATGTTATCCCATACACAAACTTCGGATATCACGTTCCTCCCCTCACCCCCCATCCGCAAGCTATCATATCCAAGTAACATACGACTTATTACCATCGCACATAACCTCAAAACACTTTTCTCCCGTCTCCTCCTCCAATGCCCACTTGCCCTATCATCATCCAGGTGCGTCAGCCACTGACACTGACATCTCCTCCTCGCGGGGTAGTACAGGACAAAATAAGACATACCGTGAACCTCGTTTCGCCCACCTCGACAGTCCGTAGCTGTGATTGTTCGCGCGTCATCCAACGCCGAGCGTCCTCTAGCTTGAGTGTTAGCGATCGAGATGTGAGTTTGAGTTCGAGTAGGTTGGGAGCGTCTTCTGCGAGGAACGTCTCGATGTTGGTCTGTATGTTGGATAAGTAATGGTCAGCGGAATCGACCAAGGAGGTAAGGATCTACTGACGATATTTGACTCGCGAGGCAGCGCACACGCCAACCTCTCCAACCTCGGGAACCTCACTTTCCCTTTCCCTCCTTTCACCTCGCCCTTGCATTTCAGACCGACACCGACACCGCACAAAGGCACAACAACACCCTCCACCTCCAACACCTCCAACCGCTCCCCATGCACCCTCCCCAAAAACTCCACAAACTCCCCCGGCATCTCCATAGCATTCTCACTCCCATTGGGGTTCGGCGAGAACGCACGGAGGGTGAAGGATTGCAGAGTTTGCGGGTGCGGGATGAGCTGGGAGATCCAGGTCCACATCTCTGCGTGGATGTGGGGGGAGGTGAGGGAGAGGGCGGAGGTTGTTATTGTTAGGGTGTGCAGGGTGGCTATGGGGGTGAGGGAGAGGGGGTGCGGGGCGGTGGTGGGGAGGGTGGTGGTGAGTGTGATGGTGAAGATGATGGTGAGTGTGATGGTGAGTACGATGATGATGGTGGTGGCGAGTGGGATGGGGATGGGGATGATGAGGGGGTGCGAGAGGAAGGGGCAGAGGATGAGGAGGAAGAGGGGGAACGACGAGCGATGGGGGAGAAGCCGTAGTATTCGACGTCGAGGGAGGTGAGGGTTGGGAGGAGGGCGAGTATGTCGGGGACGGAACAGCGGGTGGCGGCTTTGAGGCAGAGGGAGCGGAGGTGGGGAAGGTATGATAGATCTACGATGAGTTTGTAGCGTTCTCAGTGAGTGATTTTGTATGGATCCCGAGTGCAAGCAGCTCACACTCCATATACCGATCACTCAGCGGACTAATAACCAACTCCAACCTCTCCAACGTCGTCCCCAACCTCTTCAACCACTCCACCAACGCCTCATGCTCGATCTCCAAACACCAAAGCCCCAACGCCTTCAACTCCTTAATTCTCGTCAATCTGCTCCAAACATCGGGACTCAAACCAGGCGACGCAGCTCTAATGACCAGCTCGCGGAGAGGGAACGAGTTGGTGAGGATGATGTCGAGGTAGGAGGGGAGGGAGGAGGTGGAGGTGGAGAGGAAGCCGCCGCCTGTCCAGGTGAAGGAGTGGAGGTTGGTGCAGAGGCGGAAGGCGGAGGTGGAGGTGGGGAGGAAGGGAGGGGATATGTCGGTTGCTGTTGCTATAACGGTGGAAGGTTAGTAGGTGGTCCTGGAGAGGTGAGAGATGGTGCTTGCCTGTTGCGCTGATGCGTCTGACGTAGTGTGCATAGCTGGGTTGTCGCAGGAGTGTACAAGCGGGGTGAACTATCCGGCTGCTACCTGTGTTACTGCTTCGCTGCAAAGAATGAAGAAGGGCGATTTATATTCAATGCACAGGAACGAGACATCTGAACTCACGATGACGCGCAGCGGTGCATCCAACACCCTATACAACCTCGGTGTAACCGCACAATGGAAGATTCTATTCACCAACGCGCAGTTATACAGATCTCTTCTGTCACAGAGATGCTCGACGATCAGGGCGATGATGTCCAGATGCCATGGCGACGTCTTCAAGTTGGACACGGTCATTACGATTCGCTAAACAAGCCTCAGCTTCTCGGTTCTTCCTCGCACAGCACGTTCCACAATTGGTATACTGTGGCTTATAGGTGCAGGTTGTCGGATGTGGATGTGGGTTGTGGTTATGGCGGTGCCGAGAAGGGGGCTCGGAGTGGAGGTGTACGTACGAACCTATGCAAGCCGCAAGAGCTTATAAGGCACCAGGCAGGATGCACAGAAGCCCGGGGGATCCACGTCCACTCATCCGAACGGAAGAAGATGGATGGATGGGCTGGGCTATCTTGATTCTTGATTCTGCCAGGGATGTCCGATGATCACTGTGATCTCTCTTTGGCGGCGTCGGAGAACGCACTGTACTTGAGCGTGTATATTGAGTGGTATGGGCTCGAGCACCGTCTGGACGGGGTCCATCGCTTGTTTGGACGAATGCACGCTGCGGGATTGGTTCCGGCTTTCCAGTCGGAAAACAGAGAAACGCTTGGATTAGCATGCACATACATAGTGCACGCCTCATAGGTGCCTCATTGAATCAAGTGGATGCCGAGGACCTTGCTGAATCGGGGCGCGGCGATTTACCATTGGCAAATGCAGCTCACCGCCCAATTGCGAGCTCTACGTGGTCACCACAAGGCTCTCAATCTCAATGGCCGCAGACCCGAAGCGCAAACTCTGGCAGATTGACCCTCATGGGATGCCGTACGGATTATAGCAAGAAGCCTATAGCTACGAGCTCTTGCCTGCTTGTGTGAGAGCCGGTAATTGTGCAAGAAGGGGGCGATGATGGTGATCTCGGTATGCTCGGTCTTCTCGGGACCTACGGTGGCTTCGAGCCTTCGGCATATACTTGGGCGTGCCTGGGATGGACCACAGCATCGATTCTCCAACTTGCTGTTCGGTGCCGATGTCTGGAGTGTACAGTGCTCCTCCATACGAAGTGGAATTGCGCGTGCAGACACCGTTTACCCTCGGAGATCTAGCCTGCCAGTGCGCTGGATGTCAGATGGCATCCCGAAATCAGTGAACGACTCGATTGCTGAGAAGCTTTACGGTGCTCACTATGTAGAGTATGCTGGGTAAGGTAACATGCCAGCGGTCATGGCGGGCACAGTGGCCATCGACTCGGACAACTTGCGATTGGCTCGCTTTCCGCGGATCAATGTTCCTATGGGCGCTCCGTCAACGTTCAACTTCAAGTTGAACGGCCATTCGATATCAATATCGCGAGCTCGATCTCTAGTTATTCTGCTCAACATCGCTGGTGGAATTGAACATTTTGTTTCCTCTTGTCGCTTGTTTCCAGTTCTGCCACTGCCAAGCTTGAAACTGCCTCTACTCACTAGCCTCACACCGGACTCTAAGTACGCGACTCTGTCTCTCTTGCGACAACTTGATCCTCATGCTCATTACTAATAAGTAGGGCTGCGTTCGCAGCAAGACCCGCTACCAAGGGGGAGGGCCAGGGTATCGATGTGACCCAGTGACGCGTCACACAGGCGTCACTTCACGCTGCATCTCCTTAACTGGGCCAAGAAGCACACTTCATATGCGCCTTATGTACGTATTCTGCTAGGTGCAGAACACACACAAGAACTCGTATGTGCACTGCTGTAGTAGCTTATCTAGTACAGTTTTGACACATTAATCCTCATATGCGTGGGAAGTTTGTGTGAGCAGCCACAAGCTTGCAAGCGCTCCGTCTGCACGATAGTTCGTGCAATTGCCGCGGTGCGGTCTGCTCAAGACATCCTCCTCGCAACCCAGCTTCTTCCTGTGGTATGTTAGCGTTGATGCGCTGAGGGTGTACAGGTGTGTTTTGATGTGATCTCAGCGCTCGACACCTAAAATCCCGCTCCGGTGCAGGTTCATTATCCTGAATGTTGCGGAAGAACGTGGCGCGGTCCATCCCCTGAATCTCCCTTGGCTTCCTCTGCAACTCTCTCGCTTCTAGCCCCTGTAGTTGTACAGTAGCGCACTATCTAGCGACACTTTCAAAACCAATATCAGAGCAACTGTTCAAGTGCAAAAACTTCGAATAACTAAACGGTTCGCTTCCGCTTCGAACGTGAAGCGTCAGACCCACCAACTGCAGCTCTCTTTCTTGATTGGGTGCCTGTGGATACTGAGCGGCTGAGAAAGGCAGACTGCTGCGTTTCGATGAGGGATACACGTTCGGAGGGCACGGTACTCCAAGCTTGTGTGGACTTCTTTGGAGGACTTCGCAAGGAATTCAGTTGCCGTAAGATTCGCCTGTATGCTTCGCTGCCAGGATCTGTCAAAGCTAATTCAGTCTGCAGACCAAGGACCTGCAGCCGAAGCGATTCGCGTTTCCGTACCGTATCTCGTGGAGGCTGTGAAATGCGGTCAATTTTGAAGGGCCTGAGAATTGCCAGTGAGTCCAAGCTGGTTGCACGAGACACCATGACATACGCTGTCTCGATGGATTGTGCATTTGCAAGATCAACTACAACTTTTTTGTACGTTTGTCCTTGAGCACGGTGAGCCGTGATTGCGTATGCAGGCTGAATGGGGACTTGCTCCCTTCGTATAACACAGGACCTACCGGAAAACGGATGCCTAATCGAGAAAGAACGTACGTCTGCTAGAATGGGAGCATCGCTGGGCTCAAAGCCCGGTAGTGCAGGTGTTTCATCGTCCAGGGTAATTACACACGATGTCAACACTCGGTCTCCATTGTCATTAAGTTTGAAGCGGATGCGCTTCAGGATTCCGGTACTCCCATTGACAATGCCGCCATTGACGTCAAAATTCTGAGAGACAATCACACGCATGCCAAGTACCAGAGGCAGTTTACCCAACCGTTGCTCAGTACTAGAGGACGGCATGGACCGCAGGTACGTTAACAACTCTGGATTGCGAATTTGCTCTTTCCTGTGACTATCGCTACTGTAATACCAGTGGAGAGCCCGTCCAGTTGCACGAGCAAACGCTTGAACAGCGGCTACATTAAGTGCGTCTTTTGATGCATTATCAAACACCAGAGTGGTGGGAAATGCCCATGCCAAAGACGTCATCAGTGATGTATTTCTTTCTATTAATCGAGTATTCAACAACTCAAAGTCCTCACTTGTACAGGTACCATCCCGTAAACGGGTCAGCAACTCCACAAACCGTGCATTCTCAGGTCCAGTCTGTCTCATTGCTTGTGTCAGAAACACTACGGTATCAACCAAGAGCCACAGTAATTTACCGAGAACGGCTAGCTGATTGGGTCGCTTTGTGGACAGTGTCGCGTACAGCCTAGGATCCTGAACGGAAGGTAGCTGGGAAAAGTCCCCGCAAAAAATGACGTTAAGTCCACCAAACGGTGTCTTGTTTTCCTTCGCTAGTTCTAGAGCATTATTAATGCGACCCATCAGCTTACATCCTATCATGGAAACCTCGTCCACTAGAAGATAATCAACACCTCGCCACATAGCGATTAGCTCCAAGTTTGTCTTTGATCCGCGCTTCGCTGCTTGCCCAGACATAGACAATCCAAGCAAAGAGTGCAAGGTGCTTCCTGAAATATTCTTTGCAGCGATTCCTGTAAAAGAAGCCAGGCGGAACCGACGACTTTCGTTCACCGTCTCAAAGAAGTCCTTTACTGCACTGATAACACGTGATTTTCCACTGCCCCCAGGACCACCAAGATACATGCGAAGTTTTTCAGTAGAGGGATCCTGAGCTGTGGACGCGTGGTTCGCAATAATTCGGAATGCTCGTGCTTGTTCGTCATTCAACGACCACTTACCTACCAGATGGTCTATAACATGCACCCGGTTGATACTACCGGCTTGTTCTTGTCCTTCACTGGTAAGAGAGGATACAACTGGCAATGTGGAACGAGCTTGTGAGTTACTCATATCTAGAGTAGAAATGCAAGGTGCGTTGCCCAGTTCCGAATTGTCACTGTCATTAATAGCAGAAAGGTCAAGCGTATCAGCCGATTCAATATCCTCCACAGCAATTCCGGCTTTCCAGGCCTTCTTTCGTACAGCATACATGGAACTCCATTCGCTTTCCACAGTTGGTGTTAAAGCCTCTTCTACAAGAAGATCATACGCCGTCTGAGCCTGATCGCCAGATGCTGGTGCAAAGGGTTGGGTACTGGTAGTTCCGAACAAACAGTGCTGATCCGCATAGTCAAGACATTGAACCACGTTAGCAAGGCCGGAAGCTTTGCGCGACGCCCGTGCTCGATCGATGTCGAGACAGTGGTCGAGAATCTCTGATTCGTCTGCTGTGTCTGTGAGATCGTCTCCTTCTGCAGAGTAATTGCCCTGGGAAAGCTGCATGCGTTTCTGCAGCCGACGCAGATGGCTCGAACGTTGACGGAAATGGTCATGCTGAGCGGATTTACACTCTTGAAGGGCCTGGATATTTCTCAAGACTGCAAGAACATTGTCACTCGCACATTCTTCAAATTCTACGAAAGCATCAGACCATGACGAATGGTTGGATCGTAGATCTGTTACAGATCTCCACGGTTTGAACAAAATCAGCATGAGCCGACAGTACCGTTCATACTGTGCTTTGTCATCTTTCACGGGCAAGGGACCTCCAATAGGCACAACAACGTGCCTCTGCGATGGATGCAAGACTCGCAGAGCCTTCCGATCCTGCTCAACATGTGGTGCAAGAAACCGGCCTTGTGGACGCTTGCGCAGATAGCTATTTAGAAGCTGAGTTGCAGAGACTGGATCTTCATTCTCATTCTCATGTTGGGCAACGTCATTCTCAGCTTCAGCGATAACCCCATCAGATACGAAGTCTCCATCGTGTGCGTAATCAGATTCAGACGCATCTGGTAGGTCTGTATGGTTTTGAGACAACCGAAACTTACGGGTTTGAGCAACAAAGTCCCAAAACGAAAGGTCAGTGAACATACGTGGTCGGTATAAATAGTCAGCAAGCTGATTGGAAGTAGGAAGTAGCTTGCCGCTTTCATCCGCCACAACAACCACATCCTCTGGTCCAATCATGTCTTCAGAAGGTATGTCGCTGTCTACGTTATATTCGATAGGATTTGACTCGGAGCCAGGTGATGTGTCTGGATTATCTTCACTATTCTCGTCATCTAATACTCTCTCTGCATCTAGCTCGTTCAGTTCATCATCGTCGTCACTGGTGTTACTGGGCGTATCACCAGTCTCCACGCGTTCAATATTCGTGGACATCTGCTCCATGTCTCCATCTGCCAGTGTAATTAAGTCATTTTCTGCTGTATCACCTGTGTCCGTAAGCTTACAAGATGTGGTGTTGCACTCTGGACTTGGTAGCAGTGATTCAATGTGACGCTCTACAGACGGCCAGTAAAGATTTGCAAATATGTCGCTTGTGTAACAGTCATCGCAACCTAGGAGAAACAAAGCGACTTGTTGACCAGACATCTCCTGGTGAGTTAGGATGGCATGAGCGCAACGCCGCAAAAGCCTCTTTGCATACACCATATAATGATCCTCGTTGGGCTTACGGGGGTCAAGTTCAATAGTGTCTGAATCAAACGTACCTAGCCGCTTGATGGCCAGTTCCAAAGCAGCATATGCAACATGTGTCTTGAGTTCAGTTTTGGTGATGTAGTTTGTAATATAGTACGTGACCGCCTTCGCTCCTTCTCCTGAACCAATGAACTGAATATCCATATTACAACGCATCGCTTCCAAAATTGTGGCATTAAAATTGTTTACCATACCATCAAGACAACGGAGACATAATTCTCCTGTAGTGTCATCAAACGAGGAACACTTGCGAACATTACTTGGGTCTAGGTCAAAACGACAAACCTGGGGCTCGCCGGGCTTGCAGTATTTGAAACAAGTATCGCTATGCGAATGCAGCTGGCATTGAGTCGCCAGGTGATGTAGGTCCCATGCCCTTGCGGTATCAATGACATCGTCGGGCAAAGGGTAAACACCACGATGGCGGCATGGATTGCCTGGAGGAGAGAGGTCAGGTAGCAATTCAGTGGGTGGAGGCGGAGGTATACATGTACTGATAGTATCATCTAAAAAGGCAAGAAGGCGCGACCCAAATTCTTGATCTCCTGAGCTGATACGTTGTTGAAGTTCATTTGGGTTCAAGCCCCCTTCAACCCATACAACGAGATGACAGTGTAGGCTGCCCCTTCCCTGGGCCTCAACACAGCCGAAATAGCCCTTCACATGACCTAGAATGCCGCCATTGTTGATTTTGGTGTGCTGAGGATCATGCTCGTAACCTAATAGAGTACGAATGAATGCATTCATATAGATGTCAAAAAACTTGGCCCCTATGAAAGGATTGGAGGCGATTAGTACGGCTTGGTCCCAGGCATTACGCTGCAAAGCTGAAGTGATATTATCTACATCAATCTCATCTCCTGCAAGGAAATTGACCACGGGATTATGAGTATCAGCAGGATTGATGGTCAAATAGAAGTTTGGCACACCATGTTGGACCATCATTCCACGGATCTGGTTTCGCATGTTGGTCTTAGATGCGGCAGAACCTGGCACAGCGGTATTCACAAGGTTGACCTCTTTCATCAAACGTAAAGCTCTCTTCTCATCGATGGACAGAGGAGCTGGATCCCCAAGTCCGCCATTCTCAGCGATATGTCGGCATAGGCTGGAGAGTACCTCTGGTGTTAACTGCGAAAACTCCTCCGCAACCTTCTGGAAAGAATGTTTACGCACTTTCAGGCTCGAGCGAAGAAGAACTTCCCTGCGTTGCAGGATGTTGAAAATAATGAACAGAAATGAGCGATGCTGCTGGAACCTGCGATCTGATAGACGAAACAAATGCCTGGCGTGAAGTTTCAAGGACACACTGACATCACGGCTTTGATCTTCTAATCCCCCACATCCATAGGGAAATAGAGTAGGGAACGTTTTGGGAAAGAGGGACGGATCAAAAAATTCATTTGCAGGCAAAGCATCATGAGTCATTTGCACATACCCACCACCCTTTTGTTTAACATGCCTCAAAGCAGCAGCTCGCAGCTCATTTGAAGGGGCAGAGCCGTCGACATCAGTTATAACCACACTTGGCATGACGGAAGTGTCTGTGCCAGAGTTGGAAACAGAACCTGGACTGGCGTCAGAAGAGCTAGTGACAGGGTTAGAATTTGTTTCTGAGCGCAGAGCACCAACGTGAGATAGAGTAGGCACACCGTCATAGCGATCTGTAAGTGTATCCTGCGCAGTGGTAGGTGATACGGTGGAGACATTGAAAGGCAATAAGCCATCACTTGGTATAGAATCTAAAGCAGCGTGATTGATCGTAACGTTGGAGTACAGAGGATTATTCGATTTCAGCCATGTCAGCGCAGCTAGAACACGCCTAGGATTCACAACCAGAGGCTTTGCCTTTTTTAATAGCCACTCACGAGAAGGTGGGTGTGCCCCGACAAAAATGACACAGATAGGTTTGACGATGTCCTCAATACAAGGAGGGAGCATCTCAGGTAAATGTTCAGGGTGTTGAGGATGTATTATAATATGACCGTGAAGTGCACGCTGATGATTCGGCATCGAGACTTCCGCCTGAGAGTCCACGAGCATGGATCCTTTGTTCTTAGACTCTCGTTCAGGACGAAGTTGCACGATGCTGGTACTGGCACGACATAGGGCGATCATGGATTCCTCAATGGCAGTTAAACATGATAACTCTGCCGGCACCTTGCCTAGATAATGCCCGTTAGCTAATGCAAAGGCAGGCATAGACTCACGACGTAGCGAACTGGCACAAGAAGTGCATAGACGGACCTGTTCTGACTCTTCCACATAGCCGGCCCGTAAAAGCATCCAATCGTCGAGAAGGTCTGATGTATCCATTTTGTTCAAAGGATGGAACTCTCGGGACAACAGCTCATGCGGCAAATCAGAAACGTCGAGCAGTTGCATGGATGACATGAGAGCCTCTTCCGCACAGCAAGCACAAGTGAAGGAAGCCAAAGTTTCCGAAGAGGTGGCACAACGAAAGTTGTTGATCAAGGTGTTCTTCAATTTTTGAGCAATAGGCTGGGGCCAGGCGGTGTGAACAGAATCCAGGTGCTCAAAAGCGGCAGCACGAGCATTATCAACACGCTCCGCGTGGACCGTCTTCATGCGAGAGCGAGCATCAATAACTTGCTTGCCTCGCTGTAAATTCCGAATAAAAAGACGAAGACGGCGACGTAAGCGAGAGAGAGAATCACTCAAATCATAGGCAATACTCAACAGGCCTAAAGTTCTCCTCATAGGATTTCGACTAAGCCTAGGAGCCATGAAAGAAAGAATCTTGATTTGAGCAGCCACACGGCGATCACTGGACAAGTCTCCGGAAGTACTCATGAGGGACGAGCACGCTAATGCAGGAGAATGGTCTGTATGAAGACAGTCTCCTTCAACTAGATGGCGCAAAAACAGCTCACGACCGAACTCAACAGTTGCACTGGGAGCCAAATAGAGCCCGTGTGCGAGCAGGCGGGAGGCCAGGCGGCTGCGGGACCACCGTTCAAACCCAGCGAAGTCATAGCTTTCTCCGAAGAAGTCAGCAGTAGCAAGGGGCGGGGACTCCTCAGCAACAGCGGTATCGTTGTATCGTGCACAAGATGAACAAACTAAGCGCACACCATGCGCTGCATAGCGTGCGCACGAACTGCACAAAGGCGGTGGAGAAGAACTTGAAGGGACTGCAAGATTAGCAGACACCGACGAAATCACATTCACAGAGGATACACAACTGGAAGAACCAGTACTAGACAAGTCGGAGGAACCGACAACAACAGGCTCGGAAACGAGACCGAGAGACGAGAGCGAGCTCGAGGAGGGCACAGAGGCCTGCACGGGCAGCGAGAACGAGCTCGAAGGAGGCACAGAGGCCTGGATGGGCGATGAGGAAGACTCTGCACAAAAGACGGGCATGAGCGACTGAGCGACATATAGGGGGAACAGGCACACCTGAATATGCAACCTCGCCTGAGACAGGATAATCAGAACGAACAACCGGAAGAGTAGGTGCCGGTGCAACACCCGAAGAAATAAAAGAGGATTGATCTGAAATAAAACGTAAGAATAGACTAGCAGAGACAGTGAGAAGCAACATCGTACGCTGTCCCGATAGCACAAGGTTAGGGGTCTTAACAACACCGACCGGTGACGAAACACCATGTACGCCTGCACAAAAGTAAGTGACCGCAGGTTGAAATTCAGGGAGAGACATACGGTATGAGTGTCCAGACCAGGAATGGTCCCCAGAGAGGGATTGGGGCGCAGACGGGTCGCAAACTCCACCATGCCCGATAACAACACCTGTAGCGCGAAACCAATCCAGTCCCAGAACGACGTCGCAGCCAGACAGGTATTCCACAGTCAAGGCAAATGCAGACTTTAGGAGCCCATTAGCAGTCGGGACGACCACAGGTCCTCGGCACGTTGTAGTAGCAACTGAGGAGGATGGACAGACGACGACTGTACGAGGAATGTTGTGCGTGAGGGCGAAAGCAATGGAGACAGAGGAGTGACTGAGATGGGGACAGAGGCGCACTGTGGCGGGCAACTCGCGATAGAAACCATTCACGCACAGCGAAGGAGTAGACATAGTGCAGTGAGGAAGCAGAAGGTTGAAGGTCGTCGCAGGAAAGGAGGAGTAACCGAAACAAAGGCAGCAAGTGCGAAAAGGTCGAGAAGCGCCGAAGCACGCAATTTCCCGGGGTCACATGCTTTTTGTAATTTTGGCGGACGCTCTGCGAAGAATAGTCTGCCCCGGAACCCTAAGACCCTCTACCAAGCTAGCGCTGGTAGCGGGAATATCCTTTGTCACGCAGAGCTGAGATAGCACAATGAAAAGTCTGCCAACAGCAGACAATACGTCTCGTCTACTCCAACTATCGCAGATCCAGAAAGTTGGGCGCAGGCCTTCACAAGATTCAGATCATGAGTCAAAAGTGGCAGGCGGTGGTGATCTGCCGGTCGAGCTGCTTCTCCGGATATTTCACCATGTCCATGCAGTAGACATCATTCAATGCCGGGGGGTGAGTACCTTGGATCCCTCTCGCTGACAGGACTAACGAATCGAGTTACACACAATGTTGGTTGCAACACCGCCCGATCTCTTACAGGTATGCAGCCAGTTCCGACGGATTATCAACGATTTTCCCGAAATACAGTACAAAATCGAACTTTATGTCTCCGGGTATCAAGACAATGAGGCCAACACTGCAATGGGTGTTACCACCAAGTTGGAGTCTCTTCTGGCTCACCTCCGCAGGGGCGAACGCCTACAGAAGTGGGCTTGGGAGCGCATAGAATTGGACTGGGATCCTAACCTCGTCGAAGCCAGCCATATTAGCGGAAATGTTTGGCTGCAGTACATTCGGCCGGCGGATCCACCGCCGCGGGTCTATAAGGTGAAGTGTGTCTCTATCGAAAACACATTGGATGGTACACCTTCTGTGACTAGTTGGACGTTATCATTCCCAAGGTTTCATTCTGAGGACTGCGTCGCAGATTCGTCGCAGAACACACTGTACTGCTTCTACATAGAGTTTTTGCAAGGACAGTACTACTATAGGTACGATTCACTCTTCCGCTTTCTCGGAAAACCACTCTTACAATTCCATGTCCCTCTGCAGGGTCAAAACATTTTCTCTCACAAACGGGCTGATCCTGTCGGATCAGATCTTCCCAAGAACCTATCGGTCAGAGCCCCCTGTAGGCTGGAAACGTCTCCTCAAGCCATACGGAAATAACATGCTCGCCTACGTCACCGCCTGGCGCACCGAAACAGACGAAAATAAGGTGCTAATAGAAATTGGACTCCTTGACCTCGAGTTTGGCAAGGTCATAGATGCACGTAATCATACCATGGAGTCACAGTACATCGGCTGACCAACCACATTTAGACCGTTTCTCGGATTGTGGCGCCCCTGCCTAAATGCGAGTTTGTCACAGGAAACACGTTTCTGCTACATTGGATGGACGGCGGAAATTTCTCCACAGAGGTGTACACACTCAGACGAACAACTTCAGACAAGGAGAAGATTTATCATCTTGCTACGTTCAAATACCCGACGATACGTAGTGCTTATGTAACGGAAATAAGTTGGGAAGACGATGCTACATTCAGATCGCCGCGAGATGGCCCAGTACCTGGCTGGTCGACCCGTAATGCACCCCCACCGCCTTTCATGCGCTCCGATACGCCGCTGGTGATGGTCTATCGCACTGTCCAAAATTTTCAGTTCCTACATTGCATACCCACATCCGTTTTCACGTCCGTCGCGGGACGTCTGACATCTCTCGATGTAACCGACGAACCGTTGGTCTTGGAGTGGAAGTCTTGGGGCCCAGAAAACACTCGTTGCTTTCTCGACACGAACCCAAGGCCTTTTCACTGCCCACCCGCCAATTTTGGACATCAAGTGCTTCAACGAGACCTGTCACTACTCGACTTCAACCAACTCGACATTACAAGGGACCTCCATCGCCTCAAGATGTCAGCACTGTCCGACAGCTGCCATGCTCATGCGCTGTCGGCTCCCATTGGAGGTCTCGAGGATGTAGACATTCCAGGCACCGATACACGGATTATCAGGAGTCCAACAGTTATACCACGTGGTGAGATCTTTGACGACGACGTGGTCACTACCTTGCCATATAAGAGGACCCAGATCGATTGGGACCCGAGCCTGCCAACTCCGAGCTTTGTCTATGGTGGAGAAACATGGGTGGCGGCGTCTCAGGACAGGGCATCTGTATGTATCCTGTACGTCTTGTGCGCATTTTTAGCTGATAGATTACTACCGTAGCGCGAATTTACCTACCATGCCCTGGTTCGTAAGTGAATAGAACTTCACGTAGTCTGGTAATAGGCAGGAAGCGAACTACCACATCGTCGCCATCGATCAATATCGGGCTCTCCACTGCGTACTCAAGTATAGATGATTTTCTCCGGATTGCTCGAGCTTGTACTTATTCTCGCGGCGAATCTCGCCATCCTCAAAACATGTGATATATTGTCGGGTCTGGCTTATGAGGTGAGAAGGTTATAGCCATGTGAGGCCTCGGGGTAATAAGTATGTTTGAGCGTTTTGCGTGGGGTAACTTATGGCTATCAGACTCCGGGCGGTCACTGAAAGAACTGCTCGTCAGTATATCTGCAAGCTTACACTTTGATGTCATGATACAGAAGACCTGGAGCGATTGTACGTACGACTTACTCAAGCAGCATCAGCTGAACGGTACATTGACGTTTATTATGCACAGAAGCCCTCTATGGGACATGGTCGAAACGGAAGGCGATGAAATTCTCCAAGACGCGGACATAGCAAGACGTCGCTTTGTTCGTTGTCGGCGGCCCTTTAGGTTAGGTATTTTCCATACGCGCTGCACTGATTGTACTTTGTCCTGATCGTGTAATCCAGTCCGACCACGAGGTAGATGACCCTCGATGTCATTCACATACCTAGGGGCAGGAGACAACACGTCACCAGCAGTTGCAATCCTTGATCCTGATTTCGGTACCATCATAAACGTCGCTGATTTACCATTGTTATCCAGGAAATGACAGCTAATCAGCAAAGTATCGATGCCTTCCCGAATAAGGCAGTAGAAACTCCAGTGCGTTATCAACAAGACTTTTCTTCTTATTTCATGCATGATCGCGAATTTCCTACAGGAGTGCATATACTTGCGACAGAGATACCACTACAAAGGCGGCAATATTGCGATATTCGAATGCCAGCAGTCCGCCATGCACATATCCATTAGGTTCAATTCCCAGCGTCATCAGGGTTCAACGTTCAGCGTTCACTTCGCGTTTCTTCATTTACGCACAAAACGCCCCAATATCAGGCCACTGGTCGACTCGCGATGTATGTACACCGGTGTTTGCTCCTTGCTGCAACTCTACTCCACGTCTCGTGAGTATCTATCGTAATTCCGGAAATTCTTGACTCTTATCTTGCCTGCCAATGACTCTCTTCACTTCCTGGCGAGACAACATGCATTCGACCCATCTGCTAAAGACGCCAGTCACGTTTGGCATGGAAGTCCTGGGCACCCCAAAACCTGCCCAGCTTTCCAGATACAGGTGGTATTCGACCTCTTCGATCCTCTCAACATCCACTCAACTCCGACTCCTCTCAATATCGTCACGTACGCGTGCTCCCCGCTATTCATATCAAGCTCCGTACGTAGAGCTGGGAACTATGACCCTCGCTTCTGTGGCAATGACAGAACTTACAGCAGCTTCCATAGCTCGGAAAGTCATCACTCCGAGTATGAGGGTGCTTTCGCACGACCGTACGTGCGGTGGGACCAAACCCGCCGATGGTTCAACTTGTGGAGTGCTAAGCATATCTACGCGCTGTCTTCAACCTGTATTTAAGGCTGGGAAACAGGCTCCTTTACCCCCAGAACCTCATCGAGCACATCAAAGTGAGCCTCCCTAGTCCACACATCCAGATGGCGACTCATATCATATATTCTTCTAGTTTACGCACTCAGAACTTCCTTTCGACATTGTCACAGTAAGCGCACCTATTCCTCTGCCATTATCTTGCCTAACCTGTGGTAGTCATGTCTCACACAGCTATCGTCCAAGAGCTTGTTGACTACTACAACAAGCCCGAAAATGCCGATTTCAAGTCCCAGTTCCAGTTATCATTCTCTCGCGCACATGATACCGGTCTCGCCATCTTCGACGACTACAACGTACACACGGTCGAAGACTACTTCCGTTACATGGATGAATACGTAAACTGGGTACCTTCTGAGAATAAGACTGGCACCAACGTCTTCCTCCACATCTGTCTGTTCTACTTCATCATCGACCTACCACCCGTGTCTCAATTCCAGGATCTCATTGACCCTGTTACCAAGGCCCCGTATAGGTGGCTTACTGACTGGCTGATCCGCTACGCCCAAGAGATGGGTCAGTGGATGGACCAGCCCGGGTCCATCACTGAAGAGACGATCGACTCTTTCTATGCTGCGGACAGTTACCACATGAAGGACTATCCTCGCGTCAAATGGAACACCTTCAACGAGTTCTTCGCTCGACACATCGATAAGACGTTGCGCCCCATCGCTCCCGACACAGACGACAGCATCGTTATCACTAGCCCTGCCGACTGCTCGTATGACGGGCAGTGGGCAATTGACGACAAAGCCGACATCACCACTTTCTCCGTCAAGGGGGTGCCTTGGAGCATCTCGCAGCTGCTCGAGGACACTCAGTACGGCCCCGCCTTTGCTGGTGGCACCTTTACACACTCCTTCCTTGGTCCACAGGATTATCATCGCCAGCACGCGCCCGTCTCGGGCACGGTTATCGAGGCCAAGGTCATCCCCGGCATCTGCTACCTCGAAGTCGTTTTGAAGACCGATCCAAACTCCCGCAGCGGTCGTCCCAAGCTTGAAATGCATCGCCATCTCCGCTCTAAGCGCGAGACGGCGGGCATCATTGACGCTGCTCCGCAGGATAGCCTCGATGCCCCCGACACAGCTGGCTACCAGTTCCTACAGGCCCGCGCGTTGATCCTCATCGACAATCCCGACCTCGGTCTCGTCGCCGTGCTTCCTATTGGCATGGCTCAAGTCTCGTCCGTCAAGCTCAGTGTTCAGCCAGGCCAAACAGTCGAGAAGGGTGACGAGATCTCGTACTTCCAGCTTGGCGGGTCCGACATCATCATGGTGTTCCAGAAGGACGCCAAGGTTAGTATCCACCAAACATTGGGTCAGCACTACAACTACGGGACCGCTGTCGCGCTTGCTCCTCGCAAGAAGTAGACGGTAAGCATTCATATACTTTCACTTTACTGTTCACTTTACCGACATCAGTAACGAGCAGGAATATGCAGATCGGATCAGTGTTGTTCTCCCGAGCAGTTCAGTTCCTAAGTCACAACTAGTTACACAACTACGGTTATGTGACCGTTTCGTTAACTGAACTGATGACCGCTCTGCCGCCTCTCATTCCTCACCAAGCTTTCAGAGCGTTTGGTGCAGGATCGGCTCGGGAGGCCTGGGGATTCCTGAGTGCGCTGATCTTTGGGCATATTTTTAAGGGCGGCTATCAAGGTCGCGGTTCAGTCATTTCGCCGTTAACCAATAACTGAGCAACTTTAACCGGCGTTTTGACCGGAACTGAACTAAACCAGTCATCCCACGTACAACACTGGATCGGATGTTCAATACTAAACGCTAGTTGAACCAGTGTCCCCGCAAATGTGATTGACGGAATGAATTGTCAAAGTGCTCTGTACCAATAGTAGACTTGTCATACGGAATTGTACCACTGCAGGTACTTTAGCACAGTATCGAACTTGCTTCATCTGAATTGGAGCCTCCAATTCGGAAGTTCCTGGAGGCTAGAGAAGTTTCTGAGAACATCGGGCTTTATTGCCTTCATATTACCTCGAGTTTCAACGTTACACGTACGCTATTCAGACGTCCGCCTTATTAGACCTGATGGTAGGGCTCCGGGAGCACACAGTATTTACTGAGCTAAGTGCATAGCGGATCAATTGCGAGCGCTCCGGTATGAGATCACACTGATAATTTCCTCAAGCATGAAGCTGTCCGAGTGGCGAGTCGCTCAAGCTTGCATTCTCGCCATCATCACAGTATGTTTTACATTGTCGGGCTCGGTTTATGCGATGAGAAGGATATAACTGTGCGAGGCCTTGAGGTATGTCTCAACTCTCCTGCATGGGATACAGCTAATAGAATCTGTACAGGCAGTAAAAGGCTGCACGCGAGTATACCTGGAAGCTTATACCTCGATTTTGATGGTACAGAAGGAACGATTGGTGCGCGATACTGGAACTCCGAAGTGAGCGGTATGCTGACGTATGTTATGCAAGGAAGCCTTCTATGGCAAGGATCTGATTCTTGCGGATCGTGACATGGTCGAAACAGAAAGCGACGAAATCCTCCGGGATGCGGACAAGCAAGATGTTGCTCTGCTCGTCGTCGGTGATCCGTTTGGGTAGGTGTTTTCCATACGTACATTCTGTATTTCCTTGACTCACTTTCGAGATCTCAGAGCGACAACACATACAGATATTGTTCTCCGCGCACGATCTCAAAACATCCCTGTCCGCGTCATCCACAATGCATCCATCATGAACGCCATCGGTGCATGCGGACTGCAATTGTACAACTTTGGACAAACTGTGTCTTTAGTATTCTTCACAGACTCTTGGAAGCCTGATAGCTTCTACGACCGCATCAAAGAGAATGCGGACCTGGGGATGCATACTCTAGTGCTGCTAGACATCAAGGTCAAAGAGCAGAGTGAGGAGAACCTAGCAAGGTACGTATAATTTATAATGAACGAATGTACAAGGGACTCATATCTTTGCAGAGGAAGAAAAATCTATGAGCCGCCTCGCTACATGTCTATCACTCAAGCCGTCTCTCAACTCATCGAAATCGAGGAATTCCGCCAAGGTGGTATTCTCTCATCGGACAAGACTCTTGCTATCGCTCTATCTAGAGTGGGTGGGGGCGACGAAGAACGCATCGTCGCTGGAACACTTAAGGAACTGCTTGATCAGCCCCCGGAAGCGTTCGGCCAGCCTCTGCATAGTTTGGTAATTATTGGAAAGCGATTGCACCCCCTAGAATCCGAGTATGCAGAGAATTTTGCCGTTGACAAGCAGAATTGGAGAAGAGTAGCGCACGATGTATACGGTTGCGCCTTGGAGTAACGGCCAACGAGTGAAAATACGACAAGTTTCGTACGATGTAGTGTATACACAGTAGCTGCGTTAGGGTATACCTCGTTTGTAGTCTTATCATCACGGTCGATACAAACCGCATAGTAAATGTTCAAAATAGACCGTGTACTGGACTGATCCGATAAGCTTTCGACGATCATCACTGTCCGATATCTTACCGCCCAAATTCTTGCGAGAAGCAGCCAGAGGTCGAGTGACTCAGGTGGTTACTACCCTACTTATCTGACTCTTATCCCAACAAACCACTCTCATTACTGAACCACCACCTCAACTACTAGAATGTCGACCCCGATTCACGTCGACGAAACCGGCGGCTCAGACGACACAGGCAAGGGCACGCCAGAGGCGCCATACGGCTCGCTTGCCTTCGCACTGTTCACGCACCCAGGAGCCACTTTGCTGATTCGCAAAGATGGCGCATATGAAGAGCCCACTCAGTCGGCCTTGAAGAAAGCCAAGAAAGGTGCAGATGGACTGGAGAAGAAGAAAAAGAAGGCAGAGGAACTAGCTGAGAGAGACGCGCTCGCGAAAGCACAGGAGAAGGAGAAGAGGGAGAAGTTGATTGAGGAGAGCAAAAAGATTGTGCTTGTTGAAGATGCTAGCCTGCCTAAAGCAAAGAAGGTATATGGGCCCGCAAATATCGTGAGAGGTGGAAGACTCTAATCGTAATATCGCATCCAGGCCAAGCTGAACAACCTAACTGAACTCCGTGGCCAGCGCGTCCAGGTATCAGGATGGGTGCATCGACTTCGCGACCAGAAGGAGATCATCTTCATCGTTCTACGAGATGGTACTGGCTACCTTCAATCTATCCTGACTGGCAAAGTCGTAAGTCACTCAGCTCTGCAATGCATATAACGGAGAGCCTGATAGATCGCATATAGGCACAAACCTACGATGCTCTCACATTGACTCTCGAATCGTCCGTTGAACTGTACGGAACTCTTCAAGCTGTTCCAGAGGGAAAAACTGCTCCTGGTGGGCATGAACTCCTCGTTGACTACTGGAAGGTCCTTGGAGCCGCGCCAGGTGCTGATGATGCATTCAGTAACCGATTAAACGAGGTGGGTCTGAATTCACACTGGCATATAATTCGACGTTCTCATTCTAAATCTCTCAGAAATCTGACCCTTCTATCCTTGCCGATTTGCGCCACTTGGTCCTACGAGGAGAAACCGCCTCAGCCGTCCTAAAACTCCGCGCTTCACTCATGACCGCATTCAGACAGACATTGGTATCACATAACTTGCTCGAAGTCACTCCCCCATGTCTCGTGCAGACTCAGGTCGAAGGAGGAGCAACCTTGTTCAAGCTCGATTACTATGGCCAGCCGGCGTTCCTAACGCAAAGCTCTCAGCTTTACCTCGAGACGTGTCTTCCGTCGCTTGGTGACGTTTTCTGTGTGCAAGAGAGTTTCCGAGCTGAGAACAGGTGCGTGCGACTCATATATGCGGTTCTTTTGTTCTGACATGCGCCCTTCGAAAGTCACACACGTCGTCATTTGAGCGAATATACCCATCTCGAAGGCGAGCTTGCGTTCATCACTTTCGATGAGCTCATGGACCACATTGAAGCACTGGTACGAACGCGCCGCCTCGTATTCATGCTCTTACTCATCTCCTGTTGTGTTAGATCTGCGAGACAGTTGATACACTGCTTGCGAACCCTACCTCCGCTGCCCTCATCAAACAACTCAACCCCAACTTTACCGCCCCCGCCCGCCCATTCATGCGTCTCTCCTATGTTGACGCCATCAAATGGCTCAACGAGCACGGCATCCAGCACGAAGCCGAAGATGCTGACGGCAACGTCATCAAAGACGAGCAAGGCAACCCCAAAATGGTCGACCATGCCATAGGAGACGATATCGCCGAAGCTGCCGAGAGGAAGATGACGGATATTCTTGGAGTACCGATCTTCTTGCATGGATTCCCAGCAGAGCTGAAGGCGTTCTATATGAAGAAGATTCCTGGGAAAGAAGGAGATGAACATGTGTTCACGGAGAGCTGTGATGTGTTGATGCCTGGTGTCGGTGAAATTGTCGGTAAGTGCACAGTCTGCGAGACTTATTACTATAGGAATGAGCTGACGTTATGGACTTCAGGCGGGTCGATGAGGATTTCAGACGAACAAGAGCTGCTCGCGGCCTACAAGAAGGAGGGCATTGACCCCTCACCTTACTACTGGTTTACGGATCAGCGTAAGTATGGCACCGTCGAGCATGGCGGGTACGGTCTTGGTGTCGAGGTAAGCATGTTTCGAAGACTCCTCCAGTGGTCAAATGATTCTGAGTTATTTTGACAGCGATTCTTGGCTTGGCTCGCGAACCGTTATACTGTTCGGGAATGCTCGCTGTACCCCAGATGGCCCAGCCGTGCGACTCCTTAAATAGAGCTTTGTGAAGGTAGTAATCTGTGTATCAAGTAAGGGCTCCGGTGCATGTACGTAGATAACAGGAAACAAAATGCAGACATATGTATACTAATAGATGATCGACGAGGTAAAATGATTAGTAGGCATGTAAGATACTTTCGAACGAATTAGGGTCGGGAGATGAGATATAAATACGCATATATATAACCCCTGAAGACGTTACCGCGCGGCTCTCTACTCGACCTCGACATCACTGTCCTCGATGAACGGTGCACTCTTGATCTTGCCCTGAGCCGCTCCACTCCTCTTGTCGACGCGTGGTTTGTACTTCTTCCTCTTTCTTCTGCTGGCCCTCCGACCTTCATCGCTATCGCTGACGTCTGTTTCAGGCCGATCGCGCTTCGTCCCGGCCATGACCAGCTCAGCATCTTCGGAAGACGGATCAAACATGTTCCAGAGTCTCTTCTCGTACGCCTCTTCCTCTGCATGGTCTTGTTCGTCCAGCTGCTCTTCGTCAGCTAATTCGGCTTCTAAGCCTTCTTCGTCTGTCTCAGATTCCAGGAGGTCCTCGGGGTCGTCGTTTATGACAATGCCATTCGAGGAAGATAGCCACGGGAGGTATAAGGATGGAGCGGCTGACGATGTAGACGGGCTAGGACCCGAGGCAGGAAGGCGAATGAAAGGAGGGAAGATGGTACGATGTAGTGATAATGATTCCGTGACTGAGGGAATATGTTGCTCTTGTACCGCATCGCTATTGTCGTTGCTGGGTTGGGCTTCATCGTCAGGATTGTTGCGTCCTATACTGTTAACCTCGTCTTCATCAGCAGATCCCTCAGTGTTATACTCGAGATCTAGACGCTCCAGCAAGTTCGCGAAATGTTGTCGGCGATCGTATTTTCTTTCGGTGAGCATCGATAATGCGTGTGCGACATTCCCGGTGGTGATTACCTGTTATTGTGATGAAAATATCTTCAAACAGGGATCCCAGCACTAACGTACCTGGCTGTTGGCCAGGCGCCACACCTTCGTTTGTGTCTTAGCCACCATCTCCTGATCTCGCGATACGATACTTTGCCGAACGAGCCGTGATACAAACGACACTGTGTGGTCGTGCAGTGCTCGTATGGTTCCTGCTGAGACCTGCGAGATTACATCCTCAGCAACTTCATGTAGATTATTGTACGTTCTGCAAGGCAATCAGTTTACTTGTGTAAAACAACGACAAAGGGCATCTTACCGCATCAACTTGCTTATGGTAGTCATATGGAAAAGCCCTAGTCCATCCTGCCTAAGACGCACAGCATCAATCCCCAATGACTCCAGCCCTTCGCGCACTTTATATGGTAATGTCCTTCCTGACACATGCGCATGCCTCTTCGGTTTCTCTTCGTTGCCGAGGTCGTTCTCTGGATGATCCTGCTCGAGCTCATCTTGATGTGACTTAGCTTTCCTGCCCGGCTTGAGCCGGCTTAGGCTCTGGTCTGCAGTTTGGCCGATCTTTTCCGCCCGTTTTCTACGCATGTACAGCCGCTTTCTGAGACGTTTGCGAGACGCGGGAGATAATGATAGGTCTTCTGACGGAAGACCAGCTACTGCAGCCTCGGTTAGTTGTCCATTCGTAGTATTCGTGTCGACATCTTCATCCATGTCTCTGTCTTCTTCGCCGCCCTCCCAAAGCTTCTCCCCATTCTCTTCTACTTTGGGCAACGAGTCGTCTCCGTACTTACTGCCGAGTGTCGAATCCCGGGGAACACTCCATGTGTCCTCATCGTCTCGCAGTATAGAGTCGAGTACTCGGAGACGCATGTCGTCTAACTCCATTAACGCATCTTCTACCTCCCATTCGGTACCTCTGCGCTTTAGCCAGTCCTTGTATCGGGCATTTCTGACCTTTTCGCCTTCCCTGTCCCGTGCCGGTAACGTACCCTTCTTGGCCCTGAGTGCCAGTTTTTGCATACGCTTTTCCGCGTCTCTTGCACGAGGTATACTGGCTCGCAAGAGGGCTGGCTCCACGGAGCTGGCATTGTTCGCAAGCTCATCCTCGTATTCTATCCAGTCATCGCTGACCTCGCAAGCGATAGCGAAATCATTACGAGGTAGTGGGACGAACTTCAAGCCATTGTCCGAAGAGGTGCAATGGAGCCGATTCAGACCTTCTTCCAGGATGCTCATGTAGAGCTCGACGTCCGCAAGCGATTTCGTTGCGACATGTTCTGCTATTAGATCCGGTCGCAAGCGCGAATGAATAGCTAGACCATGAAAAAAGCGGCCCTTCTCTTCACCAGTCCAGCACGAAGTAGGGGAGTAGAATGATGGAGGTAAGACGTGAGATTGGTCATGGCCGGTAATGCGTTGCTGACATTGGATAGTGTGTTCATGGAGATGTTGGAGGTAGTGTGAGAGTTGGGCATGCTGACTGTCTTCATCTTGGGTATCAGCAGCTGTGAAATCTTCTTCATGTTCATTCATGTCATAATCTGTCCGGATGTGATGCACAGGTCACAAGTGCCCCTAAGAACAGAGAGCGAAGACTATGAATACACCGAAAGGTACAGTTATTGTTGAACCCACCCGTCTATGCATATCCAGGTGAGTGAAGGAAACGGCCACATCAGCGAGAGGTTTTGATATGATGAGGTGGCTTTCTTTTCCTACCTGCCTGAAGAGAGTAGCCTCGCGAAGTTTGAAAACGACTTGGCGAAAGTCGAAACCACTTCCAGATCGGTGATCAGAGCGTGAGAAGGAGCGGCAAACAAATCAAAATATTGCGCGCCTCTAGCGCTCATTCTAAATTGTTTTCGATTCTGGCGATGACTCTCCGTACATATGTACGCAAATATCTTAAGTAATGAAGAAGCAGTCTGATCGATAGCACCGTATACTTATCGGCCTTCAGCCTCTCATCAAGTCGTAAAGCAAAATACATAAGCGGTGGTGTATTCGAGGCAAAAGGCATGTAAATAATCTTTGTACTAAGGATAGAAGACTGGTATTGGTATGGATTTGCATATAATATTTCATAGACCGCCTCCAAGATGAATCGTAAGCTTTTCTCCGTCGCCCTTCAACTCCTGTCGGCCATGACTAGGCAAGCGGTCTGCTGGAGTGTCTCCAGAGGAAACGGTCCCGTAGCTGTCATCTCCCTGGTTGTCCATCGCCACAAGCACGGTCTGAGCGTGGGGTCCTGTGTGACTGACAACATTTGTAGCATTGCCAGTTTGCCCAGACGCGGCGTTCGCAAATCTGAGTGAGCCTATAGGAACAGTCTTATCGGGACCAACGCCGGCGTTGATGTCAAGAGTAGGAGCAGAAACAAGTACTTCTGAGGATTGCTGGTTGTTTATCAGAATCATTACGAGTGCTGGATACATCCCCTATATGATTAGATCAACTCAGGTAAGCGCAACGCGCATTCAGGGTAAGAGTTGATAGTCCAACTAACCGCAATCTGGGCGTGAATTCCTGTATACACATCGCCCAATGTTCCACCGGGAACACGGATGAATGAGCCGGCAAGCACTATTATCTGTTACATGTTCAAGTTGTTAGGAGAGAGCGTCGTATCTGGGATAATGCTCTCAACTTACAGAGGATATGCAGTATATGACTCCTGACTCCGCCACCAAAATCATGATGCGTGATATTTGTTCACTTGAGCTCCTCTTTCTGAAGTTGTTGCCGATTGACTGGCGGTATCTCCTACAAATTAGGTACAGCTCAGTATATCCCCTCGCATACTCAGAACCAAATCTCGTCTCTTACCACGCCCATAGGTTGATCACGCCGGTCGCTGTTATATTTGTAAGTAGCGACAGAACTAGATTGATGATTTGTAGAATGTCGAGAGCTCTTGCTAGATGTGACCTTCGAGGCACCGTGCCTCCGGGGGAGGCGGTGACAGCGATGCGCACCCCAATCGTAGTTCCGACAGATACTGGACGAGCCATTGATCGTTATCAAGATGCCATGCACATGACGAAGAATGATGCTCACAAGCTGTTAGAGCCAATATGATCGGCGGTACGACAAGCACAGCCTTGGGGAACTGGTCTTTACACAAGACGCTCATCCTCCAGACCACCACACCGTCGGCGAACACATCTATCGTAAGTGCAACGATCAGCTTTCTCAGAAGTGTCCAAATGAACCACATTCCCCATTCAGTACTTACAACTTACAAGAACAATGGCGTTGAACAGTTCGCGTATATCTGGGTTCTTGAACCGTCCCGACTGTGTGATACTTGAGACCATGGTACCAACTGTCACCGCCCAATATGCCGTAGATAGAAGGAAAATGAAAAGAGTGATGGCAAACATGACGACATTTGGCCGTCGACTGATACCCTTTTTGCTGTTTGTGTTGTAATTCGATTTCTCGACGTTCATCGGGCATGGACATTATTATTTCGTTTCGCGCGTGAGCGCTTCCTTTCTTATTCAGGCAATCGCCTTTGTGGCGTTCCTATACAGTTTTGCTTACCTAAGCGCGTCGCACATCGAGCGCCGCGCGTCGTGTCGACGACCTCAGTTCTCTCGCTATCGTTCGAGGTTCTGAGGTACGCCGTTTTATACTCTTTCATGCTTGTATACAATAGGACTCATGTAACGTAGTTTAGCTTCGCTTTCCGCGTACTTTACAGGTCCGTATACGTCAATTTATAAGTTCTCTCGCTATCGTTCGAGGTTCTGAGTTTAGCTTCGCTTTCCGCGTACTTTACAGACGGTGCCGCTCGTAACCCCACAAAAGGTTATGAGCCCCGCGCTCTAATCACTTCCGGTATCCGCTTCTAATCAAGTACACGAATCCCTCCTCGTTCTATTCCCGCTATGACAACCATCTACCCGGCTCGCAACCAAGGCGCTCCATCTGGTTCCAACCGTCTTCTCGACATCCCAGCATTAGAGGACGACGGTTCGAACTTCCAGACGTGGAAAGCGCGCATCACCATGGTTCTCGAGCTCCGCGGTCTCATGGACCACGTCACCGGGACTGCTGCGCCTTCTGACCCAAACGACGCCGTCGCTGTTGCAGAACACGGGCGCCTCGCGAAAGAAGCTCGCGCGCAGATCTTGCTCACGCTCAGGGACGAGCCGCTCAACGGTGTTCTCTACTGCACTACTGCTAAGGAGGCCTGGGAGAAGCTGCATGTACGGTACGAGGGCACAGGTAAGCAGACTATCGTTCTGCTCCTCACCGACCTCTTCCGCGGCACGTTTTCGGACGACTCCCCCCTCGAGCCACAGCTCAACGCTATGCGCCAGAAGGGCTACATTCTTTCCTCCCTCGGTCAACCTCTCGACGACGCCGTCATCGCCTCCGCCATGATCATGTCTCTCCCCGCTTCCTATTCCGTCCTCTCCACCATCCTCATGTCGTCCACCGACAAACCTTCCACCGAAGCCGTCATCAGCGCTATCCTCATGGAGGAGAAAATGCGCCGCGATCCTTCTCAGGTCGCTCTCGTCGCTCGGTCCGGCAAAGGCAAGGGGAATCCGAAGGACAAGAAGAAGAAGGAGAAGCTTGACGTGCGGTGCTTGTACTGCAAGAAGCTCGGGCACGTCACCGACGACTGCAGGAAGATGAAGGCTGACCAGGAGAAGGCAAAGAAGGCTAAGACGAAGGAAGGCGAGCACGCTAAGGTCGCCGCTGCCGACGCTGACGCCTCCGATGACGACCACCCATTCCGTATCTTCATGGCTAGCGGTGGCTCTCATCTCGACATCTCTTCCAAGTGGATTGTCGACTCCGGTGCCTCCATCCACATGACCTCGCAGCGACGCTGGTTTGCTAACTACCAGCCTCTCGCCACCCCCATCCAAGTCTGGCTAGGCGATGAACGTGCTATCTCCGCTGTCGGTGTTGGACGTGTCGGTGCCAACCTTCGCGTTAACGGTGCCACTGCTCCCTCCATCTTCTCCGATGTCTACTACGTTCCAGACCTCAACGGCAACCTCCTCTCCGTCTCTCACCTCACGAAGAAGGGCTTCAACGTCGAATTCAAGGACAACTCTTGCCGTATCCTCAGCTCAGGCAGCAAACTCGTCGGTTTCGCTCCTCGCTCACACGGTCTCTACGTCCTCGACTCTACGCCCATCACTCCTCCTCGTGCCTACGTCGCTTCAGTGGGCGACTTGCCTCTCCATTCCTCCACTTCCGCCTTCGCTCTCAAAGCTCACGCTGCGCCTATCTCCAAGGCAGACCTCACCACCTGGCACCGTCGACTTGGCCACGTTAACGTGGACTATGTCCTCAAGATGGTGCGTGAAGGTATGGTCGAGGGCATGGATATTGTCGGTGATACCTCTCGTCATCGCGATGTCTGTGTTCCCTGCCTAGAGGGCAAACAGTCACGCCTTCCTATCCCCAAGGAGGCTGACTCGAAGAGCACGAGGGTGTTGCAGCGCGTCTTCTCTGACGTCTGCGGTCCCATGGAGACGTCTACTCCTCACGGCCATCGCTATTTCGTCCTTCACCTCGACGAAGCCTCCCACCACGTCTCTGTCACCCTCATGAAACACAAGAGCGAGTCCGCGCAATGCACCAAGGACTTCTACGCTCGTTCTGAGGTACGAACTGGACAACGTGGCGAGTTCTTTCGCAGTGACGGTGGAGGCGAGTATGGATCCACGGAGTTCGAGGCCTGGCTACGCCAGAAGGGTATTCACCACGAGAAGACCAACGCCTACACACCACAGCAGAATGGCAAGGCTGAGCGTATGGTCCGCACGATCGTCGAGATGGCCCGCTCTCTCCTCAACGAGGCAAAGCTTCCTAAGAAGTTCTGGGGGTACGCAGTTCTCTACACTGCTCACATCCTCAACCTCCTTCCTACTCGCACCCTCGTCCGTCAAACTCCTCACGAGGCGTACACTGGCAACAAGCCGTCTGTCTCCCACCTTCGCGTCTTCGGATGCAAGGCCCACATTCACATTCCAGATGAGAAGCGTCGCAAGCTGGATCCTAAATCTCTGGAAGGGGTTTTCCTAGGCTACGTCGAGAACAAGCAGTCATACTACGTTCTCGACAGGAAATCTGGGCGCATCTACGAGTCTAGAGATGTTGTATTCGACGAAGGACCAGGCTCTCCCTCTGACCACGTCATTATCGATCCTGACGACACCTTCGATGTCTCCTCCTCTCCTGACATCACCATCTCTCCCTCTCCTCACGACACTCCACCTGCGGCTGAAGCTGGCAAGGATGAGTCGTCAGAAGCATCTCCGGATGTGGAAGACGGGGATTCTAAGTCGGATGAAGTCACTGTGCGTGCACCCTCTCATTCTTCTAAGGATGACGTTGCATCTGCACCTGCTGCAGACCGTGGACCGGTTACTCGTGCACGTGCTCGTCGTGTTCCTGCACCTAGCGGAACAAGGCAGCCGTATCCTGTTCCTATCCCTCCTCCTGAACTCCGTCGTTCAACTCGCAGTCGCAAGGCGCCTGATCGTGACGACCACCCCAAGTTTAACTTGGACTCACGTGACAAGGCATCTATCCAAGCTGTTCAGGAGCTGAAGGAGGCAGAACAACAACAGGATCAGCACTCAGACGTACCGGAGACTCCAGAGGACGACGAGAACGACGACTTCCACGATGCCGCAGACGTCAGCTTCACCGCCGACCAGCACGCCCTCAGAGCCTCTCTAGACGAGCCGCCTCAGACCTATGCTCAGGCTATGGCGCGTCCAGACGCTCTTGAGTGGAAGTTGGCTTGCGTTGCTGAACTTCAAGCTTTTGTCAAGGCTGAGCTCTACGACGAAGTTCCCAAACCACGTGACCGCACACTTGTCGACTGCCGTTGGGTCTTTGCCATCAAGCGAGGACCAGACGGCGAAATCGTGAAGTACAAGGCACGTCTTGTGGCCAAGGGCTTCACGCAGGTCGAGGGCGTCGACTACACCGAAACCTTCGCGCCAGTATCCAAATTCACCTCCATCCGCGCTATTCTCGCCATCGCTGCCCAGGAAGACCTCGAGGTTCACCAGATGGACGTCAAGTCTGCCTTCCTCAATGGTCAACTCTCTGAGGAGATCTACATGAAGTGTCCTCCTGGCTTCCAGGCCGATGATGCAGTCGTTTGGAAGCTAAAGAAGTCTCTCTACGGGCTGAAGCAGTCTAGCCGTGAATGGTACAAGCGTCTCTCCAAGGAATTTGCCGACTTAGGTTTCACCCGCTCTCAGCACGACCACGCCGTCTTCTACAAGAAGGAAGGTCCTCACTTCGTCATCTGTGCCGTCTACGTCGACGACATGCTCCTGGTCTGCAAAGACCTTAATCTTATCAACCGTCTCAAGCGTGACTTTAAGGCTCGCTTTGAGATGACCGACCTGGGCGAAGCTCGATGGATCCTCAACATGGAGATCATCCGTGACCGTCTCAGGCGCACACTCGAGCTGTCCCAGAGACAGTTCTCTAAAACGATTCTCGATCGCTTTGGTCTTGCCGACTGCCGTCCAGTTTCTACTCCGATGGATGCGAACAAGCTCGTCAAGCTCACCGAGGCCGAACCCGAGGTCGACATCAAGGTCTACCAGTCTATGCTTGGTTCTCTGATGTATGCCATGATTGGAACACGTCCCGACCTTGCGTATTCAGTGGGCGTACTCAGCAAGCACGCAGCTACTCCAGGCCGTGACCACCTCCTCGCTATCACCAGAGTCTACCGCTATCTTCAAGGTACCAAAGACCTCCGTCTCACGTACCGTGGTTCCACCTCGCAGGAACGTGACTCCATTGCTCCTGATCTCATTGGCTATGTCGATGCAGACTGGGCTTCTGACGTTGACGACCGTCGCTCTATTACTGGGTACGCTTTTATGCTCTCAGGCAGTGCGATTAGTTGGTCTTCCAAGAAGCAGCAATCAGCCGCTCTCTCGAGCACTGAGGCTGAGTATATGGCTGCCGCTCATGCTGCTAAAGAGGCCATATGGTTACGTTCTTTCCTTATCGAAATTGGCCGCCTTACTCCCAACTACGCTGTCCCTCTCCTCATCGACAATCAGTCCGCTATCGCACTCATCAAGAATCCTGAGCACCACGAGCGCACCAAGCACATTGCAGTGCGTTATCATTTCACTCGGGACGTCTACGACGAAGGCAAGATCATCCCGGAATACGTACCGACCGGAGATCAAGTTGCCGACGTAATGACCAAGGCTCTCGCACGGGTGAAGCACCATCGCTTCTTGTTGGGTCTGGGGCAGTTGTAAGTCCACACCCGCTGAGTGGGCGTGTTGTAATTCGATTTCTCGACGTTCATCGGGCATGGACATTATTATTTCGTTTCGCGCGTGAGCGCTTCCTTTCTTATTCAGGCAATCGCCTTTGTGGCGTTCCTATACAGTTTTGCTTACCTAAGCGCGTCGCACATCGAGCGCCGCGCGTCGTGTCGACGACCTCAGTTCTCTCGCTATCGTTCGAGGTTCTGAGGTACGCCGTTTTATACTCTTTCATGCTTGTATACAATAGGACTCATGTAACGTAGTTTAGCTTCGCTTTCCGCGTACTTTACAGGTCCGTATACGTCAATTTATAAGTTCTCTCGCTATCGTTCGAGGTTCTGAGTTTAGCTTCGCTTTCCGCGTACTTTACAGACGGTGCCGCTCGTAACCCCACAAAAGTTTGCAGGTCAGTAGATACACTTTGTGAATTTGCGCACGCCTCACCGTAAGCTGTGAGCTGCAATTGGTACCACTACGATGAATGATCCTACAGTGTATGTTTAGTATTGCAGACATTGTACTAGCGGAGTGTCAACACTTACCGTAGACAACCGTTTGGCACAGTACCTCGACGAAAGTGAACAGCAGTGTTACCTGCGAGCTAGAAAGCATGATATTGGACGGTGCTCTTGAGATCCGAGAAGGACAATTCAAGTGCCAGTAAATATCACAGTGTAAGGAGTGAGGTCGAGCCTGCATCAAGTTGGTACATGAGCTGCGTGATTTATACTAGTGGGTCCGTTAACGTTCATCAAGGCAATGATTGACTTCAGGTAGCAAGTCGCATTTGTCGCACATGATGAAGAGCGTGAGTCATGGTTTCATCTTACACAGTGAAAATGCAAGCTTGCCGAGTACCTTCATTTAGAATCCCACCTTCCACGGGGCTATTCTCTTCTCAGCATGATAGTAGATGGGGAAACCTGAGCGATGCTATCGGCACTGAAAGATGTAATGCCCATCAGCATCTTCTTTGCTGCGGTCATGCAGATACAATTACTCACCTCTCATGGAAAGCGTCTACACTCCACTGAAAGCACCCGTTAGAGCGTTCTCGTCAGTGTGAGAATGCAGATAGAAGCCTGAAGTATCGCTGGCGTTACGACTGGCGGTGATCGGTCTGCAAGAGAAGCCATGAGAACATGCTCACCCAGGACAAGGAGGGGTCGGGACATTGTGCGGCGGTTGGGACCAGGAAGTGGGAGAGAACGAGCGGAAAGTTGTGTCGCGTTGTGAGCAGCACGGGGAATATATAAACCGTTATTGGGATGCATGATACGTCCCTGCTGCAGAGTCAATAACCCTGATTTGCCTTATGGGACACTTCCTGACCATTTGCCAGACGTATTTACCTACCCCTTTCCATGACCAATCCGTCCTCTCCTTAGGCCTACGAGTCAACCACCACATCCTCTTCAGATTCCCAATACAAGTCCACAAATTGCACTGCCTTCACCCTGTGGCCAAATCACTTCGTTATACACATTCCTGAGTCCGATTCGTCGCTTGTACTACACTGATGTCTATGGCCCGCACAGAGATATGTGGTGACTGCCAACATCTGTAACATCCGCTAGCAGCATCGGTTGAATGGAGGCAACCTAATCCTTATCAGAAGCAGAACACATGCTGGAGTGAGTATTGGCGACGAGTGTGGAAGAGCAGCGGCCTCCGGGTGATCGTCGGGAGTTGACAAGGATCATGATCAGAGCTGGGTACATACCCTGTAGTGGGGGGCAGTTCGATTGTCAAAATCGAGTAATAATAAGCGTGATAGAATGCCTACCGCAACTTGTACATGTACCCCTGTATAGATGTCGCCAAGTGTCCCACAGGGAAGATGAATGAAGGCACCGACAAGGGCTATTATCTAGATCATCAGACATCGAGATCAAGAATGAGTAGATGTTTTTGAAGTTTTGACGTGGTACTTACGGAGGATATACAGTATATCACACCTGATTCAACGACTAAGATCGCGATACGTGTTATCTTGCTAGTTGCGCTCGTTGCTCCGAAATTGATCACTGCGGATTTGCGATATCGCCTGAGTAGCAATAAAACTTGGTTATAAGCCTGCTGACAGCCCATAGACGCGAATACAATGACAAGAGTACTGACCATGCCCAGATCCAAATGACAATCGTCGTGCTCATGTTCGTGAGCAGAGAGAAAACATTGGTTGCCACTTGACCGATGTTGAGCCCTGCTGCAAGAGGCCCTTGAGGGTGGTCCTTCGGCTGACTTGTCGTATTGAGCATAATACGAACAACGATCGTTGCAACAACTGATACTAAATGGATGATCAGTGCTTATTCTTGTCGTTGGAGGCAAGAGAAAGACACTGACAACCAGTTAGGCCTAAACTCAAGTACGGCGCTATGAATATCATCTTCGAAAAGTGGAATCGACAGAGAACAGTCATCCTCCACACGACAACGCCATCAGCGAAGACATCTACGAGAATTATTGTCAATGAAGCTGCATGCGGTTCTAGCTATACTTACAGTTTAATAAAACCGCAGCGCTAAGCAATTCTCTATATCCCGTGTCGTCAAATAAGTGAGAGGGAGTCAGCTGGGAGAACGCTGAACAAACGTAGACGGCCAAGTAAGCTGTGGAGAGTCCAAATATTAAAAGTGTGATTGAGAATATAATGGCATTTGCTCGCATAACGAGACCGTGCTTGCTAAAACACGTCAGTGCTCACAGACAGTCAGTGTACGATGTAAACATGCCTCAAGCTGCGTGCCGCTACGGCGACTGTCGTGACAAAGATGCCTAGACAGCATTAATATCAATCACTACCCATGCCAGTGTACGAGTGCAAATGAAATCACCGTAAGTAAGTGCCTGGCACAGCACAGCTATAATTGAAAGTACGAGTTGGGACTCCGGGAGCTGCGCCATTGGAATATCGTTAGAGCGGGTCGGGCGAAGATGGAAGGAGCAGACGGTGGGTGAAGTAGTACAAAGGATGGTGAGGTAAAGGATAGTACGTCCGACTTAGAATTAGCCTGTCCTGTCCTCATCACCATCATCATGACCGTGACGATGCATCGATAAACAAGACAGCGGCGAACTAGGAGCGTTGAGACGGTCAGATTCCGGCACACTAGTTTGTGTCAACTTCTTGTTACGTATCATATGTCGTAGGAGCATTCTTGTGGAGTACGTCCAAGTTCAGCAAGTGTGCCCACGGTTGAGGAACTGAGAGAACCAAAGTAATGTTGTATTCGATCGTCAGCAATTGTTGGCAAATAAGGGAAATCGGTTTACTTACTCACTTGTAGCAAGCCAAACAAAGGGGGAAGAGAAAACAGAAAGGAACGCGTTCCGGGGAATTCCCTCAGAGAAAAGTTGCTAGCATCGACAATATTTTTATTTATGATCATCTGCACTGTCAGTGGCCAAAGCACATCAGTGCAGTGCTCGTGTATGAAAATGGACTATTGTGCTGAGAGCTTACCCAGATATCCAACCACCTGATAGCAAGAAAGTCAGCATAGTGGTACTTAGTTGGTTGCTACAACCCACGCCCGCCGTGTAGAATTCGCTCGAGCTTTGATTTGGATAACGTAAGCATTGAGCGCTGAACATTGTGGCGTTGATAACAGGCGTCTAAATGTCTTCACGGGCCCGTCCTTATTGATCTGAGAGTGACTTGTATTTTTCTCGTCCACTTCCCATCCGTTCCAAACTGTCGCGAAAAACTCTTGCACGACTTCTCGCGAAAGACAAGTCTGCAGGGGACATGGGTAAATCCGAGATAGCATCTTGGGTTGCCTCTACCTCCTACGCGGACGATGGCGAATCTGGCGGCACTTCAGGACTGCCCGAATGGAGAAGAGAGTCGATACTTAGCGATTGGCCAGCAGCACTACAGGGCGCACAAAAGCGGCTGCTGACCAGCAGTACGAAAGTGAGGGAGCAGTTCCTAAAAGAGGAGTTATTCTTCATAGCAAAGCACGGAGGTACGTGATTGACTTCTTACGGCGTAACTTCATCATATGAACCCCAATGTACCGAAGACCTTACTTTGTCACAGACGTTGGATATCTTCCGGCTTCTTACATTGACGTACCCTCGATATGTTGACGCCGCGTCAAGGGAGGCTGTTGAGCTCGTCGGGACAGAACTAATCAGGCGAGACGAGTTGCGCGGTACACCAGAAGGTGATGTGGACGAGATCAAGCTTGGTGTTACCGAGCAGATTGTGGCATGGTTATCTCATGAGGCGGGGCTATTCGCTAAACGGCCAGGGTACGTCCCCGTATATCGCTGCGTTGGTAGTTCACTAATATCTCGACCATTAGCGCGTATCCTTCAACCGACATGTTAGTATTACTCAGTTGGCTATGCGGTATATATTCCACATGCCTGAAGTACAACTCGGAGTTCACCTCAACGTCTACTTGGACCTTGCTCATCTCTGCAATGGCGACACTACTCGATCTCCTTTTGGATAACGCGACCAAGACTAAGTCATCCGTACAGAAAAGTGCACTTGTCAGATCTCGAAGGGCTCTACGATCTGTACGTCCGCATATTTACGAGAATAAATAAGGCATATTCTAATGTTTCTAAGCATCCGCAACATCTTCCGACAGTTATAAGAACTCTCATCGCTAATGGCAAGACATCGTCAAACCCGCTGTCCTCTGTTCCCCTGGTTGGCACCGCCATAGACGTTAAGCTGAGGCTCAAAAACGTCAAGGACACTACTTCCACTTCTATCGACACAGACCTCAAGGTGAGTTTATCTACGGTCACATCAGTAAATGCGAATGCTAAGATTTTCCGAAACCAGGCAGAAATCTTATCGTTTTACGGGAATACTGTTCTCATGTCAAGATCTCCAGTTCGGTCACACATCACAGTATGCAATAATATCCCGCCCAGTTCAGCACAGTCATTCACTACGGAGTATAGACCTCGCTGCGCGACTTCATCAATACCTCAGTCACTGAAGAGGATCTCGAGAAGACCGTTCTACCTATCATGGAGAAGGCTTTACTCAGATCACCGGAGATATCGTTAAGTGGTCAGTGGCGTTTCTCAATAAAACACGGCATCGACTCACTAACGGGCTGCGTAGTGATATCGAGCTTCTTTTCTGCCTACGCCCCTCCATTGAGCAGCCAGCTTTTCCGCCGTCTTCTGACACCATGTCTTAACAACGCCCGATCGTCAAATGCTGTTACAAGAGCATCGTCCGCCGACTTGTTTCACGCGATTATCAACAAAGTTCAAGACGACGCGGATGCTACGTTTACTCTGAACGAGATTCTCAGTCTGCCCAAGGCTGGTAAAACCTCAGGCGCTGATCATCGCGTCGTGTTGTACACTATGGTCGGATATATATCCCCAGCTCCAAGGTCTCGTCAACACTCGTACAGTCTGTTTGCCCCCTTCTGGCAAAAGAGTCTCACGAGGCCGCTGTTCTTGCTTTGGCGGAATCGACAACCCCGCATCTGGTATACTCTTTGCGAGAAGGTCCCTCCTTGTCTTCTGAAGTTACTACGTTGATAGCTAAAAGCATGAACGACTCGAAGCCTCTTATCCGACGTGCGTTCTGCTTGCTAGTAGGAAACGCGCTATGGCAACTTGACTCTGTCTCATCCGAATCATCAAAGGCTTTGGTGAAGGCCATACTACCCAGCTTTGACACAAATCTCAAGACCGTCGCGGGCAACCCTACTTCGCTACCTGCAGGTCCTCTTGAAGGTTACATTGCTACAGCTGTGCTTCTTGGCCCCGTCCTTCGAGGCGGGCAGTTCGGTATGTCGATGTCTATTCTAGCGGCGGCGATCGGTTAACATGTATTTCAGATGATCTAGTTTCACGCAATCCCCTCTTACAAGGTCTTTTGGCAACCGGGTCGAAGCCGTCGTTTTTGCTGTGGGAGAAGGTTTACCAGAAGCTTGTGGACCCGCAAGATGAAAAGTGGCTTCTTCGTTCTGCTGAGGCTGTATTCGCGTTCCACAAGGACGAGCTGAAGAAGTCAGCAGCTGCACAGTACGTGATGTTCCTTGCCTCCTTTGAGATACCGACTCACAGATGGTCTATAGAGCTGCATTCGGAAACGTCTTCCTGCATCTTGCTGTTCAGAGCAACTCTGTAGAAACTCGCCGTTTAGCTGTTACCTCGTTATCGCAACTCGCTCGTCAAGTGCCAAGCCTGATCGGTCCAGTAGTGTCAACTTCGCTCTCTGCGTATCTATTGAAACCGAAGGCGTCTGCGAAAGCCGATGGAGCGGAAGAAGCATCGTCAAAGACGATCAAGGCCGACGCTCGATTATGTGCATTTTTGTTGACTTGCGGCGGTGTAGGAGCTGAGACCGACCAGTCTGCACGCGAGGATTTATTGATCGACCTTGCAGTTCTCAGTCATCATCCTTCGTTAGGTATTCATTTCGCACCTGATGACCATGATGCGGGGTTCTGATATGCCCATCATTTTAGCCACTGGGTCTCGCATTCCCTGGATTGAATTATGCCAAGCTATAGGGATTGATCCACACGATCTCGTCGTCGCGCACCTTGACCGGCTGCTGAGGCTGGTACTGGAAGCGTCGAAGGTAGGTAGCCTACCAATCAACCCTTTTCCGGGCATTGACATGTATCGACAGGGCGACGCCCGCGGATTCGTTGAAGCTAGTTATCGAACTATCACTACCTTAACATTCGTGGCCCCAGAACAGGTTATTCCACAGCTCTTAGCTCAGGTCCAAAAGGATGTCAGCTCGGTAGTGGCAGATGCTTTCACCGACGAGGATCTAGCCATATGGGCCCATTCGGAGGCCACACCATATATCGACGGTCAGTCGAACTTGCCAATTCTACCAGAAATAAGGTGTAGATGTTGATGACTATCGTCCAGTTCTTGCTGCCAAGAAGCCTGTTGAAACGCAGAAGAAGGGCAAAGGCTACAAGGATGCTCAGTGGGAGGCCGAGGTTCGAAAGTCCCTCGCTGAGAAGAAGAAGAACGCTGGTGCATCGACGCTGTCGAAGCAAGACCAGGCCCTTGTTCAAGCGCAGCTCGAGAAGGAAGCTGTTATTCGCCGCAACGTAGAATCCGTGAAAGCTAACCTGCTTCGCGGACTTCAATATGTAGAAGCTATTGTCGCTGCAAGATCGCAAGAGCTGCAGTTACACTTGTCCGCAATTGTCAATATACTCTTGAACGGCGCGTTTGGAAAAGCTATCACGTTGATTGGGGACTCGTCGTTCCACACCTATGTCGTGCGTATCGGTTATAACTCTCTTAAAAGCAGGTCTCATTATTGCTTTCAGAGGTTGGCAGAATGTTGTTCAAGCCGGATCGGCTCTTTCAATAAGTGGATCGGAATCGCTACCCTACGAAGCCTCGGCGTACCTGCCATCCCGGATGAACTGCAAGCAGAACCCATCAATCGTGAGTAGTAACACGTTCAGACTTTCGCCCACCCTCTCTCATGTGCTATTAGTCTTGTTATTGCGCGTTTTGCATCGCTTGCGTTTCTTGGCAGAACAGTCGACCTTCGATGTGGCGACATACGCGTACCTGTCCCCACTACTTCAGCAGATCCTCCGACAGGGTGGTATTGGCCTCACTGAGGAGGACGATCCTCTCGAACAAGTTGCTTTAGCCCTCGACATAGTCAGTTTCCATAGCGGCGAATGTAAGTGGGTTTACTAAATTATGATTACGCCCGCTGACCCACTCAGTCTCCAATCCCGCCTTCCCAAGGAAGGAAACACTGGAAACACTTCTGCTTGTCATTCGCCAACAACCCAAGTTGTCGAAAGAGGCTTCTTCAGCTCTCATATCCATAGGGCAAGCTATCCACGAGACAACTAGTGATAACGAACTCAATGTTCTTCTGCGCGGCACATTGAACCAAGAAGTCTACGTGCGCAACTCATGCTTGCAGACGCTCCAGGTATGCAGCCTGCCACTATCCATGGTTCTATGACTCACGCTACCCAGCCTTTCGATTTAACGGACCTGGATTGGTCAGCAGAATTGTGGATTGCCTGTCATGATAACGACGAGCAAAATGCCCGACTAGCGAATCATCTATGGGAAGACAACGGACTTGACGTTCCGGAGACGTATCTGAACGACCTGGCACCTTTCTTAGGTATGGTTCACGTTGACATTCATCTTTCTTCGACTCATTTTCTGCAGAACACGAGAATTCGTATGTCAGAAACAGCACTGCTACTGCTCTTGCAGACGCTACCGAGCACTGGCCCAAGACGGTGGGTGCAACGCTTTCGACGTTAGAGGAGATATATCGCGAGAAGGTATGTGTATGAAGTATTGATTGCAGCCTGGGTGCTGACATACCACAGGCAAAAGTCTTGGCCCCGGAGTTCGACCAATATGTGAGTGAGGATATTGTGTTGTTCTGATGACGCTAAAACTCTGAGCCTTACTTGTAGGGCATGGTGATTGCCTCAAGCATTGATCGTGCGGACCCTTGGCCTACGCGTACAGCTCTCGCACGGACATTCGAGCTTCTGGCGCCCTTCTTCACCGAAGCAGACATAGAGCCGTTCTTCCAGTTCCTGATCAACGATCAAGCCTTAGGTGACCGCCATGCAGATGTGAGACGAGGAATGCTTCAGGCAGGAACAGCTGTCATCGACCTCCATGGCTCAATCCGACTAGCTGAACTCATCGCGATATTCGAGCACTACCTCGCTCGTGTTGACCCAGCTGATGAGACGTCGGATTACATTAAGGAGGCTGTCGTTATTCTGTTCGGCCGCGTCGCCAAACATTTGGACCCCAAGGACGCTCGAGTGGCCCAAATTGTGGAACGTTTGATCGAAGCTTTGAGTACTCCGGCGGAGCAAGTGCAGATTGCAGTTTCCGACTGTTTAGCTCCCTTGATTCGTACTATCGGAACGTCGTCTGGTGATCTTATTGATCGACTATTCGACCAACTGCAGAATGGAGAAAAGTATGCGGCTCGTAGAGGCGCTGCTTACGGCCTCGCCGGTGTAGTCAAGGGCGCCGGCATCTCCTCCATGAAGGACTTCAAAATCATCGACCGACTGCGCGCTGCCACCGAGGACAAAAAGCGTTTCGAACCGAGACAAGGAGCTATGTTTGCATTCGAGACACTCTCGAACGTATTGGGCCGCTTGTTCGAGCCCTATGTCATACACATCTTACCCCTGTTGCTGACGTCCTTTGGAGATTCCACCGCCGATGTTCGGGAAGCCACGCATGATGCTGCGAGGGTGATTATGGGCAATCTCTCTGGCTTCGGTGTTAAGACTATCACACCATCACTCCTTTCTGGCTTAGACGATAAACAATGGCGGTCGAAGAAAGGATCTATTGAACTTCTCGGCATGATGGCGTATTGTGCTCCCAAGCAACTGTCGCAGTCGTTGCCAGTTGTGATACCTCAGCTCACAGAAGTGCTCACCGACTCCCACGCCCAAGTCAGGGCCGCTGCCAACAAGAGTCTCAAACAATTCGGTGAAGTGATCAGCAATCCCGAAATCCAGTCTTTGGTGCCCATCTTCCTGAAGGCCATGGTTGACCCGGCCAAGACCCAGAATGCTTTGACGTCATTATTGAAAACGTCGTTCATGCACCAAATCGATCATTCATCGCTGGCTTTGGTAGGTACCCACTTCATCGCGCCCATATTTTGCTCATCGCACTCTAGGTCGTCCCTATTATCGAAAGAGGCCTCAGAGAACGAAGCGCAGACACAAAGAAGAAGGCAGCTCAGATCGTAGGCAACCTTGCCTCCCTTACCGATACCAAGGACTTCGTCCCTTACCTGTCCGAACTCCTCCCTCTGGTGCACGTTGTGCTCGTTGACCCGGTACCGGAAGCTCGCGCGACAGCTGCTAAGTCCCTGGGCACTTTGGTAGAACGGCTTGGAGAAGTCCATTTCCCTGACCTGGTACCCAACTTGCTTCGCACTTTGAAGACAGATACCTCAGGTGTTGACAGGCAAGGTGCCGCTCAAGGTCTCAGTGAAGTACTTGCTGGTCTCGGGATGGAGCGCATGGAAGGCCTACTCCCTGATATCATCGCCAACGCTCAGTCTCCACGAAGCACAGTACGTGAAGGCTTCATGTCGTTGCTTGTCTTCCTTCCCGCAACATTCGGAACACGCTTCGCCCCACATCTCCCGAAGATCATCAGCCCCATTCTGAACGGCCTGGCGGATGTTGAAGACTATGTTAGGGAAGCTGCAATGCGTGCTGGTCGCATGATAGTCACCAATTACTCAACCAAAGCTATCGACTTATTGCTTCCTGAATTGGAGCGTGGTATGTTTGATCCTGGATGGCGTATCCGAGTGAGTGTACACTCTCAACGAGTACTTTCTGCTTTCTAACACCGAACACCTCAGCAATCTTCAATCACGTTGGTTGGGGAGCTATTGTTCAAGGTCTCCGGTATTAGCGGAAAGGCGGAGATCGAAGAGGAAGAGGAGGCAGAGGACACCGCACTCGCCGAAACATCCAAGCGTGCACTGGTCGAAATCCTTGGCGCAGAACGCCGCGATAGGATCCTTTCAGCCCTGTATCTTACGAGACAAGATGCTGTCAATGTCGTGCGCCAGTCAGCCGGTCATATCTGGAAAGCTTTGGTATATAACACACCGAGAACAGGTATTGTCACCAACTTTCCTCCCCGTTTTCGTTTACCGACTGTTCTTTCACAGTCAGAGAGATATTACCACAGCTCATCAGCCAAATCATCGATCTTCTCTCGAATGATGAAGCTGACCAACAGGAGGTATGGAGATCACTTTATTTCTCCGAGTCTGGGTATTGAGCTCTCTACAGACTGCTGCTCGAACAACGGCTGAGTTGTGCCGTAAATCGGGTGACAAGATTCTCGCCGAAGTCGTTGCAATTCTCCGTAGCAAGTCGACTTCTCCAGATGCCCGGGTGCGGGCTGGAGTTTGTTTGACGTTATCCGAGCTCATGTAAGTGTCGCAACCGAGAGCTTGTGCACTGATTGTTGACTGTCCTCATTATTAGGCAAAACACCTCGGACACTCAACGAGACGCTCAGGAGGACGAAATTATCACAATGGTCCGAATGTCGTTAGTAGACGACGAGGACGTGGTTCGTTCTGCTGCTGCTCAGGCGTTCGATGTTTTGCAAGAACATATTGGTGCCAAAGCCATCGATCAGACAATACCGACGTTATTGGAGGCCCTCCGCCAGCCTGGCCAGAGCTCTGGCACTGCTCTGCAAGCCCTTCGCGAGGTTATGAGTGTGAGTAACTCATCAGTGCATGAAAGAGAATTGGTCCTTAACAAGTCCTTAGGTTCGAGCTTCAACGGTATTCCCGGTCCTCATCCCCACGCTTACGGCTATCCCTATGACCGTATTCAATGCTCGGGCACTTGCATCGTTGGTTTCTGTGGCCGGTACCGCGTTGAGTAAACGCTTGACCGTGATCCTCAATGCTCTTGTCAAGGTTATGGAGACGCAACCCCTTGATGAAGACGAAGAGCTTCATGCAGCGGTCGACGAAGCTCTACATGCGCTTCTAGAATCTATCTGCGACGCAGAGGGTTTGAACACGCTCATGTTACTCCTCCTCGGATGGTGAGTGTAGACTATTACCAAACCGGTCTGTTGCTGACGTTGATCATCATATTAGGGCCAAGAGCGATAGTGTCGAACGCCGTGTAAATGCCTGCAACATTGCCGCAATCTTCAGCGAAGTCACAGAACTCGATACGTCTCTTTATCGAGTGGACTGGATCAGACAGTTCATCTCTCTTCTTGATGACCCTCAGGTTGCAGTGCACACGGCTGCCTTGCACGCGCTGGATGCATTCGTCAAGTCAATTCCCAAAGATGAGCTCGAGCCACTTGTTGTCACTCTCCGCCGTACTATTGAGGGTACTGGAGCACCGGGGCGACCTGTACCTGGCTTCAGTCTACCGAAGGGAGTCGCTCCCACCGTTCCCATCATCATCGCTGGCCTTACCACAGGAAGTAACGAACAACGTGAACAAGCTGCCTATGCTATCGCAGATCTTGTCGAGCGCACAGAAGAGAGCGCTATCAAGCCCTTCGTCGTCCCATTCACTGGTCCTCTCATCCGTGTGGCGACTCAGGCAGCTACCTACCCACCAGGCGTCAAGGTCGCAATATTGCAGGCTCTTGCGGTCATGCTACAGCGAATCCCTCTGTTTGTCAAGCCGTTCTTCCCTCAGCTTCAGCGAACATTTGTGAAGTCAGCGAGTGACCCATCTAGCCTGGCAGTTCGGCTCAAGGCGGCACAGGCCCTGGGCATCCTCATGAAGAACCAGCCCAGAGTGGATCCCGTAGTCACCGAGCTCATTACCGGAGCGAAAAGTAACGAGGACGCAATTGCCAGCAGTCTGGTGCTTGGTTTGGCTTACGTGGTTCAAAATGCGAAGACTAACGTCGGGGAGAAAGCGAGAGAATCTTGCGTAGAGCTGGTAGCGGACGCTTTCAAAGAAGGTCACGAGGACAGCTATGTCCAAGCTATAGGTGCCTTATTTGCGTCGTTATCGATCTTCCCTGATCTTGTCAAGCCCATCGTACAGTACGTGTCCTCACCTCAGATTCCTAACCTTAATCTGACCCCATTTTAGGAATTATCTGCTGGGTGGCACTCCCGCCTCGCCCGTTTCATCTCATTGCATACTCGCTACTCTTACGCTCCACGAAGATGAACATGACATTCCGAACGTGTTCGTGCAATTATCCGTGCTACCAAGTATAACGCAGAAGATTACCGAGAGTATAGCTAACGAAAAGCCAACAATCTCTCGCCCGGCGCGGGAGGCAAAGGAGCTGATTAAAGTCCTTCTTTAGTGTTCTCAAACCATACTTTGACATTGTAATTTTACTCCAACCTTTACCATCGCTATGTAGCAGTTATACATACCAGCTCGAGCATTACGTGCCTTGTTATACCATCATACCATCGCAATGAAATCAAGGAGCTAAAGATACGAGCATACGTACGATCTTCGGACCGCCCATATAGTATCCATCCGCAAGCTTCGAACCTCAATCACTAGTCACTGACGTGCAATGCTTTCATGATCTGTTCAAGACCATGATTGCCTCCGAGCCTATGGATTTCATCATATACTTGTTTCTCCAGAGTTGACATAACGGAGCGAGTGTAAGCGAAGGACTGGGTATGATCTCGCAGATAATTGATTGTATGTTTCTTTAGTGTCGGTGTCGTTGGACGTTTCTGTAGCACGTCTATAGATGGTGTGAGCGTTGTGTTTCTAGGACGAATCACTTGATAATTCGTACTGAGAATCTGCCTGCTAGAAGGATCTGAACGTATGCCATGCACGACGGGAAACGAGAATTTTCCTTCGGTGAGATCTTCTGCAAAACCTTTGTTGGACGTATACTGTGGAACCAATTTACGTGATCCGGGAATCCTGGTCAAGGAAACTAAATTACTTACTTCTGTGCTTTGGAGATTCATATAATCGTCTCTGATCTGAAAGTATACTCCAAATAGATTAACCAGAGGCACGTAGTCGCTATCAAGACATCTTAATACACATTCGTGGCTGTAAGTCTTCTTGGAGACTCACACGTCAATATTTGTCGTTGCGCAAGCCATCATGAGCTTTACTGCCACACGAAACAAACCTCCGGTCTCTATCATACGGATCAAAAAGGAGTACGCAGTAGAATACTTGAACGAGTTGGCTTACTGTTGTTGACCATTGCGATATACTCTTCTTCGGTAGGACACTGTAGAGAATCTCGCCACAGTAGCTCCAGGCCTTGTCCCCGATGAAGTGATAACAGTTCCTCTGTTTAACGTCAGAACATCACCGTAGAAGTCGAACTGAACACCTTCGACCCACCTGTTACAATCTTATCCATTTCAGTATGCTCGATCACCCGTTTAACCGATTCGGGCTGAACCACCATAGTTTCGACATCAGCCCGCAGAGCAAAGAGTTGCTGGTAAGCAAGAAAGTATGCATAGTTTGCAGAGTTGATCGTCTGTGGTATGCCATATATCTTGTGTGATACTATACGACTTCAGCCATTTCACATGCATATTTTCATTTCGTAACTGACCTGGAACGCCTCGGCGCAGCTGGGCATCATCTTCGATGTCATCCACACTACAATGATAGGTAAGCTGGGTAACCATCCGTAGTGATGAACGTACAGAAGACTAGCATTGTGCAACATGCTGATTACGCGGGATATTGTGATTAATTTGTCTTCTGGTACTTGCAGCCACGCGTTGAAAGCAGCAATCATTTGGCCACGAATGTCCTTCCCAGGAACTGAGCTAATATGCGTGTAAGGCTCTAAGAGTGCCTGTGAAAATGAAAAGCATTCAGTAGAAGTAGTACTCTGCCAAGAAGTCGTGTTGCCTTTTCGTTGCTCTCGGACCATTCCGATGCCTTGGCCAATACGTCCAACACATTATATCGCATGCCTTCAGCCATTATTCTGCGATAACGTATCGCGGTTTGTAAACAAGGCGATATGTGGTGTAATTTAGGGTGTCAGAAAACTGAGATCGTGGTACTTGAAGAAGCGCAGTAGATGCTGTGCACTGCGGCAGCCTGAGCTATGTCAAGTGAAAGGCGCCCGATGACATGCAGTGACCCAGTATAGAATGCCTATTAGGGCAATGTTCGCTCTTCTCCCTCAGGCTTGTGATCGTCCTCTTGAGGTCGGCAACATAGCTGTTATAGCTGCGGTAGGGTCCTTGAGAGTTATTACCCGCCTTGATCGATTGCGCTGCTTAGTTTGACGAGTCTACTGCAAATCACTGACAGTCGAGTACTTCGACTTAGTATTAGTAGAAGTGCAAGTCAGGTAGCATACGGCTTTTGGCGTTCAATGTTGAAGTACTGAGCTAGAATGCTCTGTATGATTGGCCGGGTGCCCTACTGCCGGCAAACTAATAATACAACATATTGCTAAAGAACGAATGGCAAGAGAAGGCAAATTAGCTAGCATAGCTGGCCAAGAACGAAAATACTTTAGAACACGCAAAGCGAAAAATACACATAAATAGTCGTGAATGTCGTCAAGAAGTGTCCAATGCACTCTAAGATCCATCAGTCGCAGAGGTACTTCTCATCGCTTGGACTGTGGCCGCACATTGAAAAGCGTTCTACGGAGCTGCAGCTGCAGCTGTTGACGTAGGGAATTACTGCGCGAGGGCCACGCAGAGTCCAGAGGGGATACCGGTGAGAAACGACTCCGTGACTATAATGAAACAGGTTAGCAAGACACGAAAGACTGGCAGATCGAGAACGTACATCTGGAGAATAAATACTGAGTGTGGAGTTGGCACTAGACGGGACGTCCGGCAATGGTCTACCAGCACGGGGAGGTCTGCTGATGGGGCTCGCAGACGCTGGGCGACGAATGGATAATGGCTTGATCTCAAGCTCGGTTGAGCGGTTGAGCAACTGCTCATACGCGCTAAGGGGTGGCAACAACAGGTTGCGAGGCTTTCTGCTGCGAACAGAATCAACAGTTCGATCATCAATGACATTGGGCACTGCGGAGCCATTTAGTTCTTCTATGAACTCGTCGAGAGCGTCTTGAGTCTTGGACTGAGTTTCCGAGATGCCCTCGGACAGGTCATCTACGGATGATGCCACTGTTGACTGTGAAAGCTTGCGACCATGCGTGTAAAACGAGTCGTCGTCAAAGATCTCTGAAACAGGCGTACAAGGGGAGCTGCTGGCGCTATCCGGAGACGGCATGGGCCGCGATGCAATACTGGATGTGACACTTCTGTCATCCCATTCCGTCTCAATGGCAGATAGGCTTGGATGGTGAGGGCTTGAAATAGACACCGAGTAGACAGATGGGGTAGAGAGAGCAGGGCTGTGCGAGAAATAGTCATCGTCGACATTCACAGGAATGGAGGCCATGTCCCGTGTAAAATGGGTGGTTGTAGGAGCAAGAGGGCACGACGAATCGAAGGAGGTAAAAACAAATGACTTCTCGTTCCAATCCCACTCAGCAGTGAAAGTGATCGATGTCTGGGGCGGAGAAGGTGTCGGCATTGGGGACGGCGGCAAGTCGAGATGTACGCCGCTGACGAGTCCTCTTCGACGAATCTTCTTGACGTTCCTCCGCACGTTCAACGGTGCAACGGAAACAGCCTGACTGGTCTGACTACAAGGTCAGAGGCACACGGTATGCAGAAAAGCCCAAGAATAAACTGACCAGCCTCGAACCAGTTGCCATTGTAGACTCCTCCAGCCTAAGGGATGCATCTGCCCTGCCTGGGCCGGTCGGCATCTTCCCTAGAGTAGGCGAGTCCATGATGCACCAGGCATTGCCAGTTCCAGACTGGAGGGAACGGTCAGTAGTGCGCAGAGATCGCGCGGCGATCATGTCTAGAGAGTTTTGAAAACGGTGTTTGACGATTGCAGAAGGGGCCATAGCGAAGAAGACAACGAAGATGAAAAAATGAAGAAAAGGTGAAAGAAAAGAACGAAATGGGGGTCGGGTGGCTAGAGGGCACAAGCGTGGCTATTTGCCCCTAAGGCTTTAGAAATATGGAGAGGGAGAACGGTTACACACCTATCAATCGAATGATCGACGTCGCTACGTAGGTATGTTCGTCCATAAGTATCCACCCTTAGACTTCTAGCGCCGTCATTGTGCCAATGTTTTGACGTCCGTATGCCAAACAGTGTGTCCGCGACAGAGCGGCGATGATTCTGGGATGGCGTGGCGGCGGCGCGCTCACGTCGGTTTCAGCAACGAGCTAACAAGCGTACGATGTACCTTGCGAGCACAGAAGACTACGTGCCCTTGGAACGGTAGACCTGTGGGCAGATAAGGTCATCACGTGATCGGAGACATGTCACGAAGGTCAATGATGATGGTAGAAAGCGGAAAACGATCCATCACATATCATTATGAAGTTGACATGTATCTCCAACATCTTTCCCAGAGTCACCCGAGGGCAGGAAGCAGCATGTATCTAGAGCATGCTACTGACATCACGTTCTGCGCGCCATCAAGCATGCCGCAATACGCAACAGGCATCTTTCAAGCTCGTAGCAACGGAAAGTCATATCGATGCAATAGGACACTGCCTCCACTGGCCGACCTATCCGATGGCTTATGAAGTGGAGAAGTGTAGCCACAGATGTTATGGCACGCTGGAAGGGCTATCAACGCATGTTGTGTCAATGTGCGGATCAGGGTCATCTCTTACCTGCGTGCTATTTCTCTCAGATTCTTGACGATACGACCCAAGGACACTTCGTTTGTATTCTCCGCCATTCTGATGACTTCGCCGAGAGCGTTCCAGGTTTGTTTCTCGAGATCATCACGTCTACGCTGAACCGCCGCCTTGGGCTTCTCTGATTTTGCGGGCTCGGGCACTTGATACCTTGGATCGTCCGGCGGGCCATTGGGTTTCCAATGCGCTGTCGGGGTTCTATTAACGTTGACGTGAAGCAGTGAAAGGTTCCGTGTGAGTCGGTTCGCTAGGCCACGGTTATGCGAAGAGTTGTACAATAAGGATAAGGTACCGTCGACTAATCAAGGAACAGTCACTAGCCGTCAGATTCGATTTCCTCGCAAACTCACTTTTCCGGTCCCAGTCATTCATCCAGCCTCGCAGCTGAGGATGCTCTTCTTGGCAGCTAGGATCATAAAGTCTACAAAGCTTGATTGCTGCCTCCTCGAACACTGGCCTCCAGTGCTGTCGAAGGGTTCTCGTGCCACGGCCGGAGTGAAGAGTCGCACTCGCGCTGGCCCTCAGAAACAGCCGGTAGACGCTTTTGAAATCCGCTGGCAAAGCTGGACGTGAAAGCATAGCTAAAGTCATAGAGGGTTCAGAATTAATCATGATAAGTGTCGGCCTTGCATGAAATTCGAAGAGTGGGGATCAGCTCACCGACGTGTTACGAACTTCAGGCTCTGTTGAGTTCAGTGTCCTCTGTCAGAGCATCCGCTCAGGTATACTTGCGGTAGAGTCACTATGACTGAAATACCGTTTTAGATTATGTATATAGATGTATGTGACGATAAGCGGACATAAGTCTCAATTGTGGACAGAACGTACCACTTCTATGCGGCACGATGATCACGGTCGACACTCAGGCTGACTCGGAGGTCTGCCCTGGTCTGCCAGTAAGGCTCTAGCGTTAATTTGCGGAGCGCTCTCACATTACATAAGCCGGATATCCTCAAGAGGCAAATAAACGCTTTTACTTATTACACCACGGGCATTCCCTGATCCGACAGCCCGAAAACGTAATGCATTTTTGATGGGCTTTGTTCCATATCCAGCGACTTTTCTGGGCGGTAAATCTCAGAGGGTAGGTTGACTATTCAACGACTTTTACACAGGTTTTCTCTTTCAACATAGTCAATCTTTGTATTGAGGACATACTGTGTGAGTAACAACTAAATAGGAAACATCTTTGAATGCGACAAAGGCATCACCGGCACTGCCTTCCATATCTAGCCACTCCAGATCCCTCTTGATCACTCCCGATCGCAACCCGGTGAATGGCATACCTTTCGCTTTGACGATAACAATGAGTACTCAAGGTAATTTTGATTGTGCAGTACTATAACTTTATACGCGTAGAACAATGAAAACAAAGTTATGTAGTTGAATGGCTTCTCGCTCGTGTAAAAGTCATGTAAAAGTCGCAGAGTAGGGAACAGAACGCATCGTCTTCACTTGACTATTTCGGGCGGTCGGATCAGGGAATGCCCGTGGTGTTACTCACCGCTTTCGTACTTACCACTGGCAGCCACCGTGGTCAAGGAGCCGGCCTGAGAGCGGCGTGAGGCACGCCATTACAGCGGCCAGTTCTCAAACTTCAAGTACGCCGAAGATATCGCTCATAGCAAGCATACAAGCTAGACTCAGAAGAATTGTTGGAGATGTACCAACAACCAGAGCTCTGAACAAAAACGGTCCCTCGCCTGCTGTGCTCAATAGCTGTGCGTTTCTGTAAGGTCATTATCACTGGCATAACCTCAGGTTAACCTGTGAGTCAAACTGGGCTACTCTGTCTCTCAGCTACTGGCCTAGACTCCTCCGGTGCCTATTACTGCCCTATGAGCGTGTACTGCACGTCGGCGGCTTAGTTATTCTCGGTATCTTCTTTCATAGCTGAGAAGCTCCGACGCCGGGTTGCTTCTTTCATTCTCATTTCAATGATGGTAAGATCTTATATTCGCCCGAACTCCTTGATCATGATTTTGACAGAGCACGCACGTTACCATCACAGGCTTCATGATCTCCTCTCAGGCTACGACAGCTGGAGAGTCTCGCCTACACACTGTATTCTGTAACACTCATGCCTTCATGAGTATTGTGTGCAGGCGAAGTGCATTGCTTCTTAGCGGAAGGCTGCAGTAAGGCACTGCATGCAACTCAAGAAAGAAAATACATCGACCGGGGTGGAAACAGGGCGGGGTGGTAGACACTTGCACGCACTACCCAAGTCAGTCAACGTCATTCTATTCAGCCGCACTAATGAAGGTCAATCTCTCAATGTGGATCGATGCTACTCGAAACTCGACCATATCGGACAGTATCAGACACAGTCTTTGATCTGCATATGAAAGAACATCATGCACGTTCTTGATATCCGCAAGGCAGACGTGTCTCGCTGAAAGTCTATCAGCAGTTTGATGGATTCGGAGACTATGGTGCTATATATCTCATTGTATATGGAGCGCGACGCCGGTTCCCCTTTCACTTCGCCCCTTCTACTTACTGTTTCGTCTTCTCTTTGTTGCGTGTCACTGGCTGACCTCATGTTATCAGAATCTCAGGTAGATCTTTTGTTCTCCTTCGTGGAGGTTCTTTGTCAAACGCTGGCGTATGGTATGAATCAAATACCTGTTGACACTAATCTATGCAAAGCATTGACACGTCTCGCAGGTGTCTTTGTTGCGATAATTCCAATAGCTGCTCACAGCCTAAGGTAAGCTTTGCGTGTGACAGTGTGAATTCGATGCTTACTTGTCAATAGCAAGCAAGGCCTTGCTTTGCGACCAAACGCCGTCATGTTCACGATCACCCTATCCATATTTGTGCTGTCCACGGCTTACTGGGCTGTCTCCGTTGGTTCTCTGATATCAAAGGTCACACATTCGAGCGCGGTCCAAGGGGCAGGAATTCGTCAGATGTTCAACGCCATTATTCTCCTCAGCTGTGAGTAATGAGTGTCTAATTAGAGTTTGTTGGGCGCGCATGAGCACTGCTTATCACGTTCATGATAGATGTCTTCGCCGACGGCGTCGTAGTCTGGAGAATGGGTGTCCTCTGCACGGAGCAGTTCCCCAAGGCAGTACTGAGGATGCCAATCGTAATGCTGGGCCTGACGACCTGTTAGTATCATCTACGGCGTGGCCGAAATCATGTTTTATCACTATTGACACATGCCTATCCGTATAGTGTCGGTTTGCACCACCATTGGCCTACGCATAGCCGTCACTGCATCGCCTGGAGGTACAGTCCCTCGACACTCCGGATTGGCCACCGCTATCGATGTCAGCCAGATCGCGAACCTTATCTTATCACTGCTCACAAATATGACTGCGACCATCGTCATCAGTATCTGGGCATGGTGTGTATTATCCCAAATCTCGACTCGCGATGAGAGAGCTCACCGTACCATCGTATACGCTAGGCGATACCGAGTGTCTATAGCTCTAAATCTCAAGGCAACTAGTGCCAGTACTCAAGTCGAACGCATCATGATTCTTGTGGCAGAATCAGGCGTGGTATACTGCATCTCTTCTGTGCGTACACTAAATAGTACTACGGCACTCTCAACCAACTATGTCATAGATTATAGTTCTTACTGGATCATTTATCCACATCCCTGGCGGAACACTAGGAGACATTTATACAGGTATCCATGTGCAAATGGCGGTCAGTTGTGTATCATGTTGCTCTGTATGTATGCGCTAACCAAATACCTGGTCTTCAGGGCATGTATCCGGCACTGGTCATGATTCTGGTCCAGCATCAGCGGTCTTCACAGACTCTCGTCTCTACGGCTCAACTCGACAACAAACTGAATGTCAATTTCACTTCGAGCAAGACCGCTCCACTTGGATCACTCAGGTTCTCCGATGGCCCTGCGGCTCAATCTCGCACTGGCAACGTTACGAGTACGGTACACACAGATCACAGTACGGTGCATGTAACGATGGACACGCGTGGCCGAAGCGACAGCCTTGGGACTATATCTGAAGATGACTGGCTCGAGGAGGGGCACGCTGACGGACTAGGTCGTAGAGAAGATGACTGGAGACGGGTCAAGTTGGACTTGGCATAAGCATTGGAACATTGTACACTACTTGTTGTAACATGTGCGTTGAACGCCAATTGGTGAGTGTCATTATTTCTCTGGCTTGCGGGTTTCACGGCTGATAATTGATGTACCTTATCCCCCGTAGTACTCTTAGCAACGAGGGAAATTGCCACCCCACCATCTCTGACGGCTTTGTAGCGATGTACATGTCTGATGATGAGGATCTCTCCTCGCACTGAATCCCCCACACACGGTGGAGGAGTGACTTCATAGGTCACTGGTTGTTACGGCGTAAGTATGTGATACATGGCGGTATGCAGGCTCTTTGAGGGCTCATGATGACAAGATAGCAGAAACAGAGCATCGAGCCGTCCAGCGGTAGGTAAGCAGTCCTAGAGTTTTAAGCGGCCACCACGCATATGATAAGTTACGAATACACTGATACTCCTTCCGAGGGGAAATATTAGTCGGCGCATCTGTGTCCAACGAGTATTGCTGCGGCAAGCCACGCCGTGGCGCCCTTCAAGCCAGTATCGATCAAGATAACGATCCAAGCTGATGCGCTTTATTCCTATTCGCTGATTGGTCGAAAGTCACGATCACACTGGCCGGGTTATGTCTTCTGTAGCTTTTGTTTGAACATCGAGTACTCGCGTAACTAGCGACATACTTACAGAGCCATCGAGAGATCGAGAAACAGATTCTATTGCCTATAATTACAAGTGAAAAGAACCTGATATGAATCACAAGCACAATCATTGCGAACAAAGCATACGTATATATACACATGAGGATGATGCTGATAGAGCAGAGGAAATCGAAAGGGAACAGACGGAAAGAGAATGGGAGAATATTACTTAACGAAGCCGTGAATGAAAGGAATAGAAAAGCATAGCCGCGGGCAGCGACGACGCCGCCCAACGAGAATAATAAGATCATCATAGGAAAGAGGAGTGAAGCTTCCATAGAGCGTATCCTCACATCTCATGCACGATGCACAAACATCGGCATGGCTACGGGATACACGACTGGCGGGGCCACAGGAGATGCATGCATATGCCAACTCTGGGGCGGTAGCTGCATCATCGGCACCATACCTGCCGGCACCAACCTCGGGTACGCAGCGAACGGAGGGGGCGCGAACGGCATAAAGTGTTGCATGGGAGGAGGGAATGTGCCGTTGTAGACTGCAGGCGACGGCTTGGAGGAAGATCGGGCAGACGCAGGTACGGGCAACGAGGATGTTGAACTGGGGGTATTGGACGTGTAGTTCGTGCTGGTAGTAGCAGTGCTAGACGAACGTTCGTGCTTGCCCTTCTTCTTCGACTGAGTTTGCGTTCGCGACGGAGAACGACACTGGAAGAGCCCTTGAACCCAACCTTCCTGCTTATCCTTATCCGAGGACGACTTCCCAATACCTTCAATACCCATGATCCACCCATCAGCTTCATCAGCAGCTCTCTCAGCGTCGTCGTACTCCGCCGAAGAATGGTGGTGTCGCAAAGAACTGATCTCGCCTTTCTTTTTCCGTTGACGCCGCGATGGAGTACTGGTCGACGATCTCAGCTGATCCACTAGTTCTCTCGTTTTGGACGAGGAGCGAGAACGTGCTGCAGGGGAAGCGGAGTCGCTTAGCAGCACAGGCCCAGACGTTGCTCGGACTAACTGACGCCGGGGCGTGGAAGATCGTGTGGCCGACGCAGAAGTAGAAGGTGCCACTTCTGTGGTGTAGAAGCCGTACTCGTCTCGCTGCAGAGGTGGTGGCACCGACCGACTTTCGTTCCGATTTGTGGTGGTCTGCTTCGTCAGAGAAGGGAAATGGAACTCGTATGCTGAGACGTCGAAGTATTCGGCAGCATACGAGTGTGAATGTGGAGAAGGAGAAGGGCTGTCGAGACTGTATGCGGGGACAAAGGACGTAGCGGCGGCGTTTAAAGGTTTAGATGGGGAGAGCGACGAGGTAGTGCCGTCGTGAGAGCGGTAGTGCAGAAGCTCATCCGGGAACATCCCTGTGTCTGCGTCAGGAGTCGTTGGCAGGGGGTCAGAGTCGGAAGAGTCAAGTGATACATCTGTGTCTGACCAATCAGCTCCCATCTACTACACGAATAGAGACACGACTCACCTGAGAGACTTGCTGTATCAGATCCCATGAAAGACATGCCAAAATCGGGATCCAGGGCGACAGTGAAATCGCCTGGATCGAGGATGCCGCCTACAAGCTCGTCTGCGAGGTCTCCCCATTGAGAGTGTGCCACTGCGCTGTCGTCCTCGCTGAGTTCGCCAAGGAACAACGGTGTATAGAAAGTTGCTGGTCCAAGGTCTAGTTCAAAGGTGGTTATCCCAACGGCAACTTCATACCATCTCACCACATCCTCCGCCCCCACAACTCCTATGAGCTCAGCATTGAGCTCGATGTCTTCATCCGTCGATTGCGACTCGCACTCCGACTCAGACCCCTCATCGTCAGCTAGGTATTGATAGAGACAAGGTGGACGTGGGTGCTTGGGCAGCTTCTCTCCAGTTTCGGTCCATAGGTATCGCCTACGATAGGCCCAATCGACGGAAACACTACAGGCATCAACCTCAACCCACTCCCCCTCTTCCTCCCCTACTCCATCTCGCAAGTTGTCAAAAGACGGAGACATCTACGTCGACTCGGATTGAGAACGATGGGCGATGGAGGTCAGAGGCACTCAGGGGCGGAGTCCTCGCTGATTGTGGTCATCAAAGCTCGGGTGCTCCTATATAAAGAGGTCTTGGGTTGGGCCTGTGGGTGGGTGGTAACCGTCCGTTCGTAACTCGTGAAAGAGAACAAAGATTTGTGTTCGTGTTCGCGATGAGCTGCAGGGGATAAGATAATCAATCCTTCAGTTGAGGCTCGTGCGTGGGCAACATGAACACCGCACGTTTTCCACACCTCTTCGCTTAGACCTTGGACAAAGCTGTTGGCTCGCCGAATCCTTTAGGCCAGGGTGTTCAATCCGCGGCGAGTTTTGAATGAGAGAATGATTGTCCTTGTTTTAGCACAGCAGTTACAGGCCGTGGAGTTCAAGATCGCTGGACGTCGTGGTTACTGGCCAGAGTCATGGGTCATGGCGGGAGCAAGTGAGCCCAAGCCCACCTCCTGAGGCCCAAATTACATAAACAGTCACGAAGCGCTCGTGGTCGTAGTAAGCTGCAGGCACGTTGCGAATCTTGCGATCTATGTTATTGAGACAATTTGGCTACTGAGTCGGTCACACGGCGATCTATTGCTATGTCCAGGTAGAGGACCGACAGCTCGATTTATGCATAGCATGACGGTTACGCAGTTATGCATATAGTGGCAGCAATATGGCCATGGGCCACACATTCATCCAAGTACCGTTACGATGTCCGGGTCGAAGACCACAACTCAAATCCCAATCCATGCGCAACATGTTGGTTGCTGGTGCAAGCGAATCAAACACGAGCTTTGACGGCCCCGTGGCCAGTGGTTGAACGAGCCTTGGCCTTAGAAACCACCACAGATGGAGACTTGGCATCCACATCGCGTTGCAAAGCCATCGAAGTCTTTACCCCAGCAAATGAACGAGCCTGGGCCTGGTTACGCTTGCTCAGGTTAACCGCAGCCGTCCGAGTAGGAGTGGGAGACGCTACTTTCGCTGACTGAAGCCCTTCTACGAAGCGTCTAAAGTCGCTCGCAGACGACAGAGGGTAGTCCGGTGTATAGAGGTGTTGCAAAATCTGCACATATTTAGCTAAGCCACCTAAAATGAGAGGTTCGACGAAACCTACGTTCTCCATATCCCCACCACCATCCTCGTCCTCCCTATCCTCTTCATCTTTCCCCAGTCCAAGTTGGAGGTGTTTCTTACTCGCCTTAGGAGGCCGAGTCCTCTTCAGCCTCAACGGGTACTCGCCCGTAGTAGGTGCGGGTGCGTTGTACGCCTCGGACATTGAGAGGTCTCCGAATGCGTATAGGGAGAAGCCTTCTTCGAAGCTCACTTCCGAGGTGTCTTTGTTCAAAGGGCTTTGTACGCGAGACCGTTTGGTGACCGTTATGCCCTGTGTGGCCGTAGTGTGATGGGTAGAGCGAGAACGACTGGTCATGGAAGGCTGGGGGTTGAATGCGTTAGATGTGTATTCATTTGACATGGATTGGAAGTGTATGATACTCACGGAGTTGGTGGTAGCGGTGTCGTTGTGGAAAGAATCGATATGCTCGGGATTTCGATTGAGGACGTGAGACCGAGAGGAAGAATGACTGGTAGATGTGAATGTGGCAAGGTGGCTCGCGCCGCCGCGAGAACGAGTGGGAGGCTGGGAAGTGAATACATTAGATGTGGAGTTCATTTGAGCTGGTGGATGGGACGAACTCACTGAGTGTAACGACATCTAGTTGGCAGCACTTCAAGCTTCAAGTTCGGGTTACTATAAAACGAGGAGAAAGATGAGAGCATGCAGAACGTTGCCGCCTTTATACTTATACCTGAGGCGGAGAACCATCCATTCATCAAACAGCGCGGCCACATACTTGACCAGTCGCTACTTATTTAGTGGCCACGCACAAAGCCATCATTGGCATCCCTGTGGCCAAGCAACCGTAAACACATATAGTCTTTTGTATCCTCACCTCACTTCACTAATTTCGATCGCCTCGGCCAAGCACCACAATCCCACCACAAAGGATGGAGAGAGAAGACACGGTCACGAGACCGCGTCCCCCTCGAGCGCTTGCCATCCCGAAGCTGCAGCAGCAAAAGGACGCATGTCCATTGTCGTCCATGAATAAAAATACATCATCCATCTATCGTAACAATCCCAATACTAGAGGAATTCAGAGAAATGAAAAGGCCCTCACGCAAAGAAACACGCACAGCACGAATCATCATCATCATTTCCTCGTATCCTTCGCGTTCTCCCGTTGCAACTGACGTAACCTAACACCCAAAGTATCACTTCAATTCACCTAGAGCCCCGCATACAAAAACCCACTTACAAATAACCATCATTTCCTCCCATCCTTCCCATCTCCACCCACACCCCCACCCCCACTCACATACATCCTCGCATGCTGCTCAAGCAGCCGTTCCACCGTACGTACGTTCACAGCTTGACTTCTCATAATATGTCTCTGCAAATCATCATAATTATCAGTTCCTCAGCTTCCAAGTCATAGTGGGAAACGCATATAGTTACCAAAGCGAACGTAACACCCCGATACAAAGCCTGATACAATTCATTAAACTCAGCCTCCCGTTTCGTGATGCCGTGTGAGGCGAGGCAGGCGACGGAGGCTTGTTTGATCACCTTCTCCATATCATATCAGCATCCTCATCCTCATTCCACATCCTGCAAACGTAGGGAATGAACGTACAGTTTTGTTAGCTTTCTCCAATTCTGAAGACCCTTCCTTCTCCTTGCCTTTGGCATTCGAAGTGACGGAATTGACGGCGCCGAACACGTCTTGCGATTGCGAGAGGGATGCAGAGTCCGTAAACGAGAGGGACGATGCACCACGGGAAGGAGGGAGAGGAGGCACTTTGAACACGTCCTCGCTCTTATCCTTATCCTTATCCCTCTCCCTCCCTAACTTCGAATTCGAACGAGCCAGAGGACCGTGCAACATAACCTCCCGCGCAAGCCTCAACTGCTCGTCCTCCTCCAAAACCCCGCTTCTCCCGATCTTCGGTTTCTTCCCATCACTCACACTTAGAGCTGATGGTTCGCGCTTGCGTTTGTTACTAGTACTGAGGAGGTAGGCGGAGGGTTTGCGGGGTGTTGGGTCGTCTGGGCGGGGTTTGCGGGTTTGTGGGGTGGGAGGGGGTGGGGTGGGGAGTATGCGTGCTGCGTATAGTTGTATTTGCATTTGCATTAAGGATAGGGAGGTAGAGGTAGACGGTCTGGAGGGGGAGGAGAGGGAGGGGGAGGGGAGGAGTTGGCCGTAGATTAGGAAGTCGGAGGTTTCTGTGTCGTCTGGAGGGAGGGTATGAGTGAGGTGTAGAGGGAGAGGGGGAAGGGGAAATGAGGGAGAAGGGGGAAAGAGGGCAGGGGAAGAGGCACGTACTGTCTTCTGTGAGAGATACGCGCACGCCTGTGGAGGTGCGGTTGTCTGCGCTGGTTATTGTGTCTAGGCAGAGGGTGTTCTGGAAGTATAGCCTGCTTAGGATCGATTTCGGGTGTACGTAGCTGTTCCCAAATGAGCCTCAAAACGCAAAATTAAGATAGAATGACCACGAACACGCTAACGGTCGTCTTCCCATCCAGCAACACATCCTCCACCCTCTGCGTGCCCACCAAATGCAGACTAGGCCGTCCACGCATACTCTCCAACGCCAACGCCAGAGAGTTCGACAATAAGTTGACTGAAGGACTGCCTTGGACGGCACTCCGCGTCTCTGCTACGAAGCTGAGTCCATCGAGGAGGAGGTACGAATCGGGCAGGGAGAGTGCGCCGCGGTAGAGAAGCCGGTGTTGGGGTGCGGTGTATGATGACGAGGGTGTGCTGGGCAGCGGTGGGAGTTCTTGTGACGAGGTGAGCATGCAAATAACACTGAATATTCCAGTGGTAGGGTTAGGGCCTAGGAGGTGGTTGGTGGACGCTTTGATCAACGCGTTATGCAATCGCGTGTTGGCGCTCACTTGCCACGTGACCGGGGTAATGACGACCTGACGTGTCGATCAAGAGGACGTTCTCACTGCCATCACCGACCTCCACGTCGACCACAACAGCTCGCACAGCGTACTAGCCTAACACTCAACAACGAGGCTGGTGCGGCTATATTAGACGATAATGAGGGCGGTGAGCTCTTTCCTGGTGCTCCTGGTAGCTCTCCCCGCCGCGTTGGCGGTAAAGACCGAGGACTTCAAGACATGCTCCCAACAAGCCTTCTGCAGACGAGGCCGCGCCCTCGCCGACCGCGCCGGCTCCAACCCCTCCTGGAAGTCTCCGTACTCGGTGGACGCTAGCTCTGTGACTATCGCGTCGGACCAAGCGTCGTTCAGCGCGGCGGTGAAGTCGTCGCTGTACCCTGAGATCAAGTTTGGACTGGACGTGCAGGTACATGAGGATGGGGTTGTGAGGGTTAGGATGGACGAGGTGGGGGGTTTGAGGAAGCGGTACGACGAGGCTGCTTCGTGGGCTCTCGTTCGTCCGCCGAAGGTTAGCAGTAAGGTGAAGTGGACGGTGGGCAAGGAGGATATCCGTGCGTCTGTGGACGCGAAGGAGAATGTGGAGGTTGTGGTTGCGTTTGACCCGTTGAAGGTGACGCTTTTCCGCGGTGGGGAGGAGCAGGTTGTGTTGAATGGGCTTGGGCTGCTGCATATGGAGCATTTCCGGACGAAGGAGGAGAAGAAGGTCGAGGTCGCAGAGGACGGTACACAAGTCGTCCTCGACACTCCGAACCCACGCGCGTGGTTTGAGGGCGAGGAGGAGGATGGGTACTGGGAGGAGACGTGGAAGTCTTGGACGGATTCCAAACCCAAAGGTGCGCATGCATTCCTTACTATCACAACAGCAGCCACTAACACACTCCTCCAGGCCCCGAATCCCTATCCCTCGACATAAGCTTCCCCAACCACGGCCACGTCTACGGCATCCCCCAACACGCAACTCGTCTCTCCCTCCCAACAACATCCGGCTCAAACGCCTACTACAACGAACCCTACCGCCTCTTCAACGCCGACGTCTTCGAATACCTCGCGGACTCCACCATGTCGCTGTACGGCTCCATCCCCGTCCTCTATGCCCACTCCCCGACCTCCACCGTCGGCATCTTCAACGCCATAGGCTCCGACACCTACATCGACGTCTCTCACCCCTCCTCCTCCTCCACATTCACACACTGGGTCTCCGAATCCGGCATCCTCGACGTCTTCCTCCTCCCCGGGCCCTCCCCGTCTTCCGTGCTAAAGCAATACGCGGACCTCGTGGGCAAGCAGGCGATCCCGGCACACTGGAGCCTCGGGTACCACCAGTGTCGCTGGAATTATGTGAGTTCGGAGGATGTGAGGGCTGTGCAGAGACGGTTTGATGAGGAGGATTTGCCTGTGGATGTGTTTTGGTTGGATATTGAGTATGCGGAGGAGCATAAGTATTTTGTTTGGGATAAGAAGACGTTCCCGGATCCGGTGTTGCTGCTAATAAGCGCAAGGTGCGTTCCCCTCTTCCCTCTGCTTGTCTGCCTACTAACGCACTTGTTCACAGCTATTTCGATTATATTCCTCGATGCCATCATTCGCGGTCCGAGCGCCTGCCCCTTGCCATATCCGCCCACCACGCCTCTCTCACTCTCACCTCGCTCACTTCAACAAGTCTCAAGTCACGCGCGCTTATCGTCAAATCAAAATGACAGGGTTCACCGGTGAGTCGTTCTATTACAGGCTGGAATAATTACGCTAGATAGGGAGAGATTTAGAGCAGTAAGAAACGTACAGCGCGCTCATGCGGCTGTACGCTTCTCTGCTCGGAAACTCACATGCTCTGCTGACAGATTGGGTCGTATGTTCTGTGGAAATCCGTATGTTAGCGATGGGAATTGGAGGTGGAGGAGGCGGGAGGCGGACTTACGGAGGAGGAGGTGAAGTCGCGAAATTGCCTAAAAAGGCAATTTTGGTGAGTTTCTTGTGTTATTCACACTATTTCTGGGACTTACAACGGTCGTTAAGTGTTCTAAACGCCTCTCGCTGCCGTCAAATCACGCTACAAGTTGAAATAGACACTCCGTAAGTCGCTTTTAACTCTATCGATGATTGTGGTACTCACGGCATTCGCAGAACTCCCACGCACACGCCGTAATCGATATCTGCGTGATAAGGCCCGGACAAGTTCCTATGAGACTCCGTTAACGACGGTCTGGGCAGGCGAGGCCAAAGGGACTCACCAGAACTTCATGCAGTGACCGTACGAGGAAAGAGAGGCCACGGGAGGCCGGGGAGGCTGCTGCTGCGCAGCAGCACCGCAACACAGTGAGTGACCACTCGTTTATGCTCGGACAGAGACTTACTCACCTCAGAATCCCTTCAGAACATCTAGCCGGCCGACACCGCTTCGCACGAGCAAGGCAGAGACGGAATACGCCTACAAGAGGCTCGTCAGCATCGAACGGAAGGTCGATGAAGATACGACATACCTGATCGGCTGCAAGATCTTTAAGACATCGACGACAGGACCCCGGTCGCCGGACGGCGATACATAGCGTCAAGACCAAGTCGAGCCGTCGACGATGCCGGTAGATGGCCAGGATCGAGTGTTAGAGGTGGGGACGGTGATGGAATCACGGACGAGGGCTTGTCGAGAGTCGATCGAAGATCGACGAAGGCACAAACGCACCGCGTGGGTGAGAGATTATCGCCAAGGTGTCGACGACGTGACCCCGGTCGCGGGACGTCGATACATAGCGTCAACGCTGTGTCGGGAGCTTGGACGATGAGTGCGAACGGCCAGGAGCGTATGGGGGAGGCGGGAGCGTTGCTGGAGCTTCGGGCGAATTTCCGTTAGGATCGGCACAAGAGCGACGAAGGGCGAACATGCTCGATGCGTGCAAGACGGACGCCAAGGCCTTGACGGCGTGACCCCGGTCGCGGGAACTCGATCCATTGCGTCAAGGCGTAACGGCGACCCCAACGAGTGTTTGCGAAGGTCCGTGGCGCAGAGGGGAAGGGTGTGCTGGATCACAGCACCGAGACACGGCTCGCGGGACGGCGATACGTTGGGTCGGAGGTTGGCGGGGCTGTAAAGGGTTATTTTAAGTGCGTGCGTACTCGTTTAAACTTAGAAGATTGGACTAACCTTCGTGGATCAGGTGCGAAGCTCGTGTTATGCCCTTTGACCCCGCTCGCCGGACGCAAGATTATCGAGTTGAGACTGGTACGCAAGCGCAACGCAAGGGCCTCATTGTCGAGGACCAGACGACACACAAGGAGTGTGACGGCCTGGCAAAGACCGGTGAGCACCAGGACCCCAGTCGCCGGACGTCGAAATCCGCGGTCGAAGTCGCGGGAGGTGATGCAAGGGATGGGTGGGCTGACGAAGTATGGGGCATAGAGTGTCGAGCAGCCCGGGGCAGTTCGCGGGACGCCGATACGTCGTGTCCACGCGATGAGCTACTGGGAGGGGGCTTGGGGTAGAGTATACGGACCGGGCGAGGACAGGAGTCGCTGGACGACGACCTATTGCAGCAGCGCGGTCTGACCATCAAAGGAAGTGACTACGAGAATATAACTAACATATCAATTTATTAGGTTGTATACTCAATTAGAAGTCGGGCGAAGAACATACCTTCAAGAATACCTCGGTCGCCGGACGGCGATATATAGCGTCAAGGCCGAGACGGCAATGGCAGGGACAATGGGGCTGATGGCTAGGTTTGTATATGCGGCCAGGGGGCGTGTCGAAGAAGCCGCGCGAGCGATTGCAAGTCAGGGGCATGTCTGCTGGCGCATATAACCTGCTAAGACAAGACGATGCCCCACTGGGCGCGACTGCTCGCCAACGGCGAGCAGTACTCGGCCACCAGTAGGCGGCCACTGCGACGGCGACAATCACAACAAGACACTAGGTGCGGATATGACAGGTCGGGCGTCGGGCGTCGTACATCGATGACTCGGGTGTTGAGTGTCGGGCATCGATGAGTCGGGAGTAGGGCGTCGGGCATCAGGCGTCGGGCGTCGATCTCGGTTCAACTTCGCTTCTCGGGCGTGTCAAAATGACAAGCTAGGGCGAACGTGGTAAGTAAATTGTTACGTGCTGAGTCACAATTATGACCTTAACTTACGAATTACACAGTGTGTTGGCTGCGAAGACGGGGGAGGAGGTTGTGAAGTCGAGTAGCTGCTAGTTATATGCATGTAAGTATAGATCTGGTGTGAATGAATATATTTTTTACCTTCGAAAAACGGCGGCCTGCTCCTTCGCGTATTGATATACGTCGCCTTCGGCGACCACTGGGCCAACCTGGCCTAAACACGTCAATATCGGGTGATCGTCGCGTCACGACGTCAATCCAGTACGTACCGTCATTTTATCGCGCATACAACAACTCGAAAACGCACAGGACGCGTCGGGAGTACGGCAAGTGCCTTATAAATGTATCCTAAATCGCCTTTGGTCAGTGACTGATACAATGACAGGTGGCCGGTAACTGTCGCGCGAGCCGTTCAAGAGGCTCGTGCCACCGATTCTTGCTTGCGGAAGGCGCAAGTCGATGGCTGGCACAACAAGCACGGCGGTCTTCGACCGCACCGTGCTGGGACCAAACATCCTCACAGGCTGAAATAAATATGCTCACCTGCGGGTAGCCCATGCCAACGGGCGGGGACCATTGGCGATGGCGGAGAGTTGCGCTGGCTGCGAGCTAGGGTGGTGGGGGTATGAGAGTAAGTTCTGGAGGGGACGAGGGGAGAGACGGGCTTGCACCGAAATAATTCAGAGTTCGGGAAGGAGGGCTGGGCCGACACAAAGTGTCGATTCGGCCCCCTTTCCCGAGCTCAGAATTCTTTCATTTTTTGTTTTTTTGACTTGTAATGAGTGAGAATCCTTTTGCGGCGTCTTGGATAGGTTTGATTGAGAATCTCAGTCCCGACAGGAGTGGTGCTTGGTCTTGAGTGATTGAACGGGAAGCTGCTTTGATTAAACTTAAAATAATTGAATTGAGTTCACCCCGACAATGTTCTATGACTTATAACTCAGAAATAGAATGACTCAACATGATAATAGACCTAGGTTTAAAACACAAAAGTGAGAACAATATCCATGAGCACTTCGCACCCTCAGTGAACTCAAGTTTGTCACGAAAATCTGAACTTTACCCACCTTTTGTGGAAATGTCACCAACATTCATACTGTCATTTGGTCATCAAAGTGGTACATCTACGTCAGAGCTATCAACGAACTCGCTGGATTTGATGCCACCCTTTGCACGGCGGTGGATTCCCCGGGTTGTCAAAGGGCGCAATGGCCTCTTTTTGCCTTGATCCTCCCGTCCCTTTCGCATCTCCCGCCCCTTCTCTGCCTCTGCGTCAATCCTCGGCTCCATCTTGGCACGGACCTTATCAAATTCTTCATCCGTCAAACGACGGAATCGAATTCCCTTTTTCCCGCCTGTCCGCCAACCGTGCCTCAGCCGCCCAATCAAATTGAGCGAGCTGATCTGGGTTGGCGAGCAGAACGGGATGTCCTTCGGCCACCCGAGGACAACAACTCGGTGTGTTTTCACGACCTGCCTCCAGTATAGTCGGGGAGACCAAGCCATACAGGCATTGCTCGCATTGGCAATGATACCTAAAAGGCGTATGAAAATAAATGAGTTCAGATGAGTGAGAAAACAATGGCGGAAACTTACCGAGAAGATGATCAATAAAATCAGCTAATTCGTGTTGACAGTCCCGAATATCTGCGTCAAATGAAGATCCTGTGGTATGTCACGGTCAGTTCAGCAAACATTAGCAGCGAAAAAGACACTCACTTTGTCGCGATGCACGTTGATTATGTTCTTTAGCATAGCTCAAGGTGGCGAAGATACAAAACACATACCTATGGAAAAAGCGACAAGGCCAGACACTCCCGATGCAGCTTCATTGCACCATCCATGCTGATGAGATCTCATTGGATTAAGTTTCTGGGCGAGGATGACAGGAAACTCACTTGGAGGTGCAACCAGATGCTCTTAGATAACGTCGAGATCGTGAGCGTTCAATGGTAAGATAAGATTTGACCAAATATGGACAGCCGCCCTGACGAAAAAGGCAGGTGAAAGCTTTGACGCTCTCGGCCAAAGGCCGGCATCGAGTGTTGCATCGCACTGACTCTCAACCGTCATATCGTGAAATATGACATTGACCAAAATGCGCAAACGGGGCTCAGACACAGCTCTTCCAAAGGTATGGGAATCTACAACATTAATAAGCAGGAAACTTTAACTAACTACTTCGCGCAGGCTACGCAGTTAACATTGGTACCACTCGGCGGATCGCGCCAAGATCCTCACGCGGAAGGAAGCTCGAGACCACCTCAAGCACCGTTCTGGGCCACCTGTCACTAAGGCGCTTCTTCAGTCAATATTCTCGGAGACCGTGAGCGAGAGATTGTTGGATAGGGCAGAGAGACCGGTGAGTGTTACTCTCTGTTCACTAACGAATGTCACTCACGTTGACGCATACGTTAAACAATGCAATTTTAACACAGAGATATGCGCACGGCAGCCAGACTCGTACCTCATAAAGGTATATTTGCACTACTGACGTAGACCTAGCAGTATGCACAAAAGCTGTGCTGCGATGCCCGATACTTCACGTGGGTACGAGACAGAACGACAGCATGCATGGAAGCATGCTTCTCGGCGGTGAGTCGTCCCATAGCACTTATTTATGTATGGAGTGTGACGTCTAATTACTTACCGCTCAGATCCGGCTGCGTATGCGCGATGGAAGGCACGGGCCAACGACCGCGAGCAGAATCCGGAGCTCGAGTAGTTTCCAGAGCACTTCGGCAGGAGCTTCAATACACCTGTATGTAGGTAATATAATGCCTATTACACCTGCGAATGTGGCCACTACTTTGTTGTATAGCTAACCATTTTATTGAACGTAGCGGGGCATGCGCAGTAGCTGTACTGCAACACCGCAACACTTAGAGTTCACGCTTTCAGTCACGGGGTGCAGACAGATGATCCGGCTTCAACCTCTCCAATGGACTGTGTATTTCGATTCCCGCCACTTCACGTGGACGCGAGATCGAACAATGCACAATGTGATCGTGTGCGCTCCGGTGAGTTGCTTCAGTGTCCGTTTACTGTGACGTTGAATCTCGATTTACATGCGAGGATTTTTCTGTGTGTCTGGGTTCGGTTTGCGTACCCGCACAAAAAGCGTGGGCCAGTACCTGGATCATTTGATGGCAGTGGATGGTCTGGTGCGTGTTTACGAGAGTCAACTGACGGTGAGTGGTTTAGTCCATTCAATTTTAGCAATGACGTTATTTAACTTGGCATGTTTGTACTTAGCATGTCGATTACCGGCTTTGTGTACCTGTCATGGAGAATATGGTCCTCCTCTCTGGTCGTTCAAGAGTATTATGTGCATACGTTACAAGAAAGGTGCGTTGAATATCATTTATTGAGGTTTAAGGGTTCTCTGAATGATTCGCGTTCTTCCGCGACCTGAATGTAGCCGTGGCTACGTCAAGGCTACAAGAGCTGTCAACAAAATCGGACGTGCTTCACGTGGGTTACATCAAGTGCGTAGATTCTTCGGCCACACTCCTCTCGGACTGGGGATCAATGTGCCGGATCAACATTGTGAGTATCCTAACACTTACTTCTTTCACAAAGAGTAAGCTGTATCTGGCGTATCCTGAATGATTTAATGTCTATAGTACTCATGAAGGACGTGCGGTGAGCACGTAATATGCCGTCGTAGGCGTCATAGAAGCTTAAAGTGAGTTGTCCGTGCATATTTGCTTTAAGTCTCTGACATTACCTTGAACAAAAGTCTGGGCCGAGCATGCTCGGGACTTAATGATATCCAGCGTTCGGTTCTGCAAAATTCTCCTCGTGTGCACGCACATACGTCGGGATCGGGATCTACTTTGGATTTACGGAGGACATCAGTTCGGTGCGTCTCTCGACACTTTGATGTCGGTCGTTCTGTCATGCGCTGAACGCGAGCCGTTCAACAGTTCTCCTTTGTATCGAGACAACCTTATTCTTTGTTTATCATATCCTGAGATCATTTACATGTTTTGATAACCCGATCACTACTTCCAGAAAGTATACCCTGCAGCGCAACTGAAGATCTGACTGCTCATGCTCCTGCTCGCAGGATGTATGCACTTTGAGTTACAATTGGACTCCCGATTGATGCTTTATCATATCAATCACTTGGGACGACATTCATTTATGGTTGTAGTTAAGCAGATATTGAATCTCGTTTCATTTGTATAGTATTAATGGGAGCGGGTAAGGGGAAGACTAGAACGAGCATGGGATTGTGGTTAAATCAATACAGTGGTGTATTCGATGACCGAAGGCGCACCATGCTTATAACGGCAAGGGATTGATTTATATTGTGTTTGGCTACATTCTCAAACACCTTTGGCTATCATTTGCCTCGGTCATGACTGTAACAACATTGTTTTCGACCTCGACGATACCATGGCAAGTGGCGATCACGGGCGTCCAACCCTATCATTTTGACTCCGGAGATCTGCCGAATGTTTGTCTTTCTCGTTTCGTCACTCTCTCTCGCACACTAACCCCTTATCGATGCCGCACCTCTGGAAATACTCGCGGCTTGAATGGAGTCGGATGTCGAGTGAATTCAGATTGTAATTGGTTGGACAGACAAGGTGGATAGGGATCGGAGGACGATGAAGAGGTTTCACGAGACGACGACCGATATTTGTGAGTCTACTTTACCATGTTCCCTGTTTTCGTACTGATCGTCTTATAGCATGCTTTCCCTGTAGACTATTATCCACGTTACCTTGTTTTCAAAATCATTCATATCAACGACCCCTACTTGAAGCTAGCTGTGACGAGTTACAAGCTATATTCACTCAGTGCACTCGACAAGTCGTCCCCCCTCCATACATCTGTTCTCTCCGATACGTGCAACTTCCTTGTGCGTAATTGCAGGAATATCGTTCTCTCTGACCTTGGATACACTCTGTAACGAGAGTGGTCTCTGACCTATCGACCATCTTGAGACACCAAATCGCGCCGAGTCGATGTTCAAACACTTGGACGACTAGCTCCAGCCTCCCTCGACATGCACTTCCTCCAGCATATTCAACACGTCTAACCAGTAGTCTCTTCTTGCTTACTCCGAGTACTACCTGACTGGTTCATACAGTGTTCTGACTGGCGAATCTCGTTAGGCCCAGAGCTATAGACCTCAGACTGGTTATATGCGCTTTGCGGTGGAATGTGATGTATGTGCACAATACTTAAATATTAAGCTAAAGCTAGACTAACGTGCCATGCCTCTTATCTAGCACTATAGCTGTTGTTGGAGCACTACTGGGTAAGTAACCAATCAACTACGTTTCATCACGAGTCTAACGTGGCAAGTTCCACTACGGAGTCGCACTGTGGTCTGTCTGATGAATGTCCCAAGTCTAGGTTATTCAAACAACTTATTTGTTTGCTGCTACGTAGTACGTGCATCGAATACGATTAGTGGGTATATTAATTAAGATTGTGCTTATCCCTAATAGCCACGAGAAAAGATTTATTCATTTGCGCATGCGTTGCGCCATTTCCCATCGGTTCGGGCTGTGCAGCTGCCAAACTATGCCTCATGGAGCTCTTCTACGTAAGCTTCAAGCTTCAAGTACGGCATAACACACGTCGACGATCCCGATGGTGTTAAGTCAAATAATTCGTATGCCGTCACCGAGCGTACCGTATGCGCCACAAAGAATGGACAACGAAGCAATTTGGACGTCTCGTTCACCGGATTCTTACATCCATAAGTGTCTATACCAATGCCTGAATCAAATAATACGTCATTCAAGAGCTTCCAAAATGGTGAGTTCAGCTTATCGACACTCTGTCTCAGAACCTTCCGAACCAGACACTCCAGAACCGAACACAATTAATGTGGCCCAGGCTCGCAGTGAGTGTCAGTGTACGTTCGTAGCCCAACGTTAACCCCAATCCCGTGATTGACAGCTGGTACTCTACATCAGAAACGGGTCTGTAGAGGTCTGTAGCGGCGTAGCCCTGACTGACTTCTAGTGGTGCTGCGCTCGCGTCGGTGTTAGCTGCGGGCTGCCGCTGCATTCAGGTCCAAGGTTAATACTTGTTTTCCGAATCCCAGGTGAGTTCTCAGATTCTCAAGTCGCTGTTGTGTCTCACTTCACTTCATATTACACTGGGGATGTCAAAAAAAACCAGTGTCGTTCAGATGCGGTCCTGTTCACCGAGAAATGCGTCAAACAGCGATGATCACAGCGTCATTCACCCAAACCCTATCAAATTGTCAAATGATTACATCCGTGTGGTCTCGATCGTTTATTGCTCGCTTAGATCCCACGGTGAGCATTTCCTTGAGTTCCTCGACATGTTTGACGTGCTAAATCACTGATAGGATCCAGCTCTTGTGTGCAATGTCTTCATTTGAAGCTCGTCTTGTGTCATTGGCGGGGAGATAATGAATGCGGAATTTCAGGTGCGCGGTAGCCCGGTCCATGATGCATGATGCGCTCTCGGATTGTGGTGTATTTTAAGTAGAAAAAAGGGTTCTATCAAGGTAAAGTCATAGGCCGTCATCGACTGCAGTATCCGTCTGCAGGCAGGTATTTCATAATCATTCCTCTCGCTCCCTAACATTGCGCTATGTTTCTTCAGGTCGGGATGTCAGTGCTCAGTAATAGTGAGGATACCGGGTTCAGATACCGCCTCCTCCATTGAACGAACGGTGACGAAATTCTCTACACACCGCACGACTTCGGTGGTTGTTATCCTGCTTGACGGCCGTCCGCTGGTAAGTAAATCCCACCCCAATCAACTAAACAAACTCACGTGCAGATATTAAGTTACACTATAGGAAAAGGACGCAACGAATTTGGCCATTGAATTTCAAGGCTGTCGTGATTAACGAGAATCGTTTCCGGAAACAGCTCAGGAGAAGGCCGGGCAGTGCAAATACGGAGCATCGAGGTACCCTGATAGGTACGTTCCATTCATTGATCCATTTAGCATTGGCCCGACGAAAATATGGAAGGTGAGGATCTGCGCTAGTTGGATTATCAACAAGCTCACGTGCTTTCCTAGCGATACTGACGTCTTGAAGGTTAGGATAGATACGTATTTCTTTGGCATAAGCCAGGCTCGGCGAGTTCGGGTTATTTGCAGGCAGCAGGACCCTCAATTCCATTTGATTCGATATCCCATACATAGGCCGATACCCATTGGTGTGGTACTGGGCTAGGCCGTCTGACGTGTTCAGAACGAAGAGGTTTGCGTTAATTAAACTACGTAGGTTTCAGTTTAATTCACACAAGTCTCTGTCGGCACTGACATCACTTATCGTCACTTGTACTCTCCATTACTATATGCCACCAAAGAGTCAGAATCGAGGTGTGTACTTCGAACATATCTGCATTAAGATCTCCTCTAAACGGAATTCATGGCCAAATAGTTTATGTTATTTGCAACTAGCAGGCTTCAAGAAGCCGCATTGTCGACGTCTCTCTCTCCCGAGGCGGATCGGTAAGTACTTTTCGTATCAAGCGTTGTGTTGATGTCTAGACTTATCTCTCGGCCTCATGCACCAAATATTAATGTGTCATAACTTGCATCGTGTTTGTTTACAGTGCTGAGCTCCAAATGCACCTGAGAACGATCTCCGAGCTGTAGCTTCCATTCGCCCCCTCATACGTTCAATCAATCCGGAGTTGTAAGACACCGTCTTCTGCATCAAATAAACAGGCTCACGTGCGGTGTTAACAGGTGCATTTACTACGCGTGAATCGTGGAATTTTCAATTTGCGTCATTGGAACATATTCCGACGCTGACGCGCGATGCTCGTATACGTATACCCGCCATGATATCGATGCTTGAGTTCTCAGGATTAAACGAAGGTGTGTATTTGCTTTCTAGAACACCAAGGTATATGCTCACGTGTCTGTGTTTATATCTGATGGATTTGTATACAACGGAACCTGTCATGATCGTTGACGGTCGAAGACAGCAATCCGTTGGTCTATTCCGAGCCGGTCAGCATTGAGACTGACTGTTCGGCCACCGTAAGCATTGTTCGAGTTTCCCTCAGGCTCGTAAACGATGCACCGCGAATCACGAGGAACAACAACTCTGAAAACAGTATGTATGTTTAAAGCCTTGTCGCAGAGTATGAGCCTGGAGGGTCCATGCAGTTGATATTCAACGATTGCAGAGCCCTTCGTCGGATTAGTCAGAAGGTGACTTGTGGATGCGAAGGAGAACCACAAAGCCCGAATGACAGGTATCGACTTTGCTTATCAACTTCACGGAACACAGATCAACCCTCGATGCACGTAATTGAGGAATGTTTAATGCCGTCGAGATGTGTCCTATGGACTGGACATTTGACGTTGAACGTTGAGATTTGAGGTGTGGCTTATCCGAACGACGTGCGTCGAAATACTGAAAATTGATTGCTGATTCTCTGGCCAGATCTCCCAAATTTTGACCCACCATTCGAACGCCTCATTGAGGCAATGTCATTTGCTGTCATGTCCGTGCGTTGTGCACCTCTACATCTCCGGCATCTACTCCGACTTAGAACATTTCCTCTCAATCCCGGCACCGCTTCTACTACCTCACTACAACGTTTATGAGCTCTCGAGCCTACTAGGACGCTTTACAATGACGAAGGCGATATGTTTAATTAGTGTGCGTGCGGCGGGTTCAAGTGCGAAAGACACTGAACACGAGATACCGACGATCACTGACTCGGACATGGACCATCAGCCAGTAAGTGATCCAGCTTCTCAATCACATCGCACTGGTAGAGATCTCAGTCAACAGGCTCACATGCAAGTGAAAATAGAAATGCATGTGCCGCGCTGAAGGTCTCCGAGGTTAAAGAGAATCCGCTGACAGACTCTCAGGAAGAAGATCGCGCATCGTCAGCGAGGTACCCGCCCAACGGGCACTGCCATCTTCCATTCCCCGAGTCGTTTGGCATCAATTCCGATGACTGTAGAAGGTGCGTGTACGGTTTCTGGGGTACTTATAAACAAGCTCACGTGCACCCTATAACTAGTAGATTCAAACATTATGGCCTCATTGCACCACTGTACGCGCCGCTCGCAAGAAGCCACGGAACACCCTCGATTCAAATCTCAAAGGCTGTGTGTCATGTGTGGAGGTGAGAACAGCGGAGTGGCATCGAATTATGGAAGATATGACGAAGGTTGATAAGTCTTTGAAAATGCCAGTGCCAAAAGTATTAGTAAGTTTCGTTCTGTACGAGTGGCATCTGAACTAACAGTAACCATTAGCTATAGCCCGTGAAGGGACTTGCGTACCCAGGATCACAGGCCCAGAAACTATAATATTCAGTCCGGTGAGTGTCTTTTCGACTCGTTGCAAAGGCCTGCAGAGGAGATGAACTGACTATCTCTTTCAGTGATGCTTCTTGCTACAATCAATTGTCGCCACCGGAGGAATCCTACGCAGAAGCGCGAGGAATATCGAGGTGACGTGCGAGCATGAACCTATCACATTAAACGCGGTCACGCGTTGTGGCGTCCGTCGACCGACAGTCTGCACCTCCCGGCCACCGAACTAAATCAGATCCCTGTGATCTCCACCAAGTACGTGCCGATACTTCTTGAGTTCCAGAAAGGAGCCCACGCATTCAAGATGTGTCAGTAGTACGCCTGGTAAATGCACAGAGCGAAGAACGCCTTGACATTCGAGGGTGGTACTCGAACTCCAAGGCAAGGGAACTTTAATTTCCATCATCGTTCGAATTCTTTGACGCGTGCAGGTGGTTGTGAACTGTAATGGACGTACGACTGGGAAGCCACGGAATTGGGGTCGAACGTGTTTTTCGGAGACTGCGAAAGCTGTCATCGACGATTTTAGGATTCAAAGGTGATATTTAATTACCGCTGCATATGGCATACCTCCCGCATACAGGAGATCACGTTCAAGGCGTCTTCCTGTCAGGAAGAGTATAAAAGGGCAGCGGGCTGTGGGAAGCTCCCCCATCCCTTCTCTCTTTGTACTCCCCTCCCTCGTCTACCTGCCCTCCCTTGTCTGCTCGTCCCTTGCTCGCCGTCCCTCCCCTGCTCGACATGCCGTCACCTGCTCGCCCTCCCTCCCCTGCTCGCCCTCTCTCCCCTGCTCGCCTTCCTTCTCCTGCGTGCGCTCCCTCCCCCACCTGTGCCGCAGCCATACGATGATCTGAAGGTATGCCATATTACTTTGCTTTACCATCTTTCATATGTACTGATCCCCCTTTACTTATAGCACACCCCATGGTCGGGGCCACCACGCTCATCCCGTTCCCCTGACCACTTAGACGTAAGTTTTTGTATCCGTTTACATGATAGAACCCTGCTCACCTTCTCTCTGTCTTCTGTATAGGTGGCCCCCGTCTGCGGACTCTGTGAGCCTTCGGGACGGGGAGACTATGCCCGTACGCCGGACCCTCCAGAGACTCCTTCTGCACCTTCGGGACGGGGAGATTATGCTCGTACGTCGTGTCGCGCGAGTGGAGATGCCCTATACACATGGGGAGATTATGTCCCTGTGTTCCTGATGAGTTAGTGCTTTATACCTTGGGAAGTACGAGTAGTAGTAGTATCATGTATATTAACCGCTTGTGATAATATCATACCCCACTTAAACATAAATTAAATGCTGCTGCACGAATGAGGATGTTATTCTATGTCTTACGAGGCCTTGTCGTTGTATTCGGGCCCTCCTAACCACGCGTTTCCGGCCTCAAAGCTTCCGCCTTTAAGAGGATTATAGACATAATAATCGAAACATAAAGCTCGAGAGCTTGAAAGATGTGTACTAATGGTCGCATTCAGGGCATACTAAAGGTGAGCACGGGTGCACCCGCGGATCGACCCGCACCCGTACCCACAGGTATGTTCAGTCCCCAATGTCTTACCCGCACCCTCACAGGTAATCTAGCGCCAGGTACCCGACCCGAGGATCCAGGTATTGTAAACCCGCGGGTCGATCCATGGGTACATGGTGGTATTAGTAAAGTAGATTACATATCATTTTATCAGTAGATTTACGTTTCAAAATTTTATCTTCTGTGACTCCCGAACCTCTTGACACAATGAGCACCGAAATCGCACAGCTCCGCCTGGCCTTAGCGCAGTCAGAGGCAAGATGCGCGCGACTAGCAGCAATGCTGGAAGCAAAGGATCGCAAGATTGTTGCTCTACAAGGTGGCATATCGAGCATCTACACTCGTGTAGGTCACCTGCTCTTTACCGGCCATGAGTTTGTAAGTATTCAAGTTTCATATCTACGCCATCGGACGAACTGACACCACTATTACTTAGATTCCCCACTCAGAAGAAGCTGACGGAACCGGGGACCAGCATAGTGATGACAACGAGCACACTAGTATCCGTGAGTATTCTTTGTTGCAGCTATACAACACACACCGGATCTGATTCATGACTACGCATCATCAATAGATTCTCGTGGACAGAACAATGACAGCGGTTCAGGGCACTAACACTGTATTTGATGAGCAAACATGTATTGTAATACACAGCGAAGATCTCTAGTTTAATTACCATTATCCGACGTCCAAGATACAATAGAAAGCGAATGGTTAACATCTACTATGCCTGACATGTACAAAACCCAATGCACATTCGATAGCAGCACGCGGACTTGGTACATTCCTGCGTCCGATAGTTGCCGCCGCCCACGCCGGTCCCACCGTGCATACTCCCGAAGTATTCTTCCCATCATCTCACTCGTTGCCGTGACCTGACCAAAGAGGTAGTACTCGGCAAGGTAGCCAGCAGCACCAAACACTGCGAAGAGCAGTACTCTCTCGTCAGGATTGCGGGACACCTCTGATGGGGCTAGGTGCGTAAGGAGGTAAGTGCACGACACATCACCGGAAAGGCGGATGCGTTGATGATGTGTGCGGTAGTGGTTGGTAATGGCCGTGATAATAAACGGCCAGTCAAGACCATCGGGCTGCCAGAGGGTCGTATGCGGTTGTTCAGACATACCGCCGGTTGGATAATGTCGTGGGGAAGGTGTTATGGTCCTATAATACCGGTTACATCGTCTGTATATCTACTAAAGCTAGAGGACGAGTGAACATACCTTTACTGAGTCAAATAGTCGCCGTTGCGACCCTCCAAGGGCATTCGAAGCGCTTTATGCTTGAACAAGCCCGACCCTCGGCTCCAAGTCAAGAGAACCGCAAATCTTGCAGTACGCGGAAGCTGTCGCCTGTCGGTCGTCGGTCCCGCCACTGCGCTGGTGTCGATCACTTGGGTGATACTCAGCCCGCCAAATGCTTGTGATCATTTTGGCGTGCATCGTCAGCAAGGGGCCCAAGCGGTCTGTCAAGAAATATATCGGTTAGTACGTGGACCTGCGTCTGAAATAGTATACGCACCTGTACAGACATACGTACCGTCCGCGGATATCTGCCTCACACCAATCTCCCTCGCACCAATCCAAATCTTGGGCCACATGGTCATGAGCCACTCGGAGAACGAGGCCGACGATCGACTCGTATCTGAGATCATAACATATCAGCCAGGTACAACATCAGATACATGGCTGGAAAAGTCAACTCACAATTCAATTAGGCAGTCAACGTTGAACGCCTTTGAGTGGAGGAGGTAGGGTGAAGGTCTCGTTGGGCATGGTGAGTGTATGAGAGAGAGATGTGCGTGAGAGGGAGAGGTAAGTGGAACGATGTCGGCAAACGTTGGGCGCCTCGCGTATGCTTGGGTAAGTTCCCGAACCGTGGGTATCGTCCACGTACCCCAGTTCATTTTGCCTCCGTTTGCCATCATCTCCCTCTCACTTAGACTCACTATTCCCCTCGATCTCAAAAGGTCTCGACACTCCTCAACCATACAGCCCTCTAATGACTCGGACGTCGAGCCGATTGGTGGGCCATCCCGACAGTTGGCAATGCCGTCCACGCTGCCATTGCGATTGGTTCGATTGAGCACGCTGATACGTGGCTGAAACGCTGGACCGCAAACTAGGCCATACGGCTCAACTATGACCTTTTCTCTTGCTCGGCCCACCCTTCTATCATCTCGCTTCAGCTCCCAGAACCTCTCGCTGGCTCCCACTATACCTCTGGGCCGAGGTCCGAGGCCCGTACCTCGCTCCTTGCGCTCTCGACCATTTCCTTAACCCCTTGCTCTCTCTGTCAGCAGTTTGCACCCAGCATACCCGCTGTAGCTCGGTTCACCTTTACATGTGGTCGCATAGTGCCCGGAGTGCTCGCTGACACTTCCCAGGCCGGGCCTAACACTTCTGAGGCGCGTATGATTGGCAGAATCGAGCCTCGCACAACAGGACCAAACCTCGGCCCAATTCGAGCGGCCAAGGCACAAAATGACTCGGCCCACTTGCTCTATCACTCAGGTGCATTCCAAGGCCCTCGGCCATACATCCTGAGGCTCCCCGAGGCGTCTTGTTCGGTCCTATCGGCTGTGTGTTGGTGTTTCGGTCATATTTCGGACTTTACCCCTTTCCTACCTTTCCCTTACAATTCCGATCTGTTCCTTTGATTGATGGGCACTCGTAGACACATATACCACCTGTACCCATCGTTAGCAACCGGATAGACTCTCCCCCCATCGTCCACCCCTCAGTTCTGCGGCCGAGTTTGTGTTCCCCTGCGATTTCTGCGTTTCCCTGCGTTCTACTGCGACCACTGCGTCTGCCAGCGTACCCGACGGCCCCTAGGTGCTCCAACAAGCCTCGCTTGACCCACCAAGCATCAGCGACAGAGGTTCCGAGGAGTTATTTGTGTTTTATTGCGTCGGCCTTTGCGTTCTTGACCTCCCAGCCGTTTCTCGAGCTCATTGTTGATTTTCGCTTGCTCGCTTCGTTGTTTTACATTATTCAGCTCGGCCTGGCGTCCTTTAACTTGCCTGGACGTCTGTTTTGCTTTTGCCTTGCTTCTGCGCTCACTCCGAGCTCGTTGCTACGTCGGCCGCTTTGCTATTAGTTATAGTGTGGTTTTTGAGCTTTATTACGATTTTCCCTTCGCTCTATCATTGTTTTACTCCCCTTGTGCTCGGTCGAGTGCTCTCTAGACTCACTTTAGTGGGTATTTACATTCGCTTTACCCTCGCTTTCCCCCAGAGACCTTGGGTTAGACCTGGGCCTCAGAGGTCCCCTTCGCTCGCACTATACACTCCCCACCCATCACTGGCCACGTTATCGCCCACTCAGGGTTAGGTGGTTGGTATTTGTGTTCTTTAGGGTGTGGCTAGGTGTCTCATTTTGGAGCCCACCGCGAGGGGGGCTTTTCCTTGAGGCTACCAAGTCTAACTCTTATTTGTTTGGCCTAGCTTCGTTTTCACTCTTATTACGTTTGCTTCGTACTCTATTCACTTCGCTTCAGCACCCTTTCATCATAAAACCCCTTCGGACATCATACTCCATCAGTTTCAGACCTCGCTTTGTCTCCTGGTACCAGTTCTACTACTTTCTTTGCCACCACTTTGAATTCTCGCTCACTTATCATCATGGACTCTTCTTATCTTCATATGCCACTTTCCAACGAACACCTTGCACCGAGGTTCGATCCGAGGGAGCCCAGGACCTTGGACCGATACTTTCTGGACTTGGAGATGCTGTTTGGCCGAGCTGGGATACAGGGAGATGCAGAGAGAAAGCAGTATGGCCTCCTGTACGTTCCGCTTACTGTGGCCGACCAGTGGGAGCTTCTGGCGACCTATTCCCCGCCCCATTCCTACACTTCTTGGAAAAGCGATGTCTACCAACTCTACCCAGGTGCTTGTGCATCAGCCTGGTATACTCGTCAAGGCCTTTTGGCGTACGTGCAGTATTGGCGAGCCAGAGGATTCAGAACACTAGGCGATTGGGCCGAGTTTTTCCGCTCGTTCCGAACGCAGTCTACTTGGCTCATTCGACATGGCAAGATCTCCAGTCTGGATCAGGATCGTTGGTGCATGGAGGCCGTTGGCTCAGAACTGCCTCGGATTGCTCTCCGACTTCAAATCAAGTCTCCAGAGGTTAGGCCGAGCGAGAGTTACTCAATGGAGGTTGTGAACGAGGCCATGCTGTTTCTTTTGCATGAAACTTCGGCCGCTCCCTCGGTTCCTACCTCTCTCTCGCCTCCTACCCATCCTACCCCGCGCTCTATGCGCTCGGACCTCCGACCAGATGATCAGCAAACACTACGGCAGCCTCCAGAAGCTTTCCCCCATTGGCCAACCTCCTCATCCTTCCTTTCCATCGCTTCCTCCTGTCATTACTGCGGCAAACTCGGTTGTAGAGTTCGCTCCTGCGTAGCTGCAAGAGAGGATCTTCAGGCCGGCCGAATTCAGCGTAATCCTGCTGGGCAGCTCGTCTTACCCTCTGGCCGCTACATTCCTCGAAGTCTACCTGGGTCGTGCATGCGAGAGAGGGTTGCCGAATGGCACAATTGTCGCTCGGACGTAGCAGGACCGCCTTTGCTGCAGTCTTGGATGTATGCCGAGGCCTCTAGGCCATCCTTTTCTTGTTCCCCGAGCACACCCTACGCTGTGGCTCTACAGGACCGTATTCGAGTTTTGGAGCGCGAAGTACAAGCTCTCAGACAAGAGCAAAGTCAACAAATGCGCTCGGACTTTGGCCGCCATGTTTCCGAAGCTCAAGCGAGGTATCAGGAGCCCTCTCCGACCATTCCCCTGAGTCCTCACCATGTTTCTGCACCTCCAGCCGAGGCACCACCCTCCTATCGGACTTCGTCCGAGGCGTTTCCTGATGATCTGGCAAGAGCGTCGGACACTTCTTATCAGCCTCCATCTTCCTCTTGCCAGTTGGCCGAAGTTTCTCCAGTATCGACCGCCGCTACCCCTGATCCAAGCGAGAACTTGGTGAGCATCCCAGAGTGGATCTACGAGGACTGCAAGGCTCTAGTAGCTGCTCGGATCAAGTTCCTCCTGAGCTCAGAGCAACGAACTGCAGCCTCATCTGGCTTGTCAATTCTTGCTGCAGCGACCGAGCCGAGGTCTCCTACGGACATTCCTGAGGTAGCAGAAGAGTTGGGGGATAGGTCCGAGACAAAGCTGGGCGCAGGAACATTATCCCCGGCCATCTCTTCGACTTCTCTGGATCTTACTCCGCTAGCCGAGAGTGGTATGGTGGAAACTCAGCCGGGTTTGTGCATACCTGAGCCGAGCACTTCTCTGTCAGCTTCCTGGGCCCCTAGCAAGGTCTACGAGACAAGCAAGGCTATATCCGAGGCATCTAGCTCTCCCCTTCATGATCTAGAGGCTCTGCCATTTTTGAGCTCGGACTTTGGTCTTTCTCCTCGGCTGTCATCGTCCAGGCCTTTCCCAACCATGTCACCTCTTCTAGTCACTTCCAGCGAGCACCTATCCGTCACTACCCCCCTGGCTGTGCCTGTAGTGGTGGAGAGCTTTGCTGAGGATCCATTGCTCACCTGCCGCCCAGCAAAGACCTCGCTCCAACGCCCCAAGGATCTATCCATGTCCAGTGGCTGGATTCGAGCCATGATGTGTCTGCTATACGCGATCGTAGTCTTCCCAAGGCTTACAGCGCATGGCCGACGAGCTGGAAGCCTGCTGTGGCATGGGAGCGACTCTCTGTTATGCTGGATGATCATTCAGTGCCACTACACTCTACGGGCCGAGATGCTTTTGGTGGTTCTGGTCGCCCTGCTCGCTCTAACATGCATGGGCATCATTTGGAGGTTCAAGCGCGGTCACCAGTGGGCAGGCTATCAAAAGGGCCGAGGACGTCGGCCAAGCACATACTATGGCCCCACAGTCTTCGCTTCAGTAGGGAGGACATGCATTTGCGCAGGAGAAGTCGAGGACGACTTGGGATTTCAGTAGGGAGGAGGATGATACGTGGCTGAAACGCTGGACCGCAAACTAGGCCATACGGCTCAACTATGACCTTTTCTCTTGCTCGGCCCACCCTTCTATCATCTCGCTTCAGCTCCCAGAACCTCTCGCTGGCTCCCACTATACCTCTGGGCCGAGGTCCGAGGCCCGTACCTCGCTCCTTGCGCTCTCGACCATTTCCTTAACCCCTTGCTCTCTCTGTCAGCAGTTTGCACCCAGCATACCCGCTGTAGCTCGGTTCACCTTTACATGTGGTCGCATAGTGCCCGGAGTGCTCGCTGACACTTCCCAGGCCGGGCCTAACACTTCTGAGGCGCGTATGATTGGCAGAATCGAGCCTCGCACAACAGGACCAAACCTCGGCCCAATTCGAGCGGCCAAGGCACAAAATGACTCGGCCCACTTGCTCTATCACTCAGGTGCATTCCAAGGCCCTCGGCCATACATCCTGAGGCTCCCCGAGGCGTCTTGTTCGGTCCTATCGGCTGTGTGTTGGTGTTTCGGTCATATTTCGGACTTTACCCCTTTCCTACCTTTCCCTTACAATTCCGATCTGTTCCTTTGATTGATGGGCACTCGTAGACACATATACCACCTGTACCCATCGTTAGCAACCGGATAGACTCTCCCCCCATCGTCCACCCCTCAGTTCTGCGGCCGAGTTTGTGTTCCCCTGCGATTTCTGCGTTTCCCTGCGTTCTACTGCGACCACTGCGTCTGCCAGCGTACCCGACGGCCCCTAGGTGCTCCAACAAGCCTCGCTTGACCCACCAAGCATCAGCGACAGAGGTTCCGAGGAGTTATTTGTGTTTTATTGCGTCGGCCTTTGCGTTCTTGACCTCCCAGCCGTTTCTCGAGCTCATTGTTGATTTTCGCTTGCTCGCTTCGTTGTTTTACATTATTCAGCTCGGCCTGGCGTCCTTTAACTTGCCTGGACGTCTGTTTTGCTTTTGCCTTGCTTCTGCGCTCACTCCGAGCTCGTTGCTACGTCGGCCGCTTTGCTATTAGTTATAGTGTGGTTTTTGAGCTTTATTACGATTTTCCCTTCGCTCTATCATTGTTTTACTCCCCTTGTGCTCGGTCGAGTGCTCTCTAGACTCACTTTAGTGGGTATTTACATTCGCTTTACCCTCGCTTTCCCCCAGAGACCTTGGGTTAGACCTGGGCCTCAGAGGTCCCCTTCGCTCGCACTATACACTCCCCACCCATCACTGGCCACGTTATCGCCCACTCAGGGTTAGGTGGTTGGTATTTGTGTTCTTTAGGGTGTGGCTAGGTGTCTCATTTTGGAGCCCACCGCGAGGGGGGCTTTTCCTTGAGGCTACCAAGTCTAACTCTTATTTGTTTGGCCTAGCTTCGTTTTCACTCTTATTACGTTTGCTTCGTACTCTATTCACTTCGCTTCAGCACCCTTTCATCATAAAACCCCTTCGGACATCATACTCCATCAGTTTCAGACCTCGCTTTGTCTCCTGGTACCAGTTCTACTACTTTCTTTGCCACCACTTTGAATTCTCGCTCACTTATCATCATGGACTCTTCTTATCTTCATATGCCACTTTCCAACGAACACCTTGCACCGAGGTTCGATCCGAGGGAGCCCAGGACCTTGGACCGATACTTTCTGGACTTGGAGATGCTGTTTGGCCGAGCTGGGATACAGGGAGATGCAGAGAGAAAGCAGTATGGCCTCCTGTACGTTCCGCTTACTGTGGCCGACCAGTGGGAGCTTCTGGCGACCTATTCCCCGCCCCATTCCTACACTTCTTGGAAAAGCGATGTCTACCAACTCTACCCAGGTGCTTGTGCATCAGCCTGGTATACTCGTCAAGGCCTTTTGGCGTACGTGCAGTATTGGCGAGCCAGAGGATTCAGAACACTAGGCGATTGGGCCGAGTTTTTCCGCTCGTTCCGAACGCAGTCTACTTGGCTCATTCGACATGGCAAGATCTCCAGTCTGGATCAGGATCGTTGGTGCATGGAGGCCGTTGGCTCAGAACTGCCTCGGATTGCTCTCCGACTTCAAATCAAGTCTCCAGAGGTTAGGCCGAGCGAGAGTTACTCAATGGAGGTTGTGAACGAGGCCATGCTGTTTCTTTTGCATGAAACTTCGGCCGCTCCCTCGGTTCCTACCTCTCTCTCGCCTCCTACCCATCCTACCCCGCGCTCTATGCGCTCGGACCTCCGACCAGATGATCAGCAAACACTACGGCAGCCTCCAGAAGCTTTCCCCCATTGGCCAACCTCCTCATCCTTCCTTTCCATCGCTTCCTCCTGTCATTACTGCGGCAAACTCGGTTGTAGAGTTCGCTCCTGCGTAGCTGCAAGAGAGGATCTTCAGGCCGGCCGAATTCAGCGTAATCCTGCTGGGCAGCTCGTCTTACCCTCTGGCCGCTACATTCCTCGAAGTCTACCTGGGTCGTGCATGCGAGAGAGGGTTGCCGAATGGCACAATTGTCGCTCGGACGTAGCAGGACCGCCTTTGCTGCAGTCTTGGATGTATGCCGAGGCCTCTAGGCCATCCTTTTCTTGTTCCCCGAGCACACCCTACGCTGTGGCTCTACAGGACCGTATTCGAGTTTTGGAGCGCGAAGTACAAGCTCTCAGACAAGAGCAAAGTCAACAAATGCGCTCGGACTTTGGCCGCCATGTTTCCGAAGCTCAAGCGAGGTATCAGGAGCCCTCTCCGACCATTCCCCTGAGTCCTCACCATGTTTCTGCACCTCCAGCCGAGGCACCACCCTCCTATCGGACTTCGTCCGAGGCGTTTCCTGATGATCTGGCAAGAGCGTCGGACACTTCTTATCAGCCTCCATCTTCCTCTTGCCAGTTGGCCGAAGTTTCTCCAGTATCGACCGCCGCTACCCCTGATCCAAGCGAGAACTTGGTGAGCATCCCAGAGTGGATCTACGAGGACTGCAAGGCTCTAGTAGCTGCTCGGATCAAGTTCCTCCTGAGCTCAGAGCAACGAACTGCAGCCTCATCTGGCTTGTCAATTCTTGCTGCAGCGACCGAGCCGAGGTCTCCTACGGACATTCCTGAGGTAGCAGAAGAGTTGGGGGATAGGTCCGAGACAAAGCTGGGCGCAGGAACATTATCCCCGGCCATCTCTTCGACTTCTCTGGATCTTACTCCGCTAGCCGAGAGTGGTATGGTGGAAACTCAGCCGGGTTTGTGCATACCTGAGCCGAGCACTTCTCTGTCAGCTTCCTGGGCCCCTAGCAAGGTCTACGAGACAAGCAAGGCTATATCCGAGGCATCTAGCTCTCCCCTTCATGATCTAGAGGCTCTGCCATTTTTGAGCTCGGACTTTGGTCTTTCTCCTCGGCTGTCATCGTCCAGGCCTTTCCCAACCATGTCACCTCTTCTAGTCACTTCCAGCGAGCACCTATCCGTCACTACCCCCCTGGCTGTGCCTGTAGTGGTGGAGAGCTTTGCTGAGGATCCATTGCTCACCTGCCGCCCAGCAAAGACCTCGCTCCAACGCCCCAAGGATCTATCCATGTCCAGTGGCTGGATTCGAGCCATGATGTGTCTGCTATACGCGATCGTAGTCTTCCCAAGGCTTACAGCGCATGGCCGACGAGCTGGAAGCCTGCTGTGGCATGGGAGCGACTCTCTGTTATGCTGGATGATCATTCAGTGCCACTACACTCTACGGGCCGAGATGCTTTTGGTGGTTCTGGTCGCCCTGCTCGCTCTAACATGCATGGGCATCATTTGGAGGTTCAAGCGCGGTCACCAGTGGGCAGGCTATCAAAAGGGCCGAGGACGTCGGCCAAGCACATACTATGGCCCCACAGTCTTCGCTTCAGTAGGGAGGACATGCATTTGCGCAGGAGAAGTCGAGGACGACTTGGGATTTCAGTAGGGAGGAGGATGATACGTGGCTGAAACGCTGGACCGCAAACTAGGCCATACGGCTCAACTATGACCTTTTCTCTTGCTCGGCCCACCCTTCTATCATCTCGCTTCAGCTCCCAGAACCTCTCGCTGGCTCCCACTATACCTCTGGGCCGAGGTCCGAGGCCCGTACCTCGCTCCTTGCGCTCTCGACCATTTCCTTAACCCCTTGCTCTCTCTGTCAGCAGTTTGCACCCAGCATACCCGCTGTAGCTCGGTTCACCTTTACATGTGGTCGCATAGTGCCCGGAGTGCTCGCTGACACTTCCCAGGCCGGGCCTAACACTTCTGAGGCGCGTATGATTGGCAGAATCGAGCCTCGCACAACAGGACCAAACCTCGGCCCAATTCGAGCGGCCAAGGCACAAAATGACTCGGCCCACTTGCTCTATCACTCAGGTGCATTCCAAGGCCCTCGGCCATACATCCTGAGGCTCCCCGAGGCGTCTTGTTCGGTCCTATCGGCTGTGTGTTGGTGTTTCGGTCATATTTCGGACTTTACCCCTTTCCTACCTTTCCCTTACAATTCCGATCTGTTCCTTTGATTGATGGGCACTCGTAGACACATATACCACCTGTACCCATCGTTAGCAACCGGATAGACTCTCCCCCCATCGTCCACCCCTCAGTTCTGCGGCCGAGTTTGTGTTCCCCTGCGATTTCTGCGTTTCCCTGCGTTCTACTGCGACCACTGCGTCTGCCAGCGTACCCGACGGCCCCTAGGTGCTCCAACAAGCCTCGCTTGACCCACCAAGCATCAGCGACAGAGGTTCCGAGGAGTTATTTGTGTTTTATTGCGTCGGCCTTTGCGTTCTTGACCTCCCAGCCGTTTCTCGAGCTCATTGTTGATTTTCGCTTGCTCGCTTCGTTGTTTTACATTATTCAGCTCGGCCTGGCGTCCTTTAACTTGCCTGGACGTCTGTTTTGCTTTTGCCTTGCTTCTGCGCTCACTCCGAGCTCGTTGCTACGTCGGCCGCTTTGCTATTAGTTATAGTGTGGTTTTTGAGCTTTATTACGATTTTCCCTTCGCTCTATCATTGTTTTACTCCCCTTGTGCTCGGTCGAGTGCTCTCTAGACTCACTTTAGTGGGTATTTACATTCGCTTTACCCTCGCTTTCCCCCAGAGACCTTGGGTTAGACCTGGGCCTCAGAGGTCCCCTTCGCTCGCACTATACACTCCCCACCCATCACTGGCCACGTTATCGCCCACTCAGGGTTAGGTGGTTGGTATTTGTGTTCTTTAGGGTGTGGCTAGGTGTCTCAACGCGCACAACATGGTGAGCTGGTGCGCTCTGTCGGGATTCTAAAATATTCACTAAACATTGTCTATTTAGGTCTCTATCTCCTGCACAAGCAGCCACCCACGTCTTCCCCCACATCTTCTTTGAGGTGTGTTTGTACAAGTTCGAAGATGCCGGCCAATAACAAGCGGAAGAAACGAGCCATCAAGCGCCGTCGTACCGAATCCCCAAGACCGAGTGCTGACGAAGAACAGGGTCACTCTTCTCGCAGTAACAGCCCGGATCTTTCTACCAGGGAGTCCGAAGGAGAGGCAGAAGACGAGGAGCCCGTCGGCGAAGACACTCTCGCTGCGTTTGACAAGAAATGGAACACTGCGAACGTATCAAAAGAGGACGTGCTCGGTGAGTGATGTCTATTGCAGCCACTGCACGACCGTGCTGAAGCCATATGCAGAGGCCCAGAGGAAGACCTGGAACTCCGACCAGTACGAACACTTTATCATGCCACCGACGATCATCGAGGAGAAAGGCGAAATCAAATACAAGTTCTTTTGCAAAGCTCAGTAAGTACCTCCCCCTTCCGTGACGTCTACTTAATGCTGACTTTATACTACGCTTAGTCCCTCCAAATTCGTTACTCGCCGCCGCACCGACAGCTCCACTGGAAACATCAACCGTCATATTCAGAAGTGCTCTCCTACAGCGGCGACTTCTGGCAACAAGAGCATCAAAGCATTCGCACAAGGATCTACATACAACGCGCCTCGTTTTCGGTATCTACTCTCGCTCTGGATTGCAAGACATCACCGCCCGTTTACCATTGTCGAAGACGAAGAGCTCCTCGAAATATTCAAGATGCTCTATGCAAAGGTCGAGGTGCCGACGCGTACTACAGTCTCCCGTGATGTACGGGAGATCTTCGCCATCACCCACAAGAATGTCGGGAAGATTCTACAGGACTACCCCGGACGACTTCACCTTGGACTCGATGGATGGACCTCCCCCAACGTGTACTCATTTCTGGGAGTAACCGTACATCGTGTCGTCGACGGGAAGGTCGTCACGATGATCTTGGACTTTATTAAGTAAGTTTCGTTACTCATCTTTCACCCTTCCGTACTCATATTATCGTACACCTATTAGACTCGAGAAGGCTCACACGGGCCGATACCTTGCGGAGAAGCTTAAGGCCTGCCTTCGCGAGCTCGGTATTGACAAAAAGGTATGTTCACGGTCACTGTACCCTTGTTAATAGTTGTAACTAACACTCAATACGTTCGTTAGATCCTCGGATTGATATGCGACAACGCGTCGAACAATGACACGATGGTGTTGGAGCTCGAGACCTTGGGAGGGATTAATTCGGCTGAGACTCGGGTGCGCTGCTTCGCGCACATATTGAACCTGGTCGTAAAGGTGAGTACTATTGCTTTTGACTATGCTAACGCGACATGTGACTGAAGCTTGATAGGCTATCTTATCATGCTTCGTTCAAAAGAAGAAGGCCGGTGACGCAGATCCCGAGGAGAGTGGTGACGAGGAGTCGGCTGATGAACCTGTCGACGATGAGCCAGTTAATGGTGAACGAGGTTCTGAACCGCCCGAATTACCCTCCAGTGCTGCACTAGACATCCAAGGCGACGACTACGAGCTGGACCCGACGCGAGAAGCAGCCGATAAACGAGACATCGAAGATGTTATCCGGGAAGTCGAAAGCGAGCACGCGTTGGATCCGACAGCGAGAGAGGATGGGTGCCGTGCTGTTATGAAGGTATGTTGTGGCTGATTCTCTTCACGATTTTCATTGACGTGCGTTGTGCGTGTTGTCCATTAGCTAAAGAAGCTCGCAAAACGGATATTCCATTCGCCCGCGCTCCGTGAAGACCTTCGCGTGTGCTGTGAGCGCACAAAGACACCTTACAAGCTTCCGATACGTGCGATTGACACGCGATGGAACTCGCTAACGATGGCTATCCAGCGAGCACTCGAACTGCGGTCACCGTTGGAGAAGCTCTTCGCGCTTCCTCAATGGGACAAGGCGGGCAAGACAGGCCTTCGTAGGCTTAAGCTTTCAGCTGATGAGTGGTCGCTGTTGACTGAACTAGACGGTGTTCTTGGAGTACGTATCTTATCTGTTTGCTTATTATTTGAATAATACCGCTCATAATTTACTGCCGCGCTAGGACTTCCTGTTTACGACCGTTCATATCTCCAAGAGCAACACTCCACTGCTCCATGAAGTCATCCCCCTTATTGACTCACTCACCGGCGCATTAGAAGATGTTGTCGACAGCAGCGCCTTGTCCGACATCGTTCGGGTAGCTGCAGCGCGCGGTGTCCATATTCTGAACAAGTACTACTCCAAAACCGACGAATCAATCATGCACCGGATATCGATGCGTAAGTACAGCCTCCTTTGATGCATCAGAAATGCAGCGCTAACAGTTATGATTTACTACTTCGACGGGATAGTGCTTCATCCTAGCTACAAGACAAGATACTTCCGCGATACTAATTGGCCTGATAACTGGATCGACACCGCGCTCGAGTTAGTCCGCCACCAGTGGAGGACACACTACAAGCCCGCTGCAACAGACAGCACACCCTCGACGCAGTCGTCGTCATCGTCGTCACCCGCACAGCGTGAGATTTCCACGGTAAGTATCCAACAATCTAACAACATTCTATAATGAAACTGACATGATATTGCACAATGCAGCCAGGTAACCGTCGTCTCAACGATCGCTTCGCACGGCTTCTACAATATGCGCGAAGCTCGTCGTCCATGGATGCGCTTGAGGAGTTTCTCAGCGCTCCGTGTGTTAGCGACATCGACGATCCTCTGACACATTGGAACGGAGTGTACACAGCAACCAAGAACCTCGAGAAACGTGCGCTTGCACGTATGGCCTTAGATTTCCTCTCCGCACCGGCTGCTTCAACGGACGTGGAGCGAGCGTTCTCGCGTGGTGGGCTCACGGTGTCGAAGCGCCGTCACTCTCTTAATGACGAGTCAACACGGGCGGCTACTGTTTTGAGTTCGTGGGCAATGGTGGGTGGTATCATACCTGAGGGCAAGATTTTAGAGGTGTTTCGGGACAAGAGCAAAAGGTCCAAGGGAAAGAGTAAGGCAGTTACTGAGGTAAATAGCGCTATCATTGTAGAAGATAACTAAAGTTATAAATACACGGGTTGACCCGCGGGTCAAGCTATCTTGCATACATCGTGACCCGCACCCTCGGATCTCTGCAGCCAAAGGTACCCATGACCCGCAGGTCAAGTTACCTGCGGGTATGATGGCGGTTCTACCTGTGTTGACTCGCGGGTAAGTAATACCCGTGCTCAGCTTTAGGGCATACTCTACATGCTCAACACTACCAGGCTGGCTACTGTAGTATAAACATCCAAATAAACAACGTGGAACCGTACTTACAATCAGATTACGAGCACGGAAGACTTCTTGAGCCACGCCCGCCTCACACACGCTGCTTAATAACGGACGTCGCCACCGCTTCGTAGGGTGCCTTTACTTCCACTGGATACGGTGTTGCATCGTATAGAGTCCTAGAGGTAGGCTATATCGTTTGATAGGAGACATAAACGTCAGCGAGCCTGTCAATGCTATAATACAGCGCGTATCTCACTGTGTGACCGTTAACACCATTCTGCCGTCGATATACGCATTGTGACTTAGCGAGCCAATGCACATACAGTAGACGAGCAAATATCATACCATGAACATTTCCCCCGCCTTCTCCTTGTTGTGGTATATCGCGAGCGAGCCTGGCTATTGGGGAAGATGGGTGACTGGGCGGATGGAGAACCAGAATAGCGAAGGAGGAATGATCGTAGCTGGCTTCGTAGACACGTCATTAACAAATAGCAGTAGTATAAATCACATCACCTAGCCTGCTTTCAACCTTCTCTTCTCCGCAAACCCACAGTCAGTATAGCCCGCACCTGAGGGCTGAGTCCGTGCTCAACTGACTTGAGAGTTTCGACGACGACGAACACTCACCTTCACAAAGCTAGCCCAAGGACATGAATCTTCACCCCTTCATCTACTCGTGCACAAGATACAAGGTTTCCCGAGCTCCTCATACACCGCGAGCAGGCTCGACGTTCAAGTTGCCAGTGACGATATGCTGTGATGAGTCGAGTGTTCAGTAGTATTGCTCTCGCAGACCCTTGGACGGGCGTACCTGCAGAAATATTGGTCCCGAGGATGCCTATGCAATAAGCTGGTGATGACAAGCTAAAGAGTGTGTGAGTAATGGTGAGCGTGCAGGTGCAGGAAGTGGTCAAGACCAAGTCTGATCTCAGGGACTCGGCGATCGACCAACCTCGATCGACGACTCCGTGATCGCGGCCAAACTCCTGGATCACCTCTCTGTCTCTCTCGCTCTTCGACCATGACACTTGTTCCTGTCCGCTTACCTCTTTCTTACACCCACGCCCATGAACCTGGCGAAAGGATTTTCTCATGACAATGCTAATCGGGAGTCCTTGAGTAATCGGTGCGTCCGCGATCTTGTATCACGAAGTTAAAGGCTGGCCTAATGACCCTTTCATGCTTTAGAAACCTACTTACCTGGTCGACCGTCGGACAATAGGTCCTTACACACAGACTCCCTGTAGTCTTCAGTGTTGGAAGCATGCTGCAGCTGGCTCTTCCGGTCGAAGGTTGCGCAAGCAAGTGCGCGGCCCACTCGTCAAGCTAGGATTGGAGTCTACTAAGACGGCGAGAGGACATGGAGGACATGGTGTATACGGTGCATACGGTGCGTGATATACTCCTTGTACACCGTGCTATCGGATTAACAGAAGCCCTTACAGTCTCATGTAGATGAGCTATGTCGCTGGCGCACGCATATAGTCACTAGTTCGCCCTCCAACAAGCTAGCGCAGTATAAAGGTGAGCACGGGTGCACCCGCGGATCGACCCGCACCCGTACCCACAGGTATGTTCAGTCCCCAATGTCTTACCCGCACCCTCACAGGTAATCTAGCGCCAGGTACCCGACCCGAGGATCCAGGTATTGTAAACCCGCGGGTCGATCCATGGGTACATGGTGGTATTAGTAAAGTAGATTACATATCATTTTATCAGTAGATTTACGTTTCAAAATTTTATCTTCTGTGACTCCCGAACCTCTTGACACAATGAGCACCGAAATCGCACAGCTCCGCCTGGCCTTAGCGCAGTCAGAGGCAAGATGCGCGCGACTAGCAGCAATGCTGGAAGCAAAGGATCGCAAGATTGTTGCTCTACAAGGTGGCATATCGAGCATCTACACTCGTGTAGGTCACCTGCTCTTTACCGGCCATGAGTTTGTAAGTATTCAAGTTTCATATCTACGCCATCGGACGAACTGACACCACTATTACTTAGATTCCCCACTCAGAAGAAGCTGACGGAACCGGGGACCAGCATAGTGATGACAACGAGCACACTAGTATCCGTGAGTATTCTTTGTTGCAGCTATACAACACACACCGGATCTGATTCATGACTACGCATCATCAATAGATTCTCGTGGACAGAACAATGACAGCGGTTCAGGGCACTAACACTGTATTTGATGAGCAAACATGTATTGTAATACACAGCGAAGATCTCTAGTTTAATTACCATTATCCGACGTCCAAGATACAATAGAAAGCGAATGGTTAACATCTACTATGCCTGACATGTACAAAACCCAATGCACATTCGATAGCAGCACGCGGACTTGGTACATTCCTGCGTCCGATAGTTGCCGCCGCCCACGCCGGTCCCACCGTGCATACTCCCGAAGTATTCTTCCCATCATCTCACTCGTTGCCGTGACCTGACCAAAGAGGTAGTACTCGGCAAGGTAGCCAGCAGCACCAAACACTGCGAAGAGCAGTACTCTCTCGTCAGGATTGCGGGACACCTCTGATGGGGCTAGGTGCGTAAGGAGGTAAGTGCACGACACATCACCGGAAAGGCGGATGCGTTGATGATGTGTGCGGTAGTGGTTGGTAATGGCCGTGATAATAAACGGCCAGTCAAGACCATCGGGCTGCCAGAGGGTCGTATGCGGTTGTTCAGACATACCGCCGGTTGGATAATGTCGTGGGGAAGGTGTTATGGTCCTATAATACCGGTTACATCGTCTGTATATCTACTAAAGCTAGAGGACGAGTGAACATACCTTTACTGAGTCAAATAGTCGCCGTTGCGACCCTCCAAGGGCATTCGAAGCGCTTTATGCTTGAACAAGCCCGACCCTCGGCTCCAAGTCAAGAGAACCGCAAATCTTGCAGTACGCGGAAGCTGTCGCCTGTCGGTCGTCGGTCCCGCCACTGCGCTGGTGTCGATCACTTGGGTGATACTCAGCCCGCCAAATGCTTGTGATCATTTTGGCGTGCATCGTCAGCAAGGGGCCCAAGCGGTCTGTCAAGAAATATATCGGTTAGTACGTGGACCTGCGTCTGAAATAGTATACGCACCTGTACAGACATACGTACCGTCCGCGGATATCTGCCTCACACCAATCTCCCTCGCACCAATCCAAATCTTGGGCCACATGGTCATGAGCCACTCGGAGAACGAGGCCGACGATCGACTCGTATCTGAGATCATAACATATCAGCCAGGTACAACATCAGATACATGGCTGGAAAAGTCAACTCACAATTCAATTAGGCAGTCAACGTTGAACGCCTTTGAGTGGAGGAGGTAGGGTGAAGGTCTCGTTGGGCATGGTGAGTGTATGAGAGAGAGATGTGCGTGAGAGGGAGAGGTAAGTGGAACGATGTCGGCAAACGTTGGGCGCCTCGCGTATGCTTGGGTAAGTTCCCGAACCGTGGGTATCGTCCACGTACCCCAGTTCATTTTGCCTCCGTTTGCCATCATCTCCCTCTCACTTAGACTCACTATTCCCCTCGATCTCAAAAGGTCTCGACACTCCTCAACCATACAGCCCTCTAATGACTCGGACGTCGAGCCGATTGGTGGGCCATCCCGACAGTTGGCAATGCCGTCCACGCTGCCATTGCGATTGGTTCGATTGAGCACGCGCACAACATGGTGAGCTGGTGCGCTCTGTCGGGATTCTAAAATATTCACTAAACATTGTCTATTTAGGTCTCTATCTCCTGCACAAGCAGCCACCCACGTCTTCCCCCACATCTTCTTTGAGGTGTGTTTGTACAAGTTCGAAGATGCCGGCCAATAACAAGCGGAAGAAACGAGCCATCAAGCGCCGTCGTACCGAATCCCCAAGACCGAGTGCTGACGAAGAACAGGGTCACTCTTCTCGCAGTAACAGCCCGGATCTTTCTACCAGGGAGTCCGAAGGAGAGGCAGAAGACGAGGAGCCCGTCGGCGAAGACACTCTCGCTGCGTTTGACAAGAAATGGAACACTGCGAACGTATCAAAAGAGGACGTGCTCGGTGAGTGATGTCTATTGCAGCCACTGCACGACCGTGCTGAAGCCATATGCAGAGGCCCAGAGGAAGACCTGGAACTCCGACCAGTACGAACACTTTATCATGCCACCGACGATCATCGAGGAGAAAGGCGAAATCAAATACAAGTTCTTTTGCAAAGCTCAGTAAGTACCTCCCCCTTCCGTGACGTCTACTTAATGCTGACTTTATACTACGCTTAGTCCCTCCAAATTCGTTACTCGCCGCCGCACCGACAGCTCCACTGGAAACATCAACCGTCATATTCAGAAGTGCTCTCCTACAGCGGCGACTTCTGGCAACAAGAGCATCAAAGCATTCGCACAAGGATCTACATACAACGCGCCTCGTTTTCGGTATCTACTCTCGCTCTGGATTGCAAGACATCACCGCCCGTTTACCATTGTCGAAGACGAAGAGCTCCTCGAAATATTCAAGATGCTCTATGCAAAGGTCGAGGTGCCGACGCGTACTACAGTCTCCCGTGATGTACGGGAGATCTTCGCCATCACCCACAAGAATGTCGGGAAGATTCTACAGGACTACCCCGGACGACTTCACCTTGGACTCGATGGATGGACCTCCCCCAACGTGTACTCATTTCTGGGAGTAACCGTACATCGTGTCGTCGACGGGAAGGTCGTCACGATGATCTTGGACTTTATTAAGTAAGTTTCGTTACTCATCTTTCACCCTTCCGTACTCATATTATCGTACACCTATTAGACTCGAGAAGGCTCACACGGGCCGATACCTTGCGGAGAAGCTTAAGGCCTGCCTTCGCGAGCTCGGTATTGACAAAAAGGTATGTTCACGGTCACTGTACCCTTGTTAATAGTTGTAACTAACACTCAATACGTTCGTTAGATCCTCGGATTGATATGCGACAACGCGTCGAACAATGACACGATGGTGTTGGAGCTCGAGACCTTGGGAGGGATTAATTCGGCTGAGACTCGGGTGCGCTGCTTCGCGCACATATTGAACCTGGTCGTAAAGGTGAGTACTATTGCTTTTGACTATGCTAACGCGACATGTGACTGAAGCTTGATAGGCTATCTTATCATGCTTCGTTCAAAAGAAGAAGGCCGGTGACGCAGATCCCGAGGAGAGTGGTGACGAGGAGTCGGCTGATGAACCTGTCGACGATGAGCCAGTTAATGGTGAACGAGGTTCTGAACCGCCCGAATTACCCTCCAGTGCTGCACTAGACATCCAAGGCGACGACTACGAGCTGGACCCGACGCGAGAAGCAGCCGATAAACGAGACATCGAAGATGTTATCCGGGAAGTCGAAAGCGAGCACGCGTTGGATCCGACAGCGAGAGAGGATGGGTGCCGTGCTGTTATGAAGGTATGTTGTGGCTGATTCTCTTCACGATTTTCATTGACGTGCGTTGTGCGTGTTGTCCATTAGCTAAAGAAGCTCGCAAAACGGATATTCCATTCGCCCGCGCTCCGTGAAGACCTTCGCGTGTGCTGTGAGCGCACAAAGACACCTTACAAGCTTCCGATATGTGCGATTGACACGCGATGGAACTCGCTAACGATGGCTATCCAGCGAGCACTCGAACTGCGGTCACCGTTGGAGAAGCTCTTCGCGCTTCCTCAATGGGACAAGGCGGGCAAGACAGGCCTTCGTAGGCTTAAGCTTTCAGCTGATGAGTGGTCGCTGTTGACTGAACTAGACGGTGTTCTTGGAGTACGTATCTTATCTGTTTGCTTATTATTTGAATAATACCGCTCATAATTTACTGCCGCGCTAGGACTTCCTGTTTACGACCGTTCATATCTCCAAGAGCAACACTCCACTGCTCCATGAAGTCATCCCCCTTATTGACTCACTCACCGGCGCATTAGAAGATGTTGTCGACAGCAGCGCCTTGTCCGACATCGTTCGGGTAGCTGCAGCGCGCGGTGTCCATATTCTGAACAAGTACTACTCCAAAACCGACGAATCAATCATGCACCGGATATCGATGCGTAAGTACAGCCTCCTTTGATGCATCAGAAATGCAGCGCTAACAGTTATGATTTACTACTTCGACGGGATAGTGCTTCATCCTAGCTACAAGACAAGATACTTCCGCGATACTAATTGGCCTGATAACTGGATCGACACCGCGCTCGAGTTAGTCCGCCACCAGTGGAGGACACACTACAAGCCCGCTGCAACAGACAGCACACCCTCGACGCAGTCGTCGTCATCGTCGTCACCCGCACAGCGTGAGATTTCCACGGTAAGTATCCAACAATCTAACAACATTCTATAATGAAACTGACATGATATTGCACAATGCAGCCAGGTAACCGTCGTCTCAACGATCGCTTCGCACGGCTTCTACAATATGCGCGAAGCTCGTCGTCCATGGATGCGCTTGAGGAGTTTCTCAGCGCTCCGTGTGTTAGCGACATCGACGATCCTCTGACACATTGGAACGGAGTGTACACAGCAACCAAGAACCTCGAGAAACGTGCGCTTGCACGTATGGCCTTAGATTTCCTCTCCGCACCGGCTGCTTCAACGGACGTGGAGCGAGCGTTCTCGCGTGGTGGGCTCACGGTGTCGAAGCGCCGTCACTCTCTTAATGACGAGTCAACACGGGCGGCTACTGTTTTGAGTTCGTGGGCAATGGTGGGTGGTATCATACCTGAGGGCAAGATTTTAGAGGTGTTTCGGGACAAGAGCAAAAGGTCCAAGGGAAAGAGTAAGGCAGTTACTGAGGTAAATAGCGCTATCATTGTAGAAGATAACTAAAGTTATAAATACACGGGTTGACCCGCGGGTCAAGCTATCTTGCATACATCGTGACCCGCACCCTCGGATCTCTGCAGCCAAAGGTACCCATGACCCGCAGGTCAAGTTACCTGCGGGTATGATGGCGGTTCTACCTGTGTTGACTCGCGGGTAAGTAATACCCGTGCTCAGCTTTAGCGCAGTATCTTCCGCATACGCACTAGGATTCCTGCTACCCTTGCTCGTCTCTCGCAAACGTTTCGAAGATGCTATGTTATCTAGGAGTCCCGGAGATTGGACCGCATATCGCAATGCCCGCCTCAGACGCACCAAGACTCCCTGTCTGTAAGGACTGACACCCGCCATCAGGATCGACTTCCCGATAAGGCAGTGATGGACGTACAACGCCCGAGCGGTGATCGGACATGTCTGACGTCAAGCCATCAGACATGCGACTTGACGTCCATACGGACGTCTCCCCTCGTGTAGCATCCCGCCACTCGATTACTCATCCGTCAGCGCAACCCGCCACTCCTTTCGTAACTCGTGCCCATGCCGCGCATGGGATTGCCTCATGTTTCTTTTGTTTCGTAGATATGCTGTGTTCGTTCTTTGTACTCTCAATCATCCTACTTCTTATCTGTACCTTTTCTTTCATTTATCATCGTCTCATCTCTCGACGCGTGTAGATACGTGCTTTCATATTGCAAATAGTCAGCTTATTTGGATTAGCCGTGGCTTAGTATAAATACTCTGTATCTACAACGAGAAAAGACAAGACCTTCGAATCGGAAACTCATTACTACTCACTCCTCGCCCGACTTCGAAGACAACCTTCTCGTGTTATCGACTATCCTCGACGCCTACTCGACATCTCTATCGTCTCCAAGCGCCGAAGAACGCCGATACTTCACATTTTTTTGAGTATTCTTTTTTCCGATTAAACACTTTCACGTCGGACTGATCACCCGTGCGTGGACGAAAAATCCATACATTTTTTTCTATATACCGGTACCACTGCGACATGTCTGCTAGCAGCAACCCCAACTCGACCCGGACCTCATCTCCAGAACTTGTTCCGGAGGGCGAGGCGGCCGTGGCCGGTGGACGACTCGACGTACTGAGTCCGTCGTTGTTGACTTTCGGATCCATCTCTGGGTCCGAAGTCGAATCGACTTCTGTGATCGAGTCCCGTGCTCGCAGAGAACGTGAGATGGCCGCCGCGAGGAGGGCCGCCGTAACGAACTCTGCTCTCGCTGAAAAGTGGGGACTCACCTCTGAGGATGGTGATGTCGGCACAGGGACGGGGAAGAGGACCAGACGTTCCCGAGCAAAGGCTCCGGCCAATGCGAAGGCGTCTGGGACGAACAAGGGCGACGACGCAAAGTCGCCCGGGAATACTTCTCCTGGAACGCCAGTAACGGCCGCTGAAGAAGTGGTGACGGCTGGCGAGTTGGTAACGACCGCTGAAGAAGTGGTGACGACCAACCAAGGGCACGAGAAGCGTGAGGAGAACTCACCTGCCCTGACTTGGGTGATACCCAGTCGAATTTCCGAGCAAGAGTGCTCGACACCTTCTGTCGAGCCACTCTCGTCCTCGGAATCGTCCCAGCCAGCAAGTGACAGTACGAACTCACCCGAGGAATCGTCTGACGACGACGAGACGGAGGTGGCGAACATGTTGGCTGATGTAACGATCCGGGAACCGGATTCCCCGGCGACGGTAAAGGACGAACCCATGGAGGGCGACTGGATATTCCCTAGACAAGTAGTTAGCACGTACATCGTTAATCCAGTATTCGTAAATAACATACCTAAGTCAATGAACTGGTTTGAACTCCTGGAAAACGATGGAGGCGACTCCTTTGGCCCATTACCTGAAGAATGGGCTGTTGCTTTGCCCGAAGTACCTCGCCTACCGGAATTGAAGGCAGAGGAGATCTGGAGGGATATAGAAATGAACCCCGAAGATCGACTAAGGGAGTTCGCACCTGCATACGATGACAAGCAGGAACGCGAACAAATCAGCATCGCAATGCTTCGATCTGCCAAGGAAATGGGAATGAAGGTAAACGCACCTTTTATCAGCCTGATGACGAAGGCGGAAGGGTCAAGGACTCATTCCAAGGCAGAGGGATCGTCTTCAAAGCGGAGGGATGTACACTTGATGGCATCTATCGTCGAGGTACCAGACGAGCCAACTCCTGAAGCCCCTAAACCCACAGGAAGCCTTTTGAGCGACGCTAGGTACACAGCCCAGGAAAAGGGAAAGACCGTGGAAAGGGACGACGATCAACGCGAATGGCTGAGAAGGCACGTCAGCTACGAGCCTGGAAGCAGCGGACTGAAGCATAAGGAAAAGAGACATACCAAGAAGGACCATAAAAAGACGGAGGGCGCACGCTTCACGCGCGAACCGTCCATGGTACCTGAAGGGGGATGGTTTCATAATCCTCGAGCTTCCTCCGTGCCGCCAGGCGGACCACCAGACGATGGAGACGACTCAGACTCGTCTTCGTCTTCGTCCTCGTCTTCAACATCCTCGGAATCTTCGTCAGTATCCACGGGTCGAAAGAAAGCCAATCAACGATCTAGGGAAAGGTGGCAAGAGGATCAGAAAGCGATCAAACGAGCAATGAGAGGGATAAAGATCGACTCACCCACGCCCTGGGATGGCCGTCCGGATTTCGATCGGTTTGACGAATTTACCTTCGAATTTGACAACTGGATGGAATTGACTGGCTTGCCTGATCGTCTAGCAATAAAACTGCTGATCAATTTCCTGACTGACAAAGCTAAACGATTCTATATGGCACATATCGCGAACAGACAAGGTGAATGGGACATACCTTCAATATACGAAGCCCTATTCCATTACTGTTTTCCTGAAGACTATAAGATGCGATTAAGGAACCGCCTGATGAACTCTACGCAAGGTAGACGTACCGTTAGAGATTTCGCGCGAGATATACAGCGTTTGGCGGAACGTTTCTCGGATGTGACAGAAAGACAGCTGATCCAGATCTTCTGGGAAGGTCTGAATATCGAGCTTCGTCTACACCTCATAGAAAAGGGAAAGAATCCTGAGAAGACGCAGTTAGACAAGTTGCTTAAGCACGCATCTCTCAAGGAAAAATCTATAGAGGCAGCACGCACCGCGGGACGAGAATTCTCGGGAAAGGTTCCGGGACGGACATGGGGCCGTTTCGAGAACAGAACCGAAGGGCCAGCTCCCTATAAGAAGGATCAGTCAACGAACTCTAACCAGAAGAAAGGAGGGAAGTTCGACTCACGAAAGAATGATCACTCAAAGGGACAAAAGCCGAGACGAAACGAACTGTCCCAGGCTGAGCGTGACAAGCGAAGGGCAGAGGGGCGATGCTTCTCGTGCGGCGAAATCGGTCACGAATCCCGTAACTGCCCAGAGCGCAAGACCGCGAAGGCTCCTAAGGTATCCGCATCATCCATGAGTTTTGCAAAGCTTGAGAAACTAGCAGACGACGCACGAAAGTCAAGCGTACATGTAGCATCCGCATATGTAGATCTAAAGGAAGCTCGATCAGTACTGCCTCAAGACCGACATGAGTGGGAACGAGCTCACAGATCAGACACGGCGCAATACATACAAGCGTTGTTCGAGAGCTACTACTACTCGGTGTTGCCAGAGGAGGAAGAGGATCGTCTTCTCTTAGCGGAACCAGGAGAACGCTTTGAAGTATCAGATCTTGATCGAGATTTTGAAGTGATCGACTGGGAAATGTCTGGGGCGGTATCTTATCGAGTGACGTATGAAGATCTAGCGGACCCTGAGTTATCAGTGGAAGATATCATACGACGGAACGAAGAGGAAACGTCGTCCGCAGAATCGAGGGAAGAGGGCTCGTACGGGTTCTATGCCGACGAGGAAGATGGTACTCACCCAGCAACCGAATGGCTCAAAATTCGGTTCGCATCGGCATTATGGGCTAAGGGGGAGTTCCAGGATGATGAGGAACCAGTCACCGTCCAACCTCACCCAGAGGGATATCTGATTCATGTAAGGGGAAGTCTCCGTTACATACTCGTCACCCATAACGAATTGCGGGAACGCACTTTTAACCCAAATACCATCATTGACCGACATCGCGAAGAAGCTGCACGAATTCGTGACAGCTGGAGGGCGCGGACGAGGCAAAACCTGATGCTCAATGCGGTCAAGGTCAAAGGGAAAGGAAAGAAGATCGCACCTCCGGCAAGCATCGAACGCACTGCAATGCGAACGAAGGATTTCAATCGACGACTTCCCAAACCTCTGATAATCACGGTAAAGGTCAACGGTAAGCCCATTAAGGCTCTTCTAGACACCGGATCCATGGCTGATTTCCTGTCAACGACAATTGTCGATCAGCTGAGACTCAAGAAGGACGTACTAGCAAAACCCTTACCAGTACAGATGGCAGTCCACGGATCACGCTCTAAAATCAATTTTAGCGCAACGGTAGATTTCGAATATCAGGATATACATTGTAAAAGACGATTCGATGTTGTAAATCTGGACAACTATGATGCCATACTTGGCACACCTTTCATCTTTCAACATAAGATAGCGATCGCGCTAAACCCCACACGCATAGCAGTGGGATCAGCAGAACCGCTACCCATGGAAGGTGAAGAAATCGACATTATTGAGTCTTCTGCAGTGGAGGTATTCGAGTCAGAACTAGATCGACTACGAGCTCAATTGACAAAAGAAGCGACTGACCTGTGTCAGGATGCAGCGAGAGCGGAACTACCGCCACTCCGAGAAATCAATCACACTATCCCCCTGGTAGACGAAGGGAAAGTGTACTCTTGGAGGCCATCTAAATGTCCAGAAGCAATGAAACCACTATGGAGGGAAAAGAAACAAGCATACCTCGACAGTGGCAGATGGCGAGTAGCATCAGGGACTAATGCATTGCCAATGCTTCTGATACCTAAACCCCCGAGAGACGACGGCAAGCTGCGATTGCGCACGGTTTTCGATCTAAGGCAGAGAAATGCGAACACGCGCAAGCTTGCAGCACCTTTGCCTGATATCGACGGGATCCTAAGGAATGTGGTTAGACACAAGTACCGTAGTCTTATAGACGGAAAGGATGCTTACGAGCAAATACGTATCATACCCGAACACGTCTCTAGGACAATCTTCAACACGCCAGATGGTACTATGGAGAGCTTAGTGCTTCAACAAGGTGACTGCAACGGACCGGCCACGTACCAAACGGTGATGAACCACATATTCGCGCCATACATCGGAGTATTCATGGATGTGTACCTTGACGACATCGTGATATATTCAGATTCAATTGAGGATCACCTGAAACATATTAGGATAATCTTCGATGTACTGCGAAGAGAAAAGTTCTACCTGGGAGCGGATAAGATGCATTTCTTTGCATCCAAGTTGAAGATATTAGGACATGTCATAGACGAACAGGGGATCACAATGGATCCCCACAAGGTCGACTCAGTTGTCAACTGGAAGGTGCCTACCACGCCGGGACTCTTAAGCAGTTTCTTAGGAGCCGTAAGCTTTCTCGCACCTGACTGTGAAGGGATCCGGATTCCCATGGGAGTGCTCGCGCCCCTCACGGGAGCGAATAAGACCTGGGAATGGAGAGATACCCATCAGCGAGCATTCGAAGAAGTAAAGCAGATCGTCCATAAATGGCGTGACCATCACAGAGTCGCATTGGACTACTCACCAGGCGCGGAAACAATCAACCTGGTGACCGACGCTTCTCTCACAGGTGCCAGCGGATATGTCAGCCAAGGGAACGACGTCCACAAGGCTAAGGTAGTAAGCTTCTGGTCGGGAAAGTTCGATTCAGCCCAGCAGAACTACCCAGTCCATGAACAGGAATTACTTGCCATAGTAGAATCCCTTAAACGGTTCCGTTCCATTCTTCATGGTGCTCGTTTTCGCATTTGTACCGACCACAAGGCTCTTGAGCACATACTGAATCAGAAGAACCTGTCGCCGCGCCAACATAGGTGGTTAGACATCTTGAACGAATTCGATTTCGAGATACATTACATACCTGGAGAAACCAACGTATTGGCCGACGCTCTATCCAGGATCTATAGTAATGAACCTAAGGGGATCGAAAGGGCAGTCAGCGAATACGTAGGTGACGATGGACGTGAAGAATTCACGCTTACCTCAGTCAACGGGATAGACATCCTCCGACCTGTGTACACTGGCGCTACAGCGATAATTGATTTCAGTCCGCGGAGATCGGGGCGTTTAGCAGATAAGATTAAAGAGCCAGGGACGTACCGTTTGATGAATGACGGAAAGCTACCTCCGTCAACGGATCCGACATCTAATCTCGCACCGATCAAGCCGAGACAGAAGCGTAATCGAGCACGAGGGACCCCTGGGGTACCTACTGATAAGATAAAGGATCTATCAGTTCAAGCGGAGGGCGCAACATCGTCTACGGAACTATCAACGACCGATACAGGTGAGACAGATACAAACACCGAAGTGCCACTTACTGATCACAGTGAACAACAGCCAATGACTGAAATACCGACGAGCGTATTTTCGGCTAGTGAGCTAGGCATGCCGATGCCAGATAGTCTACGAGGAAGGTACAAGGAGGATCCTTTCTTCAAACACATAGTAAACGAACCTAGTCAGTTCCGAGAATTTGTGGAAGAAAACGGATTACTGTACTTACAACGAGACAACCATCGCTTGCTATGCATTCCGGATATTCGGATTGGATCGAGACGACTGCGTGAGATCTTGATCAAGCATGCTCATTCGGTATTGGCTCATCTCGGTAAGAACAAGACGTTAACGTACCTTAGAGATGAGGTATGGTGGAAATCAATGGTTGATGACGTGAGCGAATACTGTAAGACATGTGCAGTCTGCACCACGAGCAAGGCGTCCACGCAGCAGCCAATGGGATTACTACGCACCATGCCAGTTCCACGACGACCGTGGCAGTATATCGCTCTAGATTTTGTCGGACCTTTGCCTCAATCAATCAATCGTCTTGGCAAATTTGACATGATCTGTGTGATAATAGATCAGTTGACATCTATGGTACATCTCGTCCCGACGCAGCAAACCTATGGAGCTAAGCAATTAGCTGAGGTAATATTCGAGAACGTATACAAGCTGCACGGTCTACCCGAACGAATAATCAGTGACCGAGACAGCCTGTTCACAAGTACGTTTTGGAAGGAGTTGCACTCACTATTGGGAACGGAGCTCCGACTATCGTCCGCATATCACCCACAGACGGATGGTGCCACTGAGCGAGCAAACCGAACTATGACCCAGATGCTACGACAGTGCGTGAGCCCGGATCAGAAGGACTGGGTGCAAAAGCTACCGGCCATAGAATTAGCAATGAACACTGCCCGATCGGACACAACGGGATTCTCACCGTTTTTCCTCAATTATGGTCAGATGCCACGTACCTTAGTATGGGAGAATCAATCAGAGTACCCAGGTGTTCGACGATTTGCTCAGCAGATGAAGGACGCAATAATGGCAGCTCATGATTCGATCATAGCAGCTAGAGCTTTACAAACTGTGCAAGCAAATAAACATCGCCGACCCGCAGATCTGAAAGAGGGCGCACTGGTGTATTTGTCAACAAAGAATCTCAAGCCTCCCAAGGGACGTGCGAGGAAACTCGTACCCAAATACATTGGGCCATTCCCAATCAAGAAGGTGGTGGCACCCGGAGCATCATATCAGCTCGACTTATCAGATGAGTTAAGGGCACGAGGAATACATGATGTGTTCCATGCGTCCCTACTCCGTCCCCATATACCCAACGACGATCGTCGATTTCCCGGACGACAATTCCATCAGCTACCTGGTTTCGGAGAACAACCGCGTGAGTGGAATGTAGATAGGATACTATCACATAGCGGTAAAGGAACGTCAGCGGAATTTGAAGTACAATGGTCAACTGGAGATGTTACCTGGACATCGTACTTTGACGTTAAACATCTGCAGGCGTTTGACGAATACTGCGAGGCGATTGGGATCAGTGGCATCAGTCAGCTGCCACCAAAGCCCGATCGCGACGTACCTGAGATCAGTGCGAACAATGTGCATATACCGACACGCGGCATGAACACGATGCAGCACCGCGGAAATGTGCCACTGAGGGACTCACCTCATTGCCCGAGTGGCACCTCGTCGAGAAACACAACGACGAACGGAGGGCGGGAGTGGCACTCGACGAACGCGTATAAGAGGCCTGGGAAAAGAAGCCAGAACGTCAGAACTTCGACGTTCACAAACACATCTTCGACTTCTGAGAACCCTCGCACATCACTCACCGACATGAACCCCATTCCACACGGATTCACCGCCGAGGACGGCCTGCGCTGGGAGCAATACGCCGAAAGGTGTAAGCTTTTCCATGCCGGGAGAGCTCCTTACCCTGGTGCGCCGCCGAAGGGCTACATCAGCACGTACAAGGCCCTGAAAGAGAAGTACGCACCTCTTCCCGACGACGTTCCCGCCGCATTCTGTCGACCCTCGCACAACAACCATCCCGCCGTCCAGATGAACGAATACGCCTTCGAGAAGTTCATCCAGATGCAGGAGAGGAACACTAATCACATGCTCGAGGTGCTATCCAAGGCTCAGCAATCGACGGATCAACGATCGACGAGCCAATCTTACCGATCATCTGGCAGGGGCAGGGTCGGACGAGGGAGAGGTGGAGCCTTCGTCAGAGGACGTGGTAAGCAGCCTTATAAGGCAGCCGCACGACCGAAGGACCTCAGCGAGCGGTTGGAACCCGAGCAGAAGGGACATACCCGATGCAAGGACCGCCGTGCGAAGAACCGAAAGGACAAGAAGCGGGAGCCTGAGGCGACGGCACCGACTGTGGTTGAGCCTGAGGCCGAGGTCGCAGTCAACCCTGACATCACGCCTGAAGAGGAACAGTCCAACTGTGAGTCGTTTATATGGGATCTCATCGAGTCAGCGTTCGAGGCTAAAGAGCAACGACAGATGAAACGCCAGACCTTAGCAAGCCCTTCGAGTTCCCAGAACCGTTCGAAGCAGGGGACAAGGAAGTCGCTATCAATCGATTCTTGCAGGAGGACGACGAGGGCTGGAACAACACCGTCTAAATCCCTGAGGCGGGAGTCTAAGGTAGGTTTTGCTTGCAAAACCTGGAGGGCGAATGTAAGGACTGACACCCGCCATCAGGATCGACTTCCCGATAAGGCAGTGATGGACGTACAACGCCCGAGCGGTGATCGGACATGTCTGACGTCAAGCCATCAGACATGCGACTTGACGTCCATACGGACGTCTCCCCTCGTGTAGCATCCCGCCACTCGATTACTCATCCGTCAGCGCAACCCGCCACTCCTTTCGTAACTCGTGCCCATGCCGCGCATGGGATTGCCTCATGTTTCTTTTGTTTCGTAGATATGCTGTGTTCGTTCTTTGTACTCTCAATCATCCTACTTCTTATCTGTACCTTTTCTTTCATTTATCATCGTCTCATCTCTCGACGCGTGTAGATACGTGCTTTCATATTGCAAATAGTCAGCTTATTCGGATTAGCCGTGGCTTAGTATAAATACTCTGTATCTACAACGAGAAAAGACAAGACCTTCGAATCGGAAACTCATTACTACTCACTCCTCGCCCGACTTCGAAGACAACCTTCTCGTGTTATCGACTATCCTCGACGCCTACTCGACATCTCTATCGTCTCCAAGCGCCGAAGAACGCCGATACTTCACACTGTCTCTGCTCGTCTCTCACACCAGCTCCCAAGATATTGCCTCTAGTTCTCTCTCTTAGGACTCTTTCGTAAATAATCATAATGTTCAATATCCTCGATCCCATGCCGAACTTCTGATCTAAATGTCCCCAGCATACGTGCCAAGATTCCCGCCACCCTTGCTCGTCTCTCGCAACGGTTCATACGATATCGTCTCGGTTCCTTTCTATTCGGACTTTTCCGTAAGTAACCATAACCTCTAATACCATCGATATATATGTTAACCTCCTGATCTGAACACACTCTTTCGACTCGCCTTCGTACCAAGATTTCCGCTACCACTCCTCGTCTCTTACAGGGTACCGCATCTATCCCTTTCTCCCAGGACTCTACCGTAAGTACTTGCATCTTCCTTCTTTTCGACGTCGATACTGAAATCCTGATCTGAACACACTCTCCTCAGGCTCCGCACACGTACCAAGATTCCCGCTACCTCTCGTCTCTCTCAAGAGCTCTCAAGACATCGCCTCACTCTCTTTCTCTCAGTGTCCTATTGTAAGTGATCATACCCTTTGATATATTCGACGTCGATGCTGAATTCCTGTTCTTTACACAGCGCAATGTCCACCACATACGTACCAAGATTCCCGCTACCTCCTTGTTTCTCGCAAAACCTCCCAAGATATCGCCTCCGTTCCTGTCTCCGAGGACCGTGATGTGAGTAATCATAACCTTCCATATCATCGACGCTGAAATTCTGATCTGAACATGGTGCAATGTCAACAGCATACGTACCAAGGTCCCCGCTACCACTGTTCGTCTCTCGCAACAGTTCACAAGATACCGCCTTCGTTGTATTCTCCCTGGAAACTACCGTAAGTACACACTACCTTTACTATCGTCGAAATCAACGCTAACCTTTCGATCTGAATACAGCGCAGTCCCCGCATAAGTACCAAGATTCCCGCTACTCCTTCGTCTCTCGCAGGAGCTCTCAAGATATCGTCTTTATGACTCTCTATCAGATCCCTAGTGAGTAATAATAACGTGCTATGTCTTCGATATCGATGCTAACTATCCATTCTAACCACAGCGCAATGTCCCCCGCGTACGTACCAAGATCTCCGCTATGGTCGCCTCTCGCCCAACCTCTCAAGATATTGTCTCCGTTCCTTTCTCCGAGGACTCTACTGTAAGTACTTACTATCCTATCAGCTTCGACGTCGATACTGAAATCCTGATCTGAACACACTCTCCTCAGGCTCCGCATACGTACAAAGATTCTCGCTACCCCCTCGTCTCTCGCAATAGCTCTCAAGTTATCATCTCTGTGCCTTTCATCGAGGACTCTACTGTAAGTAATCTTCCATATCTTCGACGTCGATGCTGAACACTAATCGTACGCAGCGCAACGTCCCCCGCATACGTACCAAGATTCCCACTACCTCTCGTCTATCGCAGCAGCTCAAGATATCGCCCCTGTTCCCTTCTCCAGGACGCTGCCGTAAGTACCCACACCCTCAACACCCTCAACACCTCCCTGAAGGTTGGTTTTCAGTGGTAGAGACGAGAATAAAGAATGCGGTGTGGTATACGGGTTGTACGTTTGACTTCATTGTATACTACGTATCGTCGTTGTTTGGAATGCATGCGTCGGATTCAAATAAAGTGTCGTACGGCATAGCACAACTAATTTGTGTTTCTCGCCCATCGTTTAACAAAGCTCGATGTACAATCTAAGTCTTCTCCGTACCATTACATACCGTTGTGACGGTTAATCTATGGTTAATCCATGGTTATCCCACCGTTATACCACCTTTACCCTACCTTTACCCTACCTTTAACCCTCCATCTTCACTATTCACTTCAATATCATTCGGTCACGGATTAACACTCCAATAGTTAACACTAGCATCGCACGTCTCGTATGTATACTTACTATCCCATTCACTTGCATTAACCCTTGCCCGCACGATGGTGATTAGCTCGATATATGTATGCATTGTGTTAAAATCTATCTCATTTAAGAACTACAACTACTGTGAGTCTACTACACGTACGTACGTACGAGCTACTTACTCAGATCGAAGAGAGAAAGTGGAACTTCTTACCTTACGCTCGCGAGACTCGAACTGACTGAACTTACCTCTATTCCCACCTGAGCCTGCGCCCGAGACCGATACACGCCTCCGGCCACGTTCACGCAAGGCAGAACGTAAACATCCCAGAGATGCGCAACGAACCGACGACGACGGCTTGTAGCAGTCGCAGCGACGCATGCGTCCACATCCACATCGCACGAAGAAGGCCACGCACCTGCTAACAAAGCACCCGCTCCTCGACACCCAATACCATATACCAGGATACCAGGATACGAGAGTAAAGGGAGAGGGCGGATGTGGAAGGGAAGAGGAGGAGGTGCAAGGGGGAGATGGAACGACGGGCTCGTTGGCCATGTATGCTATGCGGTATGCGGTATGCGGTATGCGTCTGGTGGTGTGTCCGTGCGGCTTCGTTCCCTTCGAGCTGGGTTGGGTTGTTTGTGATGAGGGTGAGGTGGGGTGAGGGCGAGGCTGTTGAGGAGAGAGGTGAGGGTGAGGGTGAGAGTGTGGAGAGGGAGGGGGTGGGGGTACGCGGATGTGAGGGTGGGTGAGGGTGAGGGTGAGGGTGGCGTGTGGGGGTGAGAGCTGTGGTAGAGTCGAATGTCAGTGCTTCGAAGAGCGAGATGAATACGCACCGTGCCCTCCGCGTCCACTCCCATAGAACTGTCCTCCTGCTCCCTTGCCACACGCACCTCGTCGTCGTCTAACCGCTCGAACATCCCCCTCCTCCTCAACACCAGCACCCGCCAACCCGCCCAACCCGCTCGTCCTCCTCGCCAACTCTCCCTCCCCTCCACCATCCTCTCCTACAGCCAGCACGACCTCCGTATTCCTCGCATACCTCCTCACCATCGCCTCGACAACCCTCTCCATTCTCCCATTCCCATTCCCATCCTTCTTAAACCACGTAGAAGTGCACCGCGGGATGACGGAGAGGAAGGAGGGGAGACGTGGATGGAGGGATAGCTCTTGATGCGCTGGTGCCTTCGTGGGTTTGCAGGTAGAGCAGGGGAGTGGTGAACGAACGAGCGATGCCGGGTCTTGAGATCTCGTCGTCGTCTGAGTCGGACAGGGAGGAGAGGGCGTAGATCGTTTCGTAGCGTCCTACGCAGTGGACTGTCATAGTAGCACTCTGAATTACATGCTCGTACGATGGCTCATCAGGTGGCGAGGGTGGCGAAGGTGGCGAGGGAGCGAGAGATTGAGTGTGGAGGACGGCGGAGGCAATGAACGGCTCTGCTTCGCGTAGTCTCGTCTCGGATGAGCTGTCCTGGTCCCTTTCGTCGCGTAAGTCGATGCTAGCTAGCTGGGAAAGAACGAGGGCTTGCTGCTCGTCTTGTGTGAGGTCGATGGGGATGTGAAGTCCAGCCCGAGGCGAGGAGGCGAGACGGGGAGGGGGTTACTGTACTCGTTATCGCTCGCCACCTTGTTGTCGTCCTCTACTCTTCTTCGCGCAAGTTTTCACTCTCCTCCTCCTCGTCCTCTGCGCCACCCCGGTCATGTATGTGCGAACTAGTCTTCATCGTCCGGGAGGTCTTCATGCACAGACTCGGGGGTCGATCTGGTAACGCTAAGCCTCACTGTACGTCTGGTCAGAGATAAGTACGCTTATACGACGCGGGAGGACTGACGTTGAACCTTGGGCCAGCGGATTCGTCTCGTCTCGTGTGATGTCGCGTTCTGTCGCAGGGAGGTCACCGAGGAGGCAGTTGACATCGATGGTCATGGTGCGTTATACGGTGGGGGTGGTCGTGGTCGTGGTCGTGGTCGTGGTCGTGGGTTCAGTGCAGCTGTGGCGAGAGGGCCAGTGTCTGATTAGAGCGCGGGTAGCCTGGGGTGTGTTGTGAGAGGCGAGTGGCGAGTGGCGAGGGCTATAACGCGTGCGATGGGGCAGCATTGAAGAGACAAGGGGTGCGTCGTTCACTGGCTGACAAAAAACGCACCATGACTCGCTCTATGTCACTCGTCCGCACAACCCTCTCTGCATCATCCATATCCTCGTCGACGTCGATACCGGGCCGCCGCTATTCTCCACGTTCTGTTGCTGCGAACTCGACGTCCTGCGAACGTCTAGTGCGAACTTTTTCTCAGCGGCGAGGAGGTGGGGTGGGGAGGTGGAGGTGGAGGTTGAGCTGGAGGTGGACGGAGTGGGATGGGAGGAGGAGGAGGGAGAGGAGAGGAGTTGGCCGTAGATTAGGAAGTCGGAGGTTTCTGTGTCGTCTGAGGGAGGGTATTAGTGAGTAGTGGTAGAGGGAAGGGGAAGAGGGAGAAGGGGAAAGGGGAAAGGGGAAGGGAAAGGGGAAGGGGGAGAAGGGAAAGAGGGTGAATGCGTACTGTCTTCTGTGAGGGATACGCGCACACCTGTGGAGGTGCGGTTGTCTGCGCTGGTTATTGTGTCTAGGCAGAGGGTGTTCTGGAAGTATAACCTGCTCAGGATCGATTTGGGATGTACATAGCTGTTTCCAAATGAGCCTCAAACTGTGAAATCTAAACAGAGTGCCCACGAACACGCTAACAGTAGTCTTCCCATCCAGCCACACATCCTCCACCCTCTGCGTGCCCACCAAATGCAAGCTCGGCCGTCCACGCATACTCTCCAACGCCAACGCCAGAAAATTCGACAATAAATTCGCAGAAGGGCTGCCCTGGACGGCACTCCGCGTCTCTGCTACGAAGCTGAGGCCATCGAGGAGGAGGTACGAGTCCGGGAGGGAGAGCGCGCCGCGGTAGAGAAGCCGGTGTGTGGGTGCGGTGTGTGATGACGAGGGTGTGCTGGGTAGCGGGGGGAGTTCTTGTGAGGACGCGAGCATGCAGGCAGTGCCGTCAGTTCCAGTGATAGGGTTAGGGCCTAGGAGGTGGTTGGTGGATGTCTCAATCAACGCGTCCTGTAACCGTGTTAGCGCTCACTTGCCACGTGACCGGGGTAATGACGACCTGACGTGTCGATCAAGAGGACGTTCTCACTGCCATCACCGACTTCCCCGTCGACCACAACAGCGAACACAGCGTACTAGCCTAACACTTAAAAACAGGCTGGTGCGGCTTATCTTAGACGATAATGAGGGCGGTGAGCTCTTTGCTGGTGCTCCTGGTAGCTCTCCCCGCCGCGTTGGCGGTGAAGACCGAGGACTTCAAGACATGCTCCCAACAAGCCTTCTGCAGACGAGGCCGCGCCCTCGCCGACCGCGCCGGCTCCAACCCACACTGGAAGTCTCCGTACTCCGTCGACGCTAACTCTGTGACTATCGCGTCGGACCAGGCGTCGTTCAGCGCGGCGGTGAAGTCGTCGCTGTACCCTGAGATCAAGTTTGGACTGGACGTGCAGGTACATGAGGATGGGGTTGTGAGGGTTAGGATGGACGAGGTGGGGGGTTTGAGGAAGCGGTACGATGAGGCTGCTTCTTGGGCTCTCGTTCGTCCGCCGAAGGTTAGCAGTAAGGTGAAGTGGACGGTGGCCAAGGAGGATATCAGGGCTTCGGTGGACGCGAAGGAGAACGTGGAGGTTGTGGTTGCGTTTGACCCGCTGAAGGTGACGCTTTTCAGGGGTGGGGAGGAGCAGGTTGTGTTGAATGGGCTTGGGCTGCTGCATATGGAGCATTTCCGGAGCAAGGAGGAGAAGAAGGTTGAGGTCGCGGAGGATGGCACGCAGGTCGTGTTGGATACGCCTAACCCCCGCGCGTGGTTCGAGGGTGAGGAGGAGGACGGGTACTGGGAGGAGACGTGGAAGTCTTGGACGGATTCGAAACCCAAAGGTGCGCATACATTCCTTACTACCACAACAGTAGTCACTAACACACTCCTCCAGGCCCCGAATCCCTCTCCCTCGACATAAGCTTCCCGAACCACGGCCACGTCTACGGCATCCCCCAACACGCCACGCGCCTCTCCCTCCCCACCACCTCCGGCTCGAACGCATACTACTCCGAACCCTACCGCCTCTTCAACGCCGACGTCTTCGAATACCTCGCGGACTCCACCATGTCGCTCTACGGCTCTATCCCAGTGCTCTACGCCCACTCCCCGCAATCCACCGTCGGCATCTTCAACGCCATAGGCTCAGACACCTACATCGACGTCTCCCACCCCTCCTCCTCCTCTACATTCACGCACTGGATCTCAGAATCCGGCATCCTCGACGTCTTCCTCCTCCCCGGGCCCTCCCCGTCTTCCGTGCTAAAGCAATACGCGGACCTCGTGGGCAAGCAGGCGCTCCCGGCACAATGGAGCCTCGGGTACCACCAGTGCAGGTGGAATTATGTGAGTTCGGAGGATGTGAGGGCTGTGCAGAGACGGTTTGATGAGGAGGATTTGCCTGTGGATGTGTTTTGGTTGGATATTGAGTATGCGGAGGAGCATAAGTATTTTGTTTGGGACCATAAAACTTTCCCGGACCCCGTGGAGATGACGAATGATGTTGCTGCTAATAAGCGCAAGGTGCGTCTCTTCCTCCCCTCTTCCCTATCCATCTTCATCTCCTTCTCCTCGCCTTCCAAACAATCACTAGCAAGTACTGACTGACTTATGGATTGGTAGATGGTAGTGATAGTAGACCCCCACCTAAAACGCACGCCCTCCTACCCCGTCTACAAAGAAGCAGTGTCCCTCGACGTGCTCTCCAAGACCAAGGACGGGAACGAATACGAGGGGTGGTGCTGGTCTGGGAGCTCCGCGTGGGTGGACTTTTTTAACCCGAAGGCGTGGGAGTGGTGGAAGGGCTTGTTCAAGACTGTGCAGCCTGCGGATGGGAGTTATGCGTGGACGGAGAGTACGACGGATGTGCATGTTTGGAATGATATGAATGAGGTGCGTTTATTCGTTGCAACTCACTGTATTGCTAGTTTTGGGAGGGATGTTGATGAGTGGTGGTGGTTTGGTGTAGCCGTCGATATTCAATGGACCTGAGATCAGTATGCCCCGTGATAATATACACTACGGAGGCTGGGAACACCGCGACGTGCACAACATCAACGGCATGCTCTACGTAAGTCTCCCCTTCCCTCTCTCCCCTCCCTCCTAACTCACTAACTCACTCTCTCCCCCACCCCACCCACCCTAGTCAAACCAAACCTGGCAAGCCCTCAAAGCGCGCACCACCCCACCACAACGCCCCTTCGTCCTCACGCGCTCCTTCTACGCCGGCAGCCAGCGGTTCGGTGCGATGTGGACGGGGGACAACTTGGGTACGTGGGAGCATATGGCTGTGGGTGTGAAGATGGTGCTTGCGAATTGTTTGGCTGGGTTTTCGTTCTCTGGGTGTGAGTCCCTTTCTCTTCCTCTTCCTCATCTTATAGTTTTGTGAATGATTTACTTAACTTTTGGTGGCGTATAGCGGACGTAGGAGGCTTCTTCGGCAACCCCGACGGCGAGATGCTCACACGATGGTACCAAGTCGGCGTCTTCACCCCCTTCTTCCGGGCGCACGCACACATCGACACCAAACGCCGCGAACCCTACCTGCTCGACGAGCCGTACAAGGGTATCATCAAGGACGCGCTGAGGCTCAGGTATAAGCTGTTGCCGGTGTGGTATACGGCGTTTAGGGAGGCTAGTACTACGGGGTTACCCGTTGTTAGGTGAGTGGTTTCCAGCAGAGTGTGTTGGTTGAGCGCGTGGCTGAGGGAGTTTGGTTTTGGTAGACCGCATTTTGTGGTGTTCCCAAAGGATGAGAGTGCGTTTGGGATTGACGATCAGTTCTTCATTGGGAGCTCGGGCTTGCTCGTTAAGCCTGTCACTGAGAAGGGCGCTACGACGGCCTCTGTGTACCTTCCCGGGGATCAGGTACGGTCATTCACCCATCCCCCAAAAACCCTAACTAACAAGACATCGTATCCTGCAGCCCTGGTACGACTTCTTCACAGGCCACATCTACACCTCCACCCCCCGAACAGTCACAGTCCCCGCCTCACTCTCCCAAATCCCCCTCTTCATCCGCGGCGGCTCAATAATCACAACGAAAGAGCGCCCGCGGCGCTCCTCCCCCCTCATGAAATACGACCCCTACACATTGCGCGTCGCCCTCGACAAGGACGGGTCCGCGCGGGGAGAGTTGTACGTTGATGATGGCGAGACGTTTGAGCATGAGAAGGGCGAGTTTGTGTGGAGGGCGTTGGAGGCGAGCACGGAGGGGAAGAGTGTGCGGATCTCGAGTCGGGATCTTGCCAGTCAGAACCCCAGTTCGGCTGTTGACGGCGTGGCGCTTGCTACGTACGATCCGAAGAATAGTTTCGCGAAGGATGTGGCGGAGGTGAGGGTTGAGGAGATTGTGGTGTTGGGCTTGAAGGGGAAGCCGTCGAAGGTGAGGAATGGAAAGGAGGAGCTGGAGTGGGATTGGTATCCTGGTGTGAGTGCGGATGGGGGTGTGGACGGTGCGCCTAGCCAGTTGTTTGTTAAGAATCCGGTTGGGAGTGTTGTGAGTGATTGGGAGGTTTCGATTGATTTGTAGATGTCTATTCGAACTTCAACGAAAGCCTGACGGTACAATTAATCGCATCAATTTCGAACCTCGCGCGAGCCTCGTGGGCAGGGATCGGTCTACGTGGATCTCACATTTCATCATGATTGTCTCGCTCGCTGATTATATGCGTACAAAGGAGCTTTAGACGAGTGGCTGCGAGTGGCACTGAACACTCATTAGTGTTGGCCGTATCTGATCCATCTAGCGTCAACGCGCTCCTAGTGGTGAGGTATGTGTAACTAACGCGCCACGAGGCACGACGCGTATTGTAAGTACAGCCATAAAGTATTTCAACAAGCTGGCCATGATGAACGCGTTCAGAGCAATATCTGGCCAAGATGCGTGCAGCGTACTTAGGTATAAATGACTCTCTTCCTCTCTTCCACACCTCCCACTCACCCTCATCTTCATCTTCCAAGTACGCGCAGGATTCGCGATGAGCAGAAGAGCGTCATCGAGTGTGAGCTCAGTGGATACCGAGCTGTCGGGTAAGGTACGCATCTCGTTCATTTCTCATTTCCTCTTCAGGGAGTCGCGTCGCGTCTCTGATGTTCCTTGTTCTCTTATTGACGCGTTCCTTGTTTTATTTCATGCAGGTCAAGGTGGCACTTCGCCTGGCGCGACGTACACCCATTCAACTTCATCTCGTCCCCTACAAGTTCGCTCCTCGACATTCCTACGCGTCGAACGAGCGCCGCAGGTCCAGTGGCACACGCGATGCGGCCACAAGCAAAACTCAAGTAATCACTCCTCTGAGTAACTCCTGCCACACTCCGTACACCGGCCACGACGTCTTCGAAGAACGACCAATATCCATTCGGAGCACTGACACGCAAGACACGGTCTACGACATCCCTATCGACGAGCTCCCCGAAATCCCTGGTTCGCCACAGAGTGTCGATGTGGCCACATCCAGGTGCAGTGGCACTGTTATGTCGTTCGGCAGCGACGGTGCGCTCTGGCGCGACGCGGTACACCATCTTGAAGATTCCTCCGTTGTCGAGCTCCCGGAGTCCAACTTCCACGCCGTGGCCCAGCATCTTTCAGTACCGTTGCCGTACCATGTCTTAGCAGATCGCAAGCCGTCTGCGTCGAGCGTCGATTCGGATGCTACCCTCTGTGGCACGATCGACCACCAAGCGTTATTCAAGAAAGTTGGACGCGTCGGTATGCCTAAGCTTTGTGCGTTGCGCCCTATGCCGCATCCGAGCCACGGGAGTATAGGACAAGCCTGGGAGAAAGAGCACACCTCGATCGCAAGCTCTGACTTGGGCGACAGTATTGACGATGTGGCCTCAGACGACGCCGATACGGATGAACAGTCCAGCGATGTCGAGGAAGTGGCACGTTCTCGGTCGCGCAGAGGTGAAAGGAGGTCTGGTGAGGGGTACAAGAGGCTTGCAGCGTATGATACTGTGAAGGTCCCTCGAGAGGCGAAGCGTCAGGGAGACGTCTGGGAAGATTTTATTCGACGGGGATGGGAAACCGATTATGGTCCTCCTTTTTATTTCTAGTGAGGGCTCTGTGGGTTAGTACCTTGTGTCAGGGAAATTGCTGCAGAGGTCTGTAATGACGGTGTTATATGGTGTGTATGAGGAACACGCAGTGTTGTAATTTGCTATATCTACGGCTCTGATTGAATGTATAGTGAATCTCGTCTAGACGAAGATCTTGACAGTGGCCTGTGATTACAGTATCCCATCTCGCTGAGATATGCAGCGTTGATAGCAATGAAACCCTGATATGACGTCGTCTCACAATCGGCAAAATTACTGCTCGGGCTAAGACGATGAGTGGCCTTGAGTGGCCCAACACGTAAAGCACTGATAACACAAGCCTATCATTGCGTAAGCTACTGCCACCCGTGTACCGTTTTCGCAGACGAACAGCACCCATTCCTACCTCATGATTCCACGTCCTGCCACGTCCTGCACCATCTTCCAATCTTACAGCAAGCAAACCGGCAAATCAAGCCTACCAGCAACGGGCCGCACACCCCGAACGCTACCAGGTGACCATCTGAGGGACTAGAGCACCATCGAATTTGCTTGTCAAATTACCAACAGGATTAAAGTATGATGTAGCTCGGAGCACACAACGGAAACATACCGCTGAGCCGTGCCAGTGGTATCCAGAGAATGATTTCCTTAAATACCGGAAGATGGGATGTTCTTGACGGCACCTCGACGATTCATCCGGACACATATCCTAGACCACAGTACCGCCAGAGATGGGTGAAATTACACCAGCCCAGGCCACTTCGTACCATTCAACACCTTCGACGAAATCTGCCAAATCCTCCGACCGCATAGTTGTCGACCTCACGCATCCACTAATCTCCTCAGAAGTCCCAGCTTGCGACGGACATCCGAAGTATGCAGCGTGCTGCTTGTCCCACGTCTCTCGCGGCGACGTGTCTACCTGTCATAGCCTCACCATGGGTACGCACACGGGAACACACATCGACGCGCCATACCATTTCATCGAGAACGGGACGACAGTCGATAAACTCGACTTGTCGCTGTTGACAGCGGCGCCGGCGGTAGTAGTGGACTTGAGGTGGAAGAAGGCGAGAGAGCCTATACACTGGGATGACTTTGCGAAGTATGAGAGCAGGTTAAGGGAGGGAGTTGCGCTGCTGCTGTGTACAGGATGGTCGAAGAATTGGAAAACGTCGAGATACGCTGAACATCCCTTTCTCGACGTTGGTGCGGCGATTAGGATACTGGAAAAGGGTGTGAGGGTGATAGGAGTGGACACCATGAGTCCGGACGAGATTGGAGAGGAAGGGGACACCGGTCGCGTGCACAGAGAGTGGTTAGGGGCTGGGGGCATCATTGTCGAGAATATGAACGGGCTAGAGAGGCTTCTAGAGCTGAGCGCATCAAATGACTTGCGAGTCAGTCTACTACCTTTAAATCTTGTAGATTGCGATGGGAGCCCAATTCGTGCAGTAGCTTGGGAGGAACGTTGATAGATCCCGGTGGCCGCAGTCCTGTAATTCTCATTTTGCATGCATTCCTATATGTACTTGATCAGCTCCCTACAAGCTACTCTTGAAGTAGCTGTCACCCCGAGTGGAATGAACCCGTCAATTTTGCAACATACAATACCACAGCCGTTCTTCAATCGATTCTTGGCGCATTTAGATTTCTGGACCGGACAAGCACATATTTATTGCTATCCCTTACTGTTCCTGGGGGGGATGCCTCGCAATGCCATCGCGGTGATGGTCCACGTACGCATGAATGTGCCCTAGGAGATGGGCGCATCAATGAACTTGGGAGGAGGACAAGATGAGTGAAACAGCGATTCAAGTAAGGGAATATTGCTCGCGCCAGCCATTGCAGGGAGAATCTATGCTGCTGCTTTGGCGCTAAGGCATCATAGCCAAGTGGTTACGGCGTTTGATTAGAATTAGATATCAAATTCACTTTGTGAGCGTAGGTTCGAGTCCTGCTGATGTCGTTAAATTATTCTGCTTTTTTTCTTCTCGGATCTCCTGCCTGAAGACGCGAGGACTTATAGTTCTTAATACCAAGCTCAAAAATCGCCTTTCAAACATAGGGCGAGCTCAGAATTTATATACGCAAGCATAAAGTTTAACAAAGGTTAGTTGTCATTTCTAGAGACGTAGTAATCCTGTATGTTTTCATCGCAATGCAAAGGCGCTATCAGCTTACCTTTGAGAGCCTTTGGACAGCCTGAACAATATAAATACTGTCGCCCGAACCTGTCTGGCGCGGCGACTGAACTCCGATTCCAACAACTGCCCCTTTGGGAATGCTAGACGCCTCTAACTCGAACCGTGACCGTGACATCCATTGTTCGTTCTCACTCTGGCCTTTTGATGCGCTGCACGCCTCGTGGCCCCTAGTATATAAGCTACCGCAAGATAGATGCCGATTCTTGCGTCCTCCCACTACCTGTACGCCCTCCGAGTACAAAATGCCGTTTCCCGCTACACAAAGTACTAACACACCTGTGAAGCGTAAAGCTGCCACCACCGTTCAGGGCACTAGCCGAGGACTCAAACTCGGTCGTAAGGCCGCGGTAGCAGATACAGGATATGCAGTCCCGCAGGCTCCGCTTCACTACTTCAGGACGAACCTACTACCACCTCTGGCCGACGAACTCGACGTCGATGTAATCGTAGACAGGTTGATAGAAGCTGGTGATATCGTGGAGGTACAACAAGACGACGACGGGCCCATTGTTCGCCGCTGGAAGGACTTCCCAGAAGACCCCTCGCTGTCTAAGCGCAAAGAAGACGCGGTTTTCGCTCCGTTCGCAACAATCGCTAACCGCGTGGCATTTCACGCCACGGCTGATCTCGCGTCCAACGATGCCGACATCCACCAGACCGTCGAGTTCATCTGCAATCCAACTATGACCCCGACGTCCACCAATAGGGAGAACACCGCCAAGCCAGACAGCTATGGAGTGCTGCTACAGCGTAACAACAAGCTTGCAGAGGATCCTAAAGTTCCGCATTGCGATGACATTGTTATACCGGGAGAGAAGAAGAAGCGGAATGGTGACAATGACTTCAACGACGTGAGTTCAAGGTGTCTACTAGTAGGTTCGTGCCGTAAAGTTGACCTGTGTCACTCCTAGAATAACATCAAGATTGTGTGGTCTCTGACCCATGGTATGCGGGAGACTGTGCAGCGGAGGTTCATGTTCGGATACACGATCGAGGATGTGCATATGCGGATCTGGTTTTGCAGTCGCTCAGACATCATCGTCTCGGAGCAATTTAATTTCATCACGGTGAGTTGACTTTTCTTAGACGCGGTCCTACCGATCTGCTTACGGGGCGTGGGATGCAGAACCATTCTGAGATCGTTCACTTTTTCCTCTCGATCATGTTCGCGAATCCTACCCAACTCGGCTACGATCCTACTATTACCACGGTGTTCTACGGGAAGAAGCAGAAGGAAAACATCTACGACATCGCACTGGAATGGAAAGACGACAAAGGGCGAGACCAGAATACCGTTTTCCGAACAACTGAGGTCATAGCGAACATCAGTGCCGAGGCTATCAGAGGGAGGGGGACTCGTGTGTGGAGGGGCTATCCATTAGACGACCCGGAGACATCGATTGTTATCAAGGATTGCTGGATTGACGATGACCGTAAGAGGGAGGCGGATATCCTCGCTGACATACTTGATGCCGCGAAGAAGCGGGACGCAGAGGAGCCAGGGGCGACATACGTCGAATTTGTCGAGCGCCACTTTCTTGAAGTTTCGTGCCACGGGGATGTGTTGGTTGGTAGCCAGCAGGATAATACCTTCACTCTCATGCGGCGAGGAGCCGATTTACCTGTTGAATGTGTCGACCTCCCACTTCAACGAACGACCGCCCGGAAGGATATCAAAAAGGGCCCCGTAGGCACTGTGACGCTGGAACGCGACGCGCCCAGACGCCTGAGCATCAAGATATACCACCGAAAATTTCATTACCGTATTATCTTCAAGTCCGAGGTAGCCTGTAAGCCCATTGATACAGTGAACTCTATCGGCAGGCTTTTTACTTTGCTTAGCGAAGCGCTCATTGGTAAGTTTCGCTTTCGTCCTCGGTAAATAAACTCAATATTGTCCCTATAGGAATAACTATTCTACATCGACTTGGGTGGCTCCATAGAGATGTCAGTTCAGGTAATTTGCTTGCTGAAGGCGACGAAGGACCAGCCAAGATTACCGACCTGGAGTATTGCAAGCGAATGGACGATTGCAGCTCTGCACACCCAAGAAGAATAGTCAGTGTTCCTTTATCTGTGATAGCTCTCTTTACTGACAAGGTACAATGACAGGGCACACCTTATTTTATTCCTGTCGAGATTGACAGGCAAGAATATCTGTTTGGCCAAGATGCCGAGGAGGCTACCCTTACCAGTGCATCCAGTAAACCTGCGGCACCTCTATCAGGAGTCCGTGAGCGAACATTTGGGAAGAAACGCGGGCAAGTTACTTCGAAGTCAAACATTGCACCATCTCCGGTGATTGTCAAGTCCACAACTGTAAACTTCACAGCCAACCCCCTACACGATCTAGAGTCTCTCTGGTGGTTGGCCGTCTACCTCACAATTCCCCGTCGTGTCGAGGGAGATAGCGGTTTTGATCCTGCGATACAGAAGCAGACTGAACAATGGGCATCCGAGATCTTCACCGATTCGGCATCAAGAGCTCTGGTCATGACTGCTCCCACTCACTTTTCGACGGGAGTTCAGTCCGTCCATCCCCACCTCAAGACTACAGCGGACGCACTAAAGCAGGCTCGCAAGAAACTTCTCGAGGCCTATGAGAAAGCCGAGCGCAGCATCTTTACCTCTGGTATAGATACGAAAGCAACAATGGACCTGTACCCTGAGTTTCGTGGATATTCGACAAGCTGCTGGACGACATCGAGCAAAATGGCGACGTGGAACTCTCCGAAATACCCATAACGTACCTTCAACCCTCTACCAGTACAGATGCACCAGTCGTCGGCGGCTCTCTTGGGCCCAGGGCGGCGCCGTTGATTCTTGGAAGCATCCCCGCAACCCAGAGGACGACCACGACATCGATGCAGTGCAAGATCTGACGCAGCAAATCTCTGCATTGTCGTCCCCAAGCCGAGGCTCCAGAAACGCGAAGCGCGCCAAGCACGAATCCGCTGAAGAGACGTCTCACAGTGACGAAGTGGCGAAGCCTGGGAAGGGCTCCGGCACCGGACCCGGAGTGTAAGAGGTAGAGAGGTGTGTCGGGTTTGCATTGCGTCGTCGCACTAGATATATGTCTCTTCTATCAACGTCTTTTCCGTTGTCGAGCAGCGCAGATTCGGGAGATATACCGCGCATAGTACGTTATATGATGCTCGGCACATCTGATGTTGTAGCCTGCATCTCGCCGCGGCACCCGGGCAAGTTATTGTTGTATTCAGTTTTTAGTTTCCTTATCGTAAGAAATACACATCTGTATGGAAGTGAACGCTGTATCAAGCTTATATCAAGACTATCAACTGTTCGCACAGCCTCAAGTCAATTGCCACATTCACCGGCACGATAAATACTTGCTGTTACAGGTGGCCTTCTCTTTCTAACACACCACTAAGACACACGAAGATGAAGGGCGAAATCGTCGACCTCTCCCAAACACTCAACAACGAAACACCAGCGTATCCTGGTGATACGCACTTCGGCTCCTGTCCACATCTCACCATGTCTGAACATGGTGTTCGTGTTCAGAAGATCAGCATCGGCACTCACACGGGAACACACATCGACGTCCCAGCCCACTTCATCGACGACGGAAAGACCGTCGAAGAAGTATCCCTGTCATGGCTGGTTGGACCTGCTGTCGTAGTGGATCTTACTCAGACCGGACGAGGGAAGGACTTGCAGAAACGAGAGGTTATCGCGATAGATGATTTAAAGTCATACGAAGGCCGTATCAAAAGCTATATTGCGAGTGGCGAAACACCTATTGTGCTGTTACGCACTGGGTGGTCAAACTACTGGGCCACCGACGACTATGTCCATCATCCTTACCTTGCGCCACACACCTCTCAGTGGTTGATCGACCTTGGTGTACGGGTTCTGGGCATCGACACGTTCAGCCCGGATGAGACCGTCGTCGACTCCTCAGACTTCGTGATAGCTGTGCACAAGATTGTTTTGGGGGCTGGCGCCGTCATTGTAGAGAATTTGAACAACCTTGGTGCGATTCAGGAAGGAGAGTGGATCGTCAGCGTGGTACCGCTGAAGTTGGAGGGGGCGGATGGCTCGCCAATCAGAGCCTGTGCATGGAGGAAGGATTAGATTAGCATCAAATAACGTGAGTTTGCGGTACTTTGATAAAAATGTTAGCTATAGGTATTAACAATACGCGAATCGTAGGTATCTTTTGATACTTAGTAGTCGTACCTATTCTCATTCGGTCTATGATGCGCCTGCTGCCTGAGTCTACAAAATTCGAATCATAATCAATATTTCCCTCGGTCCGACTTCCGACAAACCCTTACGCAGTTCCGCCTTCGCTCTTGGACTTGAACTATCATGACAGAACACTTGCCCGTAGAATTGTGGTCTCAAATCTTCAGTACAGCTTGTCTCGACGGAGGACGCACTGCATGTACACTCTCTGAGGTGTCAAGAACAGTACGCGACATCGTGCTACCCTTCCAGCTCGATAATGCGGCAGTGATTGGTCCTGCGAAGATAATCCATTTCGCAGCTCTGCTCCGAAGCAGGCAGCACGAGCCTAACACCTGTCGTGTACGCCATCTCTTCCTCTCATATCTATGGCAAGGACGCGGCTGGCATGACGCGGGCATTACGAAAGAGCAATACGACATCGCACTTCGGGATATATTTGCTATCACAGCTGCAACTCTCCTCACTCTCACCAGCACTCTGCCACAGCAGAAGGTCGGTCTCGAAAGTGTCCTATGCTATCCATTCTCTCACCTCCAAGAGCTCACAATTCACGGTCCCCTGTTTAATCCCATACCGATCGACGATAACGTGCCGATACAGCCTGAGTTCCCTGCGCTCCGATATCTACACGTCCTTTCTTCGCCAGAGAATGCCTACATCTACACAAGTCGTGCTCCCTCACTTACACATATACGGTTCTCATCCCTGTGGAGGTTCAACACGGATTTATATGAAGCTATTGATGATGCTTTACAACCTCTTGACAACAGTTCTGTGCTACAACCACCCCCTGCACCATTCCATCTATCTCGTAGCGTCGAGAAAATACTCATCGAGACTCGCATCGTTCCGTTGGCGTTCAGACAAGGCAGCGAGGATATCCGACGAGGACCTATGATGACCACGCTTCAACGTCATGACAAGAAAGGCAAACTGGTCTTACTAGATCCCGAAGTGGCGCTTCGCGGGCCTGCAACTCCTTCTCATCGTATCGAGCGGCAAGAGTGGGAGAATCGCCTCGTTGGCGGACCTGGCTGCTGGAACGGGTATCTCTAGCAAGAGCCGGCCCAATTTCCGTGGACAATGATTAGGTACGGTTTCGCTTGCCTGCTCTCTTACTGTGACTCTAACCACGATAACCGCAGAACCTTCGTCTCAAATCCTGTTCGGAGTCTCTATTGCTATCTATATATACGACCCCTGATAACGAACGAAAGGATTGGGAGAAGCAATCGTTGAGACATTGGGCTGAATCGTTGTAAGCCGTTGGCGCTATGCTGAAGTGTTTGTCATCGCTAACTAGCATGGGCTTCCACAGGTAGAGGCCAGAGGTATTCGATAGGCAGTGGTTTACATTGAGCTACGACCTAGCTTACTTGCGTCCTGCATCCTCTATTGAGTCTATTCCCTCGAGCATCTCTGCATCCCGCACGTATTGCACTATCCGGGCCGAACTCCGTGGGCAAGGGGTACTGGATGCGCCATTGGCACGGTGTTACGTTCAGAGAGCAACCGACTATGTCGCTCACTTTCGCACTTAGACTCTAACCACCATGGCAGACCGCCTCTCCGCAGAACTTTGGGCTCAAATCTTTTTCGAGGCATCCGTCGATGGAGGTCGTACCGCCTGCGCTCTTTTGGAGGTGTCTCGATATTTCCGCGACGTGATGCTCCCATTCCAGTTCGATAACGTCGCGCTGATCGGGTACCACAAGATTACTCAGTTTGCTGAACTGCTGCGAGATAAACAGAATCAAACGAATCATTTTCGCGTACGCCACCTTTTCGTGTCGTATTCGACGTGGGTCCTATTATCAAGTTCAAGGCCATTGAAAGGTGCTCCTGGCGCCTCCGGTGCTGCGTTGCAATATGTCCTCTCTACGACGGCCCCATTTCTGCTCACGTTAACCTGCACCGTACCAGAGGGTAGGATCGGAAATGAAAGCCTCTCTTCTTTCCGCTTCCCCGTGTTACGGGAACTCACTATCCACGGAGAGATCGCTGGAAGCATCCATTCATCCGCCACGCCATTTCCACCCTTGAACCCAAACTTTCCTGCCCTTCAACGCCTTCACCTCCTCACATCGCCTCAAACTTTCTACGTGTATACCCAGCATGCTCCTAACCTCACTCACGTCCGTTTCTCCTCCCTTGGCGCACTTACAGTCCGTTTATTCGAAGCCCTCCGTCATGTGTCCGAACCTGTCATTACTGGGACAAACAATTCAAGTTCTTCCGCCACCGACGACCCTGATTCCCTGTTTAAACTACCGCCGACCGTTGAGAAGGTCCTCATACAGATGAGCCCGTCTATGTCGGCGTTCAAGCATCGATCTCCCTTCGTGAATGGAGGACCCACAATCACCGCGTTTGGAGAGCTTCGCGGACGGGGGAAGCTAGTCTTCTTGGACAGACCTGATGATCTATCGCTACCTGCGTACCTTGTTGTTGCCAATGAGAGAAAGGATTGGGAGGGGCGGATCATTGGAGCTTTGGGGTGCTGGGCTGAGCCTCGGTATTTGGTCCAAATTATGTTTGATGCTTGTTGTGATTTGGATGCGGCTTGCGTTTCAGGCGGCGCAGACTATCGAGAGGCAGAGATGTTTCTAGATGCAGGGAATCAATTACGAGGGGCACTTACGGAGAGGGGGAGCTGGTGGAGGGAAAGAAAGACGCGATAGGCGATTCAAACGCGACATTGACGAAGATCCGGGGTATATTATCCTTTCAGCACGTCCAACAAATATGACGCGACACTATATATCTATTCATCTTCTCGAAAGACTTCTCAGATATAGTGCAACAACGTATGCTTCAATTCTGCGAACAGAGAATGAGTTTAGGTGAGTAATGCATTTTTATCGAATCATTTGATCGCACTGACCTTTGCTTTACCATCATCTTCACGCCCTCACTCACGCACCCCTTCGTAATCTGCGCTTCCCACCCCTGATACAGCCCCCTGATCCCCTCCTTCTTCACAATCCGCTCCCATATACTCACCACGTTCTCTTGTCCTCCCTCAGCTTAGCCTTCTGACTCTCTATATCGCATTCTCATCCTGCTTCAAACTCTTCCTATGGACTTGTAAGCGTGTCTTCGCTAGTATAAGCGGATATAGTAGTGTTGTCGATGCAGCATTGGAGAACGCCGCGCCAAGAAACGCAGACCCTGCGCTCGTCGTGCCTAAAGCGGTCTGCTTGTGTGGTCTGCGGAGAGAGATGAGACGTTGGAAGAGTTGGAAGAGAAAGAGAGTAATGGCGGGGTTGAGGCAGAGTGGAATGGTGGTCGTGAATCCTACAATGCGGAATACGCGTGTGAGTTAATGCTCGCTGGGGATAACGGCAGAGAGCAGTCGTATAAAAACTAACCTCCCCAGAAGCCTTCCAGCCCTTGCTCGGCGTAGATTTTCTTGACTGTCCCTGTGACGCCTGCCGAGGTGGCGTGGGCTTCCGACCCAGAATCGTCGTAAACGCTCCCTTTATCTGAGCCCGACTCGCTCGAGTCGTCTTCGCCTTCGGTCTGCAGTCGAACAGTGATAACGCTGAGAGGCTGCGATATGGCTCTACTGGCCAAACCTGCAAGGAACCCAATAGCGAGTTCTTCTGCGGCGCTCAAGAGAACAGGCGCGGCTTTGCCTTTGACGCGTGGAGGTGGAGATTTGCGACGGGCGAGTATGCCTCGCAGGAAAGAGTAGAAATAGAAATACAGGAAGCTGGAAATATACTGCGATAAGTAGTTTGGCATCAAGAAGTAGTTTCAGAACTTACTTTGAGACGAGTGTAGCTGCGGTGTCTGTGTTAAGACCGTCGTACAGACCGCTCCACCCTTCAACATGAAGGACGTGTCGTAGCGCTCGAACTATTCCTTTGAATCCTACACACGAGTTGCTCAGTGGTATGGAATAGTTTAGAATATGTCGTACCTACCTCTTAGCTTTCTCGACGAGGTGGTCTGTAGACGGGTGGCTACCAAGTCCAAAGGGTATACGATCGCATTGGCAGTTGCACTTCCAATAGAACCAGAGAATGCTTGTATTAATGGCGGTAATGTTGATGTCATGTCTTTATAATACATAGAGCGTATCAGTATTGTGAAAGAGTCGATAAGCGTACAACTTACTGGTGGTAGTAGAGGATTGAAGTGGCAGGGGTTGCTGAATCTGGGGTAAGTCCTTTAGCACATGAAAGCGACGTCATTATACTTCCGGTCCGAGAAAACCGGGGTTGCGGGGTATGTGATCGGACGCTCGCTAGAGATCGATTTTGTGGCCACTCTAGATCTCGAGCTTCCTTCGCTGCAACTTGAAATTGCATAAGGTCTATCCTACAAAAGTATGTGGGAAATATTGTAGTCTATGTCTAGGTAGCACAATTAGTATTCTGCTGAGTGAGACGGCGCATAAAATTGTCAAGTGCATCCTAATAGTCGGAAGTGAAGTTTCCGGAATCAAGACCGAGCACGTTGTGCCTTCCAACCACATGTCCGCGGAGAGGAGAAATACATGGCTTTAGGTACGCTATTAAGGATATACGGCTCGCTACGAGCACATCAGTAACAAGCGCGAGAAAGTACAAGGACAAGAACTCGCCTTCGAGAGGTACCGAAAGAGTATCAAAGCCCGTCTTCGTCGAATTGTATCCGCAGCTGAGGACGAATAGATTGGCGCGCCCTTCGTTATTTATTCGACTGAGGGACGATATGGCCGCGAGAGAATTTCGGAATTCATGTCCACAGTTGGAACAAGGTCTGCAGCCGATCACCGTGAACGCAGCTGGATCCGCGTGAATCCGATAGATACATCGACAGGTCGAATTGGGATGTGCGCATCCGCTCTGCCTTGGACAAACTCTGGAAGCTGACGAGGCAAGGCTACGGCTACTGCAATCCCGAGTTCGCCCAGCGAAAGGGATGGAAATGTAGTGAGTTCTATGGAGTCGGTTGTTTGTGGGGCCCGAGGTGTTAAAGGCCGACGCGTCGGATGTAAGTGTAAAGGACGGGAACGGGTTCGCCTCGAGGATGATGGTCTCTCACTATGGCCTATGACTGCCAGAGGAGTCGATGGTGCGAGGGACAGAGGCTACATTTACCATGAAAAAGGCATGACGGTACAAAAATGCGACGCGACCTACCATAATTTCATGCCAAAGTGCCTGCCTGTTGAGCGGAAACCTTTGCAATCTTGTGTCGTAAAATTCTGGTCTATCGCCCATCGAGATGAGTGGTGGAGGCTCGTCTATCGGCGGTGGTGGCACGATAACAGTGATTGGACTCGGTGCGTCTAAACCACTCCGGACGGGCATCTGGCGGGGCCTCCAACGGCAGACCATAAGACAACCTATGAGGAGAATAGGGAAAACGACGAGGATAACAACGACCGCTATACCGCCGCTGGCCAAGAAAGAGTGGTGTTTCGGACTCGACGGCACATCACTAGTGGAAGGAAATGGGCCTGCTTGTAAAAGTTGGCCCGAGAGCAGCGAGAGGTGCATTTCAGGATAAAGTGGTCGACCCTCGCCAGTGCTACCAGAGAGAGAGAACCAGCCAGCGTAGCGTCCCCTGAGCCTTTAAAGTAGGATAGAAAGTGAAGCTGCGCACATAGACGGACAGGACAGAGTACCGAGAAGGATCAGGAAGACGGGCGACAATTCAGCGTAGGCAGGTTATGAGCGCATGGCTCTCACACCACGCGCTGTAAGCATGCAACGATGCTAAGCTTATTTTATGATGAGAAGCCGTCCAAGGCTCTGTCGGAAGGAGAAGTCAATACTCTTCCGGCGGCAACATTACTACTGAACTACTGTGATTGCACTCAGTGTCCAGGATGGAAGCAGTGTCCGGCATCGAAAAGCAGGAAGAAACTGTTGTTGAGCCTGTTGGCGGTGATTCTGCTAAACAGATATCACGTATCCTAAAAGATTTTATCAGCACAGGCGCAGCTCTGACTCATAGAAAGACGCACATCCTGAGCTTCGCGAGTCGCACTGGACGTGGTGATGGCGGTAGGTCACAAAACCATGGTGGCTACCGTGACGGGCCCGCTTTCGCATTTGGGCGAAGGCGTGGGAATTGATCCGCCCTGTTTCCCGACATGTGATAACACCCCGGACCTTGGCGTCATGTGTATTCGAGAACTGTAACGGAGCTGAGCCAACGAAACGTAACTTGTCCTCGAACCAACACAATCGCCAAAAAGTGCGCGTAGAAGCAGTCTTAGCAGGGGAAATGGCCGCTGTTACTCACGGGATTCGCTCGCTCGGTGTTCTGGGTGCTGGACAAATGGGTGAGAACTCTAGTATTTTCGAAGCCACTGGCAGTGAGCACCGGGAAGAGCTGACAGGACATTGTAGGTCTCGGAATTGCATATGTTTCCGCATTGCGCGCGAAAGTACCGGTACTTTTGCACGACCGTTCTGCTTCGCAGATACAGAAAGGCCTGTCTCTCATGGATAAGCTCCTTGAGAAAGACGTTGCAAAGGTACGAACCTTGCGGATGTCCTCGGATCATTCTCACGGGAATATTGCAGGGAAAAATTACCAGTGAGGAGGCCAAAGAGGCCCGTGACCGAGTCACCGTCGTTGGTCCGGAGAAGGGTCTCGCTGGCGTTCAGGACGTAGACATGGTTGTTGAGGTCAGGATCAAAAATTCTGGAAACATCAAGGAACGTGATGCTCATGCTCCGTAACAGGCGGTGTCAGAAAAGCTGTCCTTAAAGGAGGCCATCTTCCGCGAGTTATCAGCCAAACTGCCTCCGTCGACAATACTCGCGAGCAATACATCTTCGATCAGCATCACCAAGATTGCTGCAGCCACTGTACCAGAGGGACATACAGCGTCAAGCGCGGAGGGCCAGCGGAGCGCAGGTCGAGTTGTCGGTAAGTTTCAGTCGAATTTCGATCGAGTTGCAGTTGGAAATGATCGGCATGGAACATAGGCCTTCATTTCTTCAATCCCGTCCCCGTCATGGTGAGTACCTTACGCTGTTTGTCGCTCTCATCTCCGTTTCGCACGGTAGCTGTGCCTTTGTACACCTTTGCTGGGTGGTTGGAAAAATCGTGCGGAGACATAGCCTGCAGGGAACAGCCCCGTTTTCTGCTCTTAATTTTAATATTTCTCCGGGCCAGATCAATAACCGTACGCACAAGGGACGGTACGTGCTTGCAGGCGTGAGCCTGCGGTTGGTTATCCGCTCATGCGTCTTGTGTACGGATTGTGCTACATTGTCCTATCCTATCCGGGTCTGTGCTTCGAATGAATTGGTCCGGGTGGTACAGCCGCATTTCAAAAGATGGAACCTTTCATATCGCTTGTTACATTGTCTCATATGACATTAGGGTTTCAGAGCGCTGACTGGCCGAGATATTCTCTAGAAACTGGTTGAGCTGATTTCAGGCCTCCAAACATCGACGGAAACGTTGGAGCGGGCAAAGTCATTTGCGATCGCCTGTGGCAAAGGTGGGTCATGAATGACGGAGTCATCAAGATTGTACTCGTATGTTTGTGCACACACTGACGTGTATCTTGTGCTTTGCTCAGAGGTCACTTCATCACAAGACGTACCAGGTTTCGTCAGCAACGCACTTCTCATGCCCTTCATCAACGAGGTGTGTTATCTAGCGGGTGTATCTCATTCTGACTGGGCCTATCGATGCTCATCAATTCTTTTACCCTTTAGGCAATTATGTGTCTAGAGCGGGTGAGTCTATCGGTACATGTTTGAGTCCGAATCGAGAATGACACCTTCTCTGCTGATACTAGGGCGTGGCCACTCGAGATGACATTGACAAGACACTGAAACTGGGAATGAACCACCCCATGGGACCATTGCAACTAGGTCCGTCCCTGCGCTTCTATGTGAGATTTGCAGCTGACCCTGACCTCTCACGAACGTGTTTAGCCGATTTGTAAGTAATTCAGTCTGTAGTGCTCTCCTCATATACTAACATCTTTCTGCGTGAATCTAGCATCGGTCTGGATACATGTCTTGCCATCCAGCAGACGCTGTACACCGGAACTGGGGACTCCAAGTACCGCCCGAGCATTCTACTTGAGCGAATGGTTGACGCACAGTGGCTAGGCAAGAAGAGCGGCAAGGGCTTCTATGATTATAACTAGCGGCTCGTTGGCCCCGGCAGGACGTGCTGTGAATACTTGCATCGTTGGCTACACGTTGCTTACCAGGTGTACGTTTCCTTTTGACTCGCGTGGCTATGAGACACGGCCCTTCGAGAGACTGTTTATGTACGTAACTCTTTCATTCAGGATGCTCAAACGCTGCGTACAGAGTCACATTCGCTGGTAGAAACAATAGAAAACTCATAGAGTTATCACAGTATACAGAAGGACCCTCCCCACAGTCGATTGCTCGATTGCGGAGTGGGATGTCGATCAAACAGGCAAGTAACTGCGACGTCCAATACAGTGTCCAGCCGTGACAACATGCGTTCGATTTTCCATCAGAAAAAGAACTTCGCATCTACCAGAGGTATGATGCGTCGTGGCATCAGAGGTACCAGTGGCCACGATGCCGCCATGCGGCCGACTACCTCAGCGACACGCCCGACTGAATCGTTTTTTTCTCCTCCGACTTGACTCAGCGGACACCGCCCCCTCGGCACTGACACTAACCTTCGTGGAACGCTGCTTTTTGCCGGGGAACCCTGCCGGAATTTGTCTTGCACACACAAAAACGCAGGTGAACTGGATGACCGCGTTGAGGTAAATGCACAGTACTAGTTATACATGAGGCGGTCCGGCTCGAAGGGTCTCGAGGGGTTCACTCCTTGCCGTGGTGCTCCTGCTCTAAGGGTTTAGGCCAAATTACTGGGAAATATCTTCTCCTGGGTCGATAGGGCGCTGTCTGAGGACCCTTTGCGGCTCATAACCGCGCTGTAAGCTCGTGCAGCGCCTACGCTTGTTGCCTGTTGGCCGTACTTCTGCTCGTTTCAACATATATAAAAGGTGATGGAAGTTGTCGACAGCTTACTATCACATTCCCTCTCATTTGCCAGCCTACGAACATCCTCTGGCTCTGCGAAGAGCTCAACTTGATTATCTCTCACGACCCACCGCCACAAAGACTACACCTGCCATATATATCGAGACGATGTGCACATCCGAGTGGTAAGCGCCGTCGTGTTTGCAGCGTTGGTTTTCTCTGACGTCTTCGTAATACGTAGCTTTGGTAACTACCACAGAAAATGCAACGTAAGAAATTCATAGTGCTACCCCATAAGTACTAGACCTCTCTTACTGACGTCTACCCAGCACTACGTCAAGCTTTATGATTCGGGAGTCATCAAAGACTGCCAATCACCGAGCTGTGCCCTGAGTAAAGCACATCAGCACGCACAACGGCCCTCAAGAGCATGCACATGTCGAAAGGTGATATTCATGGCCTTCTAGTCAACTTTAAACTATACTCATCATGCTCATCCGGTCTGTCACTGTTAGGTGTACGAAGAGAATCGTCGGGTTGTCAACCTTATCCAAGACTGGTGTGACCCGTGTCGGAGAGCAGCTTGGGCAACACTCGACAGAGAGGATGGGTGGTAACAACTTGAGGACGGGCCTCGCGCCCGACTGCCATGCTTTTTTCTTCTTTATTCCTAAGCCATCGAGTCGGCCTCACCGGTCTGCACAATCATGATCATGTAGCATAGAGTCACCCACGCACTATCTATTCGTATATTCCTATTCATACATCATCGCAGCATTCACTGCGCCATCCATCCCACCGGGCCGTCACCAACGATCGCGTCGTGTTCTTCTTTGAGGGTCCCCTCGCGGCTTCGTCGCGTCACTACAATTGCGATCGTTTCGCTCGATAGAAGTGCCCCAGCTCTCTCACAGCTTCTCCGAAGGTCTCGGCCACAACGAGGTCCTTGCAGATCCACTTGGGCAGCTTCCCACGAATGCGAGGTGACGCATATCGTGCGTCGACGAGTACTAGGGCTGCCCAGTCGCCACGATGACGGATGGCACGACCTACATCCACGTCTCTATGTCAGTCGAAATGCCCAACAAAGACTGTGAGCATACTCATACATACCTATACTCTGGTTCACAGCGTTCATGCACATGTTCTCATATAGCTCCGTTCCCGCGTCCTTGATACCAGGCCCTTTCGCCACCCCCTTTCTGCTCTCCCTCTCACGCCTTTGCTCCAACCTTTTCACGTAGGCCATTCTCTCCCGTAGTTCCACAGACGCGAGGTTGGCAAAAGGCAGACCCACGATAATGACAGCGCGAGCCAAATCGTCGGTGAAGTTCAACCCTTCGGAGAGCTTTGCGCCGACGACTGCGAAGAGGAGAGAACCGCCTTTCTTGGGCTGGTTGGGGGTTGACTGTGCAGCCTGTTCACGCATAATTAGCCATGCAAGTCAGTCCGAGTCGAGTGTTACACGTGTCCCATTACTTACGTTCTTAACTTCAGCCGCATACTCCCTTAAGACAGCCTCGACTTCACCACTCTCCTGCGGCTCCATAAACACCTTCTTCTTCGCCTTCAATTTCTCCAAGACTCCACTGTCTTGCCAGTGCTTCATGACAAGGTGCAGAAAACTGTACGACGGCACGAAGACGACCATTCCTCCAGGTACGATGTTTGTAAAGTTGAGCAACGTCTGACCAAGCTCGCCGATCTACGCACAAAACCAACTCGTCGTCAGTCCGACGTCGAGTCGAGCGAAATCAATATTGCACGAGGTACTTACCAAACCAGAGTCATCTCGTTTGTCATATTTGAACAGCAACTCGCTTCCTCGAGGTCCTTTCTTCAGCACGAGCGTTCGCAAGTTGGTAGGAGGGATGATGTGCCCGCAGGAGAACGTCGTCAGTCTCTCGGACGGGAGAGTCATGAAGAGCTGGTTGACGACATCTGAGATCTGAAGATTGTTGTGTGACTTCAGCCTCGGTTCTGTCGACCTCACCTATGGATGAGAATTTGAGAAAGGAATACCTACTGGAGACATTGTACCACCTGCTAATACAACAGCACGAGCAGCTTCGATAACTTCTTGAAAATGAGTCTCTGGATTTAAGTGTTGATACTTCAGCTCGACTTGGTTGTCCACCAACGAGAACGTCACTCGTCCATCTATCAAGTTGAGGGTAGTCAGTCAGTCAGTCAGTCAACGACAGACAAGAGTTTAGTGAATGGAAGTACCATACCATCGTTCGCAGAGGTGAGAGAGACGATGAAGTTCTCGACCATATGTAGCGGGGGTGTAGTGGCCGACATGCGAGACAGTTTCGCTAGCTTCTTCGGATCTATATTTCGCAGAGTTTGTCGTGGACCGTGAATCATCGTGAATATACGTTGAATCAAGACATTAAAACAGCACTCACCTTGACCCGCAGCTTTCTCCATTGTCTGCGCACAATACCCAGATATCTTCCTCGCAATCTAAACAAAATAAACCACATATCATCAGCATTCAACATCCTTGATTTCGAAAGGCGAGTATCTGCGGCATATATATCAACACAGGGCACGAAGAACTCACTTTACTATCCCGCAAATACCTCTCGACCTCCAAAAGATTGATCCCATCCGCTTTCCGTCCAAGCCTCACCAGAAGCTCACCCGACGTGACGACCTCCACCATCGGCAACTTCTCTTTCTTCTCCTTCGAGTTCGAGCCCACTCGTTGACCTCGCCACTCCTCAGCGTACTTGACCAACGCATCCAACAACCCAATCAGTCGTTTCAGATGAAGCGAGTGTTGGGTGTTCAGCCGGTTCTTGAACTTGGTGAAGTAGACGTTAAGCTGGGTTAGGGAGGTGGTGAGGGTGCGCAGGGGCAGAGTTGTTGTTGAGAGGGATAGGAGTGTGGATATCAGATCTGCGTGTATGGTTGAGTGTGAGGGAAGTAAATGGAGAACAGAGAGAGAAAAGGGAGAATGAAGGTTGAAAGGAACTCACTGTGAGCTTCGTCGATGATGACAACCTGGTCTGTCAGGTCGATGCCCAACGCTTCGCGGGCTGTTTTCTGCAGTAGCAGATTGTAAGGTAGTAAAACGAGCTACACCATCCAACTACGTGTCAGTATTTTACATTACAAGGTGTAACAAGTGCTGATAATCGGCAGCACGGCGTACCTGCGCTTGAGCGATGGCTCGTCGAGAGCCAAAGTACGGACAGATATGCGATTCTTGTCCGGCTGTTACGAGGGACTCTATGTCCTTCGGTGTCGCCTTTACCACTTTTATTCAGACATAGTTAAACTTCTCTGAGGCATATATACGTACCAAAACCTGATCTCGAAAGTCGAGCATACGTATCTCGTCCTCCATGGGAGGCAAATGCGGACATCGCCTATCGCCTTTTTCTATTCAGAGCGCATCGAGGGTCTCAGCGAATGAATAGTAAAAAAAGAAGAACATGACGTACCACCAAGAAGCTGCCGACAAGCTTCATCCAAGTCTCCAGCCTTAGCCTTCAGCTTTTCGTTGATGCAGAGCTGTTTGCGAGAGCCTAGCGACACCACTCGCACATCCACGCTTATGTCCTCATCCTCCAACGGCGGATATCCTTTGTCATCGTCAAGCAAAGATATACTCCTCTTCGCCGATGGTTTTGGTGTTGAAAGATATGGATGTGAAGGTTGACTCGCGCTGTTGACAGACACCACCGACGCAGGGGACAAGGTGATCTTCAGCTTTTCAAGCTCGTGTAGCACCTGAGACAGCTGTGAGTGAGTTCTCGACGCGTAGTATATCTTGGTGCATGTAGGTTCCGGGACGTCGGCGGCGGGATCAGTGTGCGCCGTTGGCTTTCTTGTCTTGTCGAACCTATATAGCACAAAAGGCATAAAATAAACGGAGCTCAGCGTGGATCTTAGGAATACACGTAGGGAAGGTATCACACTTGGCCATCAACGCTCGTACCTCGGGGGATAGATTGCTATATGCAGAATCGGACGCTTCTTCCATGTCATCTGGGAGGAACTGGTCTTCGTCGAGTAGTACGTCTTTCATGGTGTACTTTGTTCCGTCCGCTGTCATTTTCTACGATATCACACCATCAAACTGAGCATACAATACTTCAGTAAAGATATCAAATATTACTCACGGGCTTCTTGTAGATCTTCGCCCTCGCTGCTTTCCTCAAAGCTGCCTCTTTTCGCCGAGCGAGCGCAAGTCTTTGGGCATACTCGTTCTCTTCGGCCTCCAGCTCGCGTCGTTTGCGTTCGAGTGTTTGCGCAAGCACCCAGTCCGTCTCTGTAGCAGTTTATCAGAGTCCCTGGGAATGCGTGCTTGAATAAAGCGTCTTACCCGTGCTACTATCGAGTGGGGTGACCTTGCCTCTTCTAACCCGTTCTTGCTCGTCTCGTAGCCATGTCAATGAAGCACACAGCAAGCTAAGTGTCTTGCCCTGTTGCTAGTTAGCCTCTAAAGAGTATTGCCTCGTTAATATGTACTCACAGTTCCGGTGGGACTCTCGACTATTGTGACCTTTCGCCCTTCAATGTTCTCGTACAAATGTCGCATAAGCTCGAGCTGAATCTCGTACGGAAGGAAGGGGAACGCAGAAAAGGTGTCCGGGGTCGGTAGAGATAATTCCTCCATGGTGTTATGTACAGTGTGCGATACTGCCTGGCCTATCCTGGCGAGGGTGTCACGGTAACGAGGAAAGAGGTGATTGGCGTGACGCGTCTGTGGTAGCACACGTGACCGTGACACGATTAGCGCTAACTAGTAACTACACTTGACGCTAGCGCTAGCGCTGACGTTCAGATTAATTACAGTATCCAGTACATTTTCTTTGCTTATACAAACCAATCACTCTGCAGCATATATTGGGGATGCGCATGCAGACCTTTCAGAGCTCTTTGTTTTGACTTGGCAATGCTCAGGCAATCTTCTCCGGCCCCTTTTGTAACCCTGCGGATGTTCACATTGTCTTCATTTCTCCCGAGACAACAGTACGACGACTCATCATTACTTCATCCCAATAAGCATGCACTGCGCTATCGTGAGAGCTCATGTGGCCACACCGACCGTAGGGTGCACATGGTACAATCTGTGAGAGACACCGTCTGAGATAGTGTTTGTTCGATAGGGATTGAGTTTTCTTGTCAGGAACAGTCTGCAGGTAATCGCCGTCCAAGCACGTCACGGAAACCGCTAATGCCGCCCAGTCCTTCTCAAGCTGTCAATGAAGCATTTACTGCTTAACGTAAGTAAGTAAGCCAAGGCGTACAAGTATACGGAAGGACCCCACCGACAAGCCCGCAACAACACCGGTTGCGCTGTCCCCTTGTGTTTTGTTTGGCGTTGAGACGCAGATCAGACTGTCGCACGAATCAGACCGCTCGTACGTGCAAGAAGATATCTTGGAACTGATGATGACTTCCAAAACCGAAGATCACCGAAAGTTTATTCCACAAAGCAGAGCGAGGGGGAATGCGATGTAGTTACACGTCGAGAGCGACAACGATGCATACGGAAAACAAATGAGACCATGAGCGATGAGCGAGAGTTTATGATGTGTGTCACCAGATAAAGCAGAGAAGTGAAACATGCAATGAGGTTGAATGAGGAGGAGACAAGGAAAGAGTGAGGCGTGATGCAGAATGATATGCGAAGAGTAGTCCATGCAAACCAAGAGAAAAACCCATGACAGAGAGATAAATACAGAATTTAGCGAGCGGGAACGGGACTGCTAAGAGCAGCTATACTTCGTCGTCGGAATATGTCCTTTGCCTTGGATACCCAACCCGCCGAGGAACCTGCAGCAGCAGCAGCCTTGTCGCGCAGTCCGGGAGTGGACCGTTGCGTCCTGAGAGTGGAAGTAGTAACCGTCACTCGAGGACCGTCGTCTATGCTATTTGATTCGTGCGTAGCTTCTTCGACAGCGACGCCAATCACGAGCGTACTCGTAGAACTAGGACTCGGGAGCGGCAGCTCCTTGGCGCGCGACAATCGCCGGGAAATCGCTCGTGATATAGAGCGTGCAGGGTGTATTTGGGCTATTTGGGTTACCAGATCTGGCTCTTCTACGTCCATGGCTGGGTCGGCGTTGTCAGATGCAAGAGAGTCGGCGCTGCCGGTGCGCGCGGGCCCGCTGGGGGTGGTGTCAAGCTGGTAAAAGGCGGGTTTCTGGAGGACAATTGAAGACGAGCGAGACGGGCGAGTGGATGTGATGCGAGGTTCCGTAATGGTCGGCTCTGCCGTTGGTCCGCCGTAACGTGAGATGGATATGCTTCCTCGTCTGCGGTCTCTCGGTGCTCTCACGGTCGCAGCTATTGTTGCGTCGACCGTGGGATCTAGTAGTTCACCTGGGTCTTCGTGAGCCTGGTGTGCCGACGCTGGTGGGACGTCGACGAGGGAAGGCTCTTCTTGCGCCAGCGCACGGATTTCGTGCTCCTCCTCTAACCGCTGGAACAGCTATGGAGAACCTGTCAGTACACAAGTAGGTAGACTTACAAGCTAATACGTACCTGCTCCAGCATGTCCGTACGTGTGGTAACTACTGTGGTCATACTTGAATGTGAAGACTTGAACGAAAGAGTTGAAAAGGGGGAGTTAGCTCGCGGTAGTGAGGAGACCGACGAGCGTGGGGTAGTCGTAACGGTCGACGTGGTGGGCAACTTTGAGGGGTGTAGGTCCGGTGTCCTGGGTGGCAAGGCAGCAAGTGGGGACCAGTTTGAACGTGGCAGGAAGACGGTGGGAGCAAGCGGGGTGGAGGATGGGGATATAAGAAAGTGACCTCGAGCGTCTAAACGCTTAATGGCGGTATCACCGATATAAGCCATTTCTGGAACGGCGTAATTATTCGATCTAGACCCCCAGCCACCAGTCCAAATAGGGAAGGCATAAGCTTTGGTCCAATCTTGAGATTAGCACCCCGGATTCGAGACCTCGAGGTGGAATTCGAGTCTTCCAGGTTTGCTCTCGCTCTGATTTCGGAATCGTGGCCCTCGACGCAAAAATACTCGTTCCACTGTCGGGGCATGGTTTTTGTCGGTTAACGCGCACAGTACTTAGGGTCATCAAGACGTTCCGTTGGAGAATCTGGCAAGTAAAAGCAACTTCCGTTCCGTCTTGCTTTCTCTCTGATACGGCATACCCAGCATGACCATGACGTCTCCCGACTCCTTCTAGTTTGTTGAGCACCACTTCTGCCATATCGCTTCACTCGAAACACGTTCTTTATTCACTGACTATCACGTCAATAAGTGTACATTACCTTTGGCACAAACACCAATCAGAAGAACAGCGGAGATACGCGAATGGGGACTCTGCAACACAGTATGCGACGTGCGTCGGCTGTGAGCAGGGGAGAAATTTGACGGGACAGCGTTTGACTGATCAGAAAGCAAAAGCTGATGATCATAAGTACTGCATACTGAGTCTGGCTCCCCCAGCATCGTTGTTCGAGGTGTCGAACTCTTGCGTGAAATGTGTTGGCGAGAGGTCGGTATGGACAAAACAATTGATAGTCCGGACGAACACGAATCAAATACGACTACCTCCGAGGACCGAGAAGCGGAATCCAACAGATTTAAGTAAACAAAGGTGCGAGATCTCCGTGGCTCTTATTCTCATATCCGCCAAAAATCTCACTCTTGCTACCAGTTCGAATGGGGCTCTATGGAACACCGCTCAACGAACGAGCATACCATACGCATGCCGGCCAGTATAGAGCGTGAAGTGGATTACACACCGGAAGTACCATTTCCGATCATCCTCTGCTCACCACGTCATCGGCCATCTGGTGCACCCGGTATCTTGCCTTGTATGAAGGCGCGGAGAGTTTGGAGAGGCTTTGGCCTACTTGGATATCCAGTCCGTACAGAGTTTGACGCCTCCGTGTCTGTTACATAACGCCGGACCCCAAACATCCTGTTGCGCTACTGACTGGTCGAGGACTTTCGTCCAATCACGGTAGAGTAGGCATCAGCTCTTCAGACCACGCCCATCATACGGTCACAATCAGACATGGTATATCATACGGTTTCGCGGTTTCGCCCGTATTGTACTCATTGAACTTTGTTTCTTACTTACGCGGCACATGCTTCCAGGATGCCTTATGGCAATATTATGTTGTGTGTCCCACGAAATCCATCTCTCGCCGGCGGAAGCTTTCGATTGGACAGCACTCACAATATTCTGGGACAGGCTGGAGGACGCGTACGGTAATCTTGTAGCGCTCATGAACTCAACGTACCAGGCTCGAGCTCCTTACATCACCCTTCTAGAATTAAAACAGGCAATATAGGCCTCTCCATACGATCGTGCATTTTGTACCCCAACTGCATTGTGCCTGGGAAAGGTACCGATAAGCAGTGCTCGAGACCGCACAGCTATCGGTGCCCTGTAGGGTCCATTGCATGTGCATTCCATTTGCATGCATGTCACGGTCAAGATCTTGCGTGGGATGCGTTCATCGTTGTTTATCGCTACTGTGTGCCTGGGCAACGAAGCAGGTGCGTTAAACAGCTTACTTTCTGAGAGGTATTGATCGGCGTGTAATGCGGCCCGTATTATTTGGAATCGTGGCCGTAGTGCCCTATAAGTCCTTTGCATGACTGCTATTCAATGGTAATTGCCTTTACAAGGAATCATCGGGTCATCACCGCAATATGGACTCGCTGATGATCTCAATTGCACAACAGCCCGGACTGCTGGCCGATCGCTGAGAGCAGAGTTTCCTCGCTTCTCTCACGCAGCTGAAGTACTACCCTCAATGCTCATAGGCAAATATAGCATGTGCGACAATAGTGAGTAGAACTGCCAGCGCACAATGTCATGACATGTACACAGAGCCCGTATACAGGCGCAACGCTTCAAGCATAGAAGAAGAACATATGTCCATGAGATCTCTTTTGTGAACCGAGAACCTTGTTCGTCAGGTGCTATTTAGGGACACGCGTTGCACTCCCACACACCATGCCGTTCAAATCGGTCCCCGTTCACCAACGTCGAAACTCTCTGATCGTTAGACAATTGGGCAATGAAAACGTATGATTGGTCAACAATCGTGGGGAAATACTATGTACAAGTATAGCAGAGGTCAAGACAGACATAAAGCGACATCAGACGGTTGGGCATAGTGCTACATGCAAAAGATCTATCGAGGAGTCTGGACAGCCCGAGATAGCGATACAACGGGAGGTACTTCACGTAGCACTACAGCGAGTATCTGAGACGGAGAAGTAATGAAGTTTCTTGTGAAGACAGAAGCATGGAGGCTATCCATTGGCTCAGGGCTTGTTCTTTTTCTTCTTACCACCACCACCACCATTCTTCTTCTTTCCGGTCCCTGTGGTCTTTTGCGCAAGCGGACTGGCCGGCCTACTTCCCAACTCAGAACCCTCCGTCGTCAGACCGCTCTCATCCGCATCCTGCATGTGCTTCGGTACACTGCTCTGGACACCACCCTCCACGTCAGGGGTAGGTAACGGCACAGCGCTGTTTGCAGTAGGCTCGGCGGCACCTGAAGTCGCACCTTCCTTCAATTCGATATGAAGTTCTGGTTTCTTCGAGCTGGCGGCGTTATCCTCTGGCTTTGTGGTCTGCGCTGCATCGACGTCCTTCGCTGAGCTCTCGGTCTTCGCAGCGGCCTCGGACGGCTTAGCAACTTCCTTTGGTTCTTCGACTTTAGCGTTGGGTGCGGATTCGGGTTTAGTAGTCGATGGCTGCTCCGACGTTGGCTGCCCGGGTTGTGCCTTCGACTCATCAACAGGAGTGGAAGTGTTTCCGGTGGCGGTGGGCTCAGACGGTGTAGCGTCCTCCTTCGTTAGCTTAGAGGCCGCATCAGCGTTGGGCGCAGGAGAATCCTTCGACGAGTTGGGTGCAGGGGTGGGTTCGGCTGAAGCGGCAACGGAGTCTGCGTTCTTGATCTCGGCGGCCACCTTCGCACCCTCGGTCGCTGCAGCATCACCAGTGGTAGAATCCGTAGTGGGAACAGGTTTCGACTGCGTATCGGCGACAGGTTTCGATGCTGATTCCACTGCGGCGGGCGACTTCTTCTTACCGGGAAGAGTGGCGAGAGGCTTGTCGTCATCGCTATCGGATACAGCCTGCACATGAACAGCGTCCTCGAACAGCTCTGGGGAGTCGGAGGCTGCGGCATCCTCAGGCTTCTGAGTGTCGCTACCACCATCACCGAAGTCCCAAGATGCCTCAGCGTCGGCGGCGGGAGCATCGCCTTTGGGAGGTGGCGCTGGGGCGACCGGTTCTGGCTCGGCTTGCTTGGTGTCTGTAGTAGAAGCTACGGCGGCCGGGGGCGAAGGCTCATCGCTGGGCGCAGCCGCAGACGCAGACGCGACCGGAGCGGCAGAGGCAGGAGCTGCGACTGCTTGAGATTCAGCAGTGCTCTCGACAAGTTTGTCGGCACTAGTGGCCGCAGCAGAGGTATCAGTAGAAGGGGCAGCTGCAGCGTTCATAGGATCTTCACTCTCGGGGAGAGCTGCGGGCGTAGCAGCCTGAACATCGATAGAGGGTACATCATTCTGCGCAGTAGTGGAGGTATCCTTAGCAGTGAGCTTAGCGTCTTTCGCTGAAGCCTTCTTAGCCTTAGCAGTCTGCGACGAGTCTGCTCTGGGTGTCGGCTCAGATGTCGCTGGTTCGTTACGCGTAGAGGCTACTATGTCGGCGTTCTTAGCCGCTCTGATTATCGGCCTCGCAAAGGATCACACTCACCCGCAGGCGTCGCTTTACTCGCTGCCGCACTTGCTGTCGTCTCCGACTGAGTAACACTGCTCACACTACTGTCCTTAAGGACGGGCTTCGTAGTAGAATCGTTGAATTCGTAGCTAGGGGTAGTGCCTGCACCACTCGCTGTATTCGTAACATGGTCCTGGAATCGAGAAGACGACGAAGACGTCCTCTTCCTCTCGTGATTATCCTTCTGCGGGCTCGGCACTTCACTTTTGTTGTTGTTTCTGCTTAGCGAGTTTCTTAGCCAGCTTAGCGGAGAAGCCGCCACCTGGGGCGTCGACGGTTTCGGTGACTGGGGTAGCAGGGGTGGCGGGTCTGGAAGACTCGTCTTTCTTGTTAAAGAGGGCGTCTGCGGTTGGGGCTGCGGTTGGGTTTTCTGATTTGTTGTCTGCGGCGGATCCGTTTTTCTTGGCTTCGTCTCCTTTCCCGATATTTCCAAAGGCGGAAGTTGTTGGCGTCGCTGGCTGCTTGGAGGCCGGGGGTTCTAGAGACGAAGGTCCGAGTCAGCCTAGGTTTGGATACGAGGTTTGGATGGTCTCACCACCGACTGACCTGCTTTGCTAGCGGCGTTGGTCGATGCCGCAGAGGTCATAGTCGGTGCAGCGCCCGTCGTAGACTTGGGGTCGACGCTCTTCTCCTTCTCCTCCTCCTTCGGGGCTGACGACTGCTTAATCGTGCCAGGAGGAGTGGGAGGACTGAAGAGGTTCGAAAGGTAGGGAGGTACGGAAGGCGTGACGGGCTTCGTAGGTGATTCCTCATGCCTGGGCACCAGCTCTTCCGTAGGTGGAAGATGCTTCTTCGACTTAGGGGTCGGTGATTTCACACCGTCCCTGCCCTCCCTGGGAGGCGAAGTAACGATCTTCGACGGGCTCATGGGCGTCGCAGAGAACGAACCCGGACCGGTACCCTCGTAGATAGGCTCAAGGCTGGGCGAGCTAGGCGTAGCATCTTTCAGACCAAAGACGTCCTTGATGATTTCGACCATGCTCTCCTTGTTGACACTCGCAACCGTAGGGCTGTGCTTGCCACTGTCCAGTGGCTTACCACGAGCGCACTCACGAGCAGTAGCAATCATCAAAGCGGTCTCCAGAGAGAGACGACGACCTTCGACGATGCTAAGAGGCTCTTGACGATTGATGAGAGCCATGTAAGATGGAATAAGCAGTCGCTTGTCGATCTCGTGGAGCTGGTAGAGCTCGATCTTCTGGATAGGATCGATCTCGAATGTCTCGAGGTAGCGCGTCGAGAGTCGCTTCACCTCAGCGAATCTCCAGTCATACGAGAGCTTCAGGATCGAGGACCACTCGTCGACATTTGCATCGTAGATCGAGTACTTCCTAGAATGGGGAGCGAGTTGTCAGATTTATGCGGACGATACACGTGGACACACGAGGCCCAACAAGGCGATCAAACACGTACGGATTGTAGAACACCCAGAGGAATCGAGAAAAGTCTTCCTCTCTCACATCGTCAAGCGGAATCGGGTTCGAGTCGGATGATCCCCTGGGATTCGCTCCAGGAGGTGGTGGGATGTTCAATTTCTCGCGGAAGACAGCAGACTCCCGCTCAAAGAAGTAACGATGTACCCGGAAGATGTAGTTCTCGACCTGTCAAAGCAGACACGTAGCACACAGAAACGTTGAAGATGCATCAGCCATCCTATTCATTGGCGCACACATTGCGGATCCCGCACGGATGCCATGCAGTGAACGAGAACGATCAAGACCGACCGCAACGTCACACACGCACACATACGTGCCTACGTCCGTGAAATGAAAAACTCACCAGGAAGTGGATGTCTCCTCCATTGAGATAGTACTTGGGATGCCGCCTCACCTTCTCTGCGGCCGGCGCAGTCTCAGGCGCGAGCGTCGAGAACGAGGTGTACGACGAGCCGTAGGGGTTGGCAAAGGTAGCCATCTGTCGTGACGAACAACGACGCAGGTGGACGGAGGAAAGAAGGGGAGTTTGAGAGGGTCCCGCAACAGATATACCAGCGGTCGCCGGGGTGGCTCGTCGGTGACCAATGTTGAACCAGATCTACACGTGTGATGCGCATGTTTTACTTCCAGTTTACCTCCGCGAGAAAAATGTTCGGGGTTCTGGTCATATCTAGCCAATCGTCTGGGGGCATCTGCGGCATGGCAAGGGATGGTTGACGTGGAAGGGGGACGAACTTGGGATAGACGACCCAAGTGTGGTGAGTCTGGAGTCAATGCACCCTGGTGGGTGTGACAAATTCGCATGAGTCAAGCGCGAGAGCAGGTACGTACGGTCTACGCAGTCGAGCACGAGAACGATACAATGACGGTAAGAGTGGTCTTGTGGCTTCAGATGTATACACAGTCGTGCAAGACCCAGAGCAATCGAGCCTACTAGGCCGAAAGGTACACGCACCCGCCCACAAAAGATGTTCGACAAGACGTTTGAGGTCCACTGCGACTACACAGCCAGCGAACTACGTACAAATTGCTTCAGCCATTACATACAACAGTCCTACAATTATCGACTAACTAATAATCGTCCTGGTAATGGGTAATGGTATACAACGAGCGTAAAGTTTCGGTAAATCAAAAGGAGGTCGACCAGTACCCCCGAGTGCAAACAACACCACTAACAGAAGGACTGGCCGCCTGTGCTATGTTTGTATCAAAACAAGATGATGAAGTCGAAAGCAAAAAGCGGGGGTGAGTGAGAGATTAAGGAGCAGCGAAGATGTAGGTGCTTAGATGCGCGTTAAGGTAGATCTTTGGAGATGGTTAAGCAGTAGATAGTCGGAAGCCTAAGATTTCCAGACGGATGCGACTAACGGAGGCGTCGATGTTTCGTGTTGCATGACGGCAGAGGGAGTGGTGGAAGCGGGGGCGTTTTTACTGTTCCTATTCGACAGCGGATCGGAGGGGGGCATATGCAAACGCCAGGGGGATTATCGAGAACCAAACTCAAGAAGGCAACCACCTCGGTTGACTAATATTCAACGACCTCAGAAGACCCTTCATCTTCATCGAGCCGTTCGTGCGCGGCCTCGACTGGCTCCGCGACCGTTTCGAGCCTTCACGCTCAGCCCGTGCGGGTGACGCGCTGACTCCCAACGAGTCCTGCGCGCCTACATGTATAGGCCCACGGAGGAATAGAGCTGCTACTTCCGCCATCGTATCAGCCTTGCTCTATCATACGTCCGAGTCGCGTTAGTGAACTGCGCACACACAAGAGGCAGTTGGGTATACATACAGATTTGTGCTGGGCTGATCGTCCGCTTTCGCTCGTGGGCGATGAGAAGCCCGAGACGTCCTGGGCGTGCATATGGGGAGGGGGAGGAAGTACGGGGCCGATATGCTCCTCGACATGCTAATCGGAAGCTCGCTCCGGCTCCTGCTGTGTTCCTCGACTTTCGGGTCCCATATCAGGGGTGGAGAGGCGATGATATTGAACGTCTGTGCTGGCGATTTCGGTACTTCGTCGTCTTCCTCCTCATCCTCGTCTGAATCTTCGTCGTCCTCGACCACCCGTGTAGTGGTGGTTGTGGTTGACGAAGAGGGTTGTGCGGGTATTGGCGGGAGCGCACGTACGACTTTTCGCGGATAGGGTGAGGGTGAGGGGGAGAATGGACGTGCAGTGGCGGGCGACGTATCACCGAGCACGGACGCTTCGTAGCACGCATCCGCAAAGGCAGAGAACGGCGTCAACAGCAGCTGATCGTCTAAAGAAGCAAGACTAGCAGTCAAGTCATGATACGAAGTCGATTCTTCACGTAAGCCTGAGCCTGATAGAGGTTGCAGATGAAGCAGATGGTATGCCGGTGGGATTGCAGAATGTTCTGGGTGCGAGTGGGGGTGATCATCGCGTTTGGATGGAGGAGATGGCAAGGCGCTTGATCGATTTGAGTTTGAGGACGATGCGGTTGGTGTGGATAGGGATTCTGAGTCTTCGGATATTCGGTCGACTGGTGAGCTCCAGAGGCCTGCGTACCGGGGGTGCTCCAGACTCCCTACTCTCCCATACGCCAACTCGTCTTCATCATCATCCTCATCCTCGGCAACTTCCGAGAGCTCGTCATCCTCGCTGCCGTCCTCTTCGTCCTCGTCGTCCCACATACTCTCCGCAGCTACGGACATTCTCCGGGGAGACACATCGCTGGACGTGCCGACGATGTTGTCGTAGGTCGGTGGCTGTTGTTGGTCGTACGAAGGTTCGTTGAAAGCTTCTTGAAGCGAGGCTATTAGATAGGACGGTGGCGTGTGGGCATCGTCGAAGTTGAAGGGCTCATCGCTCAACCACTCTGGGATGCGCTGCATGAAGGACCGGAGGTAGGCAGTCAAAGGGGCATCGCAGCAGGAGGGCACGGGATTTAAGTGATCGAGCAAATGTTGTGCATCAGTGCCTTGCTCATCTAAAACAATACATATGTTGTAGATACGCACATCTGCAGTGAGAGAGTAAGTCGAATAACGCGTGTTGGACTCCATACTCTGATCGTTGTCTCGTCGTGGTGGGGAGGTAGAAAGGAGGGACAGCGACGAGAGAGTTTAGCGGCCTGAGAGTTAGAGTGGGTTGTGTGCTCCAACTGAACACGGGGAACGCCCTAGAGAAGAGGAGTTTTGAGCAGCCTGTCCGACGTGAGTCTTCCTGCATCAGCGCGGGACCTGCTTATTCGCCGCCTGGGCGAAGCCACAGACGCTGCAAGATGGAACCAGCCATCGCATCTTGCCTGGCAGCCAAACACACGCACACGCCAAAACGCTGCCGGATATAATCTTGAATTGCTAGATCACTTACCAATAAGTGGGGCGCCGACACCGCCTTAATGAAATTCTTCGCACGCTGCGGGTTGCGACCCTGCGATCGCTCGCTGCGACAAGTGGCGAGCAAGATGGAGGTTTGAGGAAGGGGTTCAAGGGTCGAGCATTCTCGTGAAGAGCAGCTCAAGTATCGTCGCCCGACAATTGACCAACAATTAGGATTCTAATCGGTGGGTATCTTAGCACCAAATAGACGTCGGTGCTAAACAAAAGAGGACTGCCACTCACACCAGATGGCACCGATGGGGAAACAGCGTTTGATTTCCATCAACAGTCGGAGCGCATGAGGCACGCCATCCGGTCTCGTCGTAACGCGCTCACGTGTTCGGCGGCCACACACGCGTGGACTGCAGGCTTGGGTTGCCCGCCTCGCGGTGTACCAGCGGCCGCGCTCGACAAGGACAATACAGCTTGCAGGCAGAGACTCTCGTAATTCGTCGGGTTTAGACCGTGGACGGAAGCGTCAGTAACACGTCAGTCACCGCGAGGCAGCTCATTTGTTCCTTGGCAGATGTTCTGGCGTTGCCATGCAATAAACACACCAGCTCGAGCGTGTGGCATGTCGGGGACGTTCTTCTCCCCTTAATGAGCAATAAGAGCAGCGGTAATGACAGCGGAGGCGAGTAGAACGTGGTGGACAAGTGAGCAAAACATGACGAGGAACGCGCTCAGGCCGTCGAAGTCACTTTCCCAGCACGTGTCTGCGACAACGCATCAACTTACCGACGCGACATTGTCACTTTTCTCGTAGATTTGGTGTCGACGATGCGAGTGCTCTTCAATCTACAGGGAGATCCTCTACATAAATACGATACGAGGATGCGCTCATAAGTATCCCGCGATGCAGTCGCGTAGGGAACTGCTCCACCGCCATAGAATCGGCGGTCATGTCCGTGTTTCACCCATAGAGGCTCTGCGTTATTTTACTCCTCCTCCAAACCAGCAACGATATTCCAGGAAGATTTCCAGCTGGCCCAATATCGATAGACGTTGGCGGGCAGCTGGTCGCACAGCCGGGGAATGCCGTACGTGGCGCAAGTGGTGCGAAGGACGCCCAGAGCCCCGGAACACCAGTCGTAGGGCAGCGATGGCACACGACAAAGTTCCTTTACACTGCTCGTTCACCTTTACAAGATGGGGCGGCTTGCGTTGTATGCCATACAAAACATCACTCAGGCCATTGTTAAACAGAAGGTCAATTTTTTGCTGAGTATTTATAGTATTTCCCAACAAGGCAGTAGTAATGTGCTACTCTCACGTGTTTGAAGTCTCAGTTACTTTTGTGATGTATTACGTGAGTTCACCCAATGCCGAATGTGCCTCAAGAGAATATTCTCAAAATTTCCATAGGCAGCTCAAGGCTTGTAACGGAAACGTCGCACGACGACCAGGCTTGCGCTGGCGAGTTAGTCGGGGTCTCGGGCGTCCTTCGCACCACTTGCGCCACGTACGGCATTCCCCGGCTGTGCGACCAGCTGCCCGCCAACGTCTATCGATATTGGGCCAGCTGTCAACCTCCCAACACGCCATTCTTCGCCTCGTTTCGTCAAACTCACAACAGTTATATATAATTCCAGTCGAGGATCCCCATCCATTGGCCGGTGGGCACTGATTAACGACGGTGTACTTGGCAATGAGCATCCTAATGAGCGATACGTTGACTTCTGGTATCTTGATGATGGAAAAGAGGAAAGTTGGGATGAAATCTTTGCGAGAAGCCTTTGCGGATCGTACTCCATCTTTATCTATCTTTACAGACATAGAAGAGAAGATGTGGTCGAAGTAGCAGTCACAGGAGAGATGCGCACTAAGTTGCCGGATCCTCAATTCATGCTGGAGCAAGAGTTCACTGTGGTGGTACACAGAGCATTCCACGTCCATGAACCCGCAAGAGCCTTCTGTCATGGTATCAAGGTCCTTGTCGTAACCTGCCTATGGATGCCCACCTCTTCAGTATCGTCGTCAGCACATCCATACAAGACGCCACTCAGTTCCTCTGGCCAGACATATGGATGATCTTGAAGGGGCCACATTAGACCCACCTGTCATTAATGTCATTAGTTGACGCTTCAGACTAGCTATCTTTGCGGTACCTTATCCAAGTCCAGATTACTGCTTTACCGCCAAACAAGCTTTCAGGGGTTCAAGTAAGGTTTAGCCCATGGCCATACTCTCGCAGACTCGACTCAAGCTGTCAAACATGTCCGATGTTACGTGATGGTTACTTACCGTAGTCAATTACTGGCTCATCCTTGCGCGGTTACATGCTTCGCACTTTCGGAATTGAGTCTTATTCAAGTGGATCAGTGGTGTTCATCCGTTTCGTTCAATCTTCGAGGCCATGGGGAAGGTCGTGGTTATTTTGTGGTTATCGAGGGATGTGTACGTCTACACGGAGGTCACAAGCCAAGTTATAGGCACTCGCGGAACCATCAAAAGCGTCGACCCCTCGGCGGTGTCCCGCGCCCCACCCCACATTCAAATTCACCATCAAATTCGATCAATAAACACGTGCGTCTGTCCCCCGATCGAGCGTTACGACGATCCCTCACCTCGACCTCCATCGTCGCAGTAATTCCACACAAACGACCATAAATCCGCACTGTCTCGCCTTACACCCGAGGCGTATAAAGAGTCTGTAGCATCCACACCACCTCTGACAGCCAGCAACTCTCACTCCAGTCCAAGCGTTTGAAGGGAAGAGAGCGGTTGAATCGACCGGGCTCGGAGGGTGTGACGGAGCTAGGCTTTCACGCACCGCGGAATGACGGAAACGCGGGGTGGCGCCTGAAAAAGCGTCGACGGCCGATGGTAGCGAGTGCACTCGGACTAACATTCATAATTTCGTGTTCTTCGAGGCCATGATTTTAGCGTGTGCGGTGCGGGGTCAGTCAGGCGGGGTACTCTAGCTCGTGCATTTCACATGCTAAAGTCCGCACCCTCTCCCTCCTGTCCGTGAGCTTGGCTCCCAGCTCTGCTAAAGCCCGATCGTGAGTCAAAAGGCCGCAGGGTAGGTTCTTATGCCCGCTTTCACCCTTCTCGACGTCTCGCCTCTGTGCTCGTAACCCCTCTCCTTCTCTCTCTCAGGATATACCCCTCTTTGTTCCTCGCTGTAGTGGTCAGCCTCGTCCTATTTTAGTTCACCCTTGCGCGAATCTAACCTCCTCTTGTAGCTCTGATTACCATCGACTCCCCCTCTATTCAGACATAGCCATGTCTCGCGGAGGTGACAAGAAGCCCGTAGGGTTCGCTACCCAGTTGACTGCTGGTGGTATCGCGGGTGCTATGGAAGCAGTGCGTTCAAATGCGTTCCGTCTCTCCCTACGAAGAAACTGATATTCACGATGTTGGACCAAATAGCTATGCTGCCAGCCTCTTGACACGATCAAAGTCCGTATGCAGCTGTCTCGCTCAGGCAGAGCACCAGGGGTATGTTCAGCAACACGATATTGCCGAGTTTCGTCAACTCATGACGTACACAGACGAAACCCCGCGGATTCCTGGCCACTGGTGCAATGATCGCACGGCGCGAAACTCCTCTCGCTCTTTACAAGGGTCTCGGCGCTGTCCTCTCCGGCATCGTGCCAAAAATGGCTGTTCGATTCGCGTCATTCGAAGCGTACAAGGACTGGCTGGCGGATAAGGAGACAGGCAAGACGAGTATAGGGAATATCTTCATCGGTACGTTTCCTACGCACTGAGACGCGATAACCGAACTCACCGCGCATCGTTCTTTAGCGGGTCTTGGAGCTGGAACCACCGAAGCCGTCCTCGTAGTCACTCCGATGGAAGTCGTCAAAATCCGTCTACAAGCACAGCAGCACTCCCTCGCAGACCCACTAGAGGCGCCCCGATACCGTAACGCCGGGCACGCAGTGTACACCATCGTCCGCGAAGAAGGCATCTCGACTCTATACAGAGGTGTCTCCCTCACCGCGCTCCGCCAAGCCACGAATCAAGGTATGTGCAATTTTTGTGATGCGATGCTCACTACTCGCGAACTGGACGCTGATGGATGAGTTGTGTGATGATAGGTGCGAACTTTACTGCGTACCAGGAAATCAAGAAGCTCGCGCATAAATATCAACCGGAACTGACGGAACTGCCGTCGTACCAACACATGGTCATCGGTCTCATCTCTGGAGCCATGGGTCCGTTCTCGAATGCGCCTATCGACACCATAAAGACCCGTACGTCCTCCAGCCTAATCTCCATCTCCATCTCCTTCCAGCTCTTAATCTAACCTTACCACCACTCTCGTTCACAGGTTTGCAGAAAGCGCAAGCAGAACCAGGCAAGTCAGCCTTCCAAAGAATCGCTGCCATCGCGTCGGACATGTGGCGTCAAGAGGGCGTACGGTCGTTCTACAAGGGTATCACACCCCGTGTGTTGCGTGTCGCTCCTGGTCAGGCTATCGTGTTTGCGGTGTATGAGAGGGTACGGAAGATCATTGAGACGATTCAGCCGAAGGACGATTCGGACATGTACAGCGAGTGATATCACGAACTGTTTTGCATATTCTTTTTGCTTGTTGTGGGACATTTGTATGTATGATAGAGCGGGAGTCTGGAATCGAGCGGTATCATTCACGATTTTTTTCTTGAATTTGAACTTCTATGCGATCGTCTTCGAGTCGGCAGTGAAGGTAAGGTCAAACTAAAGGGATGCATTCTATACGCACTGCGTTACAGTTCAAGGTGCATTGGATGCCTACAAAACATGGTATACAGCAGCCACGATACAACCAGTGTCCTTCTACTCATCGGAACCAGACCCATCATCCGCGTCGTCCTCCGTATCCTCTACTTCGACCCGCGATTTGGAACCAGAAGGCTCGCCCGCACCACTAGCAGCGAGAGGCGAAGGTGAGGGCTCGCGTTTCCTGAGCCGCTTGCTACGTCGCAACTGCGCTTCTCGAGAAGGCGAAGCCAGCACGTTCAATCCCCTTGTGATCTTCTGTAGGCCGTCGTCGGAGTCGTCTGAGTCGCGTCGGTGCTTCCCAGGGTTTCGTAGAAGCCTTCGGGGGTCGAGGGAGCCGCCGGCAGGTTTGGCAGTTTCCACCCCAGTCGACTGACGTAGATAACTTTTAGATATCTTGGACAACTCGCGATCCGACCGAGTTGCAAAGTTATCTCGCAGAGTCCTGAAGATGGTGCAGAATTCGGGGTCGGCAGTCATCGTTACTGCCACATCTATACCGGTCGTGTAATAATTGAGCTCTGCATCGTGATATGCCTTGGTAAGTTTTTTACGAGCACTTTCGAGGTAGGCGCCAATGTAATTCAAGATCGGGTGAAACCCTTTGATTCCATTACGGAAATAGAACTCTTCTTTCATAGTGGCTATCCTTGGGGCTGCCTCGTTAAAGAGGCTGGTCGCCCATCGTTCGTTGGTCTTCTGAGTTTCCTCAGAGAAAGGGCGCCCCGTTACGACGGACCGGGGCAGCGTCAGGTAAACAGCCAGCCACCAGAAAGACTCCAAGTCGTGCAAGGGATTCGCCGTGAACAATTCGTCAGGTCCGTCCGAGTCTTGTGAAGCAATGTCCGAGGCTTCATCGTCAGGGGGGAACTCTGGAAGGGAATCGATGTCGGATTCGGAATCCCGGGTCAAGAAACAGTACCGCAAGTTATCGATCTCGATAGGAATGAAGAAGGGTGTGCCCTATTCAACCGCAAATCTTGAGCAATGTTCAACTTAGATGTAATAAAACACATACCGTTCGTCCGTCGTGCGGAGGGCCCTGATCATCGATCCGTTTACAAAACTCCAAATCGACGATCTTCGCAGGGCCAGTTGTGCCTTCGGCAAGTATATTCCCAGCGCTGAGGTCTCGATGAATCCAGCCAAGCTCGTGCAGAGCGGATATGCCTACGATAACCATGAGTCAAATAACGAAGCAAAAGAACGTAGGGCCTTACCTTCCAACACTTGAAAGAGGAGGGTCAACAGTCTCTGAACCGAATTCACCGTATCAATCGGTTTGGCCGCCACACGAGATCTAAATACAATACGATAGTGGACTTTATCGTGGTAACGTCTAGCGCTCTTCTGCTTGGCGGGCTTAGTGGTGCTACCCCCAACCGTCAGAGAGCCTACCGGCGGTTTCTTGGGCTCCCGGGAGCGAGGGAGCCGTCGTAGGGGTAGTTCTTTCTTGTTTTCACCATCAGGTAGGGGAACCCCGCGACGTATGACTTCATAAGTGTCGTCCGGTACTTCAACGCCATCAACTTTGATCATGACATCTCCGTGGCAGACGACCTCGAGAAAGTGCTCGTGGATGATGGAGGCATATTTGGCCACAGGACTCTCTTTGTCCTTCTTCACGGCGGCCTCGAGAATATCGGAGAGGATTTTGCCTTCCCTTGTTCGATCAAAGTCGATCCAGCAGTCCTTGACGACGATGGGCTCATCCTTCGTTTCCTTCGATCCCATAGGACCGTATCCGCGCCAAACACGAGTCCCTCTTCCTCGAAGAACATCAGCACCGATATTCGCAACGGTCTCCATGGCTTGAAATACAGAAGTTTCCTTCTTCTTGGCGGCCTCGTCTGTCCAATGGACGGAGAGGTGGTAGACATTCTTCCCCACCGGGTCCCCCAAGTACTTCACAGAGACAGAAGGATCGTAGCCAAGATCCACAGGGTTGGCGAACATGATGGAGAGGAATAGATGAACAAGCTCGGAGTAGTCCTACATCGATAACGTGAGCGCTTGGGAGGACTTCTCAGCAGAGAAACAACTCACGGTGATGAAGTTGAACTGCTCAGAGACAATGATGTCGGAACGACTAGCGAACCACAGTCGCATGTTGGCGTCCTCGATGGTATATCCAAACATGAATCTGCGATTCACCGTCTCGCGCATCCCATGAGTCAGAGACCACATGATTTTCTCGTTGTTCTGAAAAACGATATGAAGTTGGACTTAGTCGAAATAGGAGAAGAAAAAATAGACCTGCTCACGTCGTTGAAATCCTTATCCCCGCTCCTTTTCTTCTTCTCTCCCGGCACAATAATGTCGTCCCAGTGTGGGACGTCGCCATTCCACACAGACTTAGCGGGACGGTCCAGTCGGACTGCATAGCTATCTGGCTTAGCCGTGTTATCTCTGTTGGTTGAGGGTGGCGTCATCGTCGGATTACAAAGAAACTCGGCCGTCTGCTTGGCGGTGCTCCCCTTAGCCTGCAATCGGGTGTTCGCCTGGAATCCCACGTGCGTGGAGATCGTGGCGAATGGGGCGAAGACTTCATCTTCCTTGCCAGCGGTCTTCGAAGGGTCCTTAGGAAACCACTTCCACCGCTTGCTGATGATTTTGCCACGCTTGTTCCGCCGCACGACGATATCACCGTTCTTGATGAGAGCATCGACGATATGGTTGACTTCGGATTGGAGATCGGGGTGAAGAGGAGGTATGAGGTTTTTCTTGAAGTACGCTACGGGGACGAGGGGGACAGAGAAGCCAGTATCCGCTATGACGGCCGTGCGGCCAGCTTCGAGCCCAGCGAAGGCTTCAGGAAGGTGCCCGTTCGGTGACTTTTGAGGCGTCGTGTTAGTAGTGGGATTGGGAAGAGACTGTGCTGGGCGGGACATCGTACGTATGACGGGGGGATGTGAGAATCAACATCCATCTTGCAGTGCGTGCCTTTATATCAACATCCACGAGGCATCAAGGGTCGGAGTGAAATGTCGGAGTTACAGAGAACAATGGATGTCACCGCGTCACGGTTGAGATTCAAGTTCAACTTCCCTTTGGGGAAGGTGGGGGCAATGTCGGAGTCGGAGTTAATTGCGTATCTGATCTCGGCCCGGGATCCAATATTCGGTCAACCACTCTCAGGCTGCTCAGGCTGTAACGATATTGCTAGTTACTGCTCACGGTGGCCTTCCGCACACAAATAGTGTACCTCTCAGAAGCTAAGTTAATTGATATATCGCGCCGGCACGCGGTCTGACTCTGCACACAAAAGAGTTATCGAAATAAGTCTCACGAACTTTACGCTTCAAGCAAGTTATAGTAAACAACTAGCAGTGACCCGTGACCCTGTCACGGCGCGAGAGGAACCCAGAATCGATAACCGCCTCACAGTTGCAGAGTCCGCAGATGGCAGAGACAACGCGAGGGCTTCCAGAACCCGTTCCTCCTACAGGGCATAAGTAAGGAGAAAAGGACGACACGGAGTCAGGGCATTACAGGTGCCCCCGCCCTTTGTAGACACACAGTCACCTCCAGGTCACGCACCACTGTCCCTGAAAGAAGCAAGGCCGCCAGCTGAGTTACCTGAGCACGATCACAGCCCGCACTGTACGCAACCAGCCCGCACTCGCAACCCGGTCACAGCTACAACGGAAACGACTTGGGATGAGTGGAAGGCGGATCAGAGCCCGAGAAGGAGGATAGCCAATCGGAACGCGTCTTTATCTCGAGCTCCGGACCAATGATAACGCCCGTTTGTCCTGTTAATAGCAGACGCCCGCACCCCTTATAATAGGGATGGGGCCCGATTTCGAGACATCGTATGGATATTCTGATCAGTTCGGATCAACTAAGGGCTGGAGGTAGTTCAAGCATACAGTCTTGGAAGAGACACGCTTCCCTCTCATAACTACGACAGCAGTTCAACCAGGTCATGGCTGCCACTAGGTTGCCTCTGTAAGATATGTAAGTCTAACGCCGATGCTGTGGACAATACAGGATACTCACAATTGTCCGGGTTCGGTTACACTTTGTGTAAAATCCAATCATTGAAAGGGACACAGACTCCCATGTTCTTATTGGCCCTGCAGTCGTACTTGTACCTGTCTGATTCCTTGTATGGTCCGGACAGCTGTATGATAGGCTCACTGACACCTATGAGGGGCACCATCTTATACACCACATCTACTCCCTTCGTCATACTTTCCAAATGTCCAAGCATGCCGCCTGCATAATAAGAGTCGAGCTTCAATCGATGATCGTCCCTCCCATACAACCCGACTAGTCCCCGAGCAACAGCGGGATCGAACTTCCACTCTGACGTGCGACCCGAGTCCTTGCCCAAGTCGACGGACCCGTTACTGCGGCGAAAGAGACATGCCCCAGTCTTTTGCCTCAGCAGCCGATACCATGCCTGCGGCTGCCACTCGCTCTCATAAGTGGGCTTGAAGAGTTTGAGGGCGGGCGGATAGTTGTCATAGACTATTTGCATAAGTCCACGCATCTTCTCGTGCCACTCTGTCGTCCAGTCGTCCGCCTGCTGTTTATCTATAGTGAGAGCATTCAAACGTCAGCTAAGTATGTTAAACAAACGTATCCCAGGCCGTACGAACCTTCGGTCGTCATGTTGAGCAGAATGAGTCCATTACGGATCAGCTCGAAAACCGCCTCCAACTTGTCATCCATCTCCTTGACGTAGGTCGGGATGGTGTAGTTTAGCTCGCTGGTGTTCGCAAGATGGCGGTATGCGTTCTCGTGCCAGATATCGAGGAGTCTACGTCCATTGCCAGTACCGGTACGGCCAATCAGCCCGTTGTACAAATTGCTTAACGCATAGTGTACGCCCGTATTCGCGTTGCTGATATCAACAACGAAGCGGTCGAGCTCGCCACGGTTTCTGAGTAACCAAATCAGAGTGAGTCAAAAGAAAGAAGACACATGGGCTTACCCGCGATCCGCGATAGCGAGTTTCTCCCTGAGCTGTACGGTCCAGTCCATGATGTGCTGTGACGACTCGTAAATTCTACCTTCAAACTCGAGGGTTTCGATCGTATGCTTGATCTCTTCTTGCTGTTTGACGAGGATATCCATCTTGTCTGCAGCCTCGCCAAAGAGGCCTTTCTTGACCGAGTCAAAGATGTACGACCCGCCCTGCTTGGCAACCCAGATCAAGATAGAGGAAGCCATGGTGGGTTAGCTAGGAATGCGGGGCTGAAGATGGATTGCAGTTTTGAAGAGCAGCACCCAAGAAACTTTTATACTTGTCTGTCTACTCGAAAAAAGAGTTCGTCTCCTTCTCTAATCGAGACGAAGAGATTCCTCCCCATCCGGCGATATGATATGTGCGTGCTTCGCAGACGTGTTGTAACCTCTGATCTGGGATGAGATACACATATGCGGGGATGTTCTTTGGCTCTTGTGCCCAGAAAATGTCACCAAAAAGAATGGTGCTTACTATTTTGCGCACGCGACGTGTTTTATTGCCAATGCTCAAGCATTCCTACTGTCGGGCACGAAGGCTTCTCCCTAAAGACATGAGGCCTTTTGCATTCGAGACAACTATTATGTCTGAGTTTGGGATCAATCTCCCGTATAATTCGGTGCATACACGCTCAGTATCGGCATACTGTGTGATCTCGAACCGCAGTCCTTGAACAGGCTTAGAGATTTCTTCGCTTCAATTGCAGATGATAGCGTACAAGGTTAGATTCCGCAATATACTACGAGTAAATGGCACACCTTCGTACTATGTACCCCGAGTATACAGCTTGTATGTTCAAGCTACAGCATAACGTGCAATGGAAGGCAGATGTCAGTTTGAGACCCAGAGCTGGTGCGGTCGGCTGATGAACATGCACCGGCGATACTGTGATTGCGTAGTCAATTGTAGTCGTAAACGGAACAAGCACAGTCGAATAATAACTACCTGCAAGTACGACACGCATTGAAGGGAAGCCGCCACGATGCTTAACTTGGCCCCAAATTTCCATTACCTGACAGCGAAAGGCCAGAGCGATCGGCATATGGGTTGAACACAGGATGTAAAAGGTTTTATAACAGAGCATAGACAGAGGAATCGTACGGTTACAGCATGAGGAGGTCATGGCTGTGGAAGGTGTCCAACGATGATTGCGATCTGAGCTGATGCGCCTTCTCGCGCGTCTGGCTTACGCACTAATTAGGCCTGATTGGTCGGCAGATGAGGCGCTCATATCTTGCCTTTCGTTGATCCGGAGTGCCGAAGCACGCCTGCCAGTGAGCGACCGTTGTGGCTCAGAATCTTCAGCCTTGGCTTTGCGACTGGTCTGTTCTGTGCAACGTGCTCGACAGCGTCGAACTGCTTAATGACGACGCTCACGACTCTGAGAGGATCCTCCAACTTTGTGACAAAAGCCCAGCGTTATCGAGCCCTGCACCACTATCTCTACCTGTGTCGAAATCTTGCGTTAGAAACCGGCTGTGTTCCTCATCTTGCAGATAGGTTATCTTCCGCAAGTTTCAACTAGGGCGGGCCTCGATAGCAAATTACCCAATATCTAATCGTAATAGCTTAGTCAAACCATATGGCAGCTCCGGGCGCAGCAAACTCATCGACAAACGCACACGACTTCGACAGCCTCCTTGACCGTGACCGTTCACGACATCCTATCTCTACCCCCACACAACGTACACCCCCTGCGTCTCTAAGGAGGATGTACTCTGAGAGTGGTACAGGCGGTGCCAAGACGCCGGCCACAGTGGACGAAGGCACGCCGCTGTTGCATTCCCCGGTGGCGAGGGACCTGGAAGCAGCGAGTGGTGCAAAGGCTACAGGTGTGTGTTCATGCATTTTGTAATTTCGAACGAAGAGTAATTATTCGTGCTATCGTTAAGCCTCAACTCGACCTACACTCTCAAGACAGTCGTCGAAATGGCAGAAAGTCAAATACTACATACCCGCAATGCAATGGATACCTGAATACTCATTCTCCCTGTACGTGCTGTTGCAGATGGCCGTCACTCAACTCATTTAACCCTTTAACTATTCACAGACTGGGTGGAGACGTGTTGGCGGGCCTCACTGTCGCATCCATGCTCATTCCACAATCCGTCTCCTACGCATCTTCACTCGCGAAACTAAGTCCTGTCACTGGCCTGGTAAGTGTAACCTCGCACATGTATGCGCAGTCTACTGACAGTTCTCTCAGTATTCCGCTGCTATTCCCGGCATTGTCTACGCTTTCCTCGGCACGTCAAGGCAGCTCAATGTTGCGCCGGAAGCTGCCTTATCACTTCTGGTTGGCCAAGCTGTCAGTGACGTGCTGCACTCCGACCCACATTCTCATCCTATAGACCCGGATACCATATCTATGGCAGTGGCCACCATCATCACGTTTCAAGTGCGTCTATTCCTGCTTGCCTTGCCTGTTGGAGCTAAAAGACGCTCCATAGGCGGGAATGTTCAGTTTCCTCCTTGGTTTCTTCCGCTTGGGCTTCCTTGATGTTGTGCTCAGTCGAGCACTCCTGCGTGGCTTCATCACAGCTGTAGCCGTGGTAATCATGATGTAAGTCCTCTTCACACGTGCTTTTTCTACTACGAGCCTTATGCGATGGACACGACAGTGAACAACTCATACCCATGCTAGGCCTTGGACAGCTTCAACACACTGTCAATCCACATTCGACGTTGGAGAAGCTACTGTTCTTGGTTGAGTACACGGTGCAGCATGCGCACGTGCTCACTGCGACCATAAGCTTCAGTGCACTCGCGATCCTCTTAGTCATACGGAGAATCAAAAAATCGTTCGTCAACTATTGGTTTATCTATCGCTTACCAGAGGTGCTGGTAGTTGTGATCATCTCCACTAGTATGTTTATCATCCTACTTAATCGCTTGTTATTGCTAATTATGACTGTTCTTAGTTCTCTCTGATGAGTTCAACTGGGACGAAGACGGCGTGGACATTTTAGGCTCAGTTCCGATCAAGCATGGAGGCTCCTTCATACAGCTGCCTATTCAGAAGTTAACTTTGCGGTACCTTCGAAAAACGACATCAACTGCCGCGTACGCATGCACCATTGACCCAAACACCTTGCAGATGACTAAATTATAACCCTTGACAGACTTATCGCCATAGCTGGTTTCCTCGACAGTATTGTATCAGCGAAACAGAACGCTGCCAAATACGAGTATAGCATCAGCCCCAATCGTGAACTGGTTGCTCTCGGGGCTGGAAATATCATTGCCTCGTTCGTACCCGGGACTCTTCCTGCAGCAGGTTCGATTACAAGGTATGTATGAAATGAGGCTTCTCTCTTTTGTAGGAGCGTGTGTGACATCGACTGACTCTTGGGCAGATCGAGAGTCAACGGCGATGTTGGTGCACGTACACAGATGGCCTCGCTAGTCTGCTCCGGAATAGTGTTGCTTGCGACATTCTTCCTTCTCCCCTGGCTGTATTATCTGCCAAAATGTGTCCTGGCGGCCATGTACGTGTTTTCGCCCCATACCGACCCCTTCCATTGACCTCAGCCCCTTCCATACAGAATATGCCTCATCGTCTTCAGCTTATTGGCAGAGGCTCCCCACGACGTCATCTTCTTCTGGAAGTAAGCTTCTTGACTTCTCATTTACTCTGATGAAGAGCTGTTCTGATGTCTTTCCCCCCAAGAATGCGTGCATACACGGACTTGTCGCTCATGCTGCTAACCTTCATATCCACGGTTGTGTGGAATGTAGAGGTTGGTATTGCAGTGAGCGTTATTATGTCTCTTTTACTTGTTGTGCATCGTTCGTCCAAGACAAGAATGACGATCCTTGTAAGTGACAAAGTACCTTCTCTACTGACTAAGGTGTTGACCTCTTCCTATAGGGTCGGGTGCCTGGAACGGATAAGTGGAGACCCATAGAGGAGGATCCTGAAGCTGAGGAGGATGTACCTGGGGTGCTCATTATCAGGATCAAAGAGAATCTGGATTTCGGTACGTATTCTCTGTGCGCCGTATGCGAGTGTGTTTGTTTGAGCTAATGGCGGAATTCTAGCCAACACTGCCCAACTAAAGGGTACGTCATACTCTCTACGATACTCATTGATAGGTCACTGACACTGAGGTGATTAGAACGTCTCCGACGGCTCGAGCTATATGGTCATGACAAGCATCACCCATCGGAAGCACCCCATCGCCAACATGCGAATACTCTCGTTTTCCATCTAGCTGATGTCGATAGTATAGATGCGTCGTGAGTGTTTGCTGTTATTCACCACCAATATGCGGAATACTGATAACTTGTTTAGTGCCGCACAGATACTGCACGAGCTCATTGATACGTACCAGGTCAGTGTCACATCATGACGGCATACATCGCCCGAGCAGATTTGAATGCCATCACTGACCCCATCTAATCATCCAGGGCCGCGGCGTAGGCATTTATATCACCCATCTGAAAGGACAGCCTCAGCGAGCCTTTGAAACTGCTGGTCTGTATGACCTGCTTGGAGCAGACAAGTTCTGCTATGATGTCAAGGCGGCCATGACTCTCATCGAAGGCCGCACGAGGCAATCGACCTTGATGTCCGCGGTGGATGTTTAGATCCGTGTCAATTTGGATTTGGGCGTGCGTTGGATCTTACGAACTTTCATGTGTTAGAGGATATATTGTAGTACATTATATAGCTATCTGTCGGTTATTGCATAGTACTGGGTGTTCAGAAGTTCAACGTTCTTTGTTGTTGCCTGAGGAAAAACGCCACCAAGTGCTGACATACCTTTTAAGGCAGTGATACCACTGTTGGCGCTTGATCATGGCTCTCACGGCTGCACTATCGCCGCCAATTCGAACCCATGATTCCGACCCTCAGCTTGCTCTCACATACTGATATGCCCACATTACGAAACAGCTCTAGCTGAACTCGTATTTTCTCACCGGCTTTACATTGAGAACTCGACGCACCAAAGTGCCGCTAACATGCGACCGACATCTCTGTTAGATCAGGTAGATTAATTGCGATACTTACTCCGATCAGAGTGTAGGTTAGATGCATGTTTTTGTTTTTCGACGTCCGCAGTTTAATTGTGCAAGCAGGCGATTCGGATTTGTTGTGATGAGACGCGCCCATGTCAGGCTGACCACATGTCCGGCATCTACCGAGGCGTCCTTTAGACGACGTCGAACAAGGTCACCACGGAATGTCTCCCTCGACAAGATCCAACGTCGCCGACACCCCGACAGACGACGATTACGACGCTCGGGAGGCGTAGCGCGACATGATGAAGCGAATGGTCGACAAACTCTCCCACCGACCGTCACCCACCAAATCAGCCAGTTTCGGTGCAGAGGGACACTCTCCATCACCCTCACTCTCTTCTACCTCTGCCATCTCATACTCTCACAGACCGTCCATCTCCACTGCTGCAACTTCTTTGGCCAGCTCAGACATTAAGTCAAGTCAGGATATGCAGGTCGATTCGTTGTCATCCGTCGCAATGGCTACGGTCACACCTACTCCAGTAGCAGCAGCCACCGTGCCGGTCGCTCAACCCCAAGTGCAGGCACGAAGGCCAACTGGCTCGTACCGACTGTCCGATTTCATTATACATCGAACGTTGGGGACTGGTAGCTTTGGACGGGTACATCTTGGTGCGTGAGACGTTCTACACGAGTTATGTCTGGTCTAACCTTGGGGTAGTACGGAGCAAACACAATCTCCGCTTTTATGCCATCAAAGTCCTAAGTAAAGAGAAGATTGTCCGTATGAAGCAGGTCTCGCATACGAAGAATGAACAGGCAATGCTGCAAGCAGTAACGCATCCCTTTATCATCAACCTGTGGGGAGCCTTCCAGGACTGTACGAATCTGTACATGGTCATGGACTTCGTGCCCGGAGGTGAACTATTCACACTGCTCCGAAGATCAAACGTGAGTGTTGTCACTTTATTGCAGTACCCACGTTCCCTGTGCGCTGTGATAAATGCAGAGATGGGCTTGACTCTACTCAGAAGCTGCATCGGCCACAATATGCTGGAATTGGCGATGGAGTTCCTCCATAGACTCTACATGTGTCGTCCTACAAGTCATGGTCATAGCTTATTCACACATCATAAGTTTTTGATCATCTACACGTCTCATATCTATATCAGCTATTCTCTTACTCTATCAACAGCGATTCCCAGACCCTGTCGCCAAATTCTACGCCGCAGAGGTCGCACTTGCCCTCAACTACTTGCACTCCTTGGATATCATCTACCGTGACCTGAAGCCCGAAAACATCCTCCTCAATTACGATGGTCATATCAAAATCGCAGATTTCGGTTTTGCAAAGTACTGCAACACCAATGCCTGGACGTTGTGTGGCACCCCAGATTACCTTGCACCCGAGGTCAGCACTTGATTTCTCCTTTCCTTCCATCACTATCAGCAGTTCTTACCTTCTCGGATCACGTACCGGACTACCGCTAACCGCCTCGCAGATCATCCGAAACGAGCGATACAACAAAAGTGTCGACTGGTATGCGCTCGGAGTCTTGATATTCGAGATGCTTTCTGGTCTCCCTCCATTCCATGAGCCTAATGGCGGGCACGTCGTCCTGTACGAGAAAATCACACTAGGGCCGAAATGCATACGGTGGCCAGGGCAGTTCCACCCTAACGCTACAGACCTGATTCTGAAGTTCATGGAGCATGACCCCACGAAGCGATATGGCAATCTAAGACACGGCGCGGGAGATGTGTTCGCGCATCCGTGGTTTAGGGAGGTTGATTGGGAGAAGTTGAGGAATAGAGAGATTACGGCGCCGTATTTGCCGAAGATCAACGGGGCGGGTGATGCTTCAGCGTGCGTATATCTTGCTAGAATATATGATCTAACAACTGACTGCTCCTGGTTTTGTATCATATATCCAGTTTCGAAGCATATCCAGAGGACAACGTCGCTGCCGAGTACGGAAGGCAAACAGACGACCCGCACGGGTCATTATTCCCTGACTTCGACTATAGCAGCATGTAGCAGCAGTACGGATTGGAATTGGAATTGGGTATGTACTTTCTTAACGTTGGGTTTGTATGGATGGGGTCTTGAATACTGTTGTTGTACACAATCGGATACATGTATTAATTGGACTGTACGCATAGCCTGGAGCTGATAGCAATTATAGCAGTTTCACTTGGAGGTGACGTATTGGGACTCACCTTTTTCTGACATTCAAGACAGTGCAGGACTGATTCGAGCTTGGAGGTCATCGTTCACGACTGCTTTTGGCTGTTCAGGGCCGCCGCACGGTCACTCGCACTACCTTCCGGAATATGACGGCTTCAGTTAGTACTTCTTACGGTCCGTTGAAGGCCATATGACGTGCATTCCAGTAAGTGTTATAATTGAATTTTTGATGAGACCTGCTAAGGCTTACTTCTAGAATCGAACTGATGGAATAAGTGGCACCTCTGCCGTATGGGTCGCGCATGTGCATATAAGTATTGGACGAACATGGGGCTCATAGCCAGCTCATTCGTGTGGCTTTGTAACATGTCTCTGTCGAACACCAGTCTTATCCTGATCATCGCTTTGCTATGCTATCTGCTGACTCTCACTGATGCGGCCGGACTACAAGTTAATCTTGGTTCACATCTGAACGCAAAGACTGCGTCGACTGGACTTAACGACACCTTGGCCGACTTCGACGGATTCGGGAGGGCGCTTCCTGTTGAACATCTCCCAAAGGCCACCTCGTTTGTTTATCAAGGAGTTGAGGTATGCATATATCTCCTATAGCCCACTCAGTGTCTCATTCTTTCGCTCATATTACTTCCAGTTCCATCTTCCACCATTTCAGAACAAATCAGCTCTCGACACCGTGCGAGCGGCGTCACAGGTGATTTCCCTCCCAGAAAACACAGGGTTTCACTCGTTGCACTTGCTTGCCACGGCCGTAACTCAAACGGGACGCCCAGCAGAAAATAGAGACTACGCTCGAGGGAATGTCAACTTCACTTTCACGGACGGCTCGAGTAGCTCTACGGGGTTTGTTATCGGTGGTTGGTGGAATGACAATCCGTTCAACGGTCCAATACAAACGTAAGATCTCTTCAACTCCATCTCCTGCGCGCTCTCACGGGAGTTTCATTCAGACCATTCTTTTATGCAAATGCCTCGATTGACGAAGGAAAAACTATTGAGTGGAACACATCGACGATCGGATATGTCACTGTTCGCGTTCCCAGCTCTCAACCCCTTCAATCTATCACTCTTCCGAGCGCCGATAGCGCAATCGACGTGTTTGCCCTTACGCTCCTCGAGGCATCTTATTCCAGGGATTCGGCTGTTCTCACCGTGCAGAATGTTCGCCCTACCACAAGATGGTCGAACGCGGGGGCCTCTGGTTCTGAGCGTATCCAAGTGATCGAGGTCATCTTGAACAATCTTGCCCCTCTTGACGCACCGGCTTCTGCGTGGCTCACCACTCCTCATAACGTGACTATCACCTCGAATGCTCTAGATACCGTTGTCCCAGGACGAGTGGTCCGTCTGAGAACCAATGACCAGATCACCGTCAAGGTTGGGGTGAAAATTCGTCCTGGAGTGAAGGTCGGAAGCAACGTGGATGTTATGGTAAAGCTCGTCCCAGATCGTCACCATTCATCTACCGCTACGTTAGACGGTCGTACACAATGGACAATACCTGTTGGAATTGAAGATTGGAGAAATGAAGACTCTAGTTTGCGAACTCATGAGCCTCCGGATTGGGTTAGTCCCATTACATCTTGCTCATGTCTAACAAGGTTGACTGGTGGTATATGACGCTGCAGTATGAAGACGGAAAGTTTGGTATCTTCGTAAGTTCTGACGTGTATTAACAAGGCTATGTTCGACTGACTGTTTGTGTTAAGATACACTGGGTTGGTGGCAAATTTACCCCTGCTTGACTCCGCTGAGAATGCCCTTAGGGAGTTTACGCTGTTCCCGCATGGGCGCCGTCGGGGAAACAGTACGCTGAATGGTGAATTTCTTATCTCTTCGTGAGTTGCGTGTTCTAATTTGCGATCATCGATGTGTGCAGGTATGACTGGCAGCTGCACGTCCGTGAGTCCGAAACGCTATGTATCTGTGGTGCGAGTTGTTTACCTCTCCATTCAACCAGCTGCGAACGATAGCTCCCCGACGTGGGTTCATCATAAAGAGACATATGGTGAAAGCGTTGTGTACGACGACTTCATTGCCAATTGGACAACCTCGAACTGGAACCCGGATAACTGGACCGATCTATTTGCTGCGGCTGGGGCCAAGTACTTCGTTCTTACCAGCAAGCATCACGACGGATTCGCTCTGGTATGTGAATAACTCGTATCTGACTTCTATATTCGTTCTTGTAGGCTTATCAGATATTAGTTCGATACTGGTAAATCCAGCGACCGCAACTCAATTAAGCTGGGTCCAAAGTAAGTCCTTTGGTAATGCATCATTCGTTAGTGAAATACTGCTGATATATGTCTAGACGTGACATCGTGAAAGATCTATTTTCCAGTGCAAAATCTAGACATCCTGAGCTGCATCGAGGAGTAAGCCGTCGCTAGTACTCTTAGTCACGGACATATCTCACGTATTTTAGGTATATTTCAGTCTACCGGAGTGGTACAACCCTGCGTATGGCCCATATGGGAGACGTGATTGGCCTGGACACCCTGCTTTGAATGCATACACTGGGGAATGCTGCGATCCATTTATAGGATACGTTGAGGTTGACGATTTCATCGAGGATAGTAAGCACGGTCGTCATGTAGAAACTCGTACATTGCTCACAAAACACGTGTGATAGTCCAGAAACCTCAAATGGAGACGTTATTTTATGAATATGATACGGATATTCTATGGTCCGTCGCTCTTGAACTTCAATCTGTGGTGATTTATCGTGACAGGGTGCACGAAGGTGCGACATCGGGGGGCCTTCTGCATTCCCTGCAATTGGTGCGCCAGACTGTGCCAATATATTGAACGTTCTCATCACGCATCAACGATACTGTTAGGGGGAGATTGGTATAACTATGCTGCGTCACAGGGACGTCAGGTAGTTATGAATAATCGGTGCGGCGCCAACCAGTCCGACTTTGTCACACCAGAATACACCACATTTGCTTCTCCTCCTGTAAGCTTTAATCAACGCTGTTTGCCTCGCTCTCTGTAATAACTCGCTGCTCTCTATCTGTCATAATAGTTCCAGAAATGGGAAACCAATGCAGGCCTGGACCCGTTCAGTTATGGCTATAACTCAGATACGTACGTCGCATTTTTTATTGAAAACTGTCTAATGTTTTGCGCAATTTACTGAAATAACGATGAGTTAGGCCACCCCAGAACTACCAGAACGCATCAAGCATCATCACCGAGCTCATCGAGTACGTATTGGATTTGATTTGATTCACACCTTCACCTTTACTCATCCATCCCCACAGTATTGTGTCGAAGAATGGTAACTTCCTTCTCGACATCGTGCGTATATTCTTGCCAATCTCCTCTATCTGTCTTCCTGACTCGAGAGTCTGGTTCCAGGGGCCCATGGCAGACGGTACAGTGATTCCGGAAGAGCGAGAGCCACTTCTACAAGTCGGAGAGTGGCTTTCAAAGGCTGGGGACGCCATCTATGGAACCAGACCGTGGTTCATTCAGCCAGCAGATCAGACTGAGGGCCTGACCAATGTCAGGTTTACCACGACCACGTCCGCATTCTACATCATCGCTCTGAGTCGCCCGGAGAACGGTACTCTGCGAACTACGGCACCTGTTCCGATCCTTGAAGGCGACAAAGTACATGTACTTGGAGGCAGTGGTGCAGCCTTATCTTGGAGTGTAGACGGGAATGGCGTACTAAACATTGATGTACGCGATAACGAGTTGGATGTGGTGAACTTGCCGGCTTGGGCGTTCCAGGTTGTCTATGCGTAAAGGTTGGTCGATGTCTGATAATCGACTGTTGCTGAGAGCTAATTCTATCCCGATAGATACGGCATGTCTTGTATGATGTGTACAATAAGGACTTTGTTTCGAATACATCCATATAGCATCCAGAATCTGTACGTCAAGCATCTGCGGTTTTCGTTCCTTCGGTGACTCTCTCGAATAGCCATCTTTGACAGAGATTTCTACTGTCTTCCATCAAAACAACCTAAAAGACTTGTCGGATACGTATATGCGCATTATCATTCACTGGACTTACCTCACATCCATCACCGCCGTTCGTCAGCGTCCATATAAGGCTCGGTGAGTCTGGCGAACAGATCCTATCAAGCCAATTCAGTGACAGTATTAAGTAGAAAGGACGCTTTTGAGAGTGCACATGTATTGCCTGTCGTTTTCCGGGGACGTGATATAGAATTCGCGCTCCTCCGGTACACCGAGGACTTTGTCTCCAATTCCAGAGAATTTCCAAGCATTGGCGTAGAGCCAACAGCGGGTACTTCGAATGGTATACTTGAGAGCATCCCCGCAGCTAACATCCCACTGAACATATATTTCTCAGCAGGGAGAATATCAGTTGTGATTGGACTTACTATGGACTTCTGCGTATCGTTCCTGCTAGAGCACGCACTGAGTACACTTCGATCGGGGTGGGCCGGATCTATAGGAAAGCCGAGCTCGTTCTTGAAGCCGGCGTTGGTGATTATATAACTACCAGACTGCAGAGGAAGATTCGGCGATCGGGCTTCTAGTGTCGTACCCATCCTTTTTAACTCTTCTTTCAAAAGCCATGTTTCATTTTGCAGAGAGGTCTTTGAAGTCTCCAAGCAAAGTATGCGTTCGTTGTAGATGCTTCGTTCGGTCTCCAGGGCCTTCAGACGGTCGTTGTATGCGGCAAGAACCTGAAAGATCTCCTTCCTCGAGCCATAGTAGACGTCGTCAGTGCGTCCTTCGAGTATATACGCGAGATCTAGACATTGTTCTGGCTTGTGATTTGAGACTGGTAAGACGCAGTCGCCCTCCGACTTGGAGTGCGACGTCTTATAGGTGGTCGCCATGAACCTGAAGCTGTCTCCAGAAGCAGCCCAGGGAGCATCAGAGGATAGATGTTGCAGCGTCTGCAAGTCATTCCCACTAGCACCAGTAGCATTTGTCTTCAGAGAGGTCACCAGAGCTCGCTTTGCAGTTCCAGCTTCAGTTCGAACACCCAGATCTTGAACGGGTGTAATACTCCTGACGCATTCACGGACACTGCGTCGTAGTGTCATTATAGAGTCATCCGGGGATGCTGCGGACATCGGGCAGGAGGTAGAGGGCATCGAGTCGGAGCCTCCTGTATTTCAGACTGTTTAAGACATGTACAGGTCGAGCGAGGTCGAGTGACTTGGATATAGTACTTGAGCCAGGCTATTAGTACTTATGAGCCATGTTCCATACCAGTAGTAGAGGCTCTGAGCTCACTTATTGTTGTTATACGGAGTTGAGAGTTACGCTGTCGCTGTACTGAGAAGACGACGGCCGCACGCTTTTAAGGTTGAGAGAGGCGGCGAGGCTTTAGGCGCCAGCAGGATGATAGCGCCGATATTTTCCGTCTACAATTACTTAGGCCCCGTTCTGTAACCACGTTATGCTCTGTTATGGCTCTGTTACGTTACGCACCGGATGCTTGGTCAGAAAAGTAACACTTTGTCACACGTTCTATCCAATGAAACAACGCGTTGGCGGTAAAACGTGACGGCAAACGTTGTGCGCGTAAAGTCACGGAGTAAGGTTAACGGAGCATAGCAGAGTATAACAGAGTGGTACTGACTTTTAGCCTTATTTAGGACGATAACGTAGTGTAACAGACAGCATAACGTGGTTACAGAACGGGGCCTTACTCGAAAGTAACTTACTCTACGATGACGGCTTCGAGATAGTCTAAGTCAGATTGGCTTCCGAGTCGATGCCTTACGTGGTGGTTAGCAGACAGCTGCATACTGAATGTTAAGGTGAGATAGAGGCTGCAACTGAATACCAGTATCAAAGGACCGTTCAAGGCTGACACTAAACATACTTACCAGAAACTCATCAATATTCGTCAAAACGATCCGTACTGCGCTGGTCGACACAGGGCCTTAGTGGTCTTTAAGGAAGCTACTATCGGGTATTGTGCACGTCAGCGATCTTTGTCTTAGCTGCACGTCGATGCGTACTACTACAAGCTGTCGTCGATCGCCATGACGAATCCACATTGATTCCTTTCAAACGTTGCATATGGATTTGAGATACATTCAAAGCCTTGACTCTCAAGGAGGCATAGGCGATGTGCCGGACCCTGCGCATGCAGAGCTGAGAATCCTGTCGAATTGGTTAGTGCTATTCATGCTGCAATGTGCCAATGAAATGAACTGACCACACGTATGAAGCTTCTGCCCCATCGAACTCTACTTCGTGTTCCCAACCTAATCCATGAACACAATCATGGCTTCTATATGCAGTTTTATGCGCGGTAATGGCTTGAAACGGCACCATTTTCTCCAGGCTTATTCTCTGTGATGAATAACCTGACGATTGCCCGAGCTCCAATCGGATGCTGCGATTATACAGGACTTCGCAACCTTGGTATATGGAGTGCGCCTGCATTTAAGATAGAACGAAACCCCCGATGGGTATGAACGTGACCTTTTGAAGGACGTTCAGGTAGGGATTAGATTCTGCTGGACTCGCCTAGATCGAGGTACGTACCGTTTAACACACAGTACTATTTCAGCCTTCTATCACCTCAATTCCAGGAGTGAATGTGCTGACACAGCGTATAGAGACTTTCTGAAAGATTTCAGCCGTTCTATTCTTTGAAGCCCGGTCGTACCTACTATCGCCAAGGTACCCCCACACACCGCACTTCCAGTCTTGCTCAACGCAGTTGTGCCCCTCGTATCCTGGGTGTCGATGGACCTTGCACTTGCGCAATACTCGTATTGCTGAAACCAGCTCCTTTCAACGGTGGGTATATTTCTTGTTGCTCGGATGGCTGGCATGACCCTCAGCCTGCTGACGATTCCATCTTGATTTAGAAGAATGAATATTGAGATATGTGGCCCCCCGGTGATTACTGTTTTATGCGGACGCGGATATCTTGTGCGGTACGAGCTGGTCAGAGACTCGTCGACACGATTGCTGATGTTTAGGAATTGAACCTTACGGCGGCGCTAAAGGCCATTCGCAGGAATATCTGCCAATCCATCGCCAAACAACCTATCCTCCCCATCCATACCACTCAGAGATTGGAAAGGCTCGTTAATCATCTTGTGATCACCACAATAATTTCGGAATGGGGCGGGAAACCAGAAAGTCAGACATCTGTCTCGCAGGTTTACTCCAACGATGGTATCCGGCCATGCGCCGTTTACAGCGGCAGTCTGGCCGAGAAGGTGAGAAATTACCAGCCTCGTGTTCAGCAACACGTACCCTCAACCCATCTTCTTCAACAGGAAAGCCGAAAGAAACTCATGTGTACCCATACAAGCTTCTATTCCGACCAGCCCCCCATCATATCAATCCTGCAGTACCAAGGGTGTGGTATTTGAGCACGGTGCCTATACACCACTCCCATCATGTAGTTGTGTCGAATATAGTCTTCAAATCTCGAATCCCAACAAACCACCTATCTAGCCTAACGCATGTGCCTCACACGCGGTACTGCCCAATTTAAATACAGGCCATATCTTAATCCCCCATCCAGCAAACCCGTCTCTCCTCTTGTCAGGTTGGCACTCAATGGCCGGAGCCGCGGTCAGTACTCCCTCGTCTGTCAGTAAAAATATGTTGCCATTCTCATGCCGTAGTGACTCTCGGGTTTAGGTTGTTCACATCCCCAACGGCAACAGCAAAATCCGCAAACAGTACGGAGTCGTATATCACAGTCCAATCACCTTCTACGATCCAGCTGGTGATTGGCTACGACTCATGAAAGCTTACGACGAGAAGAATATCCATCTCTACTTACGCGATCATAGTTCCCCCGTTATGCAACTCGCAGACATGGGAGCCAAATACACGATAGTCATACACGTGTGTTTCATACTACTATGGCACTCCTACACTCTGCTCATAACCTGACCATCAATCCTAGATACAGGGACGGAGGAAATTCAGCGTACAAAAGTATTCTGCGCTTCAAAATCAGCCTCGTACACTAGCAAGTGTTGCCAAGCAGGTAGCCGAAGTGGTTGAAGCTTACATCGATGAGGTACGCGTGTTTCAAGTCTACCTTACCTGTGACTCCAACAAACTAGCTTTTCCTCCACAGACTCAGTACGACGAGCGTTTCGACAAAGACACCTGGCGACTAGGCCCGGACTACATCAAGTTCGAGGACCTCCATCTCATTGAGCTTCGACAGATTACCAAAGCATCCTGGCAAGTCACATTTGATTCATAATTATGAACGGAGTTGCCATTTCAACAAGCGAGCGAGCCGTTTACTCAAGCAGCGCATCTTATGCTTTCAATCAGATCTCAGGCACTGAATGGATAGCCTTCTGTGGCTGCCATTAACACACATATAAACCGCTCGATAACGCGATATACGCTCCTCTAGACCCCTCACCATCTCCTCAGCATGTTGAACGCAACGTTGCTATTACTGACGCTCGAGAAGCAAGCGCAGACTTCCTTGCTGCACAAGACCATTGCCGACTCAAACGTCTTACACGTGAATGCAGGTAAGCACCTCTACTCTAGCTGCTGTTCAATGTCCCTCACGTCGATGTATCTAGTGGCTGCTGCCGTGTGGGTCGGATATGACATTCTTCTGACCACAGATCGAGAGGTAAGACCCTCGTATCCGTTGGCCAGGGTTGTAGAGGCTAATAAGCTTGCTGTGTAGCTGAACAGGATGTGGAGGTAAGTGTTAACTGATGTTAATACCGCTCAGGATACTGACGTTACTTGGAATATTTGATGAAGACGCCGTTTCCAAGTGGCACCATCCCTCACATACTTCATCACTCGATACTTCAGTTTCGTATACCTTGTATACGTAGTTTTTGTTTGGATGTATATGCATTCAACGCTTAGTCTGTTTCACACGGGGTCCAGGTACAATGCTTGCTGTACGTGTATGTTATGCAAGACGAGACTACATGTTAACCGCTAAATGACTTGTGCCAGTTTCCAACAGTACAATTCGAAACCAAATGCCGTGAGTAGCATTAGCTAGTTGGTTTCTGTTCAATCCTGATTCACTTATGATAATAGATGTACTACCTGGGGAATTCTCGGAGCCGTGTAAGTGGTCTCATTGTGAGGGTTATTCTTACGCCCGCTGAAACAATGTGACTGCAGGAGCATTCAGATTATTTCCTTGCTAGTCAACGGACTATTGGCTGTTCGTGTATACGCGTTTTGCCATGGTGGCCTTCTCAGTAAGTTAGTTATATGCGGATTGCACATTGAACTCATTCCCCGGCGTTCGCTACATCTGCAGTGAAGCGAGTTATGATAGCACTGCGGCTATGTAAGTCTGGTGGAAGCTCTCTCATGTTGAGTACTCTGAGCTCATTCGAGCAATATTTAGCTGAATCCGTTGTGAGTATTTATACTTGCTAGCCGTTAATATTGTAATTCAGCTCACCTTTGTCTTTGAAAGATTGAAGTGGCACTTTCGACACTGGAGATTATCAAAACCAGCTTGCACATCGTCCCCCCACCTGCATCCCTTCCGATCTTGGGCTGTATATCAGATATTGCGGATATATCACCGGTGACATTGGCAGCTCGGTGGGTACACTCAGCTCAAATGCAGTCAAGACGAATAATTCACATTCCGTGATGAAACAAGATTTCAAACATGAGCTATTCTGGTTCGTCTGTCTCAACCGGCGGTCAAATACTTGTATTGTAGCTCACCTATCGAGGGTCAAAGCCATCTGTTTTGGCCTAGTTGCTTACAGGTTCCTTTCCGTGTACTTCAAAGGACGTCTGACGAACGAGATCGCACAGACGTTCCTTCACGATGGAGCAATTTTATTTATTATGTGAGAATATTGGCTCTATATCTCCGCTATAACATATCGACGTCTATGTTTTCCAGGGTGTGCGGTGCGTAGACCGAAGAAATTCGGTAATTGTATGAAACATTGAACGGTCAATCTAGGAGCAAATGCGACCAACATAATCTTGCTTTATGCTCTCCCTAAATCTGCAATGGCCATAATGGGGTTCCCGTGAGTGTGCTACGCCTATTACATCGGCATCACTCATACGACCATGCTAATTCGTTTCCTAGATGGTTTATCGGCGCATCTTCTATTGCTGTGTGTGGAAATTCCATCTGAATATGTCATATTAAGCTCAACGTTCGCATAGACATCTCGCACAATCTTAAGCCTTCGGGGTAAACGGGACCACATTGATCTGGTCGCCAACTCAAGTTCCGAGTGCGATGAAAGGGTCAGCTGTCCGATCCAGTTCTTCCCACTGGACACTCCGGCTTCCCATTACATCGAAAACTATCGATGCGTCTCACAAGACCTCAGTGCTCGTCAACATGAACCAGTGTCACAGGAGTGGATAGAGTTAGCCAACAACGCGTTCATACAGATTCCTGCCTATAAAGACAAGAGCAACGAGCTTCAAAGTCTTCACTAGAATAACGGTTTAAAGTAAAGCTTAGTCGTTCTCTTTTCTTTCGAAATTGGCACTAATTCAGGGATTGAATCACAGTGTTCCCGCGGAGGGAGTATCATACAAAAGAGCGATACTTATACAAAAATTATATCCTGTTAACCTGCTTACGCATCCTACAATAACATATTACTTACGCGGTCCCACCCCTTGGCTTTTCGCTATCTCAACCATCCCCGAGAATTTTTGGATGTCAAGCCAATATCGAACCCGTATGCTCGGCATCTCTGATCATACTTGGTTTTAATCGCCAGCCGGGACCGGTACGTACAATTCATCTCGGACCACGGCCAGATTTCTGACGCACGTTGCTATGTTCTTCCTAGATTCTGCTTGCATATGCACGGCATCCAACGAGCTCCTTTCGAGCTTCTTTATGTATCGCGGAAACCGATCGTCGCCACAACCTGCGCCACTTACCTCGTCTATGACATGAAGAATCAAGAATGGGATTTTCTATGTTAATCCTGCTATTTGCGGTCTGAATCGCCAATGAACATTGAACTATGCATAGGAACGATAACTCTCACAGTGCTCCGAGTCGGGGGTTCGTCAACTTGTGAGTTGTTCAATGTTTACATATGTCTATAGGCGTGGCTCAGTCCTTAACAACCAGCAACATCGGCTCTTGTTATGCGTTGCTTCCTTATGTCTTCGTGGCGACAGAAGCCGAGGGAAAGTGCACAGTCGAGATGGAACGGTTTGACAAACTTTTTGTTGGTGATATTGAGATGTCTACTATCGTTATTCACAGCTCAAACTGTGATGTATACTGCCTAAAGAGGCGGAATCGAGCAACAGAAGTTTTAGTAAGTCATCCAACGCTGTAGAATTATATGATAGTACCACTTACGTCAAATGTTTAGCCGTGTTACATGATTACTCATCAAGAATGTCGATTGCTTAGGTTTGCATCCGAGTCGTCTTCTCCGTTGGCAGTAATTTGATTGTTGACACGCAGCATAGACACTATCATGCCTCTATGGGTGAATCCATCCTACAATAGTATACGTTCTCACGACCTTTCCGATGAGGTATACTTGGTCCACATACAGTCTGCTACGCAACGCAAGACTCTATTCATCGCTCACCCCACTTCCCATAATCACGCCAAGATGTCCAATACCCCTATATCTACAACCGAAGAGCAGGCGCAGGCTGCCCTGCTACTGCTCAAAGTCGTCAGAGACTCGAACATTTTACATCTGAGCGCCGGTGAGTCTTGCTGCTGTGACCGTATCTAGTATCGGCCACTCACCTCAACACCAGTGGCCTCTGCTGTCTGGGTTGGATACGATATTCTACTGACAATTGACCAAGAGGTATGCTGCATATGTTGATAATCCAATTCTTCTATTAAATTTGGCTCACCAGCTCGCGCGGATGTGGGGGTACGAACCTTACTATGCTACTTCTAAGCGCTGCCAGTGTGTTTATGTCGTTGCACTGATACAGGCGGTCGCGCCGTTTTTATTCGGTACCAACACTTGCTTATTTCGTGACTCGGTACTTCAGTTTTGCATATCTTGTGTGAGTTTCTTGGGCTCTAAAACCCTCCTCGAGAGCAATTTAGCTGAATATCTATATCAGGTATAATGCTTCCAGTATGTGTGCGCCGAGGGCTCTGTCTACTACTGAGCCTGAGTATTACTCATTGACTTGCTCCTCTAGTCTCGAATAAAACAGCTAACACCATTGCAGCGTGAGTCTCACCAGTATTCAATTATACCTATCTTGATGTGACAGCTACTATAGATGCTCTTCTTGGGGGGTTATGTTGGTCGTGTACGAATTCCAGACAAAAAATTGTCCGTCCTTCTGCTGAAGCGCCGCAAACATAGGGCCCTCCAAATTGTTTCCTTGTTTATAGATGGTTTGCTGGCCCTCCGCGTTTACGCATTCTTTCATGGAGACTTTCGTAGTAAGCAAAACTATATCTGTTATGCATCCAGCTCACGCCCCTCGGTATCTAGTGAAGCGATTTATCCTTTCAATATGGCTATGTGAGCATGCAAAAGGTATCCAAGATAGAATTCTCAACCTTATTTCCACATGATTAGTGGTTACTATCGTATGTTGGAGTACTTCTTTGTCCCGCTCTTTGGCTCACAGGCATGTCGATTAGATTGAAGTGGTTTTTTTAATATTGTCGAAGATCCAAACCAGTGAAGCAATGCCCCCACCGGATTCCCTTCCAATCTCGGGTTGCATAACAGACGCCGCACATACACCACTTCCCACTATTCTGGCGTGGTATGTCCTCTACCAGCTTGAATTTGAGGAGGAATTGAATTTGGCTCTACGCTGGCAGGATCGCTGATACGGCATACTCTGGTACGTCATTTAACGTAGTGTTATGATAACAGATATATTGCAGCATATTGAATACGATGCAGCCGTTTGTTTTGGCCTGGTCACTTACAGATTCTTTATAATATACTCCGAAGGCCGTCTATCAAGCGAGCTGGCACAGACATTTTTCCACGATGGGGCGATTCTATTCGTAATGTAAGAGCATCATAATCTACAAAGTCGCATAATAACCTCTTTTGTAGGATATGTGGTACGTGGACTTGAGACATACGACGAACTACAGGGTATTTATAGGGGAGTCTAGGAGCCAATGCGATGAACATGATCTTCTTCTATGCTCTTCCGCATTCCCCAATGGTCATAATGGGAATTCCGTGAGTGTCTTGTGAGGGGCCATGCATGAGCACACGTTGACTTATGAACCAGATGGTTTATTGGAGCAGCTTCTATAGGGGTGGGTGTTTCTTAGGCAAAACGATCCACATACGCTCTGCATTGAATGCTAACCACGCTCTGGAACAGCTATCTCGCACAATCCTGAGGCTTCGTGAAAAATATAGTCGCGCAGGTGAAATCACCGACCCAGGTTCCGTACTCACTGGCATCGCGGAGATTAGCGAACCCATCCAGTTCTCCCCTCCAAACAATACCTCCAGCTCTCAGTCCTTTCCGGATCAAGGAAAATTTCCGTAAACATCGCGTATCCTGTGCATCACTCGAGTAACTATCATTGAGTCAAGTTGGAGAGTTAGATTGCTTGATTATCTGATGTTCTACGTAAAAGCGAGATGAAGGGCGAGTTTGTATCATTCAAGTTATTCTGGGAGTAGGGAGAGTGATACATCTACCACCAATGTATCGGTGTAGTAATAATTTCCCTCGGTCTGCTCGGAGGTATGATTGGACTCGGGTACTTAATCCATAGTGTGTCGACGCCCCTACATCCAAGAGATTCATGCGCACTGACCCCTAGACTCAACAACGCACAACATTGAGCCAATGAATGTTCTCATACATACACCAGCTGCAGATAGCCTAAAGTACGGAAAGAACGACGTCGCGGTACCGTAAGGAACGTAGAGGTAGGGTAGGGTAATGGTAATGACAGTATGCTACAATGGGTGCCCGCAAGACGAGCACCACTAAAGTCCAAATGATCGTGGTATAGAACGGTGGGGAACGTCCGTGTCGTATCGCATCGTATTGGTTATGATAGAGAAGAGATGGGGATGGTGGTATACAGTGATTTGGGTGAGTCAGTGGCGTTATACAATGGTTTGAGTGAGTGAGAGGGGAGTGGGGAGTACGATGGAGCCAAAAGAACGAGGACGAAAGAAAGAAGGAGCAGAGTGTCCATAGGAGCATGAGGAAGAACGTCGAAGAGTTATTAACCCGGAATGAAAAACACGCCTCCGAGGATGAAGTCCCAAGATAAGAGACACAACAAAGGAGAATAAAACTGAGGAAAAAAAACTTGAAGCAGAGCGTCGGCGAGACCAGCTCAACTCCCACTCTGCATCTGCCCAAACTGACAAACCCCACACCCCCCACTCGGAGCCACAAGCCCCGTCCCCCTCACATCGCACGTCTTCAGATTCCCCAAAGAGCAGAACGACCCCTGCACACCTCCCACAAGCTGCGTATTATTCGACAAAGTGAGAATCTGCAAGTTCGGAGGGAAAGAGCCGGGGAGGGGCGCGGAGAGGTTGTTGGAGTCGAGGTGCAGTTCGACGAGAGAGGTGAGGGTGGAGATTGAGCCTGTTATTGTTCCGGAGATTGTGGTGGAGGATAGGTCGCTGTTGGTTGGTCGAGGGAAAGAGGAGGGAAAGGGAAAAGGGGAGGATTAGAGTTAGTGGGTACAAGGAGGGTGAGGTGAGGGTACGTACAGGAGCTTTAGGGAGGATTGCAGGGAGGAACTTGTTGTTAGGGAGGGAAGGGGGTTGGATAGTGTTTGTCCGTTAACGACACTGTAGGTTTGTGTCAGGTTAGAGCGTGCTTCAGACAAATAGCGGATAGCATACAGCGAGGGCACTTACAGGTTCTGCAGGCTCGAGTTGGTAACGCTGGATGGCAGCGAGTTGCCCATCTGGCTATTCTTGACCAACGTCAACGTCGTAACTTTGTTCAGCGACGCAAGTAGGTTGTCCGGGAGGCTGCCCAGTGCCGTCGATTCGAGGTGTAGGTTCGTCAGTGACGTCATCGAACTCAGAGACGATGGTAGAGAACCGGCTGGAACAGCTAGTTAGTACGGAATACATATATGCGATGAAGAGTGACACTTACACGGTGAGCTCCCATCGCCAATGACGCTGAGACTCTGTAGGCCTGTCAAAGCTCCGAGCTCATTTGGCATCACAGAAGGGACACCAGGGAATGTAAACGACCTATGAGAATGTTTTGTTAGTACCGACATGCACGAACGTCCAAAATAAATGCGCATACAACGAAGAAACCTTCCCAGTACCATCACAAGCGACCCCACTCCACGCACAAAACTTGACATCCTGCGCCCAATTCCCATTCTTCAACGCACTCTGTCCACTACTCCCCGCACTCTCAAAAATCGACCGGAGGCCGCAGAATTGAACGGCATTCCCAAGCGTTTGTTCGTCTTGTGCGCTTATTTGAGGTGTGGTAGAGGACGAGGAGGAAAGGTTTTGGAGGACTGGGAGGCAGGAGGAGCAGGGGTAGCCTGAGGGGTTGGATGGAGCGTTGACTGTGTATTGGGATATGCACTGCTGCGCGTCCGCAGACAGGCCGTTTGCGGTGCTGTTCGTCGATGTCGGCGACGAGCTAGTTGGGGGCGAAGAGGGGCCGTAGACTTTGATGTCGAGGGCGACAGAGTTGCCGAGGAGATAGAGCAGAACGACGATGAGGGCGTATGTGAGTATGCGCCTCCGCCATTTCTTCTTCCGAGTGGTATGCCGTAATGCATGGCAGGGACAGTCGTGACAGCACGTGCGTTTCTCTATGCTCAACGGCGGCCAAGGAGGAAGATCTGAGGGTTGTATGGGGGCCACATCGACCTCCCTTTCTCCTCGTACCAGAGTACGAATGTCAGAGAAGAGCTTGCCCACTCTTGACTTGGTTGTCCTGCTCGTACTTGCGCTGGGCGGTGTGGGCGGGCCCTCGTGTTGTCTAAGCGTCATAGAAGAGCGCATCGTCGCGGTGTTCGTCCAAGTTGAGAGTGACCGTGGAGGTGGCGGCGGCGGCGCAGTATGTGGTGGGAGTTCCGGCTCCTCTGGTGAGTCTGGTGAGAACCGCGAAGTCTCTACGGGATACTCAAACGGTGGCACGTATATCGAGAGGTGCTCTTTGAACTTTGAGCTGCCCTCTCGCGTGGTGGGGTTGTGAGACATGCAGGTCGTCGAAGGGAACGTGAATGGGGCGTCCGAGGCTGTCTAGAAGGGGGAGAAAGAGATGAAAGAGAACAAAGGACGGCGGGGCTGTGTGCTCTTGAATGCCTTTGCCATTCCCGGGACAATAATCTTCGCAAAAGACTTCCTGCGCTGCGTGGAGGGCGTCGGCATTCTCGAAGGACACGACTGTTATTGTTTTCTGGAGATGCTTCGTCCGCCGCAGACGCGAAGCACAATGCATTAATGAGGGCGCTTTATTTGCGCCTGTTTGCTCCCCCGATATGGGCGCCAAGTCATTGATGGGACCCTGTAACTCGGCGCTAGGCAATGCGCGTCGCAGCGACCGCGGACTGCACTTCAACCTCGACACCGACGACGACGACGACGACGACACAGCCATGGACGACTTCTTGGAACGCGAAAACTCTGTGCTTGGAGAGGAGTTCAACACCCCCACCGGCGGCACCTTTGCCACTGCCACTGGCGATGACATCGACTTCGACAAGGCTGCCTCTGCCTTCCCTGACATCTCGCTGGATGGCGACATCCCTATTCCCTCAGCACCGCTCGGCCAGTCGACCTCAACAGATAGCTTTTCATTTGATGCCTTTGATGCTCCCATTGAGAAGGCTACGGACGTGAAGGTTACTGGTGACGACGAGATTGAGAAATTCGAAAGCGAGTTCCCTGAAATTGACGTGCCTTCGGTAAGTACATGGTCATGTACATGCTGCACTATATTGCTGATCATCTTATGGTACTGTTTAGGCACCTCAGCAGACCTTCTCACCTCCCACACAGCCAACCTTTGGTGCAACACCTACCTTTGCACCGCGTCCTCAACCCTCCGCACTTACCAGCACTCCCATCTTCAGCCAACAACTCGAGGAGGAGGAACCTCAAGTGATCAAGTACGCAGTCCTCTACTGTCATGATTAGAGTCAATATTCATCTTAATCATGAATGCAGGGACTGGAGAGAAAAGCAGGCAGCTGAGATCAAGGCTCGTGACGAAGCATCAAAAGCCAAGCGCGAGGAGACCATCGCAAAGGCGGAGAAAGCCATTGACCAGTTCTACGAAGAATACGCCCAGAAGAAGGAGCGTAACATCCGAGAGAACAAGTGCGTGCTTCCTCTCTGTACCTCCGACCTGCACTAACGCATCGTTCACTTCACTTTCAGGGAACACGAAGAGAAGTTCCTCGCCGACCTCTCAGACTCCCTCTCCGCCGGCACGACCTGGGAGCGCATCGCCAAATTCATCGAGCTCGAGAACTCGCAGAGCAAGACGATCGCCCGCGCCGGCCCTGGCACCACCGACCTTACGAGATTCAAAGAGGTCCTTCTGCGGTTGAAGAGGGAGGGAGATTCCGCGCCTGGTGCTGCTGGTTATTAGATATATCATCCATTCACTCGCCAACCCTGTGTGCTTGTATCATATCGTTGGGCAGACAGCGTGGTGGTATAATTATTCTTTCGGATTGTATTCTCTGATGCACGCTCTGAGGTCGAGGTTTCTATACCACACCACTGAAATAAGGCTTTACCACACTAACGCTACAGAAGCACAGTACTGCCATCAAGCACCTCCACTCTTTAGCACCCGGTAAGTCGTTATCGAATTCACCACAATACCGTTGTCTGATCACGCCTCGTGTGCAGGCCTTTCATACAATGAACTTCCCTGGCCACGTGGATGGCCCACTAAATTGTCAAAGGCCGCTTAGTGGCCTTGTTACGATATTTTACTGTTGGGCCTTACACGCTATAGGCCCTCATACACAGGCCTTGATGTGCTTGCGATGGCCCCGCTCAACTGATATCAGTCCTGAGATGCTTTATATTCCAGCGAGAGGCGACGGAGTGGCGGCCAACTCCTTCAGGTCTCCTTCATACCTTCGTCCCCTCCGCGAGCCACATCACAAGTATGGGAAACTCTTTATCTGTTCAAGAACCCCAGCCTGACATGGAGGTGAGTGCACAATGGCCATTATGACATGCCCATCGCATTGGACCATACGGCTAACACACAACACCAGGAGCGCGTCGCCCGCGCAGTGAACAAACGCAAACTCCTCCAATTCCCCTGGGAAGTCATCCTCTGCAGCATGGAACACCTCACCTCCCCCGCCGACGTCTCCCGCTGCATGCGCGTCTCCCGGTACATCTTCACCCGCGCACACGACGTCCTCCTCCGGCGGCACCGCGTGCACCTCACCCAACACACCCTCTCCTCCTTCTGTCTCTTCATGAAGCGTGACTACACGCGCGCCAAGTCCCTCCGCGAGCTCTCAGTGGATCTGGCGGTGATAGAGAATTGGGAGACGCAGGTGCTGATTCGGAGTATGCGCGTGGCGAAGGGGAGGGTGAGGCGGTTAGGGGTGACGGCGGAGAGCTTTTTGGCGGATTATAGGGTGGGTATTGCCCTTGGGGAGTTGACGGGGGTGCAGAAGGTTGAGGCGCTCGGGTGGAACGACCATATGCATAGTTTTCTGTTCAACTTGCATTGTCCCGTTCGGAAGGCGACTATCTGTTTCGACGAACCGGGGGACGGTGCGAGGAAGAAACCGAAGGTGGACTTGCTTCATTCGCTCTCAAGGTTTCATAATACCCTGGAGGAACTCACGGCCGACTTTGTGACGTGGGACTTTAACATTGAGACGCGGTTTGCGCCGCGGTTCGAGAAGTTGTGGATGTTGCATCTCAAGGACCATTCTATCCGCGATATCGAGGTTCTGGAGGGTGCCTTGCCTAATCTCCGCGTACTCAAGGATACCAACCAGCTGGGTGGTCGCATGAGGGGGAACGTTTCTGGGACGACTGACCTCAACATGAAGCGGAGATCTTGGCCGGTGCTGGACCTTGTGCACATCCGCTTGGGCAACCCGCTCGCTCTCCGCATCGCGAGCGCCGTCGACACGCTACGAGTCGACATCCCAGAAGACCCGGAGGATAGGTACGATAGGGACGGAGCGTATGCTGAAGTTCTACGCCTGCTCAAGCCTCAGCAACTCGTGGTGTGTTTCGAGGACCCGAATACGTCGGCAGAGTTCGTCGAACGTATATTGGCGCGGACCCCTATTAATGTCAAGACACTGGCTGTTGTGACGTGTACTCGTTCGAGTTTCCTTGCGGGTCGCAGAGATGATTGGATCTCCCATCTCGTAAGTCGCAATTTCTGTCATCGTCATGTTGACCTTTCGCTTACGAACACTTTTTTTTGCCAATGTCACAGACTGCGATTCGCAACGCCCTCAACAAACTCACCTACTACAACAGCATCACACGCCTAACCCTCAAAACTCACATCCTCCCCCCTCCCCCACCACCGCGTTTCATGAAACCCTCCGACTACACTCGCAAAGCCGTACAAGCCCGCGAGCTCGCGCAACTCAAGAAGCTACCGAAGCTGTCATCGCCGTATATGCCCACGTCGGAAGAGCGGAAAGAGTTGAGGGCGATCGCGGCGGAGAAGCTGTTGAGGCTGGAGTCTGTCACGGTGGTGTTGGAGACTGGGCCGGGCGTGCAGTGTGTGGATGTGGCGTTTCGTGTGAGGAGGCATGTTGTGAGCGGTGTGGCTTTGGTACCGGTTGAAGATTCGCCTCAGTGCGAGTTACTGGGTCTTTGAAGTGAAGCGTCGAGTTACTCGATGTGGTTTTAGGGAAGAATGTATATCTAATTGAAGTCATGTTACGACTGTATATCCTATCAAGAGCAGCTCTGCAGTGCACTGTCCCCATATGCGATCTCAAATCTTGAATATTCCACCCAAGTACTTCTGCAGTCCCTCGACGTCCTTTAATATCGCGCCAATCGCGCCATCTGGCCGAACAACTATCAGTGAGAAGCCTCGATTCGTGGGATGATACGCTGTGCTAGCGTGGCCGTCCGTATCGACGAGAACTGTAAACCCTGAACCGTCTTTGTGAGAGGTGCTGAGTGTAGTGTCAGGCGACAGAATCAGGACTTTGCGGAAGAGTTCTTGTGGGAGAGAAGCGAGGGCATGTTCCACTCCTTCAACTAAGCCTTCTGCAGGATCAAATAATAAGAGGGTGTGATAAGTGGGACGGAATATGTCGAAGAGCGAAGTGCCAGCGTTGGGATCGAGTGTGCCCGACCGTAGAGGGACAAGGCCAGGAGCGTCTGGTGCCCTGTCTCCAGCGCGCAACTCAGTATCGTCTTGAGGTAAGTAGGCCGCCATCTGATCACTGCCGACGTCTCGCGGTTGCTGATCCACAACGATGGAGCTCCATCTATAGTTAACCTTCAGCTGCTTGAAGAGAATGCCTTGTGTGACAGGCGACATGTCCTTCTTCGCGCCCATATCGATGAGTTCGTCTAGGGTGCTTGTGGTGCGAGCTAACATGTCCTTTGCGACAGGGTGGCGCTCTTCATGGTATGTGTCGAGCAGAGACGGGCTTGCTAAACCTTTGTGGACTAGAGATAGCTTCCAACCTAGGTTTGCCTAGGTGGCCGATTCGTCAGTAATAAATCAATGTGGTTGGCTGTTCTGAAGTACTTACTCCGTCCTGCATCCCTGTATTGGCACCTTGACCACCGGTGGGGGAATGTGTATGGGCGGCATCTATTTTATCATCGTTATTGCTGGTTTATATTGGGAGAGCTATGTAGCGTACCTCCGACCAGGAACACTCTGCCCTTGAAGTATTTGTCCACAATCCTGATATTTGGCCTGGAAGTATCAGTTTAGTATCGTCCGCGGTAAGGAATAGTTGTAAAGAAATCACCTCCATTCAGTTTGCCATAAAATTTTCCCAATGTATATATCCTTTCGATTCGTTATTTTGTGTAACACCTCCACGAAACCATCGTGTCCTTCTTGGGCGCGAGTCATAAGCTCGGGAGGTGGTGCTATGATCACTATGGAGAAGATCTTCGGGTCCTCGGTAGGTCTTAACATCACTCTTTTTCAGAAGTGATTTTGGTAAGGAATCAATCGTTTTGAGTATAAATCATGACCCACGATGTATCACCAAAGGCCCCCCAAGAGTGCCAGTACTACATCGATCATTCAGCTAAAATCTCATCCATTAGGTCTCGCCGCACAACATACCTCTCTGCTTAGTCCACTAAGCTCTGCGTCTGTTATGAGGACTCGAAACGCGTCTCGAGTCTCTCCGAGAAAGTTGAGTCCGAGCTTCTTGCGAGTGTGGCCTATGTAACAGTTTTCAGTAAAAACGAAGCTGACAGATTCAGATACTTACTATGGCCGCCTTCTGCACTGACCAACCATCCCGCGAAGATGGTCTCCGTATGGCTTTCCAAATTGTTTCCACGCCGAACCACAGTGGCGGTTACGCCGTTGTGGTCTTGTTCAAAATCAACGAGTTCTGTGCCAAATTCCACTTGAACACCGAGCGTAGCGAGACGGTCCCGTAAGATCCCTTCGTAGTTAGATTGACCAAGGATCACAACGTTTGGCTATGAAAGATTTGCTCGGCCTAAATACCGCTTCGTTATGCGATGTTACTCACGTAAGGAATATCTGGAGTCGGTTCCCAGGGGTCCCCCAAGAAATTAAACTTCTTTTCAGGCTCAACCCCGCCAGGCATCTTGTACGCGCATATTTGAGCACTAGGGATGGCACGTTTCAGGACTTCTGGTAATACACCCAGGAAATGCAAGAGTTCGATTGAGCGAGGTTGTATTCCTGCACCACGTTGCCCTATCCCGGGCGACCGTTCCTTCTCAATAATGCGCACAGGTACGCCATTGATGGCCAAGGTGAGTGCGAGAACAAGACCACTAGGGCCAGCACCAGCCTGTAGCCATCCAAAGTAAGTGAGGTATCAAAACTCCGAAAAGTGAAAGGCCACGTACGATCAACACAGGAACTTTATTTTCGTTGTTTTCCATCATCAGATTAAATTGGGTGTCGAGAGTATACTCGCCCACCACGCCCGTTTATATAGGCAGGAAACTCACTGTTGCTTGTCTGACGAGCACCATGTTACGCACCATCGGACGCGGGTATACAACAAATGTAGTGGTGTACAGCCCTGGATAGGAAGGAGATAACATTATTGAAGGAGAAAATTATCCTGGGCCGAGCAGTCTAGGGTGTGTTTGAAGCCCTGGCTCATATAGATGACTCGGTTGAAAGCGTCGGGTTGTGATATTTCAGGCCCGATGAAGTATTCGGGCCGACATTCAAGTTCATGCAATGTCCGCGCATAAAGCTCAGGACAACAAGGACCTTGCAAAGGTACTCACCATCTTGTGATCAGCAAACCATGCCATGCCTATAAGTAAGTCAGGCTAGGCGCAATGTTGCGCATCGACCGATCTTGTAGTGGGTAGGATCAAGCTAAAAAATATCTCCAAGGGATTAAGATTCAGTGAACAGTGATGAATATGTATACAATACTCACGGTGCCAGAACAACCGCATACTCAGCTTACTTATTCGAGGCATCAATCTTGTCGGCCCGAGACACTTCTTCTTTACCTGGAGGTCGCGTATTATTGCGCTTCGTTCTGGATGCTCTGATCTGTGTCAAATTGAAAGTCGAGACTTGATACGAGCTATGCAGTAGAGATAATCACTCAGGCTACAACGCGATATAGTAAGTCACAGCTCAAAGAGAAATGTGGTTGAGGGCTAGAAAGTAATGTTGAAGATCAAGTCCAATAAGGAAGGTGAGTAGGATGGCTTGGCTCGTTGAGCAGTATTGCACGGATACGACCCATACAACCTTGCAATTTCATATCCTTGCTCCACGGAGCTAGAAATATGCAACATAATGATGTTAAGGTACATGAGCAATGCGCGACTGTTGTAGATGATATGATGCGTATAAATAAGTGTATGTTTGTCAAGTATAGATAGCAGCACTTACTAGTCAACGACTCGAGTAGGCAAAGTCAAAGCCCAGTCAATACACAACAACAATTTGGTTACGGTAAAATTCGAAGCCGGAGACTTTGATGTGTGTAGCCCAGTCCAGAAAAAAAATTAGCTAGCCAGGTGCGTTTGGTCAACAATGGCACTAGCGCTCGTATACACGATCAACTTGAACACAGCCTGTACGCCAGGAGTGTACGTTGACGGAATGATAAAATATGACCCAGGCTGTAAGGTTATTTGCGGTGTGGCGACCCCACATATCGCGTCCGAATAGGGGCCAGACGTTGCAAGGTGTGCTCCGAGAGTTCGTCGGGAGGTCACTCGGAAGAGTGTAACGTTGATCGCCGTTGATCCATCCGGAGAAACAAGTTGTAGTCGTATACTACCAGCATATGAGCTTTTAGCATTATGAAACTCTTTTGAGTATCGTGGGCTGCTTACATGACCTGTGATTGACTGGGGAGTTTCAGCTCGTACACTGGGTTTGAGGTGTATTTATTGAACGAAGGACCTCCCGCAGCGGAGTTGGCAGTCCTAGGTATGTTAATATCAGATATAGTTTACGCGGAATCTGTGTAGATTGACATGCCATGACCCTCGTATCACTTTACTAAACATCCCAGATCCCTCCTGAGGAATAGGTGTAATTTCGATGCGAGTCGAGCAGTTTATCTTCAGGCTAAATGGCCCCGTTTGCCTTGGTTCAAACGCAGATACGATGACAGTGTAGTCACCAGCTGATAGACTGTTGTATGAATGTCAATGATAAAGGAGGGAGGGATATGAACGTACGCCGTAACGCCTTCACTGAGGAAGCATGCCCGAACTTGTAAGCCCCAGTCGACAGTGCGATATCACCTTTAGACATGCTGAAGGAGTCTTTGTCAGTGGTCCTAATTCGCAACGTACTGTACGACTTACTCGGTAATCCGTTGACCTTGAGACCATACAACAGCCGCATTGAATGGCACGCGACGATCGCCAGCCAAAGTAATCGATAGCCTTGACTTTGACGTGCTATTCGAGCTGGCTGATTTATCCGGGTGTATCTTTAGTGAATACTGCGGATTTATCATGAATGTTGGTAACGTCGGGTTTCCACCGGCAGTCTTGCTTGTCAGCGCTCCTGTGATCTATGATACGAATGATGAGTTTAATTCAACAGCAACAAGAAGATCATGCCTTCTCGCCGTAAGGTAGCACAGGTGGGGAACCAGCCCATTGTATATTTGCAGACGAGTATGCGAGGATCGTGAATCCCGTATCATCAAATGTACCATCATATGACGATGTGATAAGCAAGGTCGAAGTCTTACATCGAGTCTTCACAAGGACGTGGGTGTTGTCTGTGTATGCTCCCTACGAAAGCTTGCGAGTAAGTTCAACTGAACCTGGTCAGTGTCTGACACGTAGACTCACTGTGACACCCGTAATTGGAATGCTTCCTTCGTCTTCTACTTCAGCATCCAACGAGATGTACTCATTATTACGTTTTCTAGAGTCGACTACGTGCCGAGTGAGCAGAATCCAGACATCGGCTTCTGAATCCGACTGCACGGATAGACGAGCTTGGAAGCTTCGAGCTAAGTTAAGTCCGTCAGAGGGTAATATTTTGAAGAAGGTTTGTTAGAAGAACGAGCAACTTACGCAGTGAATCATCCAGTGACATATCGTTCGTCCATATACTGAGCGGCAATGTTAGCTGTGTGATGAAAGGCAAAACAAAGAGCGTACCCATGGAACGATAGACGATTCTTTAAGATGGATGGATCCCAGTTAACAAGAAGTACGTCAAACACCGTGCATATGGTATCCCATGATACAGTACAGAGCTCTACATGCTGTAAGCATCCGATACGTAGCTGACAAGCAAAACGTAACTCACGAGATTTATGGGATGATTTTCGGGACTGTTCGTTGTCGTGGAGCCTCATGCCTTCCATCTTGGTGCCTAAAATTTGAACATCCTTATCTTCCGCACTTTCAATCCAGTTGTCCAGGATCGTTACAAGTCGCTCTTGCCCGTCATCGCTTATACCTGAAGTGATCTAAGCAATCCTGCCTGTATCACGATCAACGTCAGAGCTCCTCACCAATAATTGCATAACAGTGCGCAGGTAAAAGCGGCAATGGAAGTAGATGCTCCTCCGGGAGTTTCGTCCCAGTTCCTACTGTCAAGACACAAGTGCCGTCCACGTATGCTTTGGAGATCCGATTCCATGTCCTCTCGCGTTCAAATTGAGAACTGAACAGAGGAGGACATTTTAAGTAGTGATTCGAGGTGAGTCAAGGTGCAAGGTACCTGGAAATTTCGATGGTCTCAGGTATCCATCCGGTCAAAGTGCTTCAAATGGCGTTAATGGGAGCGAGTGTAATATCGAAAAAAGAAGCTCACTGAAGGTCAGTGGTAGATAGCCTGACGAATGAAGCTTTCTATTACTGCACATTGCATATATCGGTGAAAGCACTCACGATCCGGGGAAGTCATAACCTCCCATCAGCTTCATGTACTTACAAGCCTATTAGTCCTCGTGTGTCACAAAGAATGGTGAATCCTTACTGCTTTCTCTATTAAAGAAGGCCACAAATCCGCCTTCTCTCCAGCGGACATGCACATCAGTTCACCATCTGGGTATGCGGGTAACTGTGTGTCAATGTCTGTGAACGGTTAGCCTCGCTCTCTGTTTGCGATGCTAGTACGTACCTATCTACGATAAGAGGTAAGTCAGGCGTTAAATTCACAGCTAAGCGTAATGACTTGCTTTCCTATACGCCCCATTGAATATGACTCGCAAGGAGTGTAGATTTGACGGGCTCGTGGTAGGTACACCTTCGGCATCTTGTGGGTATAGAGCCAGCTTCCCTAGTTTTGACCCAAACCGAAGATCGTGATTGATACAGACCGCCACGGAGGCACAGAGCGAGCAGTCCGAAACAACATGTTGCACAATGTCTTCTGGGCGGGGCGTATCATCGGAGGCGCAAACGGTATGTTGAGATTGTGACAGTTCCTGCCAAGTGGCGCCATGGGCTATCTGAATGGGAGACAGTTGTGGGTTGGTTGTATTAACACTAGATATGGCCGGTGTATGATTATCTCCGCCATCGCAGGGATGAGAGAGTCATACCTCGGCGGGAAAACGACCGGGTTATCCCAGATGGGATATTGTGCACCGTTGACTGTAGAAGACTGTTGTAGCACTCGAAGCTGCTCGCCTGTGTACCCTATGAGTCTAACTGTAAATAACGGTATTATGATACTTTGGCTGACCTTCAGAGAAGTGATCCTTTGCGATAGGTGTCACGAGCTCACGTTTCTGCGATCTAATCTTCTCTGCTCGTTCGAGTGCCTTACCAGCCTCTGACTTGTGCCTGTCGCGCACGGCTGCATTGTTGCTGAGACGACTGAGACGTAGTTGTTCTTCTGCACACTTGATGTAAAGCTGAAAGGCCCTGTCGAAATTGCCTTCAAGTTCTAACTTGGTGGCTTTGACGTAGAGTGCCTGAGGTTTGATCACGGGTGAGAGTGAGATCGTATTTCGGTCTCAGGACGGAGATGATTCACCTCTGTATCACTGGGCGCCGCCATGTTATTGTGCAAAGTTATCTGTGGCAATCATCAATTTGAGCCGCTCTGTGCGAATGGCTGAGCAGCGTCACGAAATATTTACCTCCCACTGAAGCAAGTATGGTTACTCACTGCCGAACTTTGAGAAGCAGGCCTTAAAGGTACTCAATGGCATATATGAATCATATACACTTCGGCCGAATATTATCTGTGCTTGAGAAGGACGTAGTTGGACGTGGTGGCCGCTTCCAAGGAGGAAATTCCTCCACCCTCACTGGAACTCCGAGTCTTGAGTGCGGCCCGGAGCACCATATGGCAAACGCCGCGATGTCCTGAGCACGGTGTTTCGTAGTCGTTTCGTTTCTTCTCTGGCACTCCTCTTATAGCCTTTGCTGATAGTTGTAAGTTGCAGTGGGCATGGATTTACCATGCCACTATATATCGAAACTCCTTGCGATATTTTCCACTGAATATGCTGTAATCCAAGGCAGGCAGCACCCAAAAAAGCCATCGCTGGTAGTGACACGTAACGACGTCGAACCTGGTGCGGCACACCAAGGTTACTTTAAAAGCTCAAATCGTCCATCTAATTTTAGCATCTGCTCCGCCAAGTTACCTTCTGGTCATCAATACACATGTTATTTGGCTGGATTTGTTCTCGGCCGCACAAAACTCGTCATGCGCGTATGCTGGCCGCAGTCCCGCAAACTTACGATTTCAGCATTTCTTACAGATGTCTCCTTCCGAAGATCGCCTTGTAGAAGACCCCCAAGCTTGGAGAACTCGCTTATACCTCGAAACTCTACAAGGCCATGACACTTTGCAGCTTCTTGCGAGTCCGTAGGCAACGCACGATGCCGACTTGATCGGTCATTAGCGCCCAACTGCGCTGTATTCATGCACTGCGATCAATCGTAAGTGAGTAAGTTACACATTGTAACTGAGACTCTATCTTACTCATATATCGACGACTGCGAATGCAATTTGTAGCTTGACGTATTGCACTAGGGGAGCACAGCCCTTTGTGGGTTCGGCGCGACGCCCTCTGGCCTCCCATCAATCTTCGCGCCGGCCGCGGCGCTTGCGTGGTAGCGGCTGTGATCTATGTTGGATCGCTCGAGGTATAAAAAGGTGTTGAGGAGAGGAATTAGGCGGTATCGACAACCCGGAACATTCTCTACAGCAACACAATCCACTGCCAACATCTGCTTATAATGTCCTCCGAGCCAGCCGTCCTCATCGTACGTCCCACCCGATAATCTACAGTTGACGCTATATCTTATCTGATAACTCGCTGGCAGGCCGGTGCGGGACCTACCGGTCTCATCCTTGCTCTGACTCTGCGTCAGAACGACATTCCCGTCCGAATTATCGAAAAGGACACTCAGTTCCACAAGGGACAACGTGGTGCGGGTAACCAGCCACGTACTCTGGAAATCTACAATGCGTTGGGCACTCTTCCTGACATCTTCAATGAGGGGCTTAAGCCTGTTCCTGTGGCGAGCTACAAAATCATTGATGGCAAGGAGGTCGTGACGAAGATGGACATGGTCGAACATGCAGACCCTACTCCGGATGTGCCGTTTGTAAGTACTATCAAATTACAAAGCAGTGAAAGATGCTCAATAGTTCCAATCTATAGAGGACTCCGCACCTGGTCGGTCAATACCATAACGAGGAGATTCATCGCAGGCACCTGGCGAAGTATGGGACCCATGTTGAGCTCGGAACTGAACTCGTCAGCTTGACCCAAGATGACGACGGCGTGACAGCAGAGCTTGTGCATCATGAGGATGGGCAGGACAGGCAGGAGACTGTGCGCGCGAAGTATCTAGTCAGTGCTGAAGGTGCAAGGAGTGAGTGTTTTCCTTTGTTATTCGAGCAAGTACTTACTCTGTGTCCTCAATAGGTGTGGCTAGAAAGCAGCTAGGACTCAACTTCGAAGGCCAGACGCATGACGCTCTGCGTCTTAATTTGGTTGATATGGAGCTCAAGGGCCTAAGCAGAGATCTTTGGCACCAATGGGGCGACGCTGGGAGTAAAGCGTAAGTGATAGTCTCCCCTCATTCCAACGCTTCCTCCTGACAATATGCATGAGCAGAGTATACATTCGTCCGACTGAGCGGCCGGAAGTGTTCTCCATCATGGCAGGCGGCGAGCAAGTGGACTGTGACCTTATTTATCGGGATCGCCAGGCTCTCATCAACCTCGTCACGGAAGTCACAAAGAGGGACAATCTAGAGTTTGGAGAGATCGTTTGGAATACCGTCTGGAAGGCCAACGTGCGAATGGTAGAGAAGTTTGGTGTAGGAAGAGTTTTCCTGATCGGAGGTAACTGCGTGCTTCCTCTTGTACCTGAAGCAGCTGGAGCTGATGTGTCCATTTGTACAGATGCCGCTCATGTACACAGCCCAACTGGAGGTCAAGGTCTCAACACTGGTGCACAGGATGCTTTCAACCTCGCCTGGAAGCTGAACCTCGCTCTCAAATATCCAACTGTCCCACGCGCCGCCCTCCTCGACTCGTACGAGAAAGAACGTCTTCCGATCGTTCGTGACATGCTCTTCCGTACTACCGAGCTCCTGAAGGCAGCCTTCACCTACCGAGAGAAAGAGGGTGCTCCTTCTGAGCCCACTCACATGCGTCGTCCCAAGATTCTCCAACAGCTTGGTGTCAATTACCGTGGAAGCCCCATCGTAGTTGACGAGCAGCCTAAGGAGGAAGGCGAGGAGGAAGTGAGTGGCGCGTACCGGCCTGAGGACCCCACTGTCCTCAAGGCAGGCGATCGTGCTCCAGACTCTCCCGGACTGGTCCGCGCCAATGGCAGCGAAGAGAAGAAGACGCTATTCGACATCTATAGGCCTACGAGGCACACCGTGCTTCTGTTTGGGGAGAACCCGGAGGTTCTTGAGGTGATAAAGAAGATCCCGGCTGGAGCGGTTTATACTGTTCTTGTGGTCCCCAAGGATGGTACTGCCGTTGGCACCGGTGTTGACGCTGTCTTCGTCGATATTAACGAGTATGCGCACACCTACTATCCTCCGGTCAGCAAGGGCTTCAAGACTATCATCGTTAGACCTGATGGTGCTGTGGGTGCGATTGTTAAGGGCAAAGAGGGCGCTGAGAAGTATTTCAAGGCGGTCTTTGGTGTTTAATGGAAGGTTCAATAGACTCGTAGCGTAGTATACCCTAATCTCGCCTTCTGCCATGCCAACCCCCTCTCTATCTCTCAACACTTTATTACTATGACAGTATGACTCATGCCAGACGTATCTGCAGATAGCCCACCGTTACAATTGATAACTGAGCTTGCCATCAAATTAGGCCTAGACACCGAGGCGATATATCATCATATCTTCCAGCGCCTTCATCCAAGTCTGTTGATCGAGACTCTGATCGGCACTTACAAAGTTGCTCTCTACCACCACCGTCCACTTGCCCAGGATCCGCGTATACAAACGACCATATGTTACAGAAGAGGTGCACGCACGCCCTGGCAGATGACTTCTCCTCAACTCTCCACTTGTGGTAGCCTCATGCACGTTTGTCCAGTAGCCACTCCGTCTGGATCACTCACTCCGAGTCCAGTCCAAGTGGCCAATCGCCGGACGACCCTTCCGAACATACCGATAACTCACATGTTCAATCGAGAAGCCGACCACCCATGTGGCTGAACCTATCTCGGCGTCTGCACGGAGAGGATATAACTGCTTGGAATGAAGACCCATCGCCGATCCCTATTTCCTCTCCTAACCCCCACTCTACTCTGGTAGAACAGACAGTATCATTATGTCCTCCCCGAACGGTCTTATCTGCTTCACCAATTGTCTACTGCCCACTGAAGACGGTAGCTTGGTGGAGAAAGACCTATGGATTGACGAAGTTAGGGGTGTCGTCCTCGATGCTCAGGTGGGTTTTACGCAACGAAATGCGTAAATTGCGTTACTGACATCGTTCTATAGAAAACATTCTTCAAACGTCGTCAGAGGCCTGATCGAGTAATTGACCTTGGTGGCAACATTCTCAGGTCTATACGCGTTCATGTTTTCTGCATTTGGTTTTCGCTAACATTTGATTCAGCCCTGGCTACCTCGACATTCAAATCAATGGAGCATATGGATTCGATTTCTCCGTGTTTGATGGGGACCATGAAGCATACCGAAACGGCATAAAGCACGTTGCTGAGAAGATCGTCGAAACCGGCGTGACTTCGTAAGGATCCGTTCAATAAACTCAATTGGCCGTCAGCTGAAGTTCTGTCTCTTAGGCTTATACCAACTATTATAGTAAGCCCTCGTGACCTACAACGCATGGTTTGTTTCGCTCAAACTAGTTTGTTGTAGACCCAAGAGAAGTCCTTGTACCCGACCCTCCTAAACCTCCTCCGTCCCTACTCCTCAGCCACCTCAGCCACCATGCTCGGCTGGCACGCCGAGGGTCCATTCATCCAAATGGCAAAACGCGGTGCCCATGCTCCCCAGTTTCTCCTGAAGGCCGACGAGGGTTTCACATCCTTTGAGCAAGTCTACGGCTCCGAGAACCTGGTTGTCCAAGAGGACTGGCTCATGGCCTGTGAACCTCAATCCGATAGTGTCGGTATCCGTATCATCACCGCAGCGCCTGAGATCGCAGGTGTACGTGAAGCTATGGAGGAAGCCACTAAGCGCGGTGTTATTTTCTCTATCGGACACAGTATCGCGTCCACGGATATTGCGACCGCCGCTGCCATAGGTGGTGCCAGGCTTATCACCCACTTGTTTAACGCAATGCCTCAGCTGCACCACCGTGATCCATCCATTATCGGTTTGCTTGGAGCATCACCGCACCTGTCTGCCCCCTTGTCCCCAACATCTGCGCCGACGTCGCCAGTTGGTACAACCTTCCCGGCTTCAGTCGTATCACACAAGAGAGGCGAATCTGGCTCTTCACTTGCTAAGCGCGTCATGGCTGCTCACGGCGATGGTGGTGCGAAGGCGACGAGCGAGGCATTCGACGAGTTGGTCACTCCGCCCATGACCCCTGTGCTTGCACCTATCGATACGGACTTGGGGCTGAAGAAAGGAGAGATTGCGAAGATGTCGTTCGAGAGGCCGTTCTACGAGATGATCGTCGACGGTATCCACTCACATCCTAACTCTGTTCGAGTAAGCAATAATTTCTCCGCGCTTTCGTGCGTATATCTTAATTACCAAAACCTGTAGCTCGCCTACTCTGCATATCCCGAGGGTTGCATCCTGATTACTGATGGTACGTGCTCCTCTCAAGATAATAAGGAAGTATCCTGACCATTCCTGCTTAGCTATGAAGATTCTCGATCCAAACCTCAAGGACGGCATCCACGAGTGGCGTGACGGCAAGCGGTTTATCAAGGAGGGTGACAAGCTCTACCTCGAAGGTACCGACACGCTCGCTGGCAGCGTCGTAACCCTCGAGAAGTGTGTTCGAAACTTTACTCGCTTCACTGGTTGCTCGCTTGGTGAGGCAATCAAGTGCGCTACGTACAACCCCGCCAAGTGTCTTGGGATTGAGAACAAGAAGGGCACGCTCAGGCCTGGCGCGGATGCGGATCTGATCGTGTTGGATAGGAAGGGGTATGTCCAGAGTACCTGGGTGAAGGGGAAGGAAGTGTGGACGAGGCCTCCTCGTGATTGAAAGCATCATGGCTATGAAGACTAGAGTTGTCGAAATTGGGCAAAAACATGGGCGAACATAAAGGTTATACTTACTTGGGTGATTGGATTGTAACACTAGATATTCGAATAACCTGGAAATAAAGCGGCATAGAGGCACTTAGAATTTTTTTATGTCATAAAGCATCGTTCATGTACATGTAGACCGTACGATAGTCCCGTATAATACAAACCCGTTTCCGGCGTAGTTGCGTCGGGTATTTCCTCAAAAGGCAACCATCGGGCCATTCAATGAGCGCCCAATTCGTTCCGTTCGGCCGACCAATAGGAAATGCGGATTTACCTCCTGCTTACTCATTGCTCTCAGCTGCGTATCTGACATTAACACTCCCGTCGTTCTCCTTACCCTGACCAGGACTATCGACAAGGGCCTGTTGCAACAATGTTAGCCAAAACCTCTTCAAGATTCGCCAGCACGTCACGTTCAAGCTTGATTGCGAGCACGTCGGCCTGGACTTCCCGGAGGTTGATCCAGCCTAGCTCGCGTTCTTTCAGCTTGGTTTCCTCCACTTCCTCTCTGTCTACAGAGACACTAGGACACAGCTGTTCGAGAAATCGCACACAGCCTGCGCATCTGCATCAACCTGGTGTCAGACTGTTCTCACATACACCAGTTGCCAGGGCCTCTTCACTGTCTAGTGCACATCCACCAGGCGACAAGGCGGTACTTGTGCAATACCCAACTCCCGAGTCACTACGCGTCCGAGAATCAGAACTCAAACAGGGAGAAGACGAAGATGATGATATTGACATTGAGCTTGTACCACTTGAAGAGGCGACACTAGAGCTTACCGAGCGGGCTGCCGAGGTATGTCTTGCTGTTTAATGCTCTAAGTATGATGAGGACATAACGTAAACTACGTAGCAACTTCAACGGATATCTCAACGCGAGAACAACCCGGACGCCGCGCTCCGAATAGCAGTCGAGAGCGGAGGATGTCACGGATACCAATATAAGATGGAGCTAGCGAAGAAAAGACAGATAGACGACTAGTGAGCACCCATCCGTTGTTGATCTACTTACTCTGGTATTCACGTGTTTGTTGATAGCGTGTTCTCACATCCGACAATCCGACCTTCAAATGTCGTAGTAGACGCAGTGTCGTTGTCGCTCTTGAAGGGGTCGTTAATCGACTTTGCGACTGAGCTGATAGGCAGTAGTTTCAGAGTGGCTGAGAATCCTCAAGTAAGTTGCTCAATATTCATCTTCGTCGGTAGCCATTGACACGCTCCGTAGGCAAAGGGAAGTGGTTGCGGTTGCGGAGTCAGCTGGGAACTGAAGACGTAGACTCAGAAAGCACATTTACCCACTATCACCTCCACCTGCATTGTGTCTTACGCGATTCTACAAACACTACATCCCCTCAATATTAGGCCTCGATGGTTTTGTATAAATAGTTCTACTACTAATTCATATCGCCACCCCACTTAGCTTTACCAATTTGCCGGCGCGTGTCCGTATACCGCACGATACCATTCTTCGTATGTGCTTTCCATGTGGTGGGAGGCGGTACCGTGCGTTGTGGAGGTACGAACGTCGTCTGAGTCATCTCCGAATACAATCGCTGATAGGCTATCGCAGCAGCTCGTGCCAGCTCGTGCCTCCGCCTGCTTTTACGAACTTCCTCTTCCCCGCCCATATTCTATGTCTCTTGACTTCATGGGCAATATTGTCAACAGTCATCAATAAAAACGCGGGCCGCTGAGCACTTACTGTAAGCAATCGCAGCCCATTGCAGTTGATCGTGAATGGGATAGACCGTGTAGGTCAGAGCTGCCGTGGGTGTGTAGGTCGGAGACGGCGCCGTACTCAAGCCGGATTCGAATATGATTTGGCTCATTTCCGCTGATAGTTGCTGATGGGCAATTGAAACAGCTTGATCCATCGCTTGTTTTTGGGATGGTCCTGTGCCCCGACCGTATTCGATACCTTTGACTCCAAGGACCGTCAAGAGGAATACACACAGAAGAAAGAGCAGCCGTAGTCGTCGAGAACTTACTGTAAGCGAGTGCGACCCAATGGCCTTGGTCATCCATGGAGAAAATCTATTGGAACGTCTGAACACCCCCGGTCTGCTGAATCTGTGCAAGATGATCGAGCATTGTCTTCCATTCTAATCATTCGTTGGTGAGCAGTTTCCCAACACTATACATAGGCATCGGTACTCACGTTGCTGCTTGATCCCGGCCATGTACACTTACTCGTAGTGTGTTTCTTACGATTGAAGATCGTTGACAATGGAGCGTCAGGACTAGTTTATATCATGCCAAATACGCATACGTGTAAGGTGGCAAATACTGCAAAACTAGCTATGCATCTTGCAAGTGAACGTTACATTATCGAGTTAGTTGAGACGTCTGATAGACAATTTTGCAGGGTCGTCTGTAATTGTAGGTTTGCGTGCCTACAAGTCTTGCACCACAAATGGAAAAGCGACCGCCTACCTATTGAAGGTGGCCTTGTCTCTAGAATTCACGAGCCTAACTCGCCGAAACGTTTCTACATCTCCATCATGTTGCACTCACGTAATGTGGTAGCCCATTTCCATCTTTGTCGTCAATAAGTGGAATCCCAACGCAACAGACGTCCCCCACATTCACGCGTTCGCTTATAGTTGTCGTTTTTCTCATTTTCAGCCGTCTTGATCAGGTTTCTAGGCTCGACATGCCCGAACCCGACTCTCGACGAAGGCAGGGACGTAAACAGAGGCTCAACAATGGAATTCATACTTGGAACGCAAATACCTGTGAGATGGTGATCACCGTAGCTCAAGCACAGCCCATACGTATCGCCTTGCAGGTAATTTCCTCGTCCGATGTTATGCAATTGGAAACTACATACTCAATCACTTACCTTGGAGATGCGTGGATATAAATCTAGCTTGCCTACAATCCTTGGAGTTGCATCACTGTAAGTGTGTCGCTTGTTTAGCGTTGTGACTCGATTACTGACACCCATTTCGTTAGCCCGAGCATCTCGGTCACGTTGGCCTGGGGGCTATCAGACAACCATCCTGATAGAACTGTGAAATCGCGGTCTTGCGGGAGCTGGACGAGTGGACGGCCGATCAGGATGAAAGAGCTTCGCTCGAGTTCGAACTTGCTGAAACTGACGGTACGCTGTCTCGTTACGCCACGTCACGTAACACTGATCATCGTTCGATCATCTTCCAGACGTGATCCCTTCTCCAAATTTTGTTCAGATTGCTGTTTGCTTTCCATGCAAGGACTGGCTGCTATGCGGTATACAAACGAAGACGTGCGAATTCCGCGTGTGCGTGCTTCTTTAACTACATCTCTACCTGCGTCTCATCATGCGTCATGTGGAAACTTGAACAGCCATTCCTGTCATGCGTTCAAACGAGGTATGGGGGATTCATTTCTGACGAATCGACACTGTATCGAGAACGACGGGACCATTATGGAATAGCTGTGCGGACTACATCTTTGGTTGCGCATGAGGTACTTTAACCCTGCTAATGGCCATGGTCATCCTTCATCCCGCTGTTCCCTGGTACACAACACTGTAGGTTCTCTTGTTTTTCACTCTTACAGATCCTTGACTGCTGTCGATAGTCACTCTACGATGGCTCACTATCAGGAGAAGACCGCGTTCACCGTTTCCCACGATAATCAGAGGTGTGCACAATGCATTCCTCAGTCACACCAATGCAAGCATACTACCGGCTGGGCGGCCGTGGAGAGGACCCTCGTTCACTGCGACAAGCAAGAAATCGGGAGCTATAAGGACGATATTGATACGTTATTGGTTTTCGTGAGTTATTGCTCCGCTAAAGTCCAATCATTACAGTCTTCATCATAAACACTACAGACAGGTTTATATTCGGCCGTCCTCGCGGCATTTGTGGTCGTCTCTTACACGCAGCTTCAAGAAGACTCTGCCGCTGCGAGTCTGAAGGTCCTCCGGATAATTGCGGCAAACCAGAACAACGGGTGTCCCAACGCCTGTGCACAAATGGCGGATTGTACTCAATCTTCAGCTACGTTCTCCTCTTCCTTCCAACCCTCCACCGCAGCAATTCGCGTCAATGTCCTTTGGTTCGCAAGTCTCGTTGTCAGCCTGTCCACTGCTTCCTTTGCCATGTTGGTGAAGCAGTGGCTCCGAGCGTACATGGCATTCGCTTCATCCTCTCCACAGGGCCAGTTACGTATTCGCCAATTCCGTCGAGAAGGTTTAAAGACATGGAAGGTGTTTGCAATCGCATCCACACTCCCTCTACTTTTGCAACTATCCCTCGCTCTATTCTTTGTCGGCCTGTGCTTCTTCACTATCAACGTGCATCCTGCCGTTGGGAACACGGCTCTGCCTCTCATCTGCGCATGGGCATTTCTACTAGTTTCCTTCACATTCTCACCGATTTTCTCCGCTCAATGTCCCTACAAAACACCTGCGCTTTACTCTATCACTTCCCTACTTCGCACTCGTGTATGGCGCCCTTTGGTCACCATCATGATCCCGCCGGCTCTGCGCGTCATATCCCGCATCGGAAGACTCATCTTCTATGGTCTTGCTGTGCTTCTGGTAACACCAGCAATGCTAGCTGGCATCTGCCTGAAGACATTGTTACTTGGTAGAAGATGTCCCGACGAGGCTTTTGCAAGGTTCTTCAATTCTATATATGATGGAGTACGAGATCTTCGTTATTCATCTTGGAAAGGCCCACAGGAGGAAAGAGACGTATTGAACGATAATTCTCTCGACCTGGTCATTCTGGCTTCGGCCGACACCTTTCAGGCCAATAGTGAACTGGACTTGACCATCATGCGAGACGCACTCGAGCAGAGCGCGCCAACATGGGACAAGGCGATTGAATTTCTTGTACAGGTTATTGGTAACCGTGTACCTTTACCTGCAGCTTTCGCAGAAGGACCTAAAGGGGCCCCACTTGACCTTATAAAGCTCTCCAGTAGCACGACGGCCGCCATCTCTACACTCTTCGATACCTACGTTATCTCTAAATTACCCGAAGCCATAGAACGCGATGGCCCTCTCCCGAGGTCAATGGCGACGGCGGGCGCATGGGCAACGTATACCTTCCTATCACTCCATCCTTCCGACGTCACCATCCCGACGGGAATCTTGTCAGCTTGTTTTGATCAGTGGCTATCACTTACAATACGTGCAGGTCCTGGGAGTTTAGATCTCGTGATGCCAACGGTGCTACTTCGTGTCGTTCGAGACAGCAACAGTACTTGTCAGCCGCAGCTACTCGAGCTCATGCATGCAATCTTCGACATTCTTACTTCTTCTCTCCTTGGCTCAGAATATCGACTCGACTCATTTCCTGCCGCCTTGTTCAATGAAGCTGCTAATAAGCTCACCCAAGACCTTGATGCGTGTTGGAAACCCGCAGGCAATTGCGACGGCATGGATGCCAGTGTCTATCACACAGCCGTCTCACTATTGTTCAAGATATGCGGAGCAGCAACTCTTCTTGGCCACCATTTAGACTGTGGCAGGCTCTTCGATGTCTGGATGGGCAGACTTCTATCACTACGCCAATTATGTGGTATGTCAGAGGATGTCATGATCTCTTGGATGTCCCAGCCCTTCCAATTGGTCGAGGAAAATACTTTGGTTCTGACTCACACCCTTACCGGCCGGTGCACCAGAGCAGGTAAGGTTTGATTCACCATAAAACCAATATCTCTGTGGAGACTTATCGTCTATGTTTATGAATAGATTACAGATTTTTAGCAGCCGTCATGCGTAAAGTCTCACGGCTGGCAGTCATGCAAAATCGCTCTACGGCCCAACTCCTGAACCTGAGCTTGATCGCCCTCCGGATTATGAAACTTGAAGATCAGGGAATATCACACACTATTGAAGTATCGACACAAGTTCCACAGTACCCAGAGCCAGTCCACATAGATGAGGCAAGCACGGCGACCCGATTGTCTTCTAACAAGTGGCACCCGGCCGCCTGCACCGATTTCTCTCACTGGCGTCATGTGTTTTTATACATTGCCAGTGCGATATGGACTAATGGAACCTCTCTCGCAGGAGATATGAGCAAGATTGCATCAGCGTGCTGGGTGGAGGTTGACTGCATACTTTCGCTCAACCCGAAGTACTCGACCGACTGCGACGAAACAGGCTCTGTGATCCCTGATTATTTTTGTATAGTTCTCAGCAAGTTTTATTGTCACTCGGGCGGATGGCAAGCTGATCGCATACAAAACATGACACATGAGCACCAACGCAGAATCAGACACGACGGGGAACGCGAGATTGGGAGGAGGGCATTTGGCTAGACGTGCGTGCCCATGATGGAAATTAAATAAGTAGGCCTGGGGAATGTATTTACGTCCTCTGTGCGCATTATGAAACCTCCCAGCATCTCAGATAACAATAGACTGCGGCATTAGAAGTTTTGTAAATGTATACTCTTCCACTTACCTTGTTGCCTCTCGATTGGCCACCGTTGTCACAGCGGTGCCTGACCGAATAAGGACGGATCAATTCCTCCTGTGGTTCGCTCCGAGTTCTGACGTAGACGCCCATAGACATGTTCTTCCGCTCCGACAGCTGAGGATGACTTCACTGTGGCTGGCCTCGGCCGTCAACCGCCCTCCCTCTATGATCACTGTGGCTAGATAAGTACTGGAAATAATAGTCAGCATGTTAGTCACGTACTCTCTCTCCTCCCAACCACCATGTCTGACCTTGAAGGTCTTAGAGACCCAGCTTCAATCCCAAATGCACCTTCACTCCCCATACACATCTTCAACCAGACTCTCGCTTTCATAGCGTTTGGATTGGGTTTTATACCAGTACTCGTGTATCGAACGGTAACATGGATAATACCTGCAACAAGACCCCATCCAAGGTGGACACTACGACGGACACTCGCAGTCGCCATCGGTAGACTGTACCTCATGTGTTCGACTTATCTATCGCTGCCGAGAGAGCCAGGGGCCAAGATGTGGAAGCCAGACGACTTAGTGCATCGGCTGGCGGGCAAGGGTACGAAGGTCAAGCCGGTTACTGCGCCGCCAGTCAAAGACGATTGGATTGTCAGTATTGCGAAGGTCGGCGACAAGTTCGTTAAACCTGTCGAAGTGCCATGTTTCTGGACATACCCGAAGGACGGTGTGTGGAAGAAGGGAGATGAGCAAGCCCAGCCAGGAGAGAAGGTGATCATGTATGTTAATGGAGGGTACGTCGTTTCCGTTATTCTGATCCATTCGTGGTAATGAACGGGAATTTTACAAATAGTTCCTGGGTTATGGGGCACCCACAGAGTACGATGTTCCCTTACAAGTTTACCAAAATAACCGGGCGTCGTGTTCTTGGTACATTTTCTTCCGTTCCGACAGTTCTCTCCAACTAACCAGTCTACTCTAACAGGCGTAAACCACCGTAAAGCGTTATCCCCCTCTACTGCCTTCCCCGCACAGTTACTCGATCTCCTCGCCGGATATGCATACCTTTTATCCAAAGGCTTCGCGTCGGAAAACATCATCCTCGTTGGCGACAGCTCCGGCGGGCATCTGTTACTCGCACTCTCAAGATACCTCTCCGAGCTGGAGAGGGCCCAACCAGGGTGCGAAGTTGGTATGCCCGGAGCTATGCTCCTCATCTCGGTAAGTCGTCTCAATTGCTCTTCCCGCGTACTTTTCTCACCGCTGGACTGGCGCACGTATAGCCAAGCTGCGACCTCGGCCACCCACCCTGTGCAGCTCGCTCGACAGACTTCCTCGTTCCCTCCCTGAATCAACGTGCCTATCCCTCCTTGACACGCCATTTCGTACCCTCCGCATTAAAGACCTCACCGTACTTCAGCCCAGCCGTATGCGGATCGTTCGCGTATCTCGCAACCGCACAGAACGAACGTCTAGGCCGTGCCAGCTCTCCAGCAGACAAGGAGCACGAAAGGCGACTGAGCACGGTAACGTCAACGAACGAGACTCATGCGACCAAAGTTGTAGACACAAGTGACACTCAGACCGGCGAATTCAAGGCCAGCGAACGTACCCGCGGATCGGCTCTACCTGTGTGGATCCAATACGGCTCCATCGAGAATCTGCACGTCGACATCGAGCGTCTCATCGAGCGGATGCGAGGCGACGGTGTGGTGGTTGAGGTTGACAAGGTGGAGGGCGGTGTGCATTTGGACGCGGGTATCGCGTTCGCACTTGGGGAGAGGGGCGGTACGAAAGAGGGGAAGGAGGGGGAGGGGAGCTCGTGGGTGAGGTTATGTGATGCTGTGAGGAGGTATGCGAAGTAGGGTGCAGAGTTGTGATGCAGTGGTAGAGTCCAAGTCTTTTCATGATTTCATGACGGATACGCTCATACACGGCTTTGATGTAGCAGTATGCTATTGATCGAATATTTGTATAGCTAGGTTGTCATAATCATACACGCGAACGTAGTTTGTACTTCTTCATCGGGGTCCGTGGAAATGTCTGACAGTAAAACATGCTGGTGAGCATCGCTTCAAGCTTTCTACAGCTAACTCGCGTCCAAGATCAGGTCCACGTATCTACTTCAAAGGTCAGCCATGAGCTACACGTCTGTTGCCGTCGCCGCCGCCTCTCGTGTCCAACCCGTCTTCTCGAAGAACACCTTTGGTCAGCCTGGGACGTGAAAAACAAAAGTGAGTCCATCACTCTCAGGTATAGTTCTACCAAGATGTTGCTTACTATGTAGCCAACGGCGTTGCTAGCAGTGGCTCACTATCCGCAAGCAAACGACTCGGACCAGCCTCCGTTGGATGAGGTTGCGAGGCTGAAGAACTATCTTCGGCAGATGGAATCTCCACCTGTGCGTCCTCCGCTGCGCGCTCGCGAAGCTCCGAGTCCCAGACGGCTTGCAAAGCGGCGTCGATCTCGACTTTGCCCTCTGCTATTATCGTCTCTCTTTCCTGAGTTGAGATGCCACGCAAGTAGTCCGCCGTCCATATAGGAGGTTTCCCCTTCTCCTCAACAAGCGTTCCGAGGGCCAAGCAAAATATGTCAGGGATTGGAGAGGTGCGGCGTTGTTCAGCGCTAAGGTTAGCAGAACCTATTACGATGTCCACCTCCTCTCCAATAGCAATGAGATCTGACAGATGATCCTCAGGCTGTCCGTCTATGCATATTGAATCAACCAAATTCAGCTGCAGAGAAGCACGCATCTCATTCCAGTGTTGTGCGAGTAAAAGGAATAGCCGGCGCCACAAAATCCGGCTAGGAGAATCTACCAGACCATGTGGATCTGACTTCAAGAACTGCAAGGCTGCAGTGCTGAAAGCCAAAAATCTCGTCGCAGTCCAACAGTCTTCTGCGGCAACAAGGCACAAGGCGTTCATTAGGCTTGTGTGAGCTGTTGATTGAGTGTTACTAGGTATGTGCGAGCAACATGTAGACGATACGCGAACTCACCCTCGGGACCTTGGCTCCTAGCTATCTCTAGCAGGAATTGACAGTCCGAGATCCTTCGAGGTCGATGCCAGGATTCGTCGCCGAAATCATACAGTCCGAGCATTGATACCAGGATGTCCTTGACCGCCTCATCTGACTCTCTCAAGAACGCCTCCTTTAGAAAAGGCATCAACACACTCTTGTACAGTCCGATGTCCCCAAGATCTTCGGCAAATCTGCACAGCGCAAGAACTGTCTTAGACAAGTCCCACCCGAATTCACCACGCTTGACCTGAGTATCCTGCTTCCAATAGTAGGAGAACAGGTCATTCCCGAATTTGCGTGCGGCATTACTGCACAGAGATCCTGGTGTTTTTGTAGAATTCGAGTGACCTTGTTTGGCCAAGTCATGCGCATAGCGCCGCCGGGTATGCGAATGGATCATATCTATAGAGTCGAATGCGTCTTTTATCGCGTCCAGATTCTGCGGTAGCTGTGTAGCGGCGTACCCCAGCTTTATCCAAAGGCACAGCAAACTAACTTCCTGTGGGGGAAATACCAGGTGAAACTGCCATCCTGAGCTGAACGCGTTCCGTAGAGCGAAGTGACTGAACCAGGCAGCGAACAACGGATGTAAGACGCCTGGCATCTGATCACTGTCCGGTTCGCGGAGCGACAGAAACATGCATATAGTCCACTGCTTGGCCGGACCAAGCGAGTCCCAGCTGCTTCCAATATTCTGGGCATTGCTAGAGGCTAACTCATCACTATTGGCGACATACTGGCTGAGTAAGCCCATGATGCCTCCCATGGTTCGTGCAGATAATAGCCGGCAGTCTATGAGGGAAGTTTGAGGTCCTTCCGTGAATTCGTCCAGCAAGGGTGTACGATTTCCCATGATCTGGACGAGAAAATGGACTACTTCGTCCCACCGTGGATTGCTATGCTTCAGGGCGTCCTCCATAATGACAAGATCGAGCTCAAGATTGGCTTGGGCTGCATCAGCAGAGAGCAGGATAATCAGATCGTTCGACGGCTTATTGAGAGACTCCGCTTCCTCTTGAGATGATATTTCTTCTTTGAGAATGGCAGTCATTTTGCTGATGACGTTGTCTTCACGTTCCTGATAGGCTCCAACAAAGTCCTTCCATATACCAAAGATGTCGCGAATGATTTTCAGCACCTTGAGGAAGGAAAGAAATAGGATCCCTGCTGAGATCGCGAGAACAGACCGAGCATAGTGGCGAAGCTTGCACCAAACATGAACACGCAGCGCCGTAGTGATTGCTAAAAGTGCCGGTGTTTTGTATGGGCAACGTGCAGAGAAGATAGGGGATACGGTAACAGTGACAAAGAGGAATGCCCAGGCGCAGACGAGGAGAAGAGCCGTGTTTCCGATGGCAGGGTCTATGTCGGCAGTGAAGAAGCAAAGACCGACAAAGAAGAGAGCCAAGGATATCTGCAGTAGGAGGGGTAACATGGACACGATGCCGAAGACTCGCCAAGTCTCGAGTCCTGACCGACGAAAATGACGAATTCGCAGTTGGCCTTGTGGTGAGGAGGATGCGAATGCCATATACCCACGAAGCCATTGCTTGGAGAGTATAGCGAGAGATGCCGTCGACAAGCTGATGATGAGGCTAGCGAACCAAAGTACGTTGACGCGCTTCGCAGCGAGGGATGGTTGGAAGGGGGGAGGGGCAGTAAGCACGGTCGCCGCAGCGTTGGTCGTCTGGTTTGCAATAATACGCAGGACATTCAGAGTCTCGCCGGCGGTATCCTCTTGAAGCTGCGTGAAAGAGACGATGACAAAGGCGGTAAGGACACCAGAGTATAAACCTGCCTATAAGAGGACAGTGCCAAAAAGGATTGTTTAGCTACGGCCTCTGTCAGACAAGTTGAAGACGCACAAAAGTGAGCAAACTGTCGATGTCTTCCTTAAATCCTCCTACTTCCCGCTGGTCTAAGTCGGTAAGGGTCTTCTCAGCCGCGGCCCAACCGGTGAGCCTTTGCGATTGGCATCCACAAACGTGGTCCTGTTGATTCTGGGCCTTACAGTCCTTTTTCGACGATCCTAAAGGGGTGATTAGACATTGACTGTATTACATTCGACTCGGAGCGCGACATCGTGCCTCGTTATTCGGCGATATTGATACCATTGTTGCTCTTCTCGTGGTCGGAAGCTGAAGACTCACTCGTTTTCTCCACAGCATTGAGGTTATTTTCATGTAGCCCTGAAAAAGGCGGTCTGAAATGTAATGGAGTACAATACTGCGCGATATCATACCTTGATCAACATCGGCAGTAAGAACACCGTCGTGCCCTTTCTCGTGACGTGACCTCGGAGAGTGTAACTCGTCTGTGTCAGGCTGAGTGCCCCTTTGAGAATGCAAAGAGTTGGTCCTAGGGACACTCGATGGAGCTTCGGGACCCGATGTGTCTGCGCCAGCGATACGGGTCGATACTGTTATAGAAGGAGTGGAAAGATGTCTGGGACAGTAGTCGTTGTGAAAGACATTTACAACTTACAGTCCATTTCGGAAACATCATAGCCTCGATCTTTGTCGGGCCTAGGGATGATGGGCAGCATAGTTCTAGTGGAAGCTTGTGTTGCGAAGGGGAGAGACCCTTGCAATCTTCCGCCATCGTCATCGCCATCAAAGAGAGCTTGTATAGAAAGGGATGTTGACATAGTCTCTGCGACTTGAAATGTGAAGGATATGAACGCGAGGAAGACACGGAGAGCGAGTGTCAGAGAAACAGCAAAGAAGGTTCGCAGCTGAGCCCGTGTCAACCTCTGAAACAGTTGTCAGTGAACACAAAGTGAACACGTTCGCGATTACATCCGATGCCATGACGAGGACGCCGACTTCGACATAGCCCTGAGCACGTGTTGTGGGTGACATAAAAATACTATTTGATCATGATATACGACGAGCTCCGCCGGCGGAGTCACAAGTGGCATAAACGAGACGATACCCGTCGTTCCAGAGCTGGTACCCCAGGAATCATTTCGGTCAAGCCATTCAACTTGTGGAAGCCGCCTAGAAGGTTGGTACACAGCAGATGGGATTCTGCCTAGATCCTAAAAACCACTCAGGAGAGATTAACACGATGAGTGCATATCGCGCGCCACGCATGTTGCGAGGTGTTTACTATACTGCTTAGCACGACGAAACGGCTGGTCTTGTAGACAGCAACGTCCCTTGTGAGAACGTGCAACACTCCCAAGGCGACGTCACACTGGCAAGGCTTAGACAGGTTAAAGACAGGTTAATGATGCAGAGAACCTGTTTTCAGCACAAATATAGAGCGTTTGACGTGCCTCTCTCCGTCGACATGTCCCGGTTCATACACCTTCAACGAGTCGCCCCGGACGTGCAGGTACTGGTGAGAAGTTCTTCCGCACAGTATGCACCAGTCCTGAATGTGAAGTATGCCCTTTATTACCAGCATACCTGAGGCTGGGGCCCTGAACACTCTCGAAAGGGTAGAGTGAGTACTGGCCAAGTAGAGCTGTCTGATCTCTGCTGTAAAAGCCCGATGAGCGAGACAATTTGTATGAGGGATATTGTAAAGTGGACGAAAAGCGTACCTGTTTATAGCATTCCTCGTCGAGAGTGACTCGATCCCCGCTTCTCGAACGAGCAGGTCTTGCGTCGGTTTCCGCCAAGGAGCGTCCTATTCAGTCGCACATCGGCACAAAAGGCTGATTATGAGATGATATCAGGCGGAGAACGAGTGAATGCGATTGTATGAGTCACTAAGGCGCTGCCATTACGCATAGCCTCGGACTACCAACGGGCAGCAAGACAAGCGGGAGCAGAACAACACGTACAAATGAGGCCAACTGGGAATACAGTGGAGAGTTGAGAACAATATGCTGAAGAGGCAGCACGCTACGCACCAACCATGCTTCCTCCGTAGTGAAAGCCCCGTTGGCATAAAGCAATCCCAGAAAAGGCGGCATAAAACCCACGCTAACGCAGTAAGTAAACGCAGTGCAAAGGCAGAGTGAAAGTCTCGTCTAGGTGCACTTCTACTAGGACACTGTGTCGTGTTTAGAGTTCCTAGTACGTTTTGAGCGTATGTTGATGACGAAAACAGCGATACCCACTGATTCCAGCTGATTCGGGTTAACCCCAGAGGTGTTTAAGGTCTTCGTCGAATGACCTGGATAATAGAGGATGCATCACGTTCGACGTGTTGCAGTACGCGGAGATGCGAGAGGGTAGCCTTTGGTCGTGATAGCGCACAAAGCCGTTGCATGAGCCTTCGAATATGTACATACTTTCGCCGCTAGAGTTCATGAACGCCTAAGACGAGTTTATGGAGTAGTATTTTTTGGCCGTTACAAGAGAGTTGTATACACTCACTACCACCTTATGCATAGTAAAATGTGGGGAAGATATGTAGCTGCCAGGGGCGTGTGAGCTAGCGTACGCGGTGGTGGAGGCCTAAATGTGTCGTGCCCATAGCAGCAGTTTTCAATCCCAGTTAGACGATACAGATGTGAGATCGAGCCTGCAGCTGATAACGATCTATTCGTGTTTGAGGCGATGAGCGAACAGGTATTTCACGTATTATTACTGTTATTTATGGTGTATGTTATCAGGTTATAATTCTCTTTGAGACAGGTTGCGTACCGTAGTATGATGAAGTCCTTAAGTCTTCCGCTGCAAGACAAAAAGTGACGTGGACGGGACAATTCGAGTGAAGTAGAGTGCCAACATCACGCAAAGTGTCCCGGCCGAGGTCAGTCCGCTCGTACAAGTCGTAGAGTCGTAGTATTGAAGGCAAATTCGGTGTACCCAAGGCGGCAAGCACAGTGGAAGTCGGAGAGCTAGGATGTCTAGCACAATGTTCCTTGATACAGCTTCAGCCCGTTGAATTTTGGAAAGAATGCGTGGTTCAGGTATTAACGTAGCGATGTGGGCTCGAAGTCCTGACGTACCATCCCCACCGGTAGACGAACTACCATTCACCCTCACAAATATTCGCGTCTTGCTCTTTCCTATTATAAGTTATCCCTGAAGGGGTTGCATACGATTGAATTGAATGAGAAGGCGGTCATTCTCCGTGCTGAAGTGGACGTGTAAGCAAAAATGGTACATGCATAGATGATCGACACGGACTTGCGAGTGGTGTGGTAGAAAGAGGCCACGAGTCGCGGATTGGTTGATGGTGGTTGATGGAATCGGCGATCGCGATTTCGGACACTGCCGCGAGAAAGGAATGTCATGGACCAATCATGGACGCCTACATATACTGGTTCGAAGAGGTTCGAAGCCACCGCCGTCATCCTCGCACGCATCCGCTATGTTCATACACCAAGAGTCTGGTACGAGGTCGCAGCTGCCCTGTGGTCAGAGCCCTGCGTAGTAGTAATTAGCAAGACATTCCTCATAAGCATCTGGGTGAACGCTGATTACAAAAGTAGGTGACAAATACGTCAAACAGGTGAAAGTGTCGCGTCTTGGACGTACGGGCATCGGACGGTGTGTGGAAGGATGGCGACGAGCTGGGAGAGAAGGCCACCATGTACATGTATGGTAATGAAGGATACGTCGTTCCTATGTATTTTGCTCCGTTTGTAGCCAACAATGGTAGGTCCTCGTAGATAGGCCCCGGGCTATGGGACACCTACAGGATGTCTTGTTAAGATACCCGAACGCCGTGATGTTGGTACGTCCTCCTCTCATTTCGCTACTTCGACTCTTTCTTCCTGAATAAACAAGCTATCGTCACAGGCGTAAACCACCATAAAGCCTTATTCCCCTCTACCGCCTTTCCGACCCAGCTTTTCGATTTCCTCGCTGGCCCTCTCTCCAAGGGGTTTACCCAGGAAAATATCATTACCATCGGCAATAACTCAGGCGGACATATCCTTCTCGCGCACTTGAAGTGCCTCTCCGAGTTAGAAAGGGCCCAGGCGGGAATTGAGGTCGGTATGTCCGGAGCTATGCTCACCATCACCGAAAGTCATCCTCATTATCATTCTTCTCACCGTTTTCCACATCCTTCTACACATTCAAGCAGATAACCAAACTGCGACCTCGGACACCCACTCTCCAACTCGTATAACAGATTTCTTCGTTCTTTTCTTTCCCTGAATCAACGGGCTTACCCCTCTTTGGCACGCTGCTCTTTCTTACACGATGTCCCTCTTTGACACGGCACTTTACACCTTCCGTCTTGAAAGCCTCGGCATACCGCAGCCCAGCCGTATGCTAGTCATTTGCGTACGTCGTACAGAACTAACGCCTAGGACGCGTTAGCTCTCCAGCGGACAAAGAGCACGACAAGCAACTGAGCACAGTAGCTTCCACGAGCGACAGTCATACCACCAAAGTTGTTGACACGACTGACATTCAGACCGACAACGTCAAGGCTAGCGAGCGTGCCCACGTATCCGCTCTGACAGTGTGGATCCGATACGGCTCCGTCGAGGACTTGCACGTCAACACCTAGCGGCTCATCGAGAGGATGCGAGGCGACGGTGTGGTGATGGTGGTGGACAAGGTGGAGGGCAGTTTTCGTCTGAACGCATGGATCGCGTTTGCGCGTGTGGAGAGAAGTGGTACGAAGTCGGGGAAGAAAGGGGAGAGGTGCGAGTGAGGTTATGTGATGCTATGACGAGCCATGCGAAGAAGTGCTGGTGTGAAAGGTAGGTGGTAGAGGTTTATTTATGATCGTATGATGAACTTGAGTAGTACACTCATACACGGCTCTGATGTAAGCGGTATACTGTTAAGCGGATATCTGTATAGATAGGCCGTCAACGTTCAACGCGTCATACTTCAATCATACATGCGGACTTTAGGACTATGCACTCCATCGAGGTCCGTGAAAATACCGGAAAGGCGCGTGATACGGTGAGCACAGCATCAACTTGAAGCTTCCTACAGTCACCTCGCATCCCAGGTCAGGTCAACGTATCACCGCTCAGTCCAAGCAACCGTCTCCCTCATCTGCGTCGTCCTCCCGGAAAACATCTCTGGTCGGTCTGTGACGTGAAACAAATGTGAGCACATCGTTGCCATGGGCGGGTTAATCAAGACCTTACTTACTATGTAACTGACGGCGCTGCTGCCAATGGCGCACTGTCCACAGGCAAGTGACTCGGACTAGCCTCTGTGGGCTGTGCTCCGGCTGAAGAATCACCTTCAGCGTTTGCAATCCTCGACTGTGCGTTCTCAAGGAACACGTCACGAAAAAGCTCTTCAACAGCCTGCAAAGCGGACTCCATCTCGACTTTACCCTCTGCTATTATTTCCATTCGTTCCTGCGGCGAGATGTCGCGCAAGTGCTTGGCTGTCCATATAGGGGGCTTGCCCTCCTCCTCGACAAGTGTTCCGAGGGCCAAGCAAAATATGTCCGGGATTGGGGAGGTGCGGCGTTGTTCGGCGCTGAGCTCGAGGGGTTCCTCTATATGTGCGGAAAGTAGGTTGTCCACCTCCTCCCCGATCGAGACAAGATCCGATAGATATTTTTGCTCCCCTATGCATAGTGAACAACTGAAGCCCTGTTCTAGGGAATTGTGCATCTGCTCCCAGTATGGTAGAAGTTGAAGGAATAGTCGACGCCATAGGTTACGGTCAGGTAAAATTCCCGGCTCATGGGGCTCGAACTTTAAGAACTGCAAGGCAGTTGCACAGAAATGGAGGAAATCCTCCGCCGAGTCGGACTGTACGGATGCACTTTTTGCAATAATACACAAACCGTTAACAATGTGTGTGTACGCTGATGGTCGAATGGTATCAGGTACAGTAGTGTGCAAGCAGCAGATTGACAATGAACTTACCCTCGGAACTTTGGCTCTCGGCGGCTATCTCCAAGAGGAATAGGCATTTCGAAGTCCTTTGACGCCGGTACCATGATTCTTCAGAGCTGAAAGGCAAGCCGAATAGTGATGTCAGGATGCCATGCACCATCGCATACGATCTCTGCAAGAACGACTCTTTTACGAAAGGTGTGAACACCTCCTTGTACAGTCCGACGTCGCCCATATATTCGGCTATCCTGCACAGCGCAAGAACTGCGTCGCATCGGTCCGAGTCGGAGTGGCACACGTCCGTGTCCTTTTTCCAGTAGTCGGAGAACACAATATCCCCAAAGTTACGTGCAGCAGTACTTGCAAGCCTTCCTAGTGTTTTCGAGATACTCAGGTTGCCTTGTTGGTTCTGTACATCGCAGCGGGCATTCAATTTGTAAATCATGCTCGAGAGTATGTCTCGGATTTCATCAAGGCTCTGTGGTAGGCTTCTGGCTGTATACCCCAGATTTATCCAAAGGCACAGCGAAGTAAACATCGCTACGGTGCCTCCATCGTCGATAATCCTGTCAACGGTTTCCGGGTCCCGTATAGTGTGATCAAACCAGGCGGCGAGTAACGGGTGAAGGACATCTGGATTATGAACACGAGCATCCGGTTCGCAGAGCGAGAGAAAGACACATACTGTCCACTGCTGGTACGGACTAAGGGAGTCCCAAGTCAGGTAGTCCCCAATTTCCTGAGTGTTGCTCCTAGGAGCCTCCAGCTTGAACTCGTTGCTATCGATGACGTACTGGCTGAGAAGGTCCTTGATGCCGGTCTTTGTGCGTGTAGATAATAATCTGCAGTCGATCAGGCCTGCTCGCGGTCCATCGGCGAACTTGGGTGGCAAGGGGACACGGTTGCCGATGATATGAACGAGGAACTCCAATGCTTCGCAATAGTCGGGGCGACGCTGCTTCAGCACATCCTCCACAATAACCAGGTCGAGCTCAGAGTTCGCCTGGATGGCATCAGCAGAAGCTAGGATAGCTAAGTCCTTGGATGGATCGTTGAGCATATCTGCTTCTTCTCCGTGAACCTTCCACCCTGGTTTCATCCTATATTTAAAATAATCGGTAAAGCAGTATAGTCTTCCGGGATTGTATCCTCGTAGCTTGCGTCGTAAGGTGTGAACAGGATATGCAATAACAATGCTTATCGTTATTGCAAGCAGATACCGAAGCAGGAACCACACACGAGTACGAATTATAGTGGTGACGGTGGAAAGGGCAGGTGTCTTGTAGGGACAACGCGCGGAAAACGCGGGGGCCAAGGTGACTGTGATAAAAAGGAATGCCCAAGCGCAGACAAGCGGAAGGGTAGTGAACCCAATCACGGGGTCTATATCGGCAGTGAAAAAGCATAGACCAGCAAAAAAGAGGGCCAGAGATATTTGCAGGAGGAGGGGCAACATGGATGCGATCCCGAAGACTCTCCAAGTCTCAAGCCCGGACCGACGGAAATGACGAATCCGCAGTTGGCCCTGCGGCGAAGAGGATGCGAACGCCATATACCCGCGAAGCCACTGCTTGACGAGGATGGCAAGAGAGGCAGTGGACAAGCTGATGATGAGACTCGCGAACCAAAGCACGTTGACGCGCTTCGCCATGAGGGATGGTTGGAAGGGAGGAGGGGCAGTAAGCATTGTTGCTGCAGTATTGGCTGTCTGGTTCGCGATGATTCGGAGAACCTTCAGGCTTTCGGCCGCGGTATCCTCTTGAAGTTGCGTGAATGAGACAATAACGAAAGCCGTAAGAACGCCCGAATATAAACCTGCCTAGGTCTCAAAGGGTCAGAATCGAACTAATCTTATATCAGGAAGAACTGCGCTCACAAATGTCAGTAAGCTGTCGATATCTTCTTTATACCCAGATACTTCCTGCTGATCGAAATCGGTGAGCGTCTTCTCAACTGCTGCCCATCCGGTTAGCTGCTGCGTTTGCCACCTGTGGGTGCGGTCTTGTGCGGTCCTAGCCTGATCTTCATTGCCAACTATGGCTGCAAATATGGCTCAATCTAAAATTTGGACGTGACGGCGCACATTACGTTCTTACCTGGTCCATCGACCCGAGAAGAGGCATGGTGAATCTGATTTCCTCCAGATCCGGGGTCATCATAGACCTTCTGATTTTCAGAGGCTGGAGATGTATCCAGAGCTGGTGAGTACTGCGGTTCATCACGCAACCCCTCAGGAGGTATATGCATTCTATCGCTGGGTATTTGGGAGTCTACGGAGATAATAAGAAAACATCAGGAGACTACGAGCAACTCTGCACCTACCTGGATCGCCGCGATGCTCTCTGGCAGCCTCCTCTGCTGCTTCCTCAACGGGGTTTAGGATAGCTGTCTCTGACCCTTGGACTTCATGTTGCGCGATGTGGGTTCCTTCGTCGCCGGTAATAGGCGGCTCGGTTGAGCCATTTGTAGACATGATTATGTAGACACTGGTCGGTGACGGGAGGGGATTGAAGACAAATATGATACAATGCTCTGGTGCGAGAAATGGAGGGGAGGGGGGGCCAATAGAGTTCGACATCTGGCTTATGTATACGCTTGCTCGGCATCCAAACGCTGGAGCGCTGTGTCGCTTGCCATGGGATGTCAACATGAGGGAGATTGCCGTTGAAGGAGATATCGGTCTGCCATCTTCAGCTTATCGTGTTAGAAACATGCCTACCGTTTGCAATAGTAAGAAGCACGCACGATGGAAAACAGGAAATGAACTATCTCTTGGCCCGGTCTCACTAGTCGATTTTGGGTGTGCAACGCATGATAGCAAGGGAGACAAGGGCTGCGTGCAATTCTTGGGCATTTTTGAGATGAGAGCTGGCAAGCATAGACACCCTTGATTATCTACACTTCCAATCCATCACTACAATCAGAGTATGGGTGAGAAACCATCAGTCATATATGCCAAAGAAACGCACCTAGTGCAAATTAATGTTCAGAGTGGCAGGGCAGGTAGCACAGATTCAGCCGCGATGGGGGTGCAAGTACAGGGAGATCCGCTGTGAGACTACGGTTCTATCTTCCACCTGTGAACAGATGACCAGTAATGCTTGGAACTATGGATACTAGTAAACCACGCCTACGACATGCCGCATTTATATTGGCACGTTCCTACTAGTCAACACGAGTTGACCACAGCAGTAAGTGCCTGGTCTTTTCCGAGGTACATCACCAGCGAATGAAGCGAGTCGAGTTGAATACAACTAGGATAGCCTCCTGTACAAGGTTCCCGTGAGCAGTTAGGATAGTCAATGCGTCTGCCAGAAGGACTCACGAAGTGCCGAGCTCCGGCACAGTAGGCATTGGCCAGGCTGATCTGCGAACACATTCTGCATGGCAAAGCATCATGAGCGAGTCTGTTCGAATGGAGATTTGGACACAGCCTACACAGATCATATCTATGTCACATACCTGCTCGTACATAGGGCGGTGTGTGCAGAACCTGCGTACGTTACCGTCCCATGACCTGAAGGCATACTGTTGTAAATAAATGCATGTACACGCAGTCAGGCAGGAAATACTCACACCAGAACACCCACAACATTCGTAATTTGACGACAGCGTGCTTGATGACAATCACTCCGCTAGAAAATGACCTATTTGGAAGTGAGTGTGACGGGACGTAATAATAATCTGCCCAACCATGAAAAGACGTCAAATGCAATCTTCCACGTGTATGAAGGCACTTACAATGCGTACTGCGAGCGAATATAGTATTCTCTGCGGGACCATCGATGCCTAAATGCACGAAATGCACGCGCTCTTGGGCTATACACGCGCTTTCTTCATTTCCAGTTCGCTACGATAGTTCGCTACGATAGGTCGCCATAAGTATAAAGCAGCCATGCAGGTTGCCGTCGTTGAGTGCATGAACCTTGTTTACCTACTGGCTAAGCCAACTCCATCACGATAACTGGGGTCGTTCCTCCAGTGCTTCGACATCCCTAGTGCTAGATACAAACGGTTCAACCATCTGTATACACGATTGAGTCAAGATACCTCCTTATGAGATATGTAGTGAGCCACTCACGCCCACGACAGTTGAACGTTGAACGCTGCATCCCGGTTATCCAACAGGCATCATTCGACAGCTTCAGCGTACTCTTCCGTCGATCTGAGAATGAAAGAAATGACGTCAATCTCTGACAGATACGGCCTCTTATGATTGTTATTTTAGGAGTCATAAGTGCTAAAAACGCACCGTCTCATTAGACTACTTGAGCGCGACTGAGTGTCCCTCCGGCGACGTTAGCAATGAAAGAGCAATCCAGGTGAGGAATAGGGTGATGCCTCAAGTCATCCAAGGAACCCAGTAAATACACCATTGGCCTCTTCTATCAACAACCTGGCGCGGAATTTAAATGACTGCTTGACCCCCTCACGGAATCCATTCGATCTAACGGGCTAGTCGCGTACCAGCTCAGCAATAGACTCCATAGGCTCAGAGCTTCGTGCCAAGACATAACACCAACGAGCGCGAAGTTACCAGCAACCTTTGAGATATAACTCACGTCGAATGGTGGTTTCTTCAACTTCAACAAAGTAGGTGCTTAGTAGTTTGTGGTTGTCCGAGAGCATGAGTTGTGAAGTTCGAAGTCCTGAGTTAAACATTACGGTGGCGCTCTCTTGTCCAGCCTGCACTCGGTTACGCAAACAGTAGCAGATAATATGTATACAAATCGCTTCTACTTACTAGCACAGGGTGACGTAGGACACGTAGCAGTTCTCAGAGCAAGGCTGTTTAAGTGCAGCGGCATGAGATAGAGATTGCACGACGAGTCAATGATATAACGCACCATCTTCTCGCGCCCTCTGCGTGATCTTGCCCCCTACACCAACCAGATATGCCTCCCAATCTGTATTAATGACTGGTCGTATGACTTTGGTGAGGTCTACGTGAACCTTGCATCACTAGCCGGTGTAAGTAGAGCAACGGCGACTAGGGGTGGTCGAAGCACGAGAGCTAGAAGTTCGCACTAGTACCAATGCTAAGATGGGCATAATTACAGTGGTTTCAGGAAACATGCCGTGAATTGACGCAGTGGCCGAGCCTAAGTGACCAACGACTGGTGGTGGTCATACGCAAAGCAAGAGGCGGGGCGCCCGTCGCAATTGATGCGCCCTTCATCGTGTGGTCGGGCCAAGAAAAGCTGAGGACCACCACCACGACGTTAAGCTTCAACTGCAATATCCAGTGCTCATCGGTGCACCAATAAACAGCCACCATGACACGCTGGGACGTAACCGTACTTGTTTTGCTTTCATAGCAAGCATCAATATTGCAAAAGTAGGTGACAAATACGTCAAACAGGTGAAAGTGTCGTAAGGGAATTGGACGGTGTGTGGAAGGACGGCGACTCGGACGAGCTGGGAGAGAACACCATCATGTATGGCAATGAAGGGTACGTCGTTCCTATGTATTTTGCTCCATTTGTAGTCTACAGTGGTAGATCCTCGTAGATAGGCCCTGGGCTATATGGGACACCTACAGGATACCTTGTTGAGATACCCGAACGCCGTGATATTGGTACGTCCTCCTCTCATTCATGATTCCGCTACTTCGACTCTTTCTTCCTGACTAAACAAGCTATTGTCACAGGGGTAAACTCTTATTCCCCTCTACCGCCTTTCCGACCCAGCTTTTCGGATTTCCCGCTGGCTACATGTACCTTCTCTCTAAGGGGTTTACCCAGGAGAATATCATTGCCATCGGCAATAACCCAGGCGGACATATCTTTCTCGCACTCTCGAGGTGCCTCCTCGAGTTAGAAAGAGCACAAGCGGGATTTGAGGTCGATATGTCCGGAGCCAGGCTCATCATCACCGTAAGTCATCCTTGCTATCATTCTTATACGCTCTTCTCATCGTTTTCCACACCCTTCTACACATTCAAGCAGATAACCAAACTGTGACCTCGGACACCCACTCTTTCTTACACGATATCCTTCTTTGACACGGCACTTTATACCTTCCGTCTTGAAAGCCTCGGCGTACTTCAGCGGTGTCGTATGCTGGTCATTCACGCACGCCGCACAGAACCAACGCCTAGGACGCGTTAGCTCTCCAGCGGACAAAGAGCACGACAAGCAGCTGTGCACGGTAGCTTCCACGAGCGACAGTCATACCACCAAAGTTGTTGACACGACTGGCATTCAGACCGGCAACGTCAAGGCTAGTGAGCGTACCCACGGATCCGCTCTAGATCCAAGCGGCTCCGTCAAGGACCTGCACGTCAACACCTAGCGGCTCATCGAGACGAGGCGAGGTGACGGTGTGGTGATGGAGGTGGACAAGGTGGAGGGCAGTTCTCGTCTGAACGCATGGATTGCGTTTGCGCGTAGGGAGAGTGTGAAAGGTAGGTGGTAGAGCTTTGTTTATGAACTTATGATGAATAGTACACTCGTACACGGCTCTGATGTAGCGCTATACTGTTGATCGGATATTTGTATAGATATGCTGTCATAATCCAATCATACACGCAAACTTTAGGACTATGCACTCCATAGAGGTCCGTGAAAATACCGGAAAGGCGCGTGATACGGTGAGCACAGCATCAACTTGAAGCTTCCTACAGTCACCTCGCATCCCAGGTCAGGTCGACGTATCACCGCTCAGTCCAAGCCACCGTCTCCCTCATCTGCGTCGTCCTCCCGGAAAACATCTCTGGTCGGTCTGTGACGTGAAACAAATGTGAGCACATCGTTGCCATGGGCGGGTTAATCAAGACCTTACTTACCATGTAACTGACTACGTTGCTGCTAGCGGCGCACCAGGCAAACCACTCGGACCAGCCTCCGTGGAATGAGGCTCCGAGGAACCATCTTCGGCAGATGGGGTTCCCATCTGTGCGTCCTCCGCGGAGCGTTCGCGGAGCTCTCGAACGGCCTGCGCAGCGGATTCCATCTCGACTTTACCCTCTGCTATTATCTCCATTCGTTCCTGCGGTGAGATGTTACGCAGGTGTTTGGCGGTCCATATAGGGGGCTTGCCCTCTTCCTCGACAAGTGTTCCGAGGGCCAAGCAGAATATGTCTGGGATTGTGGAGGTGCGGCGTTGTTCAGCGTTGATCTCTGGCGATTCCTCCGAGTCTGCAGTACTGGTAGAAACTATCGCATCCACCTGCTCTCCAATTGCGACAAGATCCGACAGTTCATCTTCTTCCCATATTCGGATCGGATCACCAAAACTCTGGTCCAGGGAGTCGCGCATCACACGCCAGTATCGTGCAAGTAGAAGGAATAGCCTGCGCCACAGAATCCGGTCAGGTGAATGTACCAGAGCATTTTCCCCAGACATATTTAAGAACTGCATGGCTACTGTGCTGATGGCTATAAACCCCGACACGGAATCGCGGTATTCCGAGACAGCAAGGCACAAACCGTTGATTAGGCTTGTGGGAGCTGACAATCGACTATTATCAGGTATGTGCAAGCAACATATTGACGATATATGAACTCACCCTCGGAATCTTGGCTCCTAGCTATCTCCAACAGAAATCGAGAGTTCGAGATCCTTCGAGACCGATGCCATGACTCTACACCGTACCAATTCAAGCCAAATAATGATTTCAGGATGGCCTTGACCGCAACATTCGATTTCCGCAAGAACGCCTCCTTTACAAAAGGCGTAATTACCTCCTCGTACGGTCCGACGTCCCCCATATCTTCGGCAATTATGCAAAGCATAATAACTATGTTGCACAACTCGTCCCCGGACTTGCCCTGAGTATCGTGCTCCCAATAGTAGGAGAACAAGTCACTTCCGAGTTTACGTGCAGCATTACTGCACAGAGCCCTTGTTGTTCTCGTTGCTATCCTTGAATGATCAGGTATGTTCTGCTTTTGCGTATTGGAAATGTAGAGCCTAAGTATCGCCAATAACTTATTATAACTTGTTGGCAGCGCAGTATAGCCCATGTTTATCCAAATACACAGCAAATCGAATACCTTTACAGCGAACGTCGTGTCAATGTGCCACTTTGACGCACCGTCCCATAGAGCGTAAGGGATGAACCAGGAAGAAGATAACGGGTGTAGTAGCTCTGGAATGTGACCATCAGCTTCCCGTAACGAGAGAAAGACACATATCGTCCACTGCTGGAACGGACTTAGGGAGTCCCAACTTGGTTTGTCCCCAATTTCCTGAATGCTGCTAGCCAGCTTGAACTCGCTGTTATCGATGACATAGTGGTTGAGAAAGCCTCGGATGCCGGCCTTCGTACGTGTAGATAACAATCTACAGTCGATCAGGCCTGTTTGTGGCCCCTTCGCAAACTTGGATTGCAAAGGGATACGGTTCCCAATGATCTGAACAAGGAAATGGACGACTTCATCCCATTTTGGATTGCTCTGCTTCAGTGCATCCTCCATGATGAGTAGATCGAGCTCAAGGTTGGCTTGGGCCGCATCCGCGGCGACCAGGATTGCCAAATCATTTGTTGCTTTGTTGAGATATTCCACTTCCTCTTCACGCGGTTCGTCGATGATGGCCTTTATCTTTTTCATCATATCCTGTGCACATTCTTTATATGCTCTGACGAAATCCTGCCATATGCCAAAGGTGCCGCGAATGAGTTTTAGCATCCGCCAGAAGGCAAGAAGCAGAACCATCAGTGAGATTGCGAAAACAACCCAGGCATAGCGGCGAGCATTGTACCACACATGAACACGTAGTGTGGTGGTAATTGCTGAAAGTGCCGGTGTTTTGTATGGGCAGCGTGCGGAGAAGACAGAGGAAATGGTAACAATGACGAACAGGAATGCCCAGGCGCAGACGAGGGGAAGAGCCGTGTTTCCAATGGCAGGGTCTATGTCGGCAGTGAAGAAGCAAAGGCCAACAAAGAAGAGAGCCAGAGATATTTGCAGGAGGAGAGGTAGCATGGATGCGATCCCGAAGACTCGCCAGGTCTCGAGGCCAGATCGACGGAAATGACGAATCCGTAGTTGGCCCTGCGGCGAAGAGGAAGCGAACGCCATATACCCGCGTAGCCACTGTTTGACGAGGATGGCAAGAGAGGCGGTGGACAAGCTGATAATGAGGCTTGCGAACCATAGGACATTGACGCGCTTTGCAGTGAGGGATGGTTGGAAGGGGGCAGTGGTAGCAAGCGTGGTCGCTGCAGTCACTGGCTGATTTGAGACAGCGTTGCCAACTGTTTGGTTGGCGATGATCCTTAGAACCTTCAGGCTTTCAGCCGCGGTATCCTCTTGAAGTTGCGTGAACGAGACAATGACGAAGGCCGTAAGGACCCCCGAATATAAACCTGCCTATTTAGCAGACGGTAAGAATCTAGCTCATATTGCTCGTATTTCGGTAAGCCAAAATGCGCTTACAAATGTCAGTAAACTGTCGATGTCCTCTTTGTATCCAGATACTTCCTGCTGATCGAAGTCGGTGAGCGTCTTCTCGACCGCTGCCCAGCCGGTCAGCTGCTGCGTTTGCCACCTGTGGGTACGGTCCTGTGCGGTCCTTGTCTTATCTTCATTGCTAGCTGTAGCTACAAAATGCATCAGCTTGAAGGTTGTACGTGTTGACACAGATCACGTCCTTACATGGTTCATCGACCAGAGAAGGGGGACCAGGTACCTGTTTGCCTCCAGAGCCGGGGTCATCACGGGCCTCCTGACTCTCAGGAGCCGGAGAGGATGTATTCAGACCTGGTGAATACTGCGATTCATCACGCAGCCCCTCAGGAGATACGTATGCTCCATTGATGGGCAACAAAGACGAGCCTACAGGGATAATCAGAAGACATCATGAGACTACGAGCCACCTTGCACCTACCGTGATCGCCGTGACGCTCTAGATCCCTGGTGGCCACGTCTGCTGCTTCTCCGCTGGGCCCTACACTACCTGCCTCTGACTCAAGGACCTGGTTGTGTGTGCCGTTTGTGCCTTTGTCGCCAGTAATGGGCGGCTCGGTAGAGCCCTCTGTAGACATGATTAGGGTCTGTGCCGGAAGGGGATCTGAAAATGAGTATGGTCCGACGTGCTGGTGCGAAAAAAGGAGGGGAGGGGAGCCAATTGAGTGCGCCGTCTATCTTATGTATACGCTCTCGACATCCAAAGGTTATGGTGTGCTGTTCGCTTGCGGTGAGAGCGTGAGTCAGCCTAAGGAAATTGCCGTCAAATGCAATATCGGTCTGCTATCTTAAGCTTATCGTGTCAGAAAAGTTACTGCCGTTTGTAATGGAAAGAAGCACGCACAATAGAAAGCAGGAAATGAACTATCTCCTGGACTGGGTCTCTCTAGTCAGTTTCGGGTACTTCGCGCATGATATCCAGGAAAACAGGAACCGGTGAGCATTTTTCGAGACGAGAGTTGGCCAGTATATGCAATACTTGACTATCTACGCTTCCAATACATCTGTACAATAAGAATTTGTGTGAGAAACATCAGTGATATAAGTCAAAGTAACGCACCTAGCACAAATACTATATCTGACTTGCAGGGCATGCAGCACGAATCCAGTGAATGAATGGGGGATTTTGCTGTGCTACGACGGTTCTATCTTCCTCCGGTGAAGCGAATGACCAGTGATAGTTGGAAACATGAGCACTGGTATATCACGCCTATAACAAGACGCATTTATGTCAGCACGTTCCGAGTCGACACGATTTGACCACAGCAGCAAGGTTATAGTCTTTTCCAGGACATCACCAGTAAAGGAAGCGAGTTGAACGCAACTAGGAGAGCCCACTGTATAAGGTTCCAGTGAGCAATTGGGGTGATCACTACATCCACCAAAAAGACTTACAGATTGCCGAGCTTCGGCATAGTGGACATTGGCCAGGTTAAATCGATTAAGGTGCAAACTGACCATCGAAGACATTCTGCATGGCAAAGCCTCATGATTAAGTACTGTCAAATGAACATTCGAACACAGCCATATCATTGTCACGTATATGCACGTTACATAGGACGCGACGTGCGAAACTTACTACGGTACTGTCCCGCGACCTAGTAGTGGCGTACCGTGATAAATAATCACATCTAAACCCAGTCAGACAGGAGGTCCTCACATATAATGCCTCGTTACGTTCGGTATACGGCCGACGGCCGACGGCAGCGTGCTTAACAGCCATCACTCCGGTAGAAGGAGTGAATGTGGCTGCCGTGGTACTAGTTCTACGAGAGAAAGGTTGTCAAACTCCAATAAGGATTCGACGTATACGGAAGAACTTACAATGCGTACGGCGAGCCGTATTGTCCGTGAGGCCAACTATGCTCAAATTTATGAAATCCACGTGTCCTTAGGCTATGCGTGCCCTTTCTTCATTTCCAGGTTCTATGTGATCAAAGTTTCTCCATGAGATAAAGCAGCCGTGTAGGTGGCCGCTGTTCAACGCGCAAGCCTTGTTCACCAGTTTGTTAAGCCAACAACGCTCGATGTCTTCAACTTCATCACGATGGCCCGGGGCCGCTCCTCCAGGTCTTTGACATCTCTTAAGCTAGAGATGGTACAACCATCTACAATTGGGTCAAACCGTCGCGTTAGGAGATACGTAGCGAGTCACTCACGGGCACAGTAGTTGAGTACCGATGTTCCAATGAGTATCATTCGAGTGTTCGATAGCTTGAACGTATTCTTCATTTCTTGCATCGAACGGTGGTTTAGCAAGTGCCTGGTTCGTTATTGTACGTACGAAGACAATTATACCGTCTCAAATCAAAACGCATGCCCAACACACACAATGGTTCTTTAACTGGAAGGGTGCGGAAAAGAACGCGTGACTGTTGACATTCCCCAGCCTGAGTGAGGCCATTTCGACTACATCATTGACATGAGATCGAAGGTTGCAAGACAAGTCGATAACACATACCATGCCCCGACATCCTCTGCACCCTGTTCATTGACAAGAACTCCTTCCTCTAAATGCATCATCATCTCTTGTTACCCGACTTCGGTGAGTGTAAACTTGCAGTCACTGGTCTCTGGCAGGACTAAGTTAGCATCAATGACTCCGTTAGTCAGGGCCCGAGAGTTCAGCATTCGCGCCAGTTGATGCTGAAACCGACATGACTACGGCGAGACAAGGGACCATGCAATGAATTGACACGATGGTGGTCGTGGTATAAGTGCAAGCACAAGGCGGGGCGCCCGTCGCACTGATGCGCCATGCGCCCTTTATTCGCTGCTCTAGTAAGTCACGGTATTCATATCGCCGGATCGAGAAAGGCCTGCCACTGGCAGTGTGTTCGAGGGTTAACACCAAGCCACCACCTTCAATGTCCAGTACTTGCCAGTGCTAGTGAACAGCCAGCATGGCACGTTGACCCGATGTCTTTTCTTCTATAGCACTTGGAATATGTCTACTTGATATTATATCTCTGCACCGTTACCAAATTCATCCGACAAAATACTTAACACTTGTCACCGTCGAGTCCACTGTCAGCTAGCGCGTAAGGACTCTTCAGCTATTCTGTCCCGGGCGCAATGTATCCATATATCTCAGACGCGTCCTCGAATAGCGGTGTACCCTCCAGAATGCACTGTGTAGCAAGCTCTCGACGGACGGCCTCAGCCTCCTTCCCCCCTTCCTCCATGATTTTCAGTTTTTCCTTTCGCGATAGACCACGCAAGTGTCTCGCTGTCCATTCGGGGGGTAAATCGCGCGTGCCGTATTTCGGGCCTAGCACACTCTCCGTCAACCTTCCGAGTGTCAGACAGAAGTAATCCGGGATCAACGAATTCCGGCAGTCGTCTGCGTCAGTGCTCAGTATAGCTACAACTTCGTGTCCGATAGAAGCAATGTAGTACTGAATCAAGTCTCCATCGACGTCTTTGAAGTAAAGAGGATGCAGTTTATCGCCCCAAGTCTCTTCCCGTTCGGCGACGGCTGTGAGTGCATCTGCAAAGTTGAGGAATCCTTGCCGCCATAGAAGCTGGTCTGCCGGCCTGAGTGGTCTGGGCTCACATTTCAGAAGTGCGAGGGCGACATAGCTGTGCTGGAGCGCTTCCAAAATGTCAGCGCATGGGCTTGCTGCGAGACGACACAAGAGCTCTGGTAGAGTTATGGAGTCTGGACGCAGCTGACCGTCAGTGTTGAAAACGTTGAATGAACGCTCAGTAAGTAAACTCACCCCGAGAGCTTTGTCCCTGGAGACAATTGACCACTAATTGATGATACTTCATTAAGTAATTGGGATTCCTGATTGACTAGGAACGAGCATGGCATCAACCAGCTCCACCCTTGCTCTACTGATTTCCCAGCGAAGATCTGCTTCCCAAATGGCGCCAAGGTTTCTTGAAAGTCTGCTTCAACCCCATGTAGTCTCGCCATCGTGCAAAGACCAACGACCAGCGACGGAGCATGCACAGAATAACCATGAGTAGGGTTATCTCCAAGGGACAGGCTCCTGCACATGTCATCGGCAAGACATTGTGCGGCTTTCTTGTAGAGGGTTCCCAGTGCCTCATCAGGCTCGACTCCGCTATTGGATTGACGCAGCGAGACAGATCGCAGATAAACCTCATTTTGACTTGGGTTTATGAACGTGTACAGGTATTTTAGGAGTCCCGAGCGCCACAGATTTTTGAGCTTCCTTGGCAGCTCAGTGGTGGTATACCCCTGGGTAATGCGGACACAGAGCAAGGCTAGGGTGTGGAGAAAGAGCCGACGGTACCATGGCTTGAGTCTGAGCCTCCATGGAGCCTCGCCGAGCCAGACATCAATCAGAGGGCTCAGAGCATCTGGGATATAGGTAGAGGGGTTGGACAGGGCGACGAGGATACATATTGCCTGCTGTTCGGGGTTTTCAAGTGAGTCCCACGCAAGGCCGGCGTCCGCGGACTCTTTCCCTATAAAGAAGCTGTGCACAACATATCTACAAAGTAGGTCGTAAAGACCATCCCTCGTAACACCCGATAGCGACGTACAGTCAACCAGGGCTGGCTTCGACTGCGTTGAGGATCCGAGCGACGGTGGTACGCGATTGGCGATGATTTGAACAAGGAACTCGAGGGCTTGGTCCCATCTCGGCATGCCTTCCTTCAGTGCATCTTCGATACTGGTAAGATCAAGCTCGAGGCTGGCTTGGGTGGCGTCCGCGGAGACCAAGATGGTGAGGTCATTAGATTCATCCTTGAGTACATTCAGCTCCTCTAAAGGGTCAGGTAGCTCCGATACCATGTTAAAGATAAGGGGAACTACCCTGGCCAGGTCCGTATTCTTCGATGTGTTGATCGCATCTCTCACGGTTCGCACTCTGCGAGAGAAGAGCGAGAGGAACCGAGACACCAGATCAATGGGCCAGCAGGCAAAGATGACAAGAATTCCCAAAAAGGCCACTGTGCAAGAGGCTATTATCCCCATGAAAAGGCCAGTATTGTACCAGACGTGGACTCGTAGCTTTGTGGTGACCTCCAAAAGCGCAGGTGTCTTGTAAGGGCAACGCGCAGAGAAGATAGGTGACAAGGTGAAAGTGGTAAAGAAGAATGCCCAAGCGCAAACAAGCGGGAGGGTGGTGTGGCCAATCACTGGGTCTATGTCGTTGGTGAAGAAGCAAAGACCGACAAAGAAAAGAGCCAGCGAGATTTGTAGGAGGAGAGGTAGCATGGATGCGATCCCAAACACTCTCCAAGTCTTTAGCCCTGATCGTCGAAATTCGCGAATGCGAAGTTGGCCCTGTGGCGAAGAGGAGGCGAATGACATGTACGCGCTAAGCCATTGCTTTACGAGTATAGCAAGAGACGCTGTTGACAGGCTGATGACGAGGCTCGCGAACCAAAGTACGTTGACGCGTTTGGCAGCGAGGGATGGTTCAAAGGAGGAGGAGAAATCGAGGATGCCAGTTGCTTGTCCGTTGGAGGCAGGATTATCAGCTGTCTGGTTCGCGATAATACGCAGAACCTTCAAGCTCTCGGCCGCAGTGTCTTCTTGGAGCTGCGTGAACGAGACGATGACGAAGGCCGTAAGGATGCCCGAGTACAAGCCTGCCTGTATTTCGCATAACAACTGCTCAATCGCGGAAAATTAAACGGATATGTAAGACGTACAAAGGTTAGTAAGGAGTCGATATCTTCCTTGTACCCGCCTACTTCCTGGCTGTCATAGTCGGTGAGTGTCTTCTCAACCGCTGCCCAACCGGTGAGCTTCTGCGATTGACACCCGCAAATATGGTCTGGTCTTTCCTTGGTCTTGTAGCCATCGTTAGGTAGTCCTATGTGGATGGTCAGAGATTGGGTTCTTCGCAGGTTGGTACGCCATCGTACCTCGTTCTTCGGCGATGGCAGCACCATCTTGTCTCTTCTCGTGGTAGTAGGAACTCGAAGGCTCGTCTGTCTTCTCCCTGGACGGGAGGTTGGCTTTATGCGGTACAAGGGGAGTTAGAGTTATGATGTTTAATGGCTTTGCGACATCATACCTTGTTGGACTTCGGCAGCAGTCGTATCGCCGTAGCTTTGTTCATGACAGGACATCGGAGAGTATAACTCATTTGTGGTGTGCTGACTCGGAGCGGGCCTTTCAGGAGACAAAGAGCTGATCCCACTCGCATGCGGAGAGGTCACGGTATCCTGTCTAGTTGTGGTGGCGACATTGTGCGATGCTATGATAGAGTGAGCGAGAAGATTATGAGAGAGCAATGCTTGAGAGGCATTTGTAACTCACAGTTCGGGTTTGGAACATCATCCTTTTGCTCGATATCAAGTGCAGTGTCGATCGGAACGGAAGTAGCGAGTACAGCAGGAGACTCTGTATCAGGTAGATGAGACCGTTGCATGCTGCCGCCACCGTCATCACAGTCAGAGAGAGGTGGCTCGGAGGTGGGGAGTGACATGGTTTCCGCGACGATTCTGAACGTGGCTTGAGTAGAAGCGTGGAAGAGAATGGGAGAGTTGCTGTGGGAAGACACGCAGTCCAACGAGAGTTCAAAACACTACATAACATTTCCACCACCATGACACATTAGATCAGCGCCGATGGCAAACGCTGAAAGGCTTGTCAACATTGAAACGAATAATAAGAAAGATTTGAGAGCAGCTACTACGTACCCGGAATCGTGAGCGAAGAGACATTCCGTGGTGTTGTCCTACACGTCTGGGTTCTTCGTTTTCTACAGTTGTATTCGAGTAGATCATACTCGTCCCACTCGCATTGCCCTCGAGCGTTTGAGAGGGTCGAACGCGGATCCGGGACCTGTCACAACCCATGTCGGTGATTGTGGTGTATGTATACGTACTTACTTATATCAACCAGCGGTTCCGCGTTATCTACACCCAAGTGGTAGCGCCAGTGGGCACGCAAAGCCACCTTGACGACGAGACAGGTACGGTGATATCGACCCCGCATTTTACTGTACCTTACCCTAGCATGCGTTATCTGTCAGAACGGGCGTACGAAGGACATAACCAGCAGGTACTTACATACTCTACATATGGCGAGCGCCGGCTATTGTGCGTCCGGATCACCAGGCCCACGCAGGCAATAAAGTGCAGATTAAGTGTATGATACCTCGAGCTTCTCTCAGCTTGAGGCGGTGTGGAAGATGTATCGTACTGGACAGTACGTCAGAGTGAGATGGCAGCAAGAAGTCTAATTTGAACGAGTGTGAGATCAGTGATCAGATTCTATGGGGAAAGTGTGTAGTGGGGGAGGAGTTACTTACTAGTACTATGTAGAGGATTTGAACGCACAATGCGAGAGTCCGAGAGCCATGTTCGTCCGCAGTGACAAGGACGCCTACGACGAGACGTCGCCTGATCACATGATGAGCAATATTCACGCTGTCGTTCGTTTAGGGGGTTGGGCATACAGTAATCGTCTCCCTTCAGGACCCAAGACGAACAGAGAGGGGATGTGGCTTAGGATATCAGATAATTTCACATGCGATGCACTGCTGTATGTGATCGAAGGAGATTGGAGGAGCGCGAGTATGATCGGACGTTGATGTGAGCTGCAGATGAGTGTTTCATTCGTAGATTACGTTCGATTCCTCCTAAAGAGCTGGAAAATACGAAGGTTAGTCCTTGGGCTAAGAGGATGTCGGATTATGAGACACTGACATATATACATCCGGGGGCCACGGAAGGCTTGCCAGGAAGCACGCGCACAAAGAGTGAGAATAAGTACTATTCATGCCGCATGTATCGCAAGTCATAGGGCGCGATGCGCGAGCGATCTGCGGGATATCGTATGCGTAGCGGAAGCATCAGTCCGATAAGATAAGATGGAAAGCTGCAGAACGAATGAGAATCAGTACTTCGGGCGTCGGCACAGCGAGCAAGATTCGAAATATACTTCCGCTGGTAATCAGGTCGACCGACGTCAGCGCGAAAATTAAACACCCCACTCGTCTCATCCCGAGCCATGTTATCGCAATCGCGGGTTATTATCGTCGTCACACCGCCGGCTGGGCAATTCACAAACTCCAAGACTTGCTGCTGAATGTTTCCAAAGGAAGAAAGGCTCCCGAGATTGAACCAAAAGACTCCATCTGGTGTTGAAAGAGGAGCTTGTCTTGTTTGTCTGTATTGCCATACTAGGTTAAGGTGGTCTCACCACCGCTTGATATGACGAGCACGAGGATCCAGACTCACCAGCTCCCCTGGTTGAAAAGACCCCTTTCGCTGAGGTTTGACAGGCTCGGGGTGCGATCTTGCAAATGGGCATGAGGAGATCAGGCAACGAACGGGACCCGGACGGCGAAGAGTGATCATCTTCGCTCGAACCTGGAGTGGCCGTAAGGCGTTAGTCGCGGTCAATGTCAGCCTGAGAACGATAAAAAAAGCTTCAACAAGCTCGACTGCGGGCAGTCGTCGGTGAGTTGTACCCCGTACGGTACATGATACCCATGCAGAGTGGTCATTTGCCTTGCATGCGCCTGAGGAAGGCGTCACAAGAGAGGTCTGGATAAAAGGCACCGTTCAAGTTGAGGGCGCGTGCCGCCGGGGGAGGACGGCGCCACGAGCTATCCGGACGGAGTTGTTTGTATCAGGACCTCATGTCTGCATGATGTCAAACCAACTTTTTTTTACTTATCGCAACCGAGGCGGCCAAGGGATATGCACGAGGTTAGCGGGAGGTGTGTGCGGCTCGCAGACCGACATACTACGCGGTGAACATGCGTGCACAACGAGCAGCAACACACGTTTTTCGAGAAGAATTACTCGCGAATTATTCGAACAAAAACGCGGGAGCAGTGCTAGTGTGAGAGCCGTGGACGAAAGTAGTAAATCAGGGAGGCATTGATGGGAGAGCTGAGAACTGTTCATCATCAGGCGAGATTCAGTTGGAGATGCGTCCGCAACGCCCAGTCTGGGGTTCTTCCCTCGTTCCTTGCCTTAAAGTCCGCGTCCTTTGCCTCGCCCTCTTCCTCGACTTAACCTTCAACCACCACTACGCCATACCCCTCGCCCGCACCGACAATCACGCCCGTCGGAACACCCACTACCATACATAAAACGACCTTATAACTTCCAATATAACTTCCCTCTATCCGTCCTCTTAATCTGGCCAGGCCACACTCGAACTCAACCATGAACGTCGTAACCACAATCAACATGTCCAACTACATCGCCTCAGACGTCCCTCTCTCCCCCATCTCTGCAGACTGGGAAACCTCCTCCAATCTCGACCTCTCCACGCTCAACTACAGCTACCCTGTGGCCTCTCCTCTCCCTGTATCCAAGATGCTGCGTGGTAGAATGAGCCCGGATAACTCGGACTCAGAGCCTCAGCTCTGCCTGCCTACCTCTCAGGTTTTCGACATGTCCTACGCGCCCACGCCGGAGGCTATGTCTTCACCACCCTCCGAGTCGGAACAGCTGCCTCCCACGCCTCCCTCGAGGCATGCAAGCGTCGTGCCTTCCAAGAGGCCCTCGACGTCGGGTACCTCTGTGTCGAAGAAGGCCAGAGGATCTGCCGTGAGCACGAAGGACTATGTCCCTCCCGATGTCTCAGGTCTCAGCAAGCGCGAAGCTCGTTTGGTCAAGAACCGTGCGGCCGCATTCCTTAGCAGGCAGCGGAAGCGTGAAGAGTTCGAGACTATGGAGCTGTGAGTACCTTCTGCTCATTATCTTTCACTTTCCGCGTTCTCTTCATCCCCGTCGGTCTCCATCGAACTGTGGGCGCGAAGCGTCGGGACGGCGACCGTGTCCAGAGCGCCGTCTCGGTGAATGCCGGGTACCTCCGTGTCCCTGCACGTCTTCAGTCAAATTATTGGCTCGGGCTCTGTAGCTCGCTCCCTGTGCATGCCTCATGCCATAGAGCCTAAGACAAATTACTTGTCTGCATTACGATTGCCGAGAAAAAGCTATTAGAAGCTTCTGAAGTGGTTGTGACTTCATCCCGCTGCAAAGTTAACGGTTTTAGCCGCTGGGTTGCGAGGCACTGGACGTACGACATGAGTGAGCCTCGTGTTGTACTCTTTGCTTCTCAGGACCATTCATATCTCGCGTTAATGGTCTCTCGCCTGAGACTCCTTCGTTATCAACGAAAACACTCCACAACCATGCTAATAAAACTCTCCGCAGGCGCGTCGCTGAACTTGAGCAGGAAAACGCTCGTCTGATGGCGCTTGCGCAGAAGAAGCAAGAGCCTCCGGAAGAAGAACTCTTGTCCGAGGTCGAGCAGCTTCGTGCTCAGTTGGCCGCAGCGGAGGCTCGGGAACGCGAACTCAGCGAGCAGCTCACTCGGAAATCGGAGGAACCCGCTAAGGAAGCAACTCCGGAGCCTGAGCTTACCCTTGCTCCTCGTGTGGCCCCATCGCAGTCGCTTCACAAGAGCGGTGCAAGCCTCGGTTTAATGGTCCTCCTCTGTGCTCTGCCGACCCTGCTCACACTCCCGACGCACTCAAATGTGCCTACGACGTTCTCCCTCCCTCTTTCGAACACGAACTCGGTACAGGCGTCTTCTACCTTCGACATGAATTCGTTCATGCCTGGCGATTTCGATTGGATGACTTCTGGTGCTGGCTCAATGATGGACTTCGACATGGATGGCTTGGATATGCTCTCTCGTCCCCGCATGGACTCTTCGAAGAAGCTCGAATTTGTCGACGAGGACTCTGAGGCTCTCGGTCTCAGCGGATTGGATATCTCGTTCGACGCGACGCCGTCTGAGGACGGCAAAATTCGCGTCAAGATCCACCCACCCGCTTCGTCGTCTGCACCGGTTTCATCTGCTCCTTCCCCTGAGGCCTCCTCCGACGGCGACGACCAAAGCATGTTTGGTGGCAGCGACTTCGGCGGTGCACCATCACCCGCGGCCTCGGACTTCCTGTCAGACGACAAGCTCGGTCCGTTCTTGGGCGTCGGCTCAGACTTCCCCTCCATGGCTATCGACTCGAGCTCTGACCTGTCCTCGCCGACTTCGACATCGTTCTCGTCATCTGGCCTTTCTGAGCCGTTCGACTTTAACTTTGGCGACCTCGCGAGTGGCTTCAGTGTCTCGACGTCAACAGGCCGTCGACGAGTTCGTATCGCGCTGAAGAGCATGCCAGGTCAGGGCCGTGAAGGTGGCGAGTGGGAAGTGCAACTGTGCTGACCTCCGAGAGGATGAAGACGACTTCGCCCCCTCGAAAAGATGTTCCTTGCGATTTTTGCTGTCGAACCCTTGTTGCGCTTGCTGTCGGTTTTCTTCGTTCGTGGATGTTGTTGGATTATGGCACCCCTGGGGCTGTTGTTGTCGTTATGATTTGGTTCGGTTTCGGTCGCTGGGCGCGGCTATGTATGGCGTATGCATTGGTTTGATTTTTTCGTCTTCTCTTTCTTCTTCTCCCTCCCCGCTTTTACCCTCGCATATGGATTGTTATAATAAAGCCCCCCACCCCAAACTCATTTGCGCCTCCTTAGCCGTGGTCACTCGTGCTTGCGCGGATGCCATGGTTTTGGTTCGCGTCGGTCGTTACAGAATCTCATCAACCCCCCTCACACAGTAGCATAAACTTATATATACTTGACATACACACGTAAACTTACATATACCTCTCCTACCCCCTACCTCCTACCCTCTCCACCGAAAACGTACCCATACCTCCAAATACTCCCCTTCCGCGGAATTGTATAGATAACAGAATTGCCTTCTGGTCTTTTCGTATTTTGCTTAATGGCTGTCTCTTACCTCGCTCTCGACCCCCATCCCAGTATGCATAGTCTGTCTCCTTTTGAATGCCTTTTTCATTCACTTGCTCGAGGTGTACTTGCACCTCGTTTACTTAGTATCAGTGCCACGATTTTCGCCGACCTTGCGCTCACCGCGCGAGATCGGTGAACGTTGAACACTGCTTATTTCCCTTTCTCGTATTCACTTTCGTGTTTACCTTGTGTTATTTCGTTTTTCCTTTCACGCGGTTGATGATTCTTTTGGTTTTCGCGATGCTCACAAACCACACATAGACAGTAGGCATTATGGCTTCATACCCCATGGAGGAAGTCCTCATGTAGGGCTCCCGTTGCAATAAAAGTGTAACGAGACGTTACGGGTTGTACTACAATTGTGTTTGATAATGTTGTGTGTGAGCCATTGCGAGGTGGGTGTCGATGTATGCAAAGTCAAGCAGCGAACCTGGTGGATTATTTACTGTGAGCTTCGGAGGCGTCTGTTACACCGCCTTTCGAATGAAGCGAGAAAGGCTCCTCAACAATTCCGAGTAAGTATAGTAACCGGTGGAAAGAACGTCAGGAAAGCGGAACGTGCATGAGGCAAAAGCATGTCGAAATAAGAGTCCACCATGCATCATGGTCGGTAATTTCACCGGAGAAGCCGTTGTTGCTACCCTGGCCTTCTGGATGCCTCGTCGGTGAGAGAATCTCCTCAAAACCGCACATATCTAGTAAACATGGGGTTGACGAAGATACGCCGTCACCTCAATCCATCTCACGTCACGAAGTTGGTGGGTATCTCGCAGAGGCTATGTAGCAACCCTGGGGGCAGATAGCGATTTGATCATGATCAGGTCCAGGAAGTAACCTTCCACGATCATGATCACGTCGAAGACATGTCCAGGAATGTTGGGACGGCAAGTAATCATACCTCCGTGCGGAAAAAACGGGACGATAACGCCTAAATTTCTTAAAATCAGGCCTCGTGTCGATTGACAAAGCCACGATGCAGATGCACGGTAGACTCGTGGGTCGGGAGTCCCTTCGATTTGCGGGCACACGAGCGTCGAGTCTGATGCGATTGGGCCCATCGGTAAACTTTAGACATATGTTATTACAATTGTTGTACTGGAGAAGAACGTCGGCGTGTTAGAGATACGTGAAGAAGCGGACACTGAGGTATGGAATGCAAAATTTTACCTGCTTTACCTGCGATTACGCACTTTCATTTGCCTGCTCATTCTGCTACCATAGATGGTAGCGGGCCCGCAGAGAGGAAGGGAAGAATGACAATCTTTTCCTTGTCCCACTACAATGTCACGATCGTGAATGTCAGTTCCGAGGAGGTGCGGTGTATGTTACTGACAACATTGGACGTCCAGTAGATGTCCTCTTCGAGAATCTTGCGCAGAGCGTCGGCGCTCTCAGCTTCGAACATCATGCCAGAGCCGACCAGCTTCTTCTGGTCAGACTCGAGCATATCGGGCGAAACCAGTGCGCCTCCCATTCCTAAGATCAGATCAGGACAGTCCCACGACACTGTGCAAGATACAGCAGCTTTGAAGACAATACGTACTGAGAATTCCCTTCTTTCCCAGTGTGCCCATCCTCTCGAGATGCTGCGAGCGCACCGACAACCGGCGATTGAACGCGTCTGGGTCGGTATAGTCCGGTGCGTACACGAAGAATACGTATGTTTTGACTTCTGACATGTCGACTGAGATGGATCTTGAGTACAGAATGTGGGCGGTATGTAAGAGTATGAGCGTACTTTGACTTAGCACGATCTTCAGTCCTTATAGTCGTTCAGGTATGCTGTAAGTACGACGTGGAAGCTGATCAAGCAGCTTCGAGTCGAGAATGCTTCGGAGTTTCTATCCTACGTGACTGGGACGACCCGGCCGGTCCGAGTGTAGATTAAAATATGCGCGATAGAGTCAGCTTAGTGGAAAACATCACTTGGTATCTTTCGTACTTTCAAGATGTCCAGCAATTCTGAGATGTTGTACGAGGATGTCACGGTCGGTTCGAATTCGAGATAGCTGGCGTTGAGTGATCGATCAGGCAATTTCAGGTGCGTCGGAATATGACCAAGCAGATCTAGATCCCTGCGGCCATCATCATGTAGTATGAGTATACTTAGTGGCTGGTCACCAGTACGAGCCTCCTCTCGCCCACCGACTTCTCCCAAGAACACCCCCTTTTGACGAATTCATACAGAAACAATGGCCAACATTGCAGCAAAGACGGTTGTAGCCACAGGAGCCTCTTCCGGACTGGTATGTCTTGCGTGGAAATTACTTGGAGGCTACCATTGCAGGGAGGCTTTGCTGACCATGCCAATTATATCACCAGGGTTTCGAACTGGTTAAGCAGCTTCTTGCCCAGTCAGAGCCTTACAAGTTCATTCTGGGATCTCGAGATGCTGAGACGACGAAGAAAGCCTACGACGAGCTTGAGTACGACAGTGCTACCCATAGCGTCACGGTCTTGCCCCTCGAGCTGTCAGATCTGAAAGGGGTCAAATCCTTTTCGCAACGGACGCTTCAAAAGCTCGGTCAGGAGAAGCTTGACTACCTTTTGTTGAACGCGGGAGTGGCCAAAGGCACGGGGGATTCTGGCCCTCATGGATCGAAGTGGTCCGAGCCATATATTGTGAACCATCTGTGTGAGTTCTCACGTCTGCTTGGGAGATGCCTTCTCCTGAAGCGTATACTAACACCCGCGATAGCTCAGCACTATCTGATCCATCTTCTCCGCGAGAAGTTGGTGGCATCCAGATCCCGTGTGATAGTCGTGTCTTCCGGCGCGGTGCAAGGTCTTAAGGACCCTGGTATGGTGGCTGGATCTCACTTCTGATAAAACAGATAGCTAATTCTTGTTCAAAGCCGACCTTGACAAGGACCTCCTAGCTGGATCCGGAAAGGGACCCATAGATATATACATTGAGACGAAGTTTGTGCAGCTCTTGGGAGCTCATTGGTGGCGGCGTCAGTTTCCGCAGTGCCACGTTATTGCCGTGTCTCCAGGTTTAGTCCCACAGACCAGGCTTGCGCGACATGGCGGCCCAAAACTCGACATGACCATGCCAGATGCAAAAACCGTGCCAGAAGGTTAGAAATATCGATGGTAAATAGTTAGGCTAGGCTAACGGACCTATTCTGCAGGTGCACAAAGTATACTGAGGGCTTTCACACAGAGCGACTTCCCAGCAGATCCGGACCAGATCTTCTTGACCAGCTGGGGCGAGTGGTGGGGCAAGGAGGTGTACGAAAAGAGCCTCGATAAGAAGCTCCAGGACAAATGGTGTCCAAGCAAGGAAGAGATCGAACAAGATGAGGAAATCGCTGCGTAAAAGCCGATACTACATATTTTCTGCCTGTGAGCACCATTCTACGTGACTTCGTGAAACGCCCAATGTAATTACAAGAGTCGCAATTGATACGCGGTGTGCCCAGGATCGGGCGCTTTGCTACTAGCACTGGAGCTCGTTACTCGACCATGCTTCAAAGCTTCATTATTGTCTTACGCATTACTTCTTGAAACTACCCGCTGCTGAGAATGTTTCCACCAGCACGACATTCCGGGACATGAAGGGTAATATACCAGGTGTCGCCCTGGCCCACCGCTGGCAGTGCATGACGAGGATCGATATCACGACCAGCTCGACCAGACAGATTGGGAGGTAACAGCGGAGACTCATTCAGTCAAGGGCTCTTGTTCAGAAGGCGATTCTCGCAGCCTCTCAGTACAGGTCGCGGGTTTCGTGGGATCCGAACCCAATATCCTAGCCTCCGAGTCGTGTCGATGTCATTCGATCCTATCGTTCAGTCGTTCAGTCGTTCAGTCGTTCAGTTGTTGATGTGGGATCTTATGTATATCTTACCTTACTCTACATGTAATCCTCACAAACATAATCGTGATGATGCCCTGGCGTTATAACTACTGCGACTTTCGCTCGTAGCTCTAGCGTCTAAGAGCGCTTGCGCTACTGTCTCCCTTCCTTTCAACTCCGAGTCTGGTTGCGTAGATTGTGTATCATGATGTATTGCTGATTATGCTACCCCCCAACGTAAGCTTCAATACTTGTGCGCAGCTCTATAGCAATTGTACCTCGCTGACTCAAACACTAGAGAGAGATGTGCATATGGTCGACTCCGCAGCACGCCGCGATCGGGGCTGAAGGTATATATTGGACGAACTCGCCTTATCAAACCGCCATTGTCGACCATGGCTTTCCCTGACGACAAGCAGCAAGACCTACGGCTGTCCTTGCCTTTGAGTAATGAGGTGTCCCAGCCTCAGAAGGAAGTTCAAGAGGCTCTCTTCTCACGGAAGAACGTTCTTCGTGTATTCCTTCTCTTCTTTGCATCTGTGACGCTGTACTCTCAGTCTGCGTTCCTTCAACAGCGATTTTCACCCGTGTTTGGCAAACCCTCTGTGAACGCGCGGTTCTTCTACAACATCACCAGCCCGCAAGGACTGTGCGTCAGCCCAACGGGGCACGACGTGTCGCATTCGGGGTATATTGGTTTGAATAGCGACACGGAAGATCACCCAAAGAGATCTTTCTTCTGGTACGTATTAATCAAACGCATCCAGTATTCGCGCTCTTATGGGGAACACCGCGATGTAGGTTCTTTGAAGCTGAACAGAATGCTAAGGACGCTCCAGTGATGTAAGACTTCTGCTAGAGCAAAACGAACGTCCATTAACATTCTCTGCATGTAGACTTGCCTTTGGAGGTGGACCGGGCACAAGCGGTATGATGTACGCTACGTTTGGCCAATCGCCCTGTGTTATTTCGGAGAACGGGACAATACCCAACCCTCATCGCTGGACTGAACACTACAATCTCATAATATTGGACCATGTAAGCCTGCTTTCTAATTCCCTCGACGTTTCTGCCAATGAGCGACCCAATTCTCCCAAATATAGCCAGTCAATGTTGGGTTTTCGTATGGCACACATGTGAACAACAGCCACCAAGCTGCGCTCGATGTGTACGACTTTCTTCAGAAGTTCTACAAGATCTATCCAGACTTCCTCAAGTGAGTCATTGGTTGAGCGATTGTCTTCTACGCTAACTCTATCATCCCACGCTAGAAACCCCTTTATCCTTGCTGGAGGTTCATACGGTGGCGTCTACGTGCCCAATATCGCCTCTGTCGTATATAACGAGAACCTGGCAATCCGCGGAGGTACTGGGCAGCCAGGCGCGAAACACATCAATCTTCACTCGATGATGCTGAGCAATCCGGTCGTTGTATGTAACTCATAGGCCGTGTTCTACAGTCTAACAGACCTTATCCGCTTTATAGGACCCGTTGTCTCATTTCAGGTGGCTCCCTTACTACCGCTGCGAAGTCTCGGGTATCTATAATGAGACGACCTGCCGGAATGTGTACTCCGGCTTGCCTGCCTGCCTTGAAGCAGTAGACTTATCATATAAGCAATCGACAGTCAGGCACCGCGTGGCCGCTCTCGAGACTTGCTACGAGAAGCTCGAAGGCGATACGCAAGGTTACATCCTGGAAGACGTTCGTGTGAAGGTAAGCTAGTAATCCAGCTAATCCGAACATCAATCTACAGAAGCTCATGCAGACTTCCGTGATGTAGTGTAAGACAGACCCAGCCGACCCAGCCAAGTGTCATCCACAGTTCAAGTGGGTGAACGACTTCTTTACCGCTTCTTCAACGCGGACAGCGCTGGGTATACCCGACCATGTCAACTTTACATCGTTGAATCTGGATGTGAACAAGGAGTTCTCTGGCTACGGCGATTTGTGAGTCCATTAGTAGCTATACATAGCAACTGAACCCCGCTGACAATTTTACCCTTATACTCTGCTGATGAAGCGTACAACCCCACTCACTACTCTACGAACCGCTTCTGAGGGATGGAATCAGACTTCTTCGTGAGTCCCACGCATATGGTCAGGATTTTATACTCAGTGCCCTTCTTTTGCCATATCAGACTATGTCGGTGCCCAGGACGCAAATTGCGCTTGGCCAGGCGTTTTCTCAGCTGTACGTATATCGAGTTCTTGTTACGCCCACTCTATCTCATGGACCCTTCCACAGCTGAAACTTATCGACTCGCCATTCCAAGAAGAATTCACGACCGCACCTGATCTTCAATGGCCGGCAAATACTGAGGGAGTCTCCACTGTCAGGGCAGTCGGTCCTGGTGCAGGAAACTTCACTTACTTCCTTATCCAGAATGCTGGTCATTTTGTACGTTGTTGGCTCATATGTGGTATGGAGCAAAGGCTAATGCGGTCAAATTTCCTATCATATAGGTGGTGAATAACCAACGTGCTTTGGTGAAACAAATCGTCGAGCACTGGATTGACAACAAGCCGTGGTTTGACTGAGGCTCACAGTGTATCCACCTGGTAAATACTCGGTTGTGAGAAAGAATCCTTTCACGGTCAGGTGTAAAATACCAGTACATTTAAGTTGTTAGGCGAGGCCCGAGTACTTGAGTCGCGCCAAAGTGCAATTCACTAATTCAGGTAACCAATGCCGATGCAGGTCTCATCGACTCAGAACCGTCAGTACTTAGTGCCAAATGGAGTGACACAAGAACATCACCAGACTAGCGTACGAGAACATAATATATTGGATTATTTGAGAGTTAGGTACCATCTCAGCTGATCTACGACTACTTCGAAAACAAATACACGAAACTTCTGCTATCGAAACACGAAAGGGTCTGTTCATACATAACTGATAAACATACAACAATCAAGAAAGAGTCCGGAGCCTGAGAATTAGAATATGCAGGATCACGAAGTAGGAAGCAAAGCTTGGGACGTGAGCTCGTCCACGAAAGACAAAGCATCAGCTACGACAGGGACAGCCGGTGTCTCGTATTGGCTTCGAACGTTCTCGAGCACAGCAGTGACTCGCACACGCCTGCGCTGTTCGGCCACCAGCGCACCCTGCAACGTCACCAACTTCTCTTTACACTCATTCAAGGCCGTCTGGAGTTTCAGAACGTCGGACTGCGACTCTGCAAGCTGCGCCAGCAGGGTCGCCTGCATCTTCTGTGCGTTAGCTAGAATACCGTCGACCTCTCGAACCTGGGAGGCGTGGCAGGCGATGACATCGTCGCAGTATTGTTTCTGAGCGTCGACGATGTCTTCGAGTTGTCTACGGCGGGCCATCTCTTCTACGAGGAGGTGGCGAAGTAGCTCCTCGTCGGAGCGACGACAAGCAGTGGGACTTGGAGGCTCGGAGTCGAGTCTCTCTTGATCATAAGAGGAAGATGGGTCCGGGTCCGATGATGGCTGCCTCCAATGCTTGCCGTCGAAGGTGAAGGAAGGATCTACAGGGGAAGTCTCCATCACCGCAGTTGAATCTAAAATAGTAATAAGGTTCAATACGTCTAATTACGATACGGGAAGGGCGTACCTTCAGATGACCCTCGAGAATATCCGTATGCCTTGTGATGACTATCATAGGGCGAGGGCGAAGAGGCGGGCGAAGTGTTTGGGGATTCCGTTTGATCAAGCGACATGGCGCACGGATTAGGTCCTGTGCTTACTCTGCCCACACTTCTATACGATGCGGGTTTGCTTGGACTCTCCCGTAAAGCGGCTATTTCGGCACGAGTGAAGGTAAAGCCAAGATTCTCGTTGGAGCTGCCTTTCTGCGGGGTAGTAGGCTCCGTAGCCTGACGAATAGGGTGCTCTTCAGGCGTACTCTCTCTCCTGGGGCACGCTTCCGCGGCACGACTGGCTTCTACATAGCTCATGCTCACGCTGTTGCCAGATAGAGAGAATGAGAGTGGCGGTAGGATGGTCACAGTTTCTCTCTAGGTAGAGGTCAGAGAAGCACAACAGTAGATAGAACAAAAATACCTGGTTGACAGGAATGTTCTGGCTCGTGTTTATGCTCAGAGGTATATCTGCGTTCACTTTCTCTACGACCATGGGCGCTATGACAGGCCGAGTCGGAAGCATATCCATGTGTATACGACGCCCGCTATAAGAGTATGAGATAACATACTATCCGCAAAGAGTAATATACTTACTCTTCGTTCCAAGCTAGACTTGCTCTAATTGAGAGAAGTCATGAAAATGAAACATGTAAGCGACAGTAAAATACTGACATTTCTCTTTCGCGCATCGTGTCACGCATCTTCTCATGAGCCGCGCGGGTCTGATATTGTAGCCGCAGATGTTCGTACTGACAGTGTGCTCAGTAAGTCCCTAACAAGTGATATGAAGCGCATACAGTGACTTACGCAGCCTTTCTCTAACCGCCATCGAACCCGAACCACCGCAAGGCCCCAGCCAATCTCGTATCCTGTGGGACAAACGTCGTCCCAGATGATCTTCAACGCCTTGAGATCTTCAAAGGTACTGCGCGTTTGTACCCTCTCTTGAGTAGGTTCATCACGTCGAGCTGTACGTTCCAACACAGAAGCTCGCGATGCCTTGTACTGTATCTCCAATGTCGCCCAGATGCTATTAGAGTCGTGACCCCTGTTCCTCGAGGAGCGTTTCCGGCGCATCGTGGGTGTGCTCTAAACTCCAGTGCTATCTTTGTTGGAGTTGCGTTGAGGGAGGGGTCAAAGTTGCAGGACTCGACTTGGACGGTCACGACGACTTTTACTAGCCGTTACCGGTGCGTGCGTACGCGTGACCCCCTATTCATAATTCCATAGATGTACTAGTCCTTGTTCTTGACTTGCTGAAGATAGCATTTTGCGGCACCTTCGTCATCAACCAGGCTGCGTAGATGAAATGATGACAGTTCAGTAGCCTCGTGGTCGCAACAAAAGATCGCTAGCTTTCTGCCGACACCGCAGCCAGATTACGGCAGCCCAGCCAGAGCGATTAGCCAATGTGTGGGGACCAATAGAATGTCATATGTTCAGTGGGGAGTTCGAGAGGTCTAGAACATATATCAGTTTGTTCTCAAACCGACCATGGTGGTCGGTCACAGCGAACATCCGAACCTTTTTGATTGCAATGTAGAAGGCGGGATTACCATATCAGGACAATCGTCGGGGAACGTAAGGGTCCACAGCCGCCCACAAGTCGACTCGATTCGATCTACATATCGACATTTTGATTGCCATCTAACTCTTTCGGGGACCACGAGCACCGAGAGGTACCACAAACACACAACGGTAATCAATTGAGAAACATGCATGACAAAATGAACGCGAACTTACATTCTCTTGTACTCATCCCAGGTAAACGCGACTTTGGCGGTCCCCTAAGCGAATACGCCTACCAGATTGGCCATACAGCATAGGCCTTCACTCAGAGAGTATATTAGATATGTCCTCACCAGTGGCCGATATTGTCTACGACCTGGTCAAGGCATCCGAAGTTCCCGACGCTCACCGCATTGAACTGGCAAGTGCGTCAGGATTCACACGACCACCCCAAGGTCATGTTAACAACGGTCCTTAGGTTTTCCTCCGGAAGAGGCTGGATCACTTGAGAAGTTTCAGTAAGGATATATATTCTACGTTCGTCCTCTCCTTCTGACGACTCAGCACACATACTCTCTAGGTATCGCCAAAAGAATGCACCAGATCTTTTCCTTGGTGCCTACGTTCCCTCTCCCAATGCACGTACTGTCATTGGCTACGTATGCTCGACTTTAGCGTCGTCCGAGCACCTCACGCACGACTCAATGGAAGAGCACATTCCCGACGGCACATCCGTGTGCATTCACGCCGTTGTCGTCTCATCCCAGTACCGTGGCAAAGGCATCGCCCTCGCTCTTCTGCAAGAGTATATCTCGCGCCTCGAGAAAGCTCGCCAAGCGGGCGAGAACTCCTATGCACGTATACTCCTCATCTGCCACGAGAACCTCAGGAGCCTTTACGAAAAGGCAGGGTTCGAGTGGCTAGGAAAGAGCGACGTTGTACATGGTCCTGAACCTTGGTACGAGATGCGCAAGACCCTATCTTCAAACGAAAAGCCCATAGTTGAGCCTCAAACACAATCTCTTCCACCTGGTATCTGGGAAGCACTTCAACGCCCATCGTCACGCAAAGTGCCAGTTTCACGACTCCTTTCGACATTCACTAATGGTGTCCAAGACGTCTCTCAGAAAGATGATGATGGCGTTTACAACAAGTTCGATCTTTTGTGCCCCGCGGAGGGTGTGGAAGCATCATCCTGAAGAATGGCGTAGCTACGCTCGCTGAACACGATAGCGTGCAAATCGATCCTACTACGATACACAGCGGCAGTTCGATTCTTCCATCGTTACCATCCCCTGGCACAGCTATGAAGTGGTGGAAGATCACGCCGAACGCTATGCAATTTGAGAATATCGAGGTGTCCCGCACCATCACACTTCCAGGTTAGTATTTTTACGTTGCATGATTCATTGTTTTGTTTGCTGAACATTAATATAACAGAGACATCGAAACGGACCAAACTGTTGGCCTGTGCAGAATGCGAAATTGGACCTTTGGGATGGCACGAAGAAGGAAGTACAGAGTTTTGGCTCGCCATCGATAGAGTCGGCTATCGTGAATGAACATAGCCGGGGAAGAGAACCCTGGAAGATGGCGAACGTGCGTTCATCTAAATGTATTCAGTGTTGAGAATGGAGATTCGTATGCGAACGGAAACGTGGCTCTAAATGAACAACGTAATTCGAGCGAGTGCTTCATTCACGTAAGCCTCTGGGGAGATTGTGACAGAGGTGTAGATGGTATGTATCGGTACCTGTTTGATCGAGTGTCTGCAGTTCGTGAATTCAGAGACCGGCGGCAGGAACGAAGAACGATGGGCTTATCCAGCCACCCATCGCATTGTTCGAAGTATGACCATATGCAACAAGCGATCATGAGTCGAGCCACTCGCGTAAAGACTCAGATGTTTATCAACAATGAGTGTGAAAGGCTATGCATATCGCCCAACATGAAGTAGACATTTGAGAGCCCGCACGATCGATAACAGTTTCTGTGTCTTTGTGTGCCGTACGGGGTCGCCACGTTTGCGCAGTCTGGACCAGCATCGACAGTATAGAATACACGAGCTTCATCTTATAAGTGCATGAGTAGTAAGCAGAAGAGTGTATATTGAAGAGTAGCGAAGTTTCCAAGGTGCTCTCAATAATTTTGTACGTCGACGGACCGAAGATCTTTCGAGGTTCATCTAAAATGACGAAACAGGGCTGCATCGAGTGAGCGAATTCAGCGGATCTCACGAGTAGTAGGACGTAGAGCTCATCCATGAGAAGCCTGAGCTTAGTCTATCTTGGGGATCGGCGCTCAACCATATGTTGTTTATGAAGATATGACGACTAGTGGTCGCATGGGCCGAACGCTCCCCTCGGTGGTTTGAGTTCTAGATCCAGCACGCGGGGTGTTATCAGTATAAGGCAGTGGCAAAGTCTTACAGTGCTATTGGTCGCTACTCCCGCGATGGTTGACAGCTTTGAACATTGAGCCGGGGTACGGGGTAGGAAGTACCGGAAAAGTTCGAGACCTATGTTCGAGCTTAGCACGAGTACCACCAACATCGTACATCGATGAAGGTCAAAAGACACATCAAGTATACAGATCCGTCATGGGAAAACACTCCTTCAGGACTCACGTCGGAAGAGAAAGACCTGCGACAGATGGAGGCGCAAGCAGCGCGCGATGAGGAGGGCGGATCTTGAGCTATCCAGCACAAAACGGCTGGTGTTGCTGTTTCGAGGTGATTATCGATGCCATGTGCTAGCCACGAATATCAAGATCAAAATTATCAGTATGGTTTGCGTTCGATGGAGACATGAGTTAAGGGCCACGTACCTGGAGCGGTGCATCCGGAGAACTTGAGGACGGAACGAAGGGCGGAGGAGGTGAGTATTGAGTCGCTCGTCATGGACTCCACTGTTGAGGCGGGAATTATGGACCCACAGTTCGTCATGCACCAACTTGCTCGCAGGCACTTCCAGGCTGGCTGCGTTGGCACGTTGTTTTCATGAAGTGCGATGAAGTTCGTGAGCTCCGTTGCCCAGTCACCCAGTCACAGAAGATTGAATCGAGGAGTAGCTGGTTTTCAGAAGTTCGACGATCGTGACGAAGCGGAGCTAATGTATGTGAGCCATGAGGTCGTACGGATATGCCCTCTTGGTCCATTGCCATTCATCTCCACCCGTAAAGAACCGCTGGCCGCAAGCATATTAGTGTTCTACGATCGAGACGATTGCGAAGTCGCTAACCATGGTAATTCACTACTGCGGGGTGATACAAAGACAGTAATTGTGTAGCGCAGATCGACCTTGTTTTGTCTAGCTAGAATAGATGTGTTATGAATGTGTTTATTCTCTGCCGCGTATAGGAGGGACGAGAAAGATCTAGAGGTCCTTATATCTGTCAGCAACCTATCTTTGTATATTCGCGTTAGTCAATACAGGCGTTCTTTCATATACACCATAGAACGTACCAGTAACTGCTTTGTAACTGCACCAAACGTGTGGCCTTCGGCATTAGCATAGGGGTCCGATGTCTTATTCTGTCTATGATATTACCCGCGCAGTGACTCACCGCCAACGCTCAGGCTCGAGAATAATGCGCCCCTATGCTGCGAGGGCGTGAGTTTGCTACGTGTGCAGAAAAACCAACGAAACAGTGAGGCTGATACGCAGTTATATGCAGAACAAGCTACTCACATGACTCTAGTGTGACTAAGAGTGAGCTTGGTCCGGCTCAACACCCCACGAGATCTGGATTTCGTCACACCGGCGTGTGTCTTCCATTACGCAGTCGAAGGAACTCTGCGAGAAGGTGACATAAACAGCGAAGCGCCTTATACTTGAACGTATTTAGATCCAATCGGAGGAATGGAAAGGTGATAAAGTACACTGAGTCCTTCCGTTAGCCGGCCACATGGGACCGGCGGATGCCATGGCCAGTGTGGTATCTTTCGGGGAGAACAAGATCTTGGCCACGTACGAGGGACACTGCGCACATTGACACTCGGGTATGAGATAGTGTATGACCCTAGGTTGGCATGCCGTGGGAACCATCGGTGGTACGGCCCTAACCTACGAAGAATAAAAACCGTTAGGTGGAGAAAGACGCTACATTGGGCGTGCATGACCTGCGCTTTCATCGAGCTTTGTCCTGATGCTACCCACAGGACGTAAATGACCTTTATTGAGTGGCAACTATCGTATTGCGGAGTTGGGCCTGTACGTCACGATGTGGAAGTCCTGCGTATGCGCGGAACAGAGCGTCCTTCCCCACGGTTGAGAACTAAGATGAAATGAACAACATGGAGATCACGATCAGATACTCACCGCCGTGCATTCTCATGTGTGGGGAGTGCGCCTCCCAACGAATCCCAGCCAGTGGGGTTATGAGAGTGCGCGCAATTCTCTCGCCACGGTTGTTGTCTTGACTGCAGCCATTCGGCCATGGGCGAAGTGAGTTAGTGGCCGCCGCGGAAGTAAATCGCAACCAATATCCGCCACCAATAATTTAAGGTTCGGTGAAACTTGAGTGACTGTTCCTGATCCCGACATCAGCGGAGCCTGAATTTTTGGTTGTCCAGCGGGCGACTGGTTTGAAGTTTCTTGTTCCCCCTCTTCCACCCTCCAGACCCTCGCTTCACGACCGAGTCTTCTTGCAAAAGCCAGACTCTCTGGAGTTCTCACCAGAGACAGGTACAAAAGTTCTAGGTTTTCTCGCACATCGGACAACCATTTTGCAAGAACAACTTTTATGGTTTCAACACCCGTTCGCCTTTGAGGTTCAGCGCGGATTAGGCGAAGAAACGACTCGGTTGGGGCCAGAAAAAACACATATACCACGCACACGAGGTGAGTCACCTTTCAAAATTTGAGAGCCCTGGTGGCCTCGTGTGGGCAGAAGGAAGGCCTGTGGCAGAGGGCAAAAAATCTGGCACGCGGGCTGTGCATTGTTTGTAACACCCAATTCAGGCAGGTCGGAGTCTCGCGGCCGCGCTTCTCCAGCCCTCATATAAAAGCGGTCCCGTTTGATTTCGGTCAACTCTTAATGACACCCCTTCCCTCTTACCCTCAGGTTCGACATCCATATCAGGTCGCTCCTTATGATTTCTCTTAGTCCCGGGTCGCTTTGCGACGTCTGCGCAGAGGAGTATGGCACACACAACTACCCTCATTCCCTTGCCTGCGGTGAGTTACCTCGTTTTATTCTCGGGTCTTTAGTTGGACATGTCTGATATGTTCCGATGCGTTGCGGCATTTGCAGGACACATCTTGTGTTTGAGCTGTTGCAATAACATCATCGAAAAAACATCGCAGCGCCTTACCCCCTGCTGCCCATTTTGTCGCGAAACCTTCACCAGCCATGACATCCGTTTGATTCGCATGGATTTCACGCCCGTCAGCAGCGGATGGTCTACGCCCAGAGGCCAACCTGGCATTCACGAAGTCATCATCGAGTCCGACGGTGAGGACACCCTTTCTGCCGGTCTCAAGGCGAGAGAGCAAGCGAAGAGGCTGGAGTACAAGGTCGCAAGAGTGGCGGCAAAGAAGTGCTCGGTTGAGGAAGTATCTACGCTACATAAGGAGCTTCAGGAGTGGCTTCAGTCCAAGGTCAAGCCCCGCGAACAGGTACGCAACAGAGTCATCGGCTTGCTCGGTTACAGCTGACAGATATCTGACTCATCAGGCCTCTTCATTGGAATTGAGCGCGGCGTTGCTGCGCGCTATTCTTGTCAACCATCTCGCCCATTCTGAGGCCACCAAGGCCCATCGCAACATTGAGTCCCAACTGACGTCAAGATTGGAGGACACCGAGATGGCCAAGGCAAAGCTTGAAGCCGAGCTTCGAAAGTGAGTAGTTTGGTTGTATCTCCGTCTCCGTTGCATGTGTTGATGAACCTTACTCCTTCCATAGCCTGGTAAGTTTGCAACGGCTATCACCGTGACTATACATTAAGCTTACTCATTTCCCACAGAGGGCAGAATATTCTCAGACTGCTCAAGAGAACCAAACCTTGCGCGCCGAGCTCAATCGCTACAAGGTCAAGTCCGCGGCGCCCTTGCTCAACGTTCCCTCGACGCCGCCACCCCGATCTTTCGCATCGCTTCAAAGCAATGGCCCACTGTCGCCTCCACGATCGCAGTCAACTGCACCGACAAGTCCATCTTCTGATCCCCGATCACGCGCCACCTCTCCAACATCGCCGACACTCTCCGGTCATGCACCGATGATTCACTCACCTCTCGCTGGGCGAGTAGCTGCTGCGAATCCGGTGCACTCACGGTCTGCGTCTGCTCAGCTGCCGATGGCAGGGCTCCGTTCCATGACTCCTGCCATCCGCACTGGCACTCCGGCCTCACCCATCCGTGAAATGCACACGCGCAGAACCTCCGTCTCGACTCCTTCCCCCCTCAAAATGGCACGCTCGACCTCGAGTGGCTCTAGTGCTGACGAGATTCAGCTTCAGAAAGACAGAGCGCACGACAGCGACAAACAGAGGGAGAAGGACGCGAAGCGTGTGCAGCTCATCCAGCGCTGGATACCTAACATGGAGTCGACTAGTCCTCCCACTACCCGCAGCGGGTACCTCCATGGTCCCCATGTGGCCCGCGCTCCCTCTGTTCCCCCTCCTTCACGCTCCAGGACGATCTCTGCCGCGTCTGCTGCATTCCCCCCGCCCTTGAGGCACAAAACCCCTCTTCCCGCGAACTCAAGATAATTGAGCCGTTCGGGTGTAATGGGGACCCCAGTTCTCTCCTCGCTTTCCAATCTTTCTCATCGTCGTGCTATCGCTCGGGTTGACCTCTTCATGGCCAGGTTATCTTACCGCCTTTGCCTTCACCAGTTAATCCCTTTTGTCTCATAGTACATCTACAGCTTCGTAGACCTTCGGTTAGGCTCTTTGACTTATTATCGTATATAGAATGTTCTCGCTGATTGCTTCGTTTTCTTTCAGGATTCTTTTCTCCTCCATTACTCTCCGTTCCTCTCCGTTTCCCCTCTGTCTGTCTGCTTCCATCTCTGTTGTTGCTGCTCTCCGACTTCTTCCTCTCCTCAACACCGCTATCAAATTATCAAGCGGCTGTGGCCAGTGGCCTACTGACATCTTCCTGCGACACCCCTATCCTACCCTAATTCTCCTAGTTTCGCTATACCCTGCACGACATCTACCCTTTGTAGCATCGTTGTTTATTGTTTTTATTGCCTCCTTGGTCATTTTCCTTCTGACTCCTTGTTGCATGTCGCACATCCCCAGCCTTCGGGCTCCCCTTCGTCGATCATCGACTATCCACCTACTCCTCACCTTACCGCAATACCCCTCATACCCTTTACCCACCCGCTACCTACGCCTATACATGGACTCACGGCTCACACTGACGCTTTCTCGGATTAGTAGATTACGAACTTAATTACGCTAGGTAGCCTAGTTCGTATCGCTGTTCTTACGACTCACGCAATGCTATACGATTTTGACGACCCCTACATCCCATTCCCGCGGATGAATCATCTCCGCGCTCGGTGTTACAAGCATGTTCTTCTCTGACCAGCAAAATGGTGCATCTACCGCCCCTCGGCCGCCCGTGGTATTCAACTGCCAGTGCCTGTCTCACTCATAATCACAAATCCGCGGTCGACGTCGGATCTCTACTTCACACCGCTGCCAGTTCTATCATTGGCCGTATCGAAATGTTACGTACGTCCGTGTCCAGTTCACTATAACCCCGCCCATTCCTTATCTCCAGAACACTCCAACTTGCATCGAACGCATCGAGGCGCACCTTCTGTGAGTACACCGAATTTTCTCTTACCTCAACAAAGCCAATGCAAGTGGGTTTTGGGCTGCAGCACGACTGCCGCGTGTTTGTTCGATTGGGCGAAGGGTTTGGGTTGAGAGGGGCTGGGATGGGTGGCTGAATTGTGCAGGTCTTACATTTGCTCGCCGGATGCGAGTAATGCTATGTGGCGCTAAGCCTAACCGACGCTCTCGCTCCCACATCCATGTGCAGAGCGCAAATGTACGTCGTCTGTTTGCGAATTCTGCGTTTCCTGTCCCTGCAGTTTGTATTTATAGCGGAGATGTTTTTACTCAGGCCTCGCTGTTGGCATCTTTGTGTGACGGAGGTGTGATTTGCAGCAATCATGATGCTGATGATATGGTATGTTCGCATAGATAGACTCTTGGTAAAAAGAAGCTTTACGGGATTAACGACAAGACGGTAATTGGATGAACTGAGCCTAACGCACTCAGCCTTTCGTAGTAAATAGCTTGCCTGTTCATTCCGTCACCAATACCTTTCGTTATCTAAACGCGAGTCAGTGTAGAAGTTATTTTACGCAGCTCGCCATATTCCCGACATTTACGTGTCTCAGGCTGTGGCCAAGGCCGAGAGCTCACTCAGATGCAGAGTTCACCCTGCCCTGTACATTTAGTAATACACAGGTCTCGCAATCGAGAACTAGCTTGAGAACGTAACTGAGCTCGAACTCCTGGAAATCCAATAATTCGCCTGAACACCCACCCAGCCGGCGGACCCGACATCCACAATCACTCCCGTCTGTGTTGCATGTGATTGGCCAAGAAAGAGCGCATCTCGGTCGCTCGTTTCCTGACACGAGGCAGAGCAAAGCATTCCGGAAGAAAATCTGGGTATGCCACGCAAAGGCCACGCGTATGCCGCAAGGTTGCGATTGACAAGCATCGAGAGTGATATCTCGTCTTCTTCCGAGAACGAGTAATCTAACCGCTGAAGACAATGTTCGGTAAGCACAGTCGCATTAACAGGACCTCCGTTCGTTTGATATTGGGCGACTTGCCATAGTAGAAATCGAAGGAAAATGAGTGTTATTCGTATAGGATAAAAATAACAGAAACGATTGACAAATTACTTTCTAGACATACAGCCAAGTCTTCCAGAATGTCCGTGAGATGCGTAGGGAGGCAAGTCGGTATCTTGATCGGAGAAACGATGCAAGTGGAATGACGACAATGAGAGCAAAATGCTAATATTCGACATGCAGTGTGTATGGCGACTCCTTCACGCATTCACTGCCTTCCACGAGCTCTGCAACCAAAAATCAATCAGCTTGCATGTTCACACATGGCTGAGAACCGTTGGGAATATTCATACCTCAGGACTATGAAGTTCGGCCATGGAGTCCGTTCTCCTGTCGACCGTCTTCTGTATCTCAATCTCTAGAAGCTAGGAAGACAAAGAACAGTGGAGTCGGTGTGTGATTGCGAGTCTCGGGAGTGTGACAACTCACCGACGTTCCATTATGTCGGCTGACCGAATGAGCCAACATTGGTCGCGTGCTGAACTCGAGGCTCGTGAGTGGGATGGAGATTAAGCCAGACTTGTCCGATCCGTTTGCCCGTAGTTTCTCACGAGCGTTGAGAGTTGCGAGCAACGAATTGAGGAACACTATCAATGACATACGTTAATGATTCAAATGTCGCATAAGCCTCGAGGTCTTGACATACGTTTCGGCAGCACGAAATAGAATGCGATGAACACGAAGTTCCTTGGCATCGTCGCGTACTGCGGAGCAAAACCCGCCACAGTGAGAGATCATCAGTTTCAAAATCGCCACAGTGCTATTGAGGAGCGTCCGTACCGTGATTAAAACAGCGAGCGCGCAGATGCTGGACGACGTCCACGTTTTCAGCGAATACGGATCGAGTAACAGATCAGACGACTTACCTCGTCAGCGCTCCGGTGTTGATACTATACAGCATGAGAGATCGGACCATGGAATCCGTCCTGTCCAAATGAGAGTATATCAAAACCGAGCCAACTGTTGACGATGTGGTGTAGTCACCTTCGGATACCGGTCTTCCTCTGAACGAGAAGCACGCATAGGGAAATAGCTATTGCGCCATCTACGAATACACCAGCCCCAAAAGCCGTGTACAGAATCCACTGAATTGAGGATATGCACTTCTGTGAGGGACGTTCGTTCCGAGTATGGGCGTGGACTGACCGAGATCTCAAACAGCCCGTCGTACGTGCCGATCTGCCATCTGTTGAGATGCAACTTCCAGTTATATTGGGTGCATACGGCATACAAGCTTGCTCACCCTCGTATAGTGAATGCTTTTCAGCGTTTGTATCTACGTGAGTTGAGCATTGAGTGGTACGTGCCGCATTAGCTCACCGATGCTGAAGCCTAAAGAGCACCGTGAGTGTGTCAGCACAATATGCAAGATAAGATAAGAAACAAGGGTGCTCGCCGAATACCACAAATGATGGGATGATCTATGCGCGATCGCAGGAAGTCAGAATTCTTGAACTCGAAAGAAGTGGTTACTTACGATCGTCGCGAGCAACCACTTCTTATATCCGCTGACTGTGCAGATCTATGAATCAATGCGATACAAATGATAGCGCAGAATTTCTCGAGCCACGTACATCTATAGACTCTAGACGCGAATACCCTGTTCATAAATGCAATGTGAGAACTGGGCAGTATAGCATGACTACCGTAAGAGAACCAAACTCACATTCTAACCAAGAAGTCACTTATGCCCTGCGCGGAGAAAGTAAGTCAGTAGACATCTTCTCCAACAAACAAGGGCATCGCTACCGTAACGGCGACATGAGTCTACGACGCTCCATCAGAGACGAAGTAAGCACAAATACATCAAATGCACTCGTACCATGATACTCCTATGCGAGATGGTGGTCTTTGTCAGGATGTACAATCACGGGCGAGCCATCTAAAGTGCGCACCATGTCACTTTCTCGGCAGTGAAAATGTTGCTGAAGTTTGTGACAGTGTAAAAATACAGCGTGTGCGAGATGAGGAGGAGGTGTAGCGTGTCGAGAACCCTGATGATCTGTTAGTGGTGGATATCGTGATCAAATGTGCAATGGCTCAACGCACCACAGGATAAAGATCTGGGGAAGAACGTGTTAAAATTGTAACTTAACCAAGTCCATATCATGACTATGCACGTACAAGAATCTTCAATGAGATCGGATCCCTGTTGCGTTCAAAGTAGCTGTACGTTTGTAAGTTGGTGATCCCGTAGAGCCTGCCAGCGCACATGAGTCGCGTGCTTAACGCTAATACACGATATTCGACGCGTCACTCACACAGCCGCGACGACATTCCCTGTTCCGATTAAAGATCGCTTTCAGAAACCGCGAAACCGCGTTTAATCCGATATAAGCGTAGCACATACCTACATAAGCCGCTCCTAGAGTGCTATCAAGCGGAGGTAGCGCAATAGGCATACATGGTGCCTCCATCGCTACGTCTTCATATGCTACAGTAATAGGACCCAAAAGAAGTGAGGGAGAGAATGGGAGAAAGGGAGGTCCTACGGCAAGTCCAACGTACCCCCTTTAAGCAAGCGACGTCGACATCACGACACCACCAGGCCGAGGGCCTGTTAACCATTATAGTCAAGACAGTCAGCCGAACACATGCAAGCGTGATCAATAAGATCGTCCTGGGAGGAATAAGAAGTCCTTCAATAGTCGAAAGGAAGGAGTGTGTGAGAACGAAGAGGTTGTGCCGGAAACGGGGACCGCCAATCCCTGCCACTGTCAATGTGTGATGCCGTGGGACTGAATGCGCGAATACGCAGAACTGTGGGACGGAGGCTGTTTATGTGCAAATTGAGACGTCCAGTCATGTCAACGTACCGCTCCCGTTTCCTTTTGTGGGTATACACTTCTCGGGTTGCCACGAGGCGCGGTGGGTCTGCTCGGCTGAATCGTGGAAGCTTGTTTGACTGTCGCTTAGCCTGTGTGGGGGACCGCAAAGGTAGCACATGAGCCGCAAACTTTACTGGATGACGGAAAGATTTCTGCTAGAATGACGGACATGTCTTGATGTGCTTAAAAACTGCTTATTGCTGTCAATGTTCCAGAGCGTGAATATGGCCCTGGCTGTCCCGAAGGAAGCAGAGGCACATTCAAAAGCTGCATGCGTTAGAGTTGGAAGAAGGTACGATCCTTTTAGGACCTTATAGGGACGTCAAAAAGGGTTGACCTTGCCGTCCGAATGTGCTGGCCGCGAGCGAGACCAAAAGATCTTTACAGGACAGGTACACCGAGTCTGACAACTGACTTTGCTAAGCTCAGCTACATGTCCCGTATACGTCTGCAGTCAAGCTAGACGCTAGATACTGCACCTGAGTCTATCGCCTATTGAGCACATCAGAGATGCAGGTAGTTCGGTTGCACTCACCAAGGTAACACCGTGCAGCCCAGCTTCGTTACAGTCGTTTCGCCGCGTATCATCCTGAACCAGAGTCAAAGAGACGCTATTGAACAGGCCTTTCGTTGAATAAACCGAGAGGCGATACTTCGCGATGTGGTACATTTCTATCAGAGTGGAAGGATCTGTACAAAAGATTTGCGATGAATAGGCTTATGGGCGGACATATTAGACCTCTGTCTTCGCAGAAATATCTGATTCTCAACTTTGAAGAGATGATCAAGGAACATACCGCTTCTGTTCAACTTCTCTAATAATATCTGTGTGGTCGCTGTGCGTCACGATAGCCAATGAGCGTACAACTTCCACTGGCCACCTCACCCACCGGCCATGACACTGTTTGTCTCAGTCATCGCAGCCCTCGACCGAACTCGAGTGTGTGGCAGGATGACAGGGCGAGCAGCGGTGGCCAGAGCCGGGTGAGGCGGTGAGGGGGAGAGATTGTTGGCGGTGTTTGGCTCTGTGTCATCACTCTCACCCAGAACCAGTCTGGCGCCCGCAGCATCCCCGGCCCTCACAACCTTGACCTTCCTCCACGACCACCCGATTTCGACGACTACCTCTGCCTAGCGCAGACAGTCAAACTACAAAGCTCTTCAACTTGATACGGTTAGTCTTTGTTTAAAGGTTACAAACGTTGTGCAGGAATACTCATATCAGGTCAACTGTCGCCGCCTCTTGATCAACCCGAACTAGAACTTCACGCATCCATAATGTATGTTCAAACAACCTCAATCGTCACGAGCGAGGACTAAGACTGCTCGTACAACCTTCTTCTCTAATCCCTAGGTCTGAACCCTACGACCCGTATGTCCCTCGTACCGGCGGCACCCCTGGTGCTAGCGGCCCTTCAGCTGGCAACGCAAAGACCGCAGCCATTCAACAACAGATCGACGACACCGTCGGAATCATGAGAGAAAACATCACAAAGGTGGCGGAGAGGGGAGAACGTCTGGATCAGTTGCAGGACAAGACAGGTGTGTGGTATCTTCCAACGTTCTCATGAGGGGGCTGGTGGAGTGGAGCACTTGAGAACACACTCAACCACTTGCGTACCCTTACATGTAGTGTGGCACTATTACTAACTCTCATTTTCAGACAATCTCGCAGTGTCCGCACAGGGCTTCCGCCGCGGTGCGAACCGAGTACGCAAGGTACGTGAATGATCGTAACTGGGTCTGAATTTAGCCTGACAACGTCATCTTTGTTTAGAACATGTGGTAAGCTTGGCATGCATTTAAACGTTGTATTTCATGCTCATTCGTTATGTTACGTGCCCGTGAAGGTGGAAAGACATGAAGGTACGTCTCTTCTCTTCCGTGCCTTATCCCTGTACCCACGCTCACCCGCGATGCAGATGCGAATCATCATTGGCCTTGCAATTGCCATCATCATCGTTATCATTGTCGTCTCGATTGTAAAGGCAACGCACCATTAAACAACTTGCACCATTCTTACCGCCCTTCCACTTACTCGCCTCCTTTCTCCGATTTGTGTTCTGTCTATGAAGTGGTTGGGATATCCGCCTTCTTGTTCTCCGTCTGTCTGTGTTGTATCTATGCGCATACTACTATAATTTCTCCCGGATCGTAGTTCCTCGGACGAAATTCTGGGGGTCTACTGTTATGGACTATGAGCTGTTTTGTAACGTAGTGGTCCCTAAACCATCTGGGGTTGTTCGGCCCCCCTCAAAGCTCTATTCGCATGATTTGTTTCTTTTTATTTATTCTGCATGAGCGATGCGACAAACATCAACATCGTCTCGCGAGGACATGGGATGATACTCTTGGCAAGTACTTAGATGCTGTAGGCAATGTCAGTGGCCGGCGCTTTCCCCAGGTTGTACCGATACTCTCATCATGCCCGGCTGCTTCTTCCTACCAACGCCTATGGTGTAAAGCTCGACTAGCTCGTATCGTCGAGATGTCTATTCGAACACCGCCAAAACTTTGGCGTACAGATTCAGTAGACTCCCTAGCCAGCTCAGAGGTCTCTCAAGACCCCGCAGAGTCTATTACCGAGAGCTACACAGGGTATCATCCGTAAGTACCTCTCTGTCGTTCTTGTCTTACGCACGTTGATAGATCATCTACGCTACCTCTGCCTAGGATTCGTACGTCAGTCGAGAAACCCTCTCTGGTGACAGGGTACATCATTCTGTTCACCTCAGTCGCGTTCCTCTTGATTGGCGGGTGGGCGACCTTGCTTAGCGTGTTCGTTCCTAGTACTGGTATCTCGGTGCGTTCTCTGTTTGATTGTGAATCCTATGCATTCCCAAGTTCGAGAGCTGATGGGGGTGTACTGTAGATGTTGGATGCGCTGGCGAATGACACCCATTACAAGTACTTCATGGTGTTGCTGGTGCCTACGACTGCTTACTTTGTCATTGCGAACTGGGTTGGTTGGCAATACTATCGGAACTCATGAAACTGCTACTATCACCTTTACTATCGAGTCGTTGTCGACCCTGCTCCCGAGCTACAAGTACTCAACACCCTATACGTCGGCGATCCCTTTGAAGAAGATTGAGGGCAGGCTGCAACATGGATGTTGTTTTTGGATCTGGAAGACCTTCCTTGGTGTGATTGTTGTAGATTAGGTAGCGTGTGTGTTATTACACTGAGTTGACCATGGCCGTCTAGAAGCTCCGCCATCAATTTACCGAACCTGTCAAATACAGTTCTCTTGCCCAATCGGGAAGTTTTTGTAGCTCCCAAATGTCGACAGCCATTGATCGACACTCGTCACACTACAGGAGCTCGGGTGTTTGATGAATCGGGAATCAGTGTACGGCTCTGTGTGACCCGATTGCACGAGGGTGGCCAACATATGGCAAATAGCTGGTGAAAAGAACCCGGTACGTAGCCAAGAGTCATCTCGAGTATTATACGAAATTGAGAGGCGGCGTCGAGGAAGCTGATGTATCTCACTGGCAAGGTTACAGTATCATCTCTGGTTTCGGTGGATGCCCATTGCCCTGGGCTAGTTCACTTACAGTAGCATACAGTCCCATGGTCAGGGTCGTGCAATGGCGATAGCCACGCGTTAGCCGAATGTGCTAGCGCTTTGCAACTCTATCTCTCACCTCCACTGTCAGCTCTCACAAATCCTCAATCCAAGATGCCGCGCGTTCATTCTACCACGAGCCATGGGCGGAAAGGTAAACCGATCCAAGCAGAGCTGGTCGTACAGTACAGAGCGTCGCGGGCCAGTCAAATGACGCACACTGCACCTCGGGATCAGCCCGCACAAGAGAAGGTGCAGACGCGTAAAACAGTCGACGACCTCAAGACATTGAAGATCATAGCCAATGGCTTCTATCCGTCACGCTATGTGTTCGAGTGGAAGCATGGCATGGTGCGCGTAGGATGGCGGTTACGGGAAGGTAGCGTGAGTGGTCCCTATGTTTTTAGTGCTGCTCGACTCATTGACTGGTTGACTGGACTATATGCCAGTACGAGCTGTCGCAGCTGCAGTACCTTGTCCGGGCTGCCGATGACAGCATGCAGGATACATTACGGAAGCTAGATATGTGAGTTTGCACACGCTATCACTATCAAGTACAGACAAAGCTCATACCTCCGCAGAGCAAACATTACTTGGCGGGAAGAGTGAGTCGCGTATCCTCTACAGATGCTATGCTGTACTGAACAATGATAGCTCGCGAAGGATTCCGATGGATTCACTTCCGGATATGCCTCCCAAAGAGCCTGAGGAGAAGGAGAACCGCAAAGGCGGAAAGCCGACCACAGCGGCTACCAAGCAAAGCAATATTCGTAGCCAGGTATGCTCTATGCATGACTATTAGTTATGTTCATAAATAAATGCGGCTCAGGATGTCCACATGTCCATACTACCGCCTCTTACCGTCTCTCGAACAGGAGCCAACATACGCTTTGTGGAACGCGTGCAATCAGAGGAAGCAGACTCTCCTCGAGAACACCACGCTGAATGCAGTTATCGAAGCACGCAACGAACGGCACCATACTCGACGCCCATCCACATCAAACCTCAGGCCTCTGACAAAGTAGCCATCGGCCAGCCACCTCCGTATACTGTTGACACTGTCGGGGATGCACCACCTGAACCCATGGAAACATCTGAGGTTGCTTCTACACCGCTACCCATTCAGCCTGATGTTGTTCGTGTTGACGACCGTGTTAGTTCTCGTAAATCTGCTGGTGAGTCAAAGCGATAGATCGATTGTACAGCGCTATTTGCTCAGTCCTGCGGCATTTCACAGCAGAGTCAGAGGACTCGCAAGCACATACCATTTGTCCCTCTGTTCCGGTTACATCTCGTTCCGAAGAGTCTTCGGCACCACAGACCGCGAACCAGCACCAACAATCTGACTTTGCGCTAATGCAGAAGCTCTTGGTGGATGAGATGTGCCGACGAAAGGATCTAGAAGACATCGTAGAAGCAGAACGTCGTTTTAGCAACAACCTGATGGAAACTCATGCCACTAGGATCCGCGCATTCGAGCGGACTCTTGATCATACGCAGGACATACAGGACAGCCTTGAGGCACAGCTCGCGGACGCACAGGCAACCTCGTTGCATCTCGAGGATACTTTGGAGAAGTGTAGAGCTGATTTGGAGGAAATGCAGAATATGCTGGAATGCGAGCGGCGGGAACGTCGGCGAGTGTCCGCGTTGCTAGAGCAGGTCCGAAAAGAGCGTGACAGCCCGCTTGTGGTACCTGCTATGGCCAAAGCCTTCTCTCTGATTGACGGGCTCACATCACAGGTAATAGGGAATACATTTTAGGAAGCTAGGATGATGTGCGTCGGGTTTCTAGGTTTTATATTTCTGCTTTCCCTCGTTCGTGTAGTACTTTGCATTTGCTGTGTTCCTGCTTTGTCGTCGATGTGGTACGTTATATGGTTTTGTTACTGTAGGCTGTGTCTTTTGCTGGTTGTTTCATGGTCGTGTGCCTGATGTATAAAAGTATTGTGGAATTCAAATGAGCCGCCTTCCTATTCTCCAGAAGCTTTGTGTCCTGGTAAAACATCCTCGGTGAACACGAGATGGTGCAGGGAAAGAGAAATGCGACGCCATGGCTGGGTGCCAGCTGTAACAAACAACGAGCGCCTGTAGTGGCGAACCGGACCAGACCCCGGATACTCGCGAGAGCAGACTAGAGAAGGCAGACTCACATTTGTGCTGTTATACATCAAGCCGCAGAATATTTGAGCTCAAGGCACTAGTAGTATACCTTTATACTGTTAGGTGACAGTTACTTAAGATTATACACTCTATCAAGATTTCATGCAGACCTTTTATCTTGTCAACTTATTCTTGATTTTCAAGGTTTACAAATTACAACACAATGAACCAGTTCGCTCATTCTTTCTCGTCGGCTGCAGGGTAATCCGCGTATCCTTCCGATCCACCGGGTACATAAAACTTTGAACGATCATAGTTAGCTAATGGCAAATCCTTCTTCAAACGCTGGACAAGGTCGGGCTGTGTATCATGATACAACGATAACAGAGGGGTTAGTTGGTTTCGACAAGACCACAGATGCGACAAGCACGTACGTTCGGAATATAATGACGTCCAAAGGCCACAAGATCGCCTCTTTTCTCCGCAGCCTCCAAAGCAAGCTCCCTGTTATACCCTCCAGTAGCAATGAGCGGACGAGGGTTCCAAATCTTCCGAATGAAGTCATTGGACTGGAAGAGGTCATTAGTGAGACGCTGATAGATTGTAAGGAGAAGATGCGTAGTACTTCTCCGCTTTGCACTTCACGATCGATGTTACCATTGACGCGGGGCTCGACAGCCTGGATATAGGCCAAATTAGGGTGCCTTGCAGCAAGCTGTTCCACGACGTAGCTGAATTGCGGAATGGGATCCTTCATTCTCATGTCTAACGATCATACTCGTCAATGCTGTTTCCATGGTGAATAAACACAGTCCTGACCTTGGAAGGGGTTCCACGGGCTGAACTTAATGGCCGTCTTCTTTTCGCCAACCGCCTTCGCAACGGCGTCGACGACCTCGAGGGCAAACCTAGCGCGATTCTCAATGCTGCCGCCGTACTCGTCGGTACGTGTGTTACTGACGTCTTGTATAAACTCGTCGATCAGGTATCCGCTCGCACCGTGGATCTCGACGCCGTCGAAGCCAGCTTTGTGAACTGCACTCGAAGCTGCTGTAGCGTATAGCTGAACGTATTCTTTGATCTCTGAGAAGACAATGATGATAAGTATAAGCTCGCTAGACGGAGAGTACACGGACAAACCTTCTATGGTCAATGCACGAGGGGTGTGTGCCTTGCCTGTAAGTGGGATTGCGGAGGCAGCGACGTACGGGAAGCCGCCTTCCTCCTCGAGAACGTGTGGCTCAGCAGCTCGACCTAGTGCCCAGAGCTGCAGGAAGATGTATGAACCCTTCGCATGGACGGCATCCGTAACCTATGAATGAAATCTACTGAGTTTCTAGGCCGCAAGGCATACAACATGGAAAACAACCTGCTTCCAGGCAGATATTTGTTCGTCGCTCCAGATGCCTGGGACGAAGAAGAATCCCCCTGCTTGAGGAGCGATGACAGTTGCTTCGGTGATCAGTAATGAGCCGGGAGTGCTACCCCTCTGTGAGTAGTACTGAACGGCAAGATCGCCGTGAACATGATTCTTGCTCGCACGAAGGCGAGTGAGAGGTGCAAGGACGATGCGATGCTGGAGTTGCATGTCGCCGACCTGGACAGGGGAAAAGAGTTTGGGTGTGGATTCTGCGGACATTGCTGCTGCTTGTATGACAAACAGTTGGAGGTGGGTTGGCGAATGTGAGCTGTCGGGGGATTCGATAGCTCTGCTGCTGTACTATCAGTGCAAATCTCATCTCGTATATATACCTTTGGGTTCTTTCAACATAGAACCCGTTTATCCAAAGATACGTACCTTGAAATTACGCCATGGGTGGGACGCATGCCATAGGGGCGTCGCAAGCTGTACATTCGCGCCGACTGCTTAGATTTGATTCAGCGCCTTGGCGATAGTGTGAGTGCGATGGCCTTGTCCGGTATGGCACGTACACAAGACGCCACCACATTTGATGTAAGTTGATGGAGCCGACGACGCGTTGACCTGTTAGTCCTCTGGGGAGTCATTCCAGTGTCGTTTCCGCTTGTAGACATGTTCTAAAAATACAAAAAGCTGCTTCAATGTGCGGATGACACGGTTCCGTTGGAACGGAGCACAGTTGTTGCCAAGACAAACGTTGATGGGTTTAATGGGATGACTCTACTCCAATCGTCGCAGTTGATGTATCGACTTCGCCATGCATTGCGAATAGATTCGGGCGGTGTCAAACGTGATGGATAAATCCAGGGGAGGCAATTAGCACTGAAATTGCATCGTGTATGAATGGGTATGATGCAGGATGCGCACTACAAGCGTATAAGAACATGCAGAATAAGTAAAAGATCCATGCGAAAATGAGTAAATTATCAGAGAAGAACTCAACAAGTCGAGTCGCAAACAGGGACTCTCATGTCTTGAATACGATAATCAAGATGAGTAGGACGAAAATGATGATACCAATCATCACAGCTGAACCTGTACTCCGCTTTAGCATCAAATATGATCTCTATTGTGGGACACAGCACTTACTGTTCTCCTTAGCACCTTTAGCCACTCGATCGAGTGACCTTCGTGCCTGGCGCAGCCGGTTATCCGTCCTATCCAGCTCTTCATCCATTTCCTCCAACAGTCCAGTATGCACATCTAACTCGTCGTTTATTTGCAATGACAAGTCTCTTTGCCGTCCTATTGAACGAGAAAGCTGGTCCAATCGCACATCCTGGTCGTCCATCACATGCCGCTGAGATTGTAACAGCTCATGTGTCGATGGAGGTTCCGCCTCGGGGTCATCAGCATACGGTATGTACGGATTGTCGCTGAAATATGGGCTCTGCGGCGTTTCCGGTAATCGTGCTGTCGAATGCGAAGGAGACTTCACGCCCGTCAGTGAAGACGACGATGCAGTTGGGCTTACAGCCTCCGACTCCGGAGGCGTGTCCTGCAAACTACGCGTAGGATGTTAGCCTCGCAGTAAAGTTGGGCGGTAGCCAGTTTATAGCGAACACACTTCTGCAATTGCTCCCCATCAGGACCTAGCATCCCCCGCATCCTTTCATACTGATTTCTCAGTAGTTTGACTGCCTCCGTTCGACCCTCCTTCACCTCCAAGTCCAAGACGCCTGTTCGTAGCTGCTGAAGGTTCCGCGTGATCTGGGGTAGGTGAAGAGAGGTGGCATTTGGTCCTACTGATATTGTTTGCAGTCGTTGTCGCTCGAGGAGCAAGGAGAGTGTCTGTGTTGAGAGCGACGTGAGTTTCGCCAGCGTCGCCATGGTCGTTGAGGAGGAGGATTTATCAGTCATGTCGTGAGGTCAACTGCGAGCGCAGCGTAGATAGTTCACATTAGCGCCTGTTCCCCACTACACCAGAGACCCCGGAGACTCTGTTCACACTCCTGTTCACAGCGACCAAGTATACATGAGGCCACAGGAACTGGCAGTCCGATGATAATAATATATACACACTTCCACGTAGAGCTTATAGAATGTTACACATGATATGCTCGGTCGAAAGGGCCTATCAAAAACGAATTCGCAGAATATAAAACCATGTGATGTACAGTTTACCGGCCAAACAGTCCATCGCAACAAAAGGGAATAGGATAAAGGCCTAGGAAGTCGTGTGAGTTCCATAGAGAGAAACAGGTCAGAAAGATCAAACAGAAAGACAAAAAGGCGTCAGTGCGTTAATATAGTACAAATTCTTTACATCTCCATTTCCATCTCTCCATCCCATTCCTCCTCAATCTTCTCATCCTGCAAGTTCTTGGTATACTCCTCGTCCTTGAATGCGCTGCGACGTCCCCGCGAGATGAACCCGTAGCTATTGTCTGCATACGGCTCTTCGCCTTCGATGTCAACGTCAACGGAGCCATGTTCATCTTCCTCGCTCTTCGGCGCGGAGGTAGAGCGAGAGCGAACGGAAGAGCGAGGCAGGGACCAGCTTCCAGTCGTGCCATAGGACTGCTGACCGATCGCCGACGAGATTGGTGACTCGAGTACGTCCGAAGAGACAGACATCCCGCGAGCCGTGTCCCGGTACGTACTCCTATTGACGGGTAGCGGTGCGACTTGAGGAGCAGGAGTATGCGCAGGCGACGTTCCGGTAGATACACCTACCACTCCAGGACGAACATGGGTAATGCCGCTCGCGGTGGGAATTGCGTAATCATGCAAGCGCGGACCAGTTGATGCCGGCCGAGAGATAGACAGCGCAGACTGAGTGGGGACAGAGCTCGAGACCCTGTAAGGCTGTTGAGGAACCTGGCCTGCGGGAGACGATGATACGACAGGTCTCGCGCCACTGGGCGGCGGTAAGAGACCTCCCGAAAGGAAAGAAGGCCAAAGAGAGCGATCTTCCGGAAGAGACGTTCCTCCCTCTCCTGGCGGCGCGATATGAGACAAAATTGCAGCTGCCTACATTCCTTTGAACAAACGAAGCAGATATTCCGGTTGGTGCGACGTACCTCAAGCAGTTGCACTTGTTGATGCTTGCTCAGCATTAACTTTGATGCCTCACGCCAATGAGGTGTATGTTCCCACCGGTGCTTAATCAGGCACGAAGGATGGCGATACACCTTCATAAAATAAGCATAAACACTTTGTATGAGAAAGGAAGAATGGCAAGGGGCTAACTGACCTTGGAGCAGCTTTCACACTGGTACGTAGTCCCACGTTTCTTGCCGTTACCGCTCTTGATCGTGATGCCGCCAACAGAGAGTTCGTTGGCAACAGTTCCTGGGGTATCATGCTCCTCCTGCTTGACCTGCTGTTCATCAGGTGATGCAGAGGGGTCAAAGCGGATTGTCCCCACAGCTGATGCGAACGACGTCGACGTCTGCGCAGGCGCCTGTGGTGGTGGCGATCCCGCGAGCGAGAGTGTAGCCAGAGCGTTGAGAGCAGCCGTCCCGCTTGTCAACGACGCCGCACTGTATTGCATACATAGAAAATAAATGCGAATCTGTCTCAGGCGTGATTCCGGGGAAACTGGAACACGCACGATGGTCTGCTCGCAGCCTCTCGCGCGTCGCTCATCCTGCGCTTTATCTGACCGGATGAGGACATGCGTCGGTGCTTCAGTGCACTGTGGACCTTGCTGGTGACGACATGAGAGCCCGACTGTGAGCCCACCGAGGATGACATCGGAGGTACAACCAAGCTCTGTGACACAGGGATGGGCAATGCATTGGCCGCCGCCGCAGACAGCGACAGCAGGCTAGTAGCAGAGTCCATTATCTGTAATTGGAAGATCATTGAGGGTTAATATGCTTGCCGAAGTGTGGGATATTTTTACCTCTGCGGAGCTCATGTTCCTGGAGACGACGAGTGGGAGGTGACTCGAGTGTATGAATGCCTGGAGAGGGAGAAGGGGTACATGCACTAGGTAATATGTATAAGAATAGGTAGATAGCGAGAGGTGTTCACAGCATGCAAGATAGGGCGGTGTTGGGTGGACTCAGAGGACGCAGGCCATCGTTGTCGTCGGTGTCGAGGAGAAAGTCGAGGACACCGAGCAAGAGCTCGAAATTTCGGCCCAGGATACACGTCGATAATTATTGGCGATCATATGACGAGATAAGTTCCTGATTTAGTTTAGCACGAAGTGATCGTAGTCACACGCGATTATGTAATTCGCTGACTAAGTCTAAGTTAAGTGACGATTTCTACTTGAATATCTACTTGCATCCGCCCCGCACAGGTTCTGCAATACAGCGCTGCTACTCACTGTCAATCATACTGCGCCCCATACTGTGACTGCTTTGTCTCAATTTTATCTGGAAAGTTCACCAGCTTTCTTACAAGAATTCCGCAGTTGACTCGGATGGAAATCTGGCACTATCAGCCAGCTTGACAATCTCGGCAAGCTCGCCACCCTCTTTTGTATATTTCGATCAACTTCAAGTTCACATGTACTTACTCGAGCTTACTCACCGGGCCCCTCAACGACGGAGCTGTACTGTACTGGCCATGGAAGCTACCTATCACAGTTGAGACAAATCATGGACGGCGAAGTACTTACCAAATCTGACGCGCAGATTCCGGGCATGTCCACCCGCCCGATTTCCATGTCCTTCGCCAACTTATCTTTCTACCATCCTCATAGTTGTCTCAAGCCCACTTTCTCTGACTCTTTGCTAGCTTACAGACGCATATAGCTACCCAAAGCCCAACTTCTCGCATCCAACGGCGAAGTCGGCGCGTCTGGTAGTGCTCCGAATAACGCCCGCCACGTCGCATTCGCATCCTTTGACCGAAAATGTCGGATTTTAATCTGGTTGATCCTCGAGGATGGGAGTACGATCTACAGTCGGTGCGTGATAAACAGACACCCACCGACCTTCCCTGGCCGTGGCAGACAGATTTCGCACATTGAGCGGCAAATAGCTAATGTCAAGGAACCTTTAGGTGTACTCTGCCTACATGGGATATTTCCAATTGCACAATATTCCATGGCAAGTCGCATATACTGTATTTGCTTCTCCGTTTGAGATTTACGCGGCATACTAGGTACGAACGATCCTGGGGCGTATTCTTCGAGTCGTTCGAGGAATTCCTCCAATTCTCCTGGCCAGTCATCACAGTGACAGACTGCTGGACCGGCAAAGCGCACATCGTCACCAGAATGACATCAATCGGTGCATTTTTGAAGATGATCAAGACAAGGTACCGTACCCATGGCGTGGCCAGCAGTCTCCACGATCGAGTGTCAAGATACTGATTGGGTTAATATGTTTTCTCTGCGCCCGATGTATATCTAGGTTCGGAGAAACACTTCCCGTAGTGGATAACATGCAACGTGTGACGCCTTTCGAGACCTCGCAGAGGCATATGCGCACCATCGCAGATTATTCGATCTATAAAAAGCTGTACTCTACTCTGCCTGCTGCCGTACTTGCGTCGCTGAAAATACGCGTCCGTGAAGGGGAGCCAAGGGCTATACAGGATCTCTGGCAGCAGAGAGACAAAACCTTTCTGGCACTCGACTTCGAGTGGTCGGAACGGAACGCATCGTCATGTCTCGAATGGGGATACGCCGCCGCGAGGTGTGCTCACCTCGACTCGTGAGCATGCTTCTTAATCTCTGTCAAAGTGATCAGCAGCGCTAACAGAAGACAAGCGTTGGTGTCTGGCCGCCAGATCCAGACGTCAATTACAGGTGAGGAACCTCACTTCTTCATCTCCGGCCAGATTCTCACCACGCATCTTAAGACGAGGGCATTACATCGTCACCGAATACATCGACAAACAACACAACAAGCACCGACCAAACTTCCCGTGGGCCGTACGTGATCTTCCTCATCGCCCGCATGGCAGAACCTCACGATAACCCCATTCATATGACTTGTAGTACGCTGTGAGTCCACCTTCTCTTAACAACCAGCCAGTCGCTTATCGATCGGACGGCAGTTTGGCGACAGCCAAGTCACTCCCAGGGCGAAGCTTCCGCAAATCATGCAGGCGATAATCAGGTGCGCAGCGTGCACGTCGATCATCCATAGAAGCACACAGTCTGACATAGTATTCGATGAACGTAGTACGATGACGAGTCCCGACTCCGAGACCGTACCCAACACGCTCGTCCTCGTCGGGCACAGTATCAGCGCCGACCTGAAACGTATGGAAGAAATGCGAATAAGTGCGTCCCTCTCCTGTCGTATAGTAGCTTCCCTCAACTTTAATATCTGCCTAGAAATCCCACACAACGTCCTAATAATCGACCTCTCCTCCTTCGAACGCAACCTCTTCGCCTCCGGCCAACGAGGACCCATGACAGACCCAACCGGCCACCCACGATCCCAAAACCCCTCCTACCCCCTCCCGCTCCCCTCCCTCTTGCAATCCCTCGGGCTGGACGTCCAACCGCCGCTCATACTCAACAACTCAGGCAACGACGCCTTCCTCGTCCACCTTGCCCTGCAGTTGCTGCTTAACGCGCAGGACACGAAGATACCGAAGTTGAGAGGGAGGACGTTGCAGCAGACTGTGATGAGGAATGTTAGTCGGAGTCCGGTGCCGCTTAGTCCGCCGAGTATGCAGATGGGCATGGGCATGGGCGTGGGGATGCCAATGTATGGAGGGATGGGGATGGGGATGCCGACGATGGGGATGCCGATGATGCCCGTCATGCTCCCCCCGCATCCCTCCTCATCACACACACCTTCCCCGGTTCTCTTCCCCCAGCTCTCACCAGCAGGCGGAGGACTCACACCTCCCTCTCGCCCATACTCGGCCGACTCGAGGCGGTCCTCCTCTGGGAGCTATTTCCCTCATGCTTCGGGCCTTGGTAGTGCTGGTGTGGGAGATTCGAGACCGAGGAAGCCGAGTGGGTTGGTGCCGAGTCCGACTGCAGGAGGGATGGACGAGCAGAGGGAGGTGAGACAGAGGTATGTTAGTACGAGTGGGGGCAGTGGTGGGTTAGGAAAGAGTAGTAGCGGCAGCGGCAGCGGAAGTGGCGAGCTGAGTGGAGGAGGAGCAGTAGCAAAAGCAGATCCGGCTGTGGAGGAGACAGCGGAGGGGTTGGGCAACCTACACGTTTGAACGTCGGACATGGCTTCACATGGACTGCTTACAAGGACCTTAGACTCCCCTGGGTATCACGTCACTGGTATTTTTGCACTCATGAATCTGGAACAAATGGACATCGGTATTCAGTCACTTTTTGTACACTTCGTACGAGATGTCTGATTCAGTGGACTTCTTCTCTCTCTGACTTGTGACTTCATACTCCCGGTTTGCGCTGGCCGGTGGCGTCGAGGATTGAGAGAGGAAAACCGCATTCATTTACTTGCTCCTCAGAGAACCAATGCCAAACACTAAAAGCGAGATCCAACGAGAAACAAACTCGGAAGCTCGCTGCCTACACTGGAAGTTTAGACTCGAAGAGCATGCATAGCAAACGAAAAAGAGCGAATGCGAAGATCAATCTGCTGAGAAGGAATTCGCAAGCCATGCCGTGCTATGCAAACTTCGAGGACTCGGATGGGTGGTATCTTCCACCCAATAGATAACAAACTCAAGGAAAGTGCAAAGCCAAGACGAAGACGGCGGGCGAGAAGAAATCCAAAACTACTTTGGCACTACCTATACAGACCGCATACAACCGCAAAGACTTTCCGTTTGGGCTCGTTTCGCTTCGGTAACACGATGTTATGTAGGACTTTACTTTCGCATTTGGGATATAGGACTTTTTGCACTCTAGATCTTTGCTTCGGGTTCACACTCTTTGCTTCTTTCGAAGTTCACGCTCTGTGCATCCAGCTCACACTCTAAGACTCACAGGAGAGGGAAAGAAAAGAGTTGCATTCATTCATTTATCTGCTTTGAAACCAAAACCGAAACCAATGCCAATGCCAAGAATTCGAAGACAGAAAGCCGATGCAAAAGTGCTAACAGACTCACAGAGCATACCAGCGTACCGTACCAAAGTTGCAAGAAAGACGAAAAGCGAAGACGAAGACGAAGGGAAAGAGCAGTCCGTTGAGAAGTTCGAGTGCGATACTATGATGGGTATCTTCCGAATCCACCAGTTGCAAGAGCGCGAGAAGACGAAAGGAGAAGAGAAGAAAGGAGACTTCCAGGGATCCTGACTTGGATTATGTACACTAACTTTGAAGCTTTCGATGCCGCGTGCACGGGAATATGAATGATAATAACCACGACAACCACTCAGCGAGGAGAGGATGAGAGGAGGAGAAAAGGGAGAGTCCATTATACCAAGGTGAATTATGACGACTCGTCGAGCTCGCCAGCGTTGAGCAGCTTGAGGGCCTGTTCGGAGCGCGGTCTGATGTCGCATTGGAATGGGGATGGTGTTCTATAAAGTGAGGGTGAGTTATCAGTTCGACGAAGGAACCACTCGCAAGAAGCGGTGCAGAGAACCGCAAGACCGCAGAAAGAGCGAGGGACAGAAAGAAAAAGAGTGAGACACACCTAAACACCGAATTATCAAACCTAACCCTCTCCCGAACCTCCCTACCCCTAACATCCCTACACCACCTCAAATCCAGCGTAGCAACCATCCCCGCCATAACAACCCACAAACTCTCCTCAATCAAATGAGCACCCGGACACACCCTCCTCCCAAACCCAAACACCACATTCCTCGGGTCCCTTTTTTTCCTCCACTCCCTCTCTTCCTCCCCACTCAAATTGAGATGCTTGGGCGGCGGCTCGTCATACCGGTCAGGATTGAAGCTGTCCGCGTTCGGGTAGATATCTTCGTCTCGGAGCATATTCCATATATTCGCAAACACGAGTGTACCCTTAGGGATAAGCATCCCGCGATAGACGTCGTCTTCCATTAGTCTGTGTGGGAGGCCTAGGGGGACGGGGACGCCCCACCGGAGGACTTCGGACATTATTTTCTCGAGGTAGGGGAGGTGTGGGCGGTCTGAGAATGTTGGGAGGCGGGAGGGACCCACGACTGAGTCCATTTCGAGTTGGGCGCGGTGGAGGATGTGCGGGTGGGTGAGCATTGCGAGCATGAAGTGGGAGACTACTGTCATTGTCTAAGAGAAGAGAGGGTTGTCAATTAGTCGATAGTAGTGGGAAGGAGAGGGAAAGAAGGAGGGAAGGATGGACGTACGGTGTCCATACTAGCAGAATACATCGAATTAGCAGTCCACCGAATGTCAAACTCGCGCTGTGCGTCGATCCCGCCTTCCTTGTCAGATTGTGCGTCTTCGAGGAGGGTGGTGACGAAGCATGGGACTGCTGTGCCTTCTCTCTGTGCGTGTATATTTCAGTTAGTGAGGTGCCGTGATCGAACGGGAGTGGGAGAGGAAGGAGAGAGAGGGAGACGCGTACCATGCGCTGTTTGACGAGTTCGTACGGTCTGTCGACGAACTCTTCCATCTTGGCCTTCCACACGGTAGCTTTGCGGAGGAAGCCCGCGCCCGGTGCCCACGACGGCAAATGTCGCACTACGCAACGCATCCAATTCAATTAGCACGCATATACTGACCAGACCTCGCTCCTCCGTCAACACTCACAAAACGGAAAAACATCAACCGGCCAAATCCCACCCCCACTAGCGATCTCATTACTCAAAATATCCACACACTCCATCCCCATGACCAAAAACGGGTCTTCCGGACTCATGGCTCTATACCCATATATGCTCTGCAATGTCAACCCGCCGGCGTACCATCTGAGGTACGCGAGGTATTTGGACGGGTCGGAGACCATGCGCCGGATGAGGGTGAGGGACTCGTTGGCGAGGAGGGGGCGGTAGGTGGCGCAGGCGGAGGCGGAGAGGGCGGTTGTCATTAGGCGGCGTTGGCGGCGGGATTTGGGGCCGTAGCGGGTCATTGCTACCATGTTTTCGCAGCCGCATCTGTGGTGAGTGAGTAAATTAACGGAAGGCGGATCAGCGCTCGTTCATTATGAGAAGATGATAAGTAATAAAACCTCGGGGAGACTTACAAGTCGCCGGTCATGATGAGATGGGGCTTGTCCGAGTATATGCTGCCCTTCTTGTCAAGGAGGTCCGTCGCGACCTGTGCAGTGTTGCAAAAGACGAGGCCCTGGCCAAAGACGTGTATGTACATGATGTCGCCATACAGTCTCGACCAGTTGGTGATGCGCACCCATAATTCGTGGGTTGTGAGGTCGAAGATGTTGCCGAGGAGAGGGAGGGGAGCGGGCCCTGGGGGGTAGTGCTTGGAGCGTGCGGCGTGGCGTTTGGCGTAGAGGTAGTAGCCTGCGGCGAGGACGAATGCGAGGAGGAGCGACGACATGTCTGTGTTTTGTTTGAGCACGACCAACTGCGTGCGTAGTGATAGAGAGACAGAGAGAAGGAAAAAGAAATGTCAAGAGAGTGTGGTGATAAGGAGCGACGGTTGGCTTGATGCCTTAGGACAGACAGGGAAGGAGCAGAACGAGAACACACGCGCTTCTGGTGTCTACTGCACTTTATAGTATCTTCCACCGACACACGGGGCTTCCTTTTACTTAAATTTCTTCCATCGCTTCAGGGCCCTGCATCCTGCCGTCACCTCCCTAGCCTCCCTCGCCTCTCACAAGCGACGTCCAGACTCCAGACTCTCCGCTCGTCGTGTCCACCGCGTCTGGGGAGAGACAAAGTGACCATGGATATCACATTGTCTCTTCTCAGAAGCGTCGTCCGTGGACATGCCATGTGTGACTGAATGGAATGGGAAGGACTGAATGGAAATGGGAATGGGAGGACGGTGTGGGTGGCGGCGGTGGGCGCCCTATTTCACCCCCGCCGTCGCCAATCTCATCTCATGTCACTTTTTCAAATCCCGAAACTCACGGCCCCGGAGCGCTCGAGCGAGATCATCGTGAGCCACGTTCGCCGTCGAGCATTGTCCAACTCACAGCGAGCAGAGGGCAGAGTACGATGTACAAGCTGTCACTATGCCTACTCTCATAGAACGTACATCACCCTCTCGAGCTCCTCCTTGATAACGGCACCCACCCACCCATCCCAGCCTCCCACCGAGACCATGCCACGTCTACTCAATCTATTTGGGGCTGGTCAATTCTTGTGGGTCAGTTCAGGTCATGTCAAGTCGACTCTCGAGAGCAAGTGATGCAGCTGATGGGAGTGATGGGCGCTGACATGCCACAGTCGCATTTTGCTCAAACCCTGCAGTAGGCAGTGTTCTGGGTGTCAAGTCACAAAGTCACAAATGCCGTGACCCCGTCATTCGACCCCCGTCACAGACCGGTCATTTGACCGGCGTTTGACCCGTCGCCATCAAATATCCTCCCAAATATGGAAGTTAATCAATGGGTAACGTGACAGAGTCACTTACTAAGCGAGCAAGACAAATGCCTTCGTCCGTCACTCCCTACAAGCGCCCGTGCCGACCGGCGCTAAGAGTCAGCTTTTGGTCGTCATAAAGCTACAACTTTACAGGTCACGATTTTCTTGGCTCTTTTTACGTCTAGATATAATTTTGATGTTATGTCTTGTGTTTCTGTGCACTTACTTTGACCAAAGGAACTCTACATGTTGTGCTATTCGCAAGAATCTGCAAAAGCGCCGAAAAGGGGGGTCATTGACCGCCGTCAGATCTGATGTGACGAGGTCACAAGGTCACTATTGTGACTTGACAAAGTCATGACGGGGTCAGGGGGAACACTGGCAGTAGGTGTTCCTAAGCTAGGCAGCGCCCTGGTCGCATTCACCGCTCTTCGTGTTGACCCACTCAAAGCACCATCACGCATACCGTCGCATATACTACAGAGCGAGTACCGATGATGTTCTTGATACTTAATAGTTACAATCTATGTCTTATTACGCCTCAGAGCGAGGTATCTTGTCACGTGCTCCCAAGCGATTATTCCACTCCTATTGTAGGGTTTCGGCAAAGGCGACGTAACTACATGTTATCTTTTCCTGCGCCTATCATTTGCATCACTCGCATCAGCCGCATCACTTGCTCTCGAGAGTCGACTTGACATGACCTGAACTAACCCACAAGAATTGACCAGCCCCTTTCCGTTACAGCCGCCTGCATATGACGCGAATCGCGTTACACCAGTCGGCGAAGCTCAGAACGCCTTGCATATTACGAGTCTCATCTTTCATCTCCAGTCTAATTTATTGAACCTGATTCGCGAGTTCTAGCTTCTCAGGGGGCGTAGTGCTTATGGGGATAAGTATATTCTTAGGTTACTTAATGATATGATGAGTATTGTGGGATGTATCAGATTCACGTTTTTGTGCAGCGTGATATGGAGGCTCGGGACGAGCCAGCAAATATTCCAACTACTCACTGTGGCCACTGGACGACTGGACGACTCAGAAGGTTAGACCAAACCTGCGAGCCATCATGCATCATGGCCACCGTCGCGCCTACACCACAAGTATTAATACTATTAACAGTGGCAATAATACTAACCGAATCTGAAGCACCTCTGCTCCGAATAATGGCTCGATATCTGAACTCGGAGTGATGTTGCACGCCACAAACCTGGCATCTGTACGATTAAATCGGTGCCGCCGTCATATATACATCTGCAATTGCAATTGCCTGAGTGATTGTGAGTGCGATATGCATGCGATGATCAGCCAGTCTGGCGCGAGAACGTATATGGGATGCTCACCCACTCAAGGGATGAGAGAGGTCAGGTACTGAGTATGTGTTTTGTAGTAAGGATTTTCAGTTGTGCGTACTGTGGCCACGTTGAACCTGACTCCATTACATGATTTAATGCACAGCGAAAAGGTGACCCTTATGCTATTGGGCATGTGCCACAAGCACTACCACCTCACAGTAATTATCTATCACTTTATCAGTACAGTATGCCCCAACAAACCTCAGCACCACGACGTACCATACATCTCTCCTCGTCCTCCTACCACATCACATACCCATCCTACATACACACTTGTACTCATATAAGTTCATTCTCCGGGATGACCACATCATCCACATGAACCTCCAAATCCTTGAACCACCTCTGCGCGTCAGAGATGGGCACGTCGTTCCCGCTCATCTGGCGTTTCTCCATGAGGCCTTGGGCGTTGAACGTCCAGTCCTGCGTGTCGGTGATTACAGTGATTGAGGTGTGGGGATTAGCGATCATTGACAAAATACGGATACGAGCGGTGATGGGCGTGAGCAGGTGGATAGTGCGAGCTGGATATGGGAAGCCCACCTCGAGACCGTGGCATCTGTACCACTGCTTGGTACCGTCTGGGTTGGTGACATAAAACTCGTAGAAGAACTAAGACACCAAACACCAACGTCGTCAGCTCGCTCAATCTCATTGATTCAAAGTAATAGTAGGGCGCACTCACGTAGACAGCGATCTTATTATCCGTAAACGCAAACAACTCCTTCCTCAACCGATACCCATTCTCCTTCTCCCACTTCTTAGTCAAGAACTGGATGACTTCGTCCCGCCCGTTGGCGAAGACGTCGCGGTTCCGCCAGCGTGTGTCGACCTATGATTTCGGTTGTTATGAGTATGAGTAGGTGGAATCTAAGTATGATGGGTAGTTGAGATCATGCGTACGGTGTAAGCCTGAGCGACTCTGTGCGGGTCCTTCGTGTTCCACAGGTTCTGTGCGGCTTTGACTTTTTGTAAGGCGGTCTCGCGTGTGAAAGGGGGTACGATGCCTGCCATGACTGCTGAATGGACTAGAGGTTTGGATTCAGTGAGATGGAGTGGGTATAAGGAGGTGTATGGTCGTACTTCTAGATCTTGTGCTTGACTTGAGAGGTAGGTGCAGTGACCGTCAAAGCGCAGTGTTCGTATCGATCACCTTATATACCCCTAAAAGCTCCTCTGAGTCAACCGCTCTTCGCAATCGATCTGTTTCAGTGGGAGCAAGACTATAAGTAGCATCATCATGCGCGCATGCTCTCGAGTCCCCGGCGTGGGCAAACTTGCGATGGAAGCACCCTCAAAGCCTCAAACTGAACTGAGCACTCCAAGTCCGAGTCAGCAATGTAAGAGTCGCCGAGGGAGTTTGTCATGTCCGAGGGAGCCTGAGTACTGAGTTTTCATTGCTGTTGAAGAGTCATGCATGTTCATGGGCGGATTGTAACTCGTGCATGGCCGTAAAGGAGAAAGATGGAACAAGGAAGTCGTGAAGCATTTGAATGCTGTCGAAGTAAGTACCACCAACTTGAAGCCATCACCTCTGAGTACTGAGTGAGCAGCGAACCATCACTCATCACACCCACGTAAGCAGGGCATCACGTGCTCGTGAGTAACCGAGATCGACTTGGCGCTTACGCATCCACCTTCCCCAAAAGGCAAACTATTCCTTCGCCTTCGCTCACGTCAGCAAACGTCCATTTGACTTTGCTCTCAACACTGACGAGCTAGCCTGCGAACTCTTTGCCTGGATATGGGATGCGTCGGGCCCGATGGATGGCGCACTGGTGGCTGGGCTCATCGATAGGAGGTAGTTTACTGACGTTTAGCTCGTGTGGATTACGCGTTGTTGTCGACGGAATTGGAGAGGCGGCGAGGCTAGGAGTTGCTAGCAGCGACTGTGACTGGTCTGGCCAATGGAACTCTGAAGGCAAGCATGATTTCTCAAATGCTGCATTACGCGTTTTAGTCATTAACTCAGCATTTTTTCTAGTGCGTTCCAGCGAACGTTGGGCTAATGACTCCAATATCGGGTCACCGTCTCGTACTGCGTCTTGAGAGAGCACTTGAGTGCTTCGTGAGCAGAGGCGGAAATGTCGGGTCGGTGATGTTAATTTTCAGTGGGCCTGTCCAGAGTTCGGGCGGCGGTATATAACGTCGCTTTGGGGCTGGTCATGGAGAGCAGACAGCTCGCATCCGAGAACTCTTACCGTAAAACGCAGGCTCATGACGTCTCAGCCGTCCTCGAGTCGTGCAGCTTCCGCGCCAGCACTACCAAGGTATGGTCATATTTTCCTCGTCTGCATCCAAGGCTCTGATCACCTTCAATCGTTCAGGGGTGCAGCATGTCTCCCATGCCGGAGGGGCAAAATGGTCCGTTCATAGTCTCATTTAACGCATATGAAATAAACTTATACACTCTGATACAGCGTTGCGACGGCGTGCGACCAGTCTGTGGACAATGCGCCAGCAAAGGCAAAGCAGACGACTGCGAATACACCGGCGACGTTCAAGGACTGACGAGGATCCAGCTGATGGAGGAGAATATTGCACTCCTTGAAGCTCGTATTCGTGAGCTCGAGGATCCCGCGCAAGATTTATCTGTGAGGTTGCATCCGTTGGTGGGCCAAGCCGTGCCGGAGCAAGTGCAGCTGTTACCTGCTATGGCGCCAATCGAAGGTAAGCCCTAGCGCATAGTTTTTCAGTCAACGTGATGGTGACTTTTCTTACAGTTCGCCACATCGAGCATCTACAGTTTGCGAATGAAGATCTCCCAGCGCCCATCGTCGCCGAACCAACGGCTCCGCAGGTCAACTCTCTGTATGTTCCAGCTTACCCATAATTTCTCGAGGAAACAGTCAAATAATCGCATATTCATCTTAGTATTCATGCGTTTATCCCTCACGCAACTCGACTCGGCTTCTTCCTGAACATTTCTAGGTTCCTCCAAGCAATTGAGAACACCAATCTCAGTAATTCTCCCATGGCACACCCTTTCGGTCCCCTGTACGACCCTCTACTCAGTACAGTTTGTCTGTGGGGTGCTCGATCCTCTTCCGACGAGGAATTGCGGAAATACGAAGACTACCTAACAGGTCGATCCGTTGGTCTGCTGTCCTCATCCATCCTAAACACCAGTCGGATTGCGTGGACCCAAGAACAAGCCATTATCGCCATTATTCAGGCGGAAGTTCTCCTGGCCAACTATTTCTTCTTCATGGGTCGATTGCTGGAAGGCCGATATCACTGTGGCGCGGCGACTGCACTTTGCGTCAGCTGCCGTTTGAACGCGTTGACTTCTCCCAGCCAGAGCTTGACCCATGTCCCTACTGGCGGCATTGATGTTCTCGTTGGACTCCCTGGTATGACTGCTCCACTCGACGCAGTTACACTAGGCGAGCGCATCAACGCATTCTGGACGGTGTACTCGCTGGATACCGTGTGGGCGATCGCACTGGGATCTGCGTCTTCCCTTGGGGAGTCTGCGGGCACGGCGGCGGCCAATAGACCGAATATGGAGATTCTTACTCCCTGGCCTATGAGGATGGCTGACTATGGAGAAGTGAGTGGGTTCCGACTCTTGAATTATGGGCTTCGCATCTTATATTACACACGCGATGTGTATTAGGGCCGTCAAGTGGTATTCAACCCTGCTGACAGACCCATAACGACCTTGCTCAACAATGCCGACTATGAAATCCCTATAACAAGTCCTCTAGCGCTAAGAGCACAAGCAGCGACTTTATTCTCGCACGCCTCCAAGCTTTCCTCGAGATACGTGAACGGTGCGTAACATTTCATATTCGTCTCCTCGCAATTCTTGACACGCCATGTAAATTTCAGTGATATCTCCGGCAGAGTCGAACACTTTCTGGAACGAGTTCAACAGACTGGACAACCTCATTGCCCGCTTCGTTGGAAGTCTTCCACCCATGCGCAATTCTAATGAAAACGACCCAGATGCACTCGAAATTCTAGTCGCGTCTACCCTCGCTCGTGTAGCCGCCATCCAGCTACACCATCGGTTCTCTGGAAATCGGCAGGCGCCCAGCCTGAGAGATACGTGTGTGCAACACGCTCAAATGGTTGCTGCAGCCGTGCAGACTGTTGGGCAGGAGGTGAAGATTCTGGATCCTATAATGGCGGTAAGCTGGCACTTGCAGCGTCTCACTTGCCATACCTATGTTAATCTCGGTATTGTTGCCTTCACCAGGTTATGTTGATATCTGTCGGCCAAGTATTTGTCAGCGAGATCAGCACACAGAGGGTCAGCGGACAGGCAGGAAGTCACGAGTACATCACTGCTCTTACGACATCCCTCGATGCAGTAGTCCGTCTACTGACGGAGCTGGGAACCGTATGTCCATTGATGAGTACGCGCTTGCATATGTCAGACGAACTCGTTCTACCACTAATCAAGCACCTGATTTAGGTTCGCAGGCCAAGCAGATCATAGAGTATCAGAACCGTTAGTCTTCTAGCGTGGTCTTGGCTTTCAGACTGGCCGTGTAATTCCAGGATCATGGCCAGACGTACAGTTTGTATTGCACCGCGGTTCTTCGAATGATGCCTTGTAGAGCTAAGTAGTCCGTATCATCAGCTAATCTCATAGATGTCCAATGTATGTAGCCATTTTTTCCACTAGCACCCGTATAATACGCCCATGCAGCTCGATGTATCAAAGATGTTCCCGTACCACTGTTAGACGTCTGAGTTGAACGAGTATCTTAGACGCCGTGTGTACCGCGTTTCTCACCCAGCCACCATCTCGACGCTTGAGTCTCAGCTTCTGCTCTTCATCCTCATTTATTTTGGTTTCGGATTCAGCCCGGCTGGTGCTACAAGAACCTCTGGTCACTCTATTGACGAACAGTGGATACGTTGAAACCCGGGAACGACCATGTTTTCTCGCGAACTTTGCCGGCGAGCAGCTGACTGTTCCACACTGATCCATTTCAGCCACACTCTCAGGCCACGCCTTGGAGCTATCTCTCGCCCAGCCCACTGTATCCGCCAGCTCTCTAACATGTCTGACAACAGCCCAAAGAAACACACCTTTCTGCTTTATGCACCAGATTACACCGATCCTGATGCGTTGAACCGACGCCTCGCAGTCCGGCCAAAGCACCTTGAGAATGCGAACGTTATGTTTGAAGGAGGGGTATCAAGCAAGTTTTCTTATCCCTTCTTGCAAGCCAAGTCAACTTAGCCTTTAGTATAAAAACTAGGGATTGGCGGCGCCCTGATCTCTCCCGATACATACGACACTCCCAATAGGAAGATGGTTGGGTCCATGATGGTATTCGAGGCTGATAATATTGAGGCAGTGCGTAAGATAGTGGAACAGGACGTCTACTATACAGGTGGAGTGGTACGCATGCCTTTTTGCCTTTCATATTGTGAGCGACGCGTCTGATGTTGATCAGTGGGATAAGGAGAAGCTGGTCATCGTACCTTGGGTCTCTGCACACCCGCTTCCTACGTCTCCTGCCGCCAATGAACAGAAACCGAAGTTGTAAAGTCGGTCGGCAGTATGCTTTCTGATGTGCAACGCGTACTGAGTCTCTTAACAGCACACTTATTGTAGCAGAATCTTTCGAGCATGTAGTTCTGCATCACAAAGGATATCAAACCTGTTTTCGAGTATGACATACAATGCTCGTATGTTTTCATTTCTCATGGGTCAGGAAAGTACGGTCAGTCTTGAGCTTTGAGAAATATCGTACGACTTCCTCATTGTATTACTGCAGAATATTGGCCGAATTCAATACTTGGAAGATCCTTGCACGTTGCATCCAGCTAGAAGTTGCCATACCTTTCGGAAGTACTAGCAATGGTCTCTCTGCCATTACACGTTGTTTTCTCACTTCATAACTCTTAGCGAAAATCTGGTCGTCGTGCTCACGCCCCGCTCTTTCTCATGCTCACGGTCATGGTTTGCTTCGGTGCCGCTCACCTCATGGCCTTCATCGGTCATGGAACGGTGCCCTCGCCCAATCATATGAGCGAATTCATGCGGATATGACCGTATGATGGTGTAAAAGGTAGCTGAGGCACTTGAAAGAACATACTTAGGTTACAGCTGAATGATGCCGTAAACATTCTTCACGTTCGTTGGTCCTCTAAGCTTCCGTTCCTACTTTGTGCTGAACGCTGATCTTCGTGCTCTCACTGTCTAGAATGAAAGGTTCCTTAAGAGCGAGATGTCCCGAGCCTATGGGCGGTGACCTCCCAACTATCTCAAAGGATGCTTGGAGGTTGTATCAGTTGCCATCGAATTTGGACGTTGAACTACTGCCGGTTGCTCGACTCTCGTGTTTGACTGCTGTGGGCCTTGTGGAAGGAGAACGAGGTGACTCGTACGAGTATCGGCTAACAAGGTGCATACCTGAATGTTATGTCTTGTCACCTTCTCCGGTGATTGATCTTGGATGCGGAAAACAAGGAGCAGAAGAGAAGGTTGGATGCCTTCAGATCAGAGCACCCATGTCTCGGCCCGCTATGTGAACTGACCTATTGCGAGGCAAGCACGGCTTTACATATCAATGTCGGTCTCAGTTCATGCTCGTTCCTTGAAGAAGAAAGATCGATGGGAACAAGTGTACAGTCCTGGGCTATAGAATAGGAGACATGCGGAGATACAGTTTGTAATTCATGACGCGTACAGGTGATAGCGGAAGTACACTACCCAACCACGTCTGAAGTAAATCTCAGGTGAGCATCAGGATTTGTTGTGTTCCGTCAGATATGCTAAAACTTGTTCTAAATCTAGACCATCGCTAGACACGAAGTAACGCTGAACGGGGGTGAACCATCTTGTACAGCGGTTCCGTGAGCTATACACAGCATTTCGCGTGCCCCACGAGAGGTACGGAGAGTTCCGCCATATCCTCGAATTTGTATTTTGTCCATTCGATTATTGAAGTCACTGTGCTAGAATAACGAATTGTATACCACGGCTGTGCCTTTGTCCAGGACTGCCGGCTTTACATGGCGGCCGACATATTCCTTGAAAGGAAATCTATCGATAGGAGAACGGGAACACGCAGTAAGAAGTCTTCGAATTTAATGTTCTTGCCGTGCCTCGCGTTTCGCGCTCTACTGATGTTTTCACATACTTGTCAAGTGATGATTGTTATATCTTCGCAATCTTTCGCTGTTCTGTTGCGACTGAATCTCCAGAAGCTGCGCTTGTCGGCATCTCTCTCCATCTCTCTGTTTCCTTGAATATACGGTTTGCTGTTGACCTTTCGTGTTGCAGCCATTCCCCCGTTGGGCGCTCCATCAAGCACACGTTACGTTCATCGTTTCCCAATGGACGCGGTATGCGAACACCCGAAGCCAGGATTGTATTGAAACACCGCGCCTCAGTCGTACGTATTGCCAATAACTAGGTCATAGCCATGCGCATCACGTCAAGTTTATCCGACACCTGCTGGCCATGGTTTGTTGTCCGTTCCAGGTAAGGAGAAGTACGCGTTGACGTTGTATCATAACGTGAGAGCCCATGAGTATCTCTTCTGTTTGCGTGGTGAGCATTGACTGATTGCGTTTATTTGTATAGAATCAGGGACGGGTAATATGTTTTGCGACATTAAATCGTTCTATGAACCTGGGCATACGCGAGCTCGGCCACATGACACGACCCGTAAATGGTTATTTTACACTTCAGTAGCCAGCCTCCTCCGACATATAAAAGGCGAGTTGAAATCTACAATATGAGTCCCCATCCTGATACACAGTCGCATTTCGCCTCTCTCAGGACTTCAGCTGTTGTCGCAGAAACATCCCGAGCTCCAGCCAAGAACGATACACCAAAGCCATGTTGTTCAAGTCTATCGCTACCTTCGCTACGCTCGCGTTCAGCGCCGTCTCTGTCTTCGCTGCTCCAGCCGTCGGCACTGGCGCTACAACTCTCGCAAAGAGAGCTGAACCCAAGAGTCTTGCCCAGATCTTTACCGCCGCCACAACGGCCGTGACTCCGTTCACACAAGAGCTTCGTTCGTAACACCGTGCTCTTCATCATATGTGTAGCTGACCCACATGCTATCGTTGCAGAGGCCCTCACTCCCAGTGACTTGACTCCAGCGGTCATTACACCGATCGTCAACAACATCACCACCATCTTGACCGGTGTTGTGACCGATCTCCAAGCCCTTGCAGGGCAGCCCGCTTCCGTCATTCTCGCCGACAATGCCAACACTCCCGTCGGCAGTAGCCTTCAGGCCAGGGACCTTCTGGGCCTCGACGCTATTGCACAGCTTGTCGCTGCGCTTCTCAACGTAAGTCCCTAGAAGCTACCTATTTCCGAGAATGAACGTTAACGCATGGTTCTCCGTAGGTTGTTCTTGCTGCTCTTGGTACCGTGCTCGCTCTTTTGAGCGCGAACCCCACCACCGCTGCCCTTGAGCTCAATCTCCTCCTGACCGGAGTCAGGTGGGTACAGATTTCATCTTGTATCGTCAGCCTCTATAAATAACACATGTCATCTACAGCACGCTCCTCAGCACCATTATCCTCACTTTGACCACGGTTGCAGGCTCCCTGCTTCCCGGCCTGCTTGGTGTTGTCACCGGTTTGCTCGGCGGTGTTCTCGGTGTCCTTACTTCGCTCGGTGGCGGCCTCCTCGGTGGCATCCTCGGACTTCTCTGAAGATGTGCTGCATGGGTAATATACAGCTGACTCCTCGAGGCACTAGGTGAGATGATGTGTACTGATCATCACCCTTCGTTTGCTTGTGTCACATCCGAGGATCGACCCGCGTTCCATATGTGTTTTGCGTATCTTCCGTCTTCCCCCAAGTATCGTCTGATTTCTGCACATATAAGTAGTACCTATTATCGCATGGTATATAGACGCTTCCCTGTGTACAGAAACGTTTCATGCATCTGAGCTTTTATAAAGTTATTGTTTAGCAGTAAATGGGGCATCTGTGGTTCGACGTTTGGTTGGTAAGCGTTCTCGGTTATCAGCCAACTTTACTGAAGGATAACGAGTAAAGCGAATGAATTGAACGAAGTTCCTTGCACGCATAAGAGTACCATGGCTCGAAGCACAGATAACTCATTGGGAATAGGACGGTGGCGTTAGATACTACTACAGCTGCCTTTTTAGATGGCTGTTTTGCAAAGCTGCCTTTTCCGGACCTCTCCGAGCGTCAAGCGAATTCAGCTACTGCCAGCCAGCCACGACGTTTAGCCCGCTTTCAAGTCGACCGTGACATCTGGTTGAAGCATGTTGACAAATCAAAGAGAGGGACGATCGTAAAGGGTGAGTACCACGCGCGATCTCTTTATGCTTCCCAAGTTGACTCTCACGCTCAATCTGGATTGGTGGATCAGACAAGTTCGCATCGAAGAGTAATGAAGTGAACCTATAAAGCAATTTCTGTGAAGAGCGATCATCTGCCTCCCATTACCGCGCTCAGGATGCTAGAGTAGGCTCCTGACCTACCCATGTACCTTTCAACAAGTGAAGATGTCGTTGTTGATGTCGTTAAATCAACTCGATTATAGTGGCGCCTTCGTGAAGGTGCATTATCATAGTCCTTGGCGAGCACTCACAAACGATCGGGATGTAGTAATTGTTGTCGCAAGAACGGAAGTCTATCTATCGTCCACCCATTCAGCGAACCACTCATCTCAGGTGTCTTCCGCTTCTATACTGGTTTTGGTACCTTCCACGCTTACTGTTAAGTCACTTCGTTCTCTCACCATGCCTTAACAAAACACGACATAGCGTATTTGGGGACACGACGGCTAGCTTATCCCCTCGCATGGTCAGCCACTCTCTGCTCAGCCAGAGTCTGGTCGTGAACTTGGGCGAAGACTGTTTTCTCGTGGGATGATGGAAGTCGCACTCGCTACATCATATGTGGCGGTGGGTGCGAATATCTGTGTGGTAATGTCTTTTGCCGAGTGTGCCTTGCTGGTGGGCCATCTGTGTACTGACCCAGCAGAACGACAGTAATCCAAGTCTGTGTCTAGGTCGTGGAGTCTTGACGGTTTTTGCGACTCATCAGGCTGATAGAGATAGTACGGGAGCGACTACTACGGACCCGTTGTTGTTGGTGACTTCACAATGGTGAGTGATCTCTATACACTCATCCCTTTCTAGTGTACGTTAACTTATGACGTTGCTAGGTGCACCTCTGAAACGACTCGGTCGCAATTCTCTATGCCTTCGCAGAACAGTGATTGGCCAATGGCAGACCAGCTGTACTTCCAGCGTACGTCAGAGTGCCGTTCCTGCATGTTCAGAGTGGAGTAGTTCACTCTGTCCTACAATGGATTCGCACCCGACTCTGTAGCTAATCTGAAGTGAGTTTCAAAATGCGGTCCTTCGGAGTTCGATATGCTCAACATCAGTTTTGGGGATTGTTGGGAAACGCAAACGGGGATCAACTTAAGCACGAGCTATTTTAGTGAACGGTGTTTGCTTGAAGATCAAGCATGAAACCCACATCTCTCAGGTACGTTGTATGTATGCGTCAGTGATGCTAACACGGTACTGAATTAGTGGTTCAGAACTTTCAACAGGCAGCTCAGGCAGTTCTCGGATCCGGTACTGAAGTCTACTTGCTGAGAGCACAACGTGCCCCATGTTCCTCATCCGCTCTGGAGGCGAAAAATACATGAGAAGCCATGGAAGTTTGATATTCGTACCGAGCCTTGCTTTCTACTCCACTTAGGTATGTTCAGAAAACATGTCGAGGCCAGCTACCATTCGCTCGCAATCTTTTTGTTTAGTGTCGTCACTGAATATCTCGGAGGCGATACTCTGAGGCACTTCCCGGCGTCCTGCTTCTTGTAGGGTACGTATTTGCATTTTCTAGACCAGTAACGTCACCACCAGCATTTTCCAGCGCTCTACTATGGGCACGTTGCGTTTCTCGCGAACAAAGTAGGCCGGTATGCGATGCTCCGAAGTCTAACATTGTATTATAACAGCATGCATCCACCAGGTGCATTTGCAATAAGCAGCTCATAACCGTGCGTACTATGCCATGCGCATCCGACATTACAGTACACCGCGTTTGCTGTCCGCACCAGGTAAGGGTAATCAAACATCGACGTTATGTCATATCGTGAGAGCTAACGAGAACCTGTTTAGCTCTCTAGCGAATGACGATTAATTGCGTTGCATAGGCACAACTGAGTGCGCTCACTACGTGCGGCTGTGATGCATTCCATCTTCGGTATGTTGTGCAGAAGAACTAACATGCAGAGGTGGAGCCCCATACGGCAGCTGATGTAGTACGCTGTGCGGCCTCTTTACTGAAGCCTAGTGATGCAGGCCTCCTCAAGCATATAAAAGGATCATCAACACAGAGCACTATTCCCCATCCTGACAAGCAGACTTCGCCTCTCTCAGGTTCTTCCTCTCGTCTCTCAGACAGATCCACAGCCTTCAGCGCCGCCACAGCCGTCACAACCATGTTGTTCAAGCACATCGCCACCTTCGCCACCTTTGCGCTCAGCGCCGTCTCTGTCTTTGCGGCTCCCGCAGTCGACACCGACGCGACTGCTCTCACCAAGCGGGCTCAACCCAAGAGTCTCGCACAGATCTTTACTGCCGCCACATCGGCCGTGACCCCGTTCACCCAGCAGCTCAGTTCGTAGTCCAATTTGATTTATTATGATTATCCAGTTGCTAATGCTGCTATTGTTTACAGAGGCTCTCGGCCCCAGCGACTTGACCACTGCAAAGATGCAGCCCATCGTTAACAACATCAACGGCGTCTTGAACAATGTTGTCACTGAGGTGAAGGCTCTCAAAGGCCAGCCTGCTTCCGTCGTCCTCGCCGACAACGCGAACACCGCTGCCAGCAGGGATGTTCACCCTGACCTTCTCCTTACTGTCGCCGCCGTGGCCCAGCTTATTGCTGCACTCCTCGTTGTGAGTATTTAAACTTCATATTTTGTTGGCAATCTCCATAACCTCGTTATTATAGGTTGTATTGGAGGCTTTGGGCACCGTCGCCGCTCTCCTAAGCGCAAACCCCGTCGCTGTCGCCGTCGAACTCAACCTCCTTCTGGTCGGAGTCGGGTATGTACAGCCCGCAACCTAGACTCTACGATAATCTGATCAACATATTACTTTTACAGTCAACTCCTCGGTACCGTCGTTGCAACCGTCGTTGCCGTCGTCGGTGACCTCCTCCCAGGTCTCGTTGGACTGCTCGCTGGTCTCCTTGGCGGTGTCGCTGGAATCATCGGCTCGCTCGGTCTTAGCCTGCTTGGTGGTCTCCTTGGATTCCTCTGAGACGCTGAGAAGAGGTATGTAGCAGGCAGCAGACGTCTGTGGGACATTGCTCGAGTCCGCATAGATCGTTATTATGCTCTGCCGTCTGTTACTCTCGATACATAAACTGCTTTGTCAGTTCCTTTTTTGACTTTCACTGCTTCCCACTCGTACTCTTTTATGTACAGGAATTCTTATCTTCGTACGAACGCTGTACATATATCTTTCTATACTTCCAGATACGGTGGCTCCCTTTCACGTATTACGGTAGCTCTGTTCATACTAGTGTCGCTGGATATAGCGAACACATTCTTACCTTTGAATATAATTTGTACTTTTTCCAATGACCAAGATCCACTCATTTTTTGGATAGAAAAGTTGCAAATAACCTTTGCATTGATTGATCGCTTTGCGTACCGAGCAGCCGAGTTTATTTCAGACTATAACTGCCCCTTTGGGAAGTGGGTACTATCGGCATGATCGATTGATCTCCTATCATCTGTTTACCAGCCTCGGACTTGGCATCACATATTCGTGCAGGTAAGGCGTGTACGTCAAAGTAGAATGGTACGAACATGCAGCGAATTTGACTTATTTGGGTATGCAGAAGGTGGCGCAACGAAAGTACATAGCAGATAAGTAGAGCACGAGAACAGAAAACTGCCGTCTAACAGATCCCGACATATGCTCGGCGGTAGTTCTCTTCTGCGGCACGTCAAGCTAGACGTAGATCCGAATGGTCATGAGCAGTCAGCAGCCTGTTTCCCACTGACATCCAGATGGCGGAACAAACTGATACACGCTGCTGTTCTTTACAAATTTCTGCGACAATGACGTACCACTGATCCTCCGCGCCGTGAGGATGTTTTCAAAGGTCTCCACTCCCAGATGCGTTATACTTATGACGACAACCGCGCCGTGCAACAGACCAAAATTTCCTGTGCATTCCTGCCGATACGTCCCGGAGGGGGTGGGAGGCAGAGACCTCGGACATCCCACTCCCCCGTGGACCGGAATGACGGGCAAGGCGCCGTACTTCCGAACGAGCGCGCAGTCACTATACCATAGAGAGACTGCAACACTGCTTTGGCAGGGTAAATTGGCTACACGGTCTTGATAGGCGTCGGTCAGGTCTACTGTAGTCTGTCAAGGTCAGTGATTGTAACCGTGATAGAGGGAAACGCGTGGTGGTACTGGTCTTGACGATGGAACATGGGATCACGACTTGTGGGGAATGGCTCTCGTAATGTACTCGTCCTCTCGCTGCGATCAACATTGAAAGCAAGTGCCAAAAGGGTATAGAATGTTGGGTGTGCTGGGGGTCGGTAGAAGTGGCGATGCTGGAAGCTGCTAGTTGCACAAGTACACTTGGGTGCCTGGAACTACTTTGAGACTCAAGTGTCAAAGTCCAGAACTTTGACGTGAAGCTTGGATATTACTGGCCAGTTCAGGCAAGAGAGTCTCAGCGACGACGGCTAGATGTTGAAGAATGACTTGGTTTCTGTGAGAATTGGTACCGCTGTCTACGGAGGGCGATAAGAGAAATGAAGCATTGAAGCCTGTGTACGTACAGAGCGCGACGGATGCCTCGAGGCTGCCCGCTTCAATTACACTTGGCGCCTCTTTCATATAGAGGCTGCACACATAAAGCATGCAGCCACAGCAATACGGGTCGAGTTGGAACATGCAGATAAGCTAGAAAATGAATCGTTTGTCGGCGGTGGTTGACTACGATGTTGAGGAGAGGAAGACAAAAACAAGCTGTCGCGGCGGAGGTGGCGGGAATTTCTCGCCAGGAACACGGAAGTACCCGGGGTCCTAGGGGTCGGTGGCTGGCAATACTGAGTGTTCTCGGCTTGGACGTTTCCTGTAAATTCTCTCTCTCTCCGACCTCAACGACCTCCAGCGACCTTAAGCCATCCCCGACCGACATCAGCAACAGCGAGCAACCCCCGTGCGCTGTTTTCCACCCCTCGAAGACCCCACACCCCCGACATTATCTGGTGCGGCCCTAGCCCCATCAAAATCAGGACAGACAACAGATTGCAGCAACAAGCGAAGCAAAGGCCCTTTATTCTCTTTGCAGCCAGGCAGACGAAGCAAGGATCGCAGGCAATCATAATAGGAGAACACGATGGAATCGCTGGCTGCGTTGGCAAACAACTCTGAATCACCCCCTGCGAGGCAGTCCATTCTCGGCAGCTTCCTGCGAGGCAGACCTCGCGGCGTGTCACAATCGCACCCTTCACCTCCTCCACCACCCCCGCCGCACGACACCAACAACAACTTCAGAGACTCGCCCCCGCCAAACACATCGCCCGACGCCGCAGGCCACGGTCGACGTCCAGCAGCTATCCAGGCATCCGTCTCGCAGTCTCTTGGCCCGTCGCCGTCGATCTCAGGAGGCGCTTTCTCACACATGTTGCGCAGAAGAAGATCCGCTGGGGCCCTCGCCTCCAACCAAACCAACCAAACACCCCACGTCGTCGCCGTTGCCAGAACAGCGGGCCCCGCTGTCGGCGGCTCAACTAACCAGAACCACAATGCACCTCAACATCGCATACGCCTCGTGCCACACCTCGACTCGCGCAGGTCGCTCAAGTTCGAACCTATCACTCGCGACGTCCGCGAGGGCGAGCAGCCTCTTCGCATCGGACGATTCACAGATCGATCTGGGCTAGGGCTCGCTGCTGCGAACGCCTTGGGCTCGAACAAGCTCGCGTTCAAGAGCAAGGTCGTCAGTCGTGCTCATGCGGAGATATGGGCCGAGGCCGGTGGCAAGTTCTACATTCGGGATACGAAGAGCAGCTCGGGCACGTTCCTCAACCATGTTCGACTGAGCGCGGCCAACACGGAGAGCCCGCCGAGCGAGCTCAAGGACGGCGATCTTCTCCAGTTGGGTGTTGACTATCAGGGAGGTACTGAGGACATCTACAAGTGTGTGAAGATCAAGGTGGAGGTTGGACGAGAGTGGCAGACACATTCTAACCCCTTCAAGTGAGTCGTCGGTCACCTCTACAAGATGAAAGAGGCTAATATGCTTTGTCCCACGACTCTAGTACAGCAGCCCTCAACCAGCTGAAGCAGATCGCCATTGCGCCCGTACCAGGGACAACGGCAAAGAAACCCGCTTCGGCCAAGACCACCCTACCAGACTGTTGCATATGTACGCCCATCCTCCTCTCACTGCACCTCGAGAACCCCTAACTAACGCTTATATGCAGGTCTATTCTCGGTCACCATCCAACAGGCCCTATTCATCGCGCCCTGCTCACACGCCTTCCACTACAAATGCATCCGCCCCCTCCTCGAGCTCCACCACCCCTCCTTCTCCTGTCCCCTCTGCCGCACATTCGCCAACCTCGAAGAAGACGTCGAAGTCGACATCGAAGTCGACGAGGCGAGCATAGCAGAGCACTCCGCCGTCATCGCATCGGTCGCCGCGCAGGCCACACCCGTAGTGGCCAACCCGACCCCTCTCCTCGGCCAAGAACACAGCCGCGAACGCCCAGACGCAGGCGCCGAGACGGAGGTGGAGCAGGACGGGCAGGGGCCACGGTTGGGAGCTAGCCTCCGTCGTCGACCCGTGCCCACACAGGAAGTGGTGGACCTCACCGAGGACGCAGATGAGGAGATGCTCGATGCGTCGGGGTTGCCTGCGCTGCCCGAGTCGGACAATATGGACGAGAGTCGGGGGCCGTCGCCTGTGAGTGCGGGACGGAGCGCGAGCAACGGGAACCGATCGGCGGAGTTGCTGTTTGAGCCGGATGGAGAGGCGGGTGGGCATGGAAGTGGGGAGGCGGATAATGGGGCGAGTGGGAGCGATGTGAGTGGGCATGGCGAGGCTGGGATCCTCGGTAGTAAGCGCAAGCGGTGATATCTAAGTGACCTCTCTCTCTACACTTAGTGAGCGGATTTCGACCTTCTTTACGCTTGGCTCCTATGGCCGGGTATGGGAAGGCGACAAAACTCGGTCATCGGTTCATCGACTACACCATCTATCCGCGAATTGGACTGCCTCCCGCATCTCAAGGCTCGTGCGTACTGGCGATATCCATAATCCATGTCTTTGTGGGCTTGGATGCAGTCTGGCAGTGCGATGTCTATCCCCACATCATCATGATTCTTTCCTTTACCCCCGCCTTCATCTACTCCTACTCCTACTTCTCAACCAGTGTTGTTTTATCGGTCTTCTTGTCAGGTTCTAGAACCTTGTTTCTGTTTCTACTTCCCTTATTCTCATTTCATCTATTCTTTTTTCCTTTCGCCCATGTTTCATTTCAACTTGGCAACGACGGTATCAGTCTCGTCAGTCGAACCTCTCGACCACGCAGACTCACAGACAAACAGCACGCAGGAAACACAGACCTTCACCATCGAATCCAATGATCCAATCCACTCGAATCTTTACCGGTCATGTACTATACATTATTATCTGCTGTACTACTTCCTTCCTATCAACACCTAATTATGGATTATGGATTGCGGATTACGGATTATGGTGCAACAACACCTCGTTCAAATCCACACCCAGCTCGCCCGCCGCCGCCAAAACGCGTTTACGATACAATATGACGCAGCCTTCGCTGATGCCTAGTCTGTCGGCGACGAGCCGGGTGGGGAGGCCACGGAGCCGGAGGAGGTGCGTGGCGAGTTGGACGGCGACGGTGCGTTGGTGTTTGCGGCCTGTGCGACGGAAGGTGGGGACGTGATGGAGGCGGTCGACGACGTAGTCGAAGGTTTCTTGGGTTATGCTGGGTACATGCGAAACGAAGTATGAAGTGGGCTGGTGAACTGGTGTGAGGTGGTGTGGTACGTACCCGAATTCGCGTTTGAATTGGGCTGCGGGGAGTTGGAGGGCGCTGTCTAGGTATGTGCAGCCCGTGGTGCTGTGTCTTGGTGTGGTGGTCGTTTCTGGTGCTGCTGCAGAGGCTGCTGCCACGGCCGCTGGTATGATAGGCTGTGGTATCGCTTGCGGAGGCGGAGGGAGAACCAGCTGAGCCTGAGCTTGGTGTACCACGTCTTCTCCCACGTCATGATCGTCCACCACTTCATCTTCATCTTCGTCCTCTTCTTCCTCTTCGTCGTCAAACCCAAAGTTATCTCGATCCTCGTCGTCCAGGCGTTCTTCAAACTGTGTGGTAAACTCATCAAGACACATGTCCAGATTCTGTTGATTAAAAAGAGGATGCGGCGCTGCGTTGGGGTTGGGGTTGTTCGTGTGTCGGGCGACGTGTGCGGCGCAGGGGATGACGGCCATTATTTGCATGTGGAGGAGGGCGACGTTGGTGAAGTCGTTCAGGCGCGACATTGTCTGGACGTATTGGGCGATGGCGGTGCGGACGTCGGGGTGTTGTGTTTGTGCGTCGGCCATGATCTTTTCTTCTTATTCGATGAGAGCCTGAGGATGGTGGAGGAGAGGAAACAAAAGACGGGACGCGTCGTGACTGTGACGCGTATTGCAATATTGACACCCTGCATGATCGCGATTGCGTTCACAGATTTTGCTCGCCCCTTGTTAACTTAAGCTTGAAAGGTACTCAGACTTGCATGTGTGAGTATAGACGAGTACTTATGCCTCTGTCTTCTCGCAAAAACATACGAAATGAGAGATATCGTGGGGATATCGCTGCACCTGTTATATTTAATCTTCAAGCTTCCTGTGAGAGCCGGGCCACGTCCTCAAATATGGCAAATATTGGGAGACAAATATGTAATTATTGCACAGACCTCATAATAGTACTCCTGCCGGATTGCAATTGCACGATGACGATGAACAGGCTATCGAGAGACGTTGGAGGGAGCCTAGGTATATCTGGCGGCCTTGAAGCTTGAAGACTCGTATCCAGATGGGTCTCGCCAAATGAAAGGACTCGAACTCCTCTCTCCTTGGTTTCAATCCTCTGAAGTTAACCATTGTAAACAAGGGTTAGGAACATTATAAGCTGTCTTACAGTACCTGCTTACCTCTCTAGTAGTACTATAGTGTCTCTACTTACCGCAAAATCCCCTGCCAATGACCGCCTCCCGAAATCAACTGCCCCAGAACCGGGCGCACGCAATCCACGCTCTCTGATTGGCCCAACCCCCACTACCAATCACGTGCAAACACCCCCGCGCCTGCCGGCCGATCTGGTCCGAGCGCCTCCGCCATCCGTTTCCTACCTCTGCCTCCTCCCCTTTGCTCTTTACACCCGCCGTCGAGCTCGCTCTCCTGTCTCTCTCCTTCTCTCGATACTCCTGACATTCTCGACGGATAAGATTAAATATAAGATGGCGACGCTTGCGCTGAGGACGGCACCTACGGGCTGGGCGAAGAGGACCGCTGCGAGGTCGTTTGCGAGTTCTGCGGCTAGGTTCCAGGCTGTTCCCACTGAGAAGCCGGTGTTGACGAAGGAATTCAAGATCTATCGTTGGGTGCGTTCGAGCTATCTGTGTATAGATACAATGGGAGGAGGCTAATGTAGTTTGGTGGAACGAACAGAACCCAGATGAACCTGCAAAGAAGCCGACTTTGCAGACCTACAAGATTGACTTGAACCAGACCGGACCCATGGTGAGTGTTTTGGACTTCACTATGTAGCCCTGTCTTGTATTTGGAGTATTGGTGCCATTGGTGCGAAGAGCGTGCAAAGCGTTGGGGCACAGTCTAGGCTGGAGGCGGCGGTATGCGGGGACAGGACGGGGTGACAACGACTTGCTTCTGTGGCTCCCGGTCGGGGGCCACGAGCACAGGGTAGCTCCTGAGTAGCGTATAGTAGCTCTTTCGACCTTTGCAGTCGCTTTCGTCAAACTTCACGTCTCCTCTGGGGGGCCGCGACCTGTTTTGCAAGCCTCGCGACGAAGGGTTAGCCCTTACTAACTCCTGAGCGCGGATTAGCCGGCACAACTTCCTCTACATTCCACTCTCAACCATTGCGTCCTATTCCGCTCATAACCTCACTAACACGCGTCATTGCACAGATTCTCGACGCCCTCATCAAGATCAAGAACGAAATCGACCCTACCCTGACCTTCCGTCGCTCGTGCCGTGAGGGTATCTGCGGCTCATGCGCCATGAACATCAACGGCCAAAACACGCTCGCGTGCCTCTGCAGAATCGACAGGGACGCCAGCAAGGACACTAAGATCTACCCGCTACCACACAGTGCGTATTCATGCACCATATATGCGCATCATGAACGAGTTGCTGAATCCGTTTTGCGTGGTGATAGTGTACATCGTCAAGGACCTTGTTCCTGATTTGACGCTGTTCTACAAGCAGTACAAGTCGATTGAGCCGTACCTGAAGAACGACAACCCACCCGAGGGCCGGGAGTACCTTCAATCCATCGAGGACCGTAAGAAGCTCGACGGGTACGCCTCTTAGCCAACCCGAACCTTCAACCGTACTTACTCCCTTTTCTTAGCATGTACGAGTGCATCCTCTGCGCCTGCTGCTCGACATCCTGCCCAAGCTACTGGTGGAACCAAGACGAGTACCTCGGTCCCGCGACGCTCATGGCCGCCTACCGATGGATGGCCGACTCGCGAGACTCGTACAAGGCGCAGCGCAAGGAGAAGCTTCAGAACGAGATGAGCTTGTACCGGTGCCACACTATTTTTAACTGCGCGAGGACGTGCCCGAAGGGGCTGAACCCCGCTCAGGCTATTGCGAAGATTAAGCTTGAGTTGGCTGCCGAGTAGAGGTTGAGTTTCTGGATGTGAGTGTCTTTGGATAGAGAATGTTTTTGGTGGCGGCTGAGCAGGTTTTGTGTGCAGTAGCATTTGGACTGGTGGTTTTATTTCGCCAAGGAGAGCATAGCAATTACAACTGTTCGTAGCCCTCTCGTTTTCCGTTTCTATTAATGCAACAAGTTGTATACTTTCACCTCCCTTGTGACGGGCGCACCCGGTTCGACATACGAGCGACTACTTAGAGCTCGGGATCTGGGTTTCGGCTTCGGCGAGGATTTGCGAAGGTCGGGAGGAGGAGAGGGTGAGCGTAGGATGACATCATTGACTAATGCGTGTGGTGTGATTGGACGGGCGACGTCACTGCTAACTTACTCCAACTTACTCACTCATAGCTAGCATGGCTAGGTATACGGGGTAGTCATGATCAAGGTGTGCACCGTATATAAGAATCCCTGTGACAACACGGTGGTGGGTATAGCATGTTCTCTCGTCTTCGCGTCGCCCTTCCTCGTCATCGTACTACCACTACCACTCTCACAACTCTACCAACTTCAACCAGTCTATCCTTACGCGCTATGTCTCAAAAGACACTCTTCCAGGCTATCAAAGAGGACCACGAGGAGGTTCGCACCTATACTTCTACCCTACCACCCGAGTTAAACTCACCATCGAACATTGAATCCACAGATGTACGAATACCACGACCAATACAAACGCGCCAAGGAACGCGGGGACGTCGATGCCCAGACGCGATGGTACCACCAGCTGCGGTGGGAGATTGCGAGGCATGCGGTGGGAGAGGAGATCGTGGTGTATCCGTTGATGGAGAAGTACCTTGGTGAGAAGGGGAAGAAGTTGGCTGATCATGATAGGCAGGAGCACCAGGTTCGGCTTTCTTTTTATTGCATACTGTCCCGTGGCTGACGTTTATTGGCATGTAGTCAGTGAAAGAGCACCTATACAAACTCGAAGGTCTCCAAGCGGGTACAGACGAGTTCGACGCGCTATTGACCAAGACAATGGCCTCGCTACACCACCACAATGACGACGAGGAGATCGACGACCTCCCAGCCTTGGAAACCGTCATCGGACAGGACGCAGCAAAGGAGGCTGCAGTAAGCTTCAAAAAGACGAAGAAGTTCGTACCGACGAGGGCACACCCGTCCGCTCCGAACCAGCCTCCATTAGAGACGTTTGCGGGGTTCTTGGCGGCGCCGATTGATAAGCTGATGGATGCGTTTGCTGCGTTCCCGACGGAAGAAGAGAAGGATGCGGCGGAGGAGGAGTTAAAAGGGAGGGACCATGATGCGAAAGCTGGGAGGGAGGCTGCTGGAGGGCATTGATGGAGCTGTTGGGAAAATATGCGAGGGTTGTGCGATGTGTTCCCTCGTTTTGAATGTACAATATCAATGTCAATTGTATTTTTAGCAAGTCAATGCTTTGAGGACCCGAATTTCAGGCTGAAAATCCTTGGGATCCTTTGAACGGAGCCTGTGTAACACTTGCACGTGGGTATGACATATCATTGCTCATCCCAAAAAGGCAGTCATCAGCGTGGTGGCGGCGGCCTTCGGTAACGACCACGAACCACAACCACCTTGATCAGAAATTGTCACGTTCACGACCAAAAAATCCGATTATGACGCGGGGGACCTGGTCACTGTCCGTTCCAACTTCCATCAGTGGGTTCTTTGGTGAGTTTATGCCGGCGGTCCGGTATGTCACTCTCTCCACCTCTTCTACTCTTATTTTGAGGCTAAAGAACAACAGAGACATATAGGACATATGCACTTGACCGTCATTGTCAATTTGTAGCTTTTAACTTGCCACTCGTGATGCGCACGCATCAGACACGCGATGATGGTCTAACAAGCATACTCTATCGCAGAAGCCTCATAAGAAATGGGGGCACAAGGTACGCAGGTGCGTAGATGCGGACGCCAACAAACCAGGTTGCTTTGCTTGTCGCAAGTGATGCATGCTCAACCGTTCTGCAGACACGAATACATAGGTACCCAGGGACCCAAGATGACGAGCCGCGGACCGCCGTCTCTATAGTAACTTTGCTAGACCTGAAAAACAGGATACGCACAGAGGGACATGTGCCCCTCCTTCGTCCTTGCCGGCGGTTTCTCGAGACAAATTTGTGCCGACGTAAGAGCGCAACAAGAATATGAATGTATGCTCTTATGCGTTTTTGGCGTTGTCGAAGCCATCGCCGCAACCGCAACACCCTTCCTGTACTACCGGGTGCGAGGACGCAAAGGTAACGGAGAAAACCGAACCGCAAGATTCCTCAGGCAGTCGTCTTGCGCCCGCCGGCCCCCTTTTCCACCCATGTAGCATGCGGCTCTAGCTGCTTCGAAGGTTCCTTACTTCGGGATTATTGTAGCTATAGCTGAGGTGCGGTGGATATATAAGAAGCTATGAGCAGCCATCAGGGAGAGGATTCGAAGTTCCACCCACTTCAAAGGAGACAACATGGCTTTCGGATTCTCGCGTCTTACGGCTCTGCTCGCTCTTTGCAGCCTCTCTGGGTCACTCGCTCAGCTGTCTGGGTCTGTGGGGCCTACGTCCTCGCTGTCGTCGAAGCAGGGCACCATCTGTAACGTTCTCAACTATGGTGGCTCTGTCGGTTCTAGTGTATGTCTGCGATCTCTTTCTTTGTCTCATCCGCTTCTCACTCACGAATATATTCTTAGGACATCGGCCCAGCCATTGGTAAAGCGTTCAGCGACTGTGTCACCAAGGCCACCAACGGTGCTACGCTCTACGTGCCCCCTGGTAACTACAACATGCAGACTTGGCAGACACTGAACCACGGTACCAAGTGGGCGTTCCAGTTGGACGGTGTCATCACCCGTACCAGTGCGTCTTCTCATTTCACCACTGATTGGAGTTTCTTCGAGCTTGTCTGACTGCAATTTGTTATGGTCACTATAAATAGGCACCACTGGAGGTAACATGATCGTCATCCAGAACGCTAACGACTTCGAGTTCTTCTCGAGCACGGGCAAGGGTGCCATCCAGGGTAACGGCTACCAGTGCCGCAATGCTGGGTGAGTGCGGCATAACCATGGGTGTATCTCTCGCGAGAATATAGTACTGATTATTCCGCCCACGATGTAGACCTCGTCTCATCCGTGTGGTCACGTCGACTAACTGGTCTTTGCACGACATCATCATGGTTGACTGTAAGTCGCCTCTCGGACATATTTCGCGTCAATAACTGCATGTTTAACTTCATTTCGAATGTCTAGCTCCCGAGTTCCACCTTGTCATCCAGGACGGCTCGAACGGTGAAGTGTACAACACGGTCATTCGCGGAGGAAACCTCGGCGGTTCTGACGGTATCGACGTCTGGGGCACAAACTACTGGATCCACGACATCGAAGTCACCAACCGCGACGAGTGCGTCACTGTCAAGTCCCCCGCGAACCACATTCAAGTCGAGCAAATCTGGTGCAACCAATCCGGTGGCTCCGCCATTGGCTCGCTTGGTGCCAACACTACCATCCAGAACGTGCTCTACCGCAATGTGTACACGAACGGAGGCAACCAGATCTTCATGATCAAGTCTAATGGTGGAAGTGGAACGGTGCAGAACGTGAATTTGGAGAACTTTATCGCGAGGAACACGGCGTACGGGTTGGATATTGATCAGTACTGGAGTAGCCAGAGCACTGCGCCGGGTAATGGAGTGCAACTCAAGGATATCACCTTCTCTGTAAGTCCATCGTCGTACGTTGTCCTTCTTCCTGCTTTGGAGAACTGATATCGCGGAATAGAACTGGGATGGCTTCATCACCGACGGCGCCCGCCGCGCCCCCATTCAAGTCCTCTGCGCCGACGGAGCCCCCTGCACGGACATCAACATCAACAACGTTAACCTCTGGGCCGCCAACAACCAAGCCACCAACAAGTGCCGTAGTGCGTACGGTACTGGCGCCTGCCTCAAGTCGGGCAGCGGCGGAAGTTACTCGCAGGTGACGAAGACGATCAGCAAGCCCCCTGCGTTCACTACTCCGGCGACGATGAGTGGAGATTTGTCGGATGGCTTCCCGACGAACTCGCCGATTCCGATTCCGTGAGTGCTTTTGTGTTGTGGTTTGCGGTTTATTTGGATGTGGTGTGCTGATGGTATTTTGTGGCATTTTAGAACTATCCCACCGTCGTTCTTCCCCGGTACCCAGCCGCTCAAGGCTTTGGCTGGAAAGTAGGTGTTGTTCTGGGTCCTGGCAAAACGATGGGAGTCGGTGAGGTGTCGGACGTCATGAGACACGATTTAATGTATGCAGGATAAAAAGTTGAATAAATCTCGGATATCCTTTCGCAGCTTTTATGTGTGAACTTCAAGTTGATCCTGGAATGACTTAGAGATCTAGAGTACTAACCCTGCTGGTAAAGATCGAGGCCATGTCACGGCCTCTGTCACATATTGTCACACGTCGTCACACACTCCTCGAGCTCGAGCGCTTCACGTCGACGTCTCTTCCTGCGTTCCGCCATGTTAGCCACTTCCGTGTTCCTCTAGATATACGCAAAGCTGGCCACGAATAATACGATTTAACGAATGCTCAATACCGTCATCAAGAGATACCCGCAGACAACTTTCAAGTCATGTCCAATTACAGCTCCTCAGGACGAAATTCTCTCTTCAACGCACGTATTGCTGACTCTTCTGCGAAACCCTCGGCTCTCATCAAGACCGACTTACCCTCAAGTTCAAGTCTCTTCGTTAACACTGGCTCCGTGGACCCTAATCTTCCTGAATATGCTGGCTGTATCGCGAACCTGGTCCAAGAAATCTTTGGAGAATTCCCGGCTCTTGTCTCTCCGTCTGCTAATAGTCTGTTCTTGATCTCTCCTCTGGACTCTGCACGCGTCGATACTTGCCGTGAAGGTCCTGGTTCTTATAGCGGGGACAGTTCCAGTGCCTCTTCGAAGCAACATGAAAACGGAGATGAAGAAGACGAAGAGTTTGATGATGATGCCCGCGTCTTGGATCTTCTAGATGCGTTGGGCAAGGTCGCTCGAGTGGTCAGTAAACTGCCTGTACCGCGCCCGCCGTCATTATCGCCGATGGAGTGGCGTCACGCGTTGGACTCGCCCGAAGGTGGACACCCACCTTGGGAGGACATATACGACCTCGTAAGCTGTCGAATACTGCTCGCCTGATCAATCATCTGAAGACATGTAATCATAGGATGAGAATACCATGGCGATCAGAAGTATCCGTTCATCCTCGCACTGGTATGAAGAGCCTGGCTACGCATCTGGCTCTTCATTACCCTCGCCCCTCCTTAGCACGCAATGTGACTCTGCTACGCGAAACCCCAAGCACCTCCAAATTGTAACCAACACAAGACTCACGCCGACAATTCCTTCAATGACTCATAGCCCTCTTTCTCCTCGAGATATCTCGTTACCGCAAACACCTGTGGACTTCGATACCATGCCAACCTCATATGACGCGTCTTCGGCTAGCCAATCTTCTCGCTCCAGATTCCGCACGGGAAGTGGGTTCAAGGAGAGGATACTCAGACAGAAACGATCCGCGCCTTCCAGCCCTGTCAGTACGACTTTCACCGCGACAAACGACCTCGTGGAGAAAGAGGTGAACGGCAACGTGAACGTGAACGGCGGCGTGAAGAGGTCTGATCTTCGACGGTTGAAGTCATTGTTGTTCAGAGAGGCCGTGGTTGACGAGACGGGTAGTGAAGTACTCTCGTTCTTGGATATCTGATATTTGACTGTGGGTGATGTTTGCATTCTTGATTATCGTTGTCGTCTACGCTTATTATATTACAATCCAGACATGTGCATAGTTATTTTTGTTGTTCTGTAGCATGTTAATCGTCCCATACAAGTTAAAGCTTTGAAGCCTTTTCAGATTATACCTAGAACCAGCGCTAACGCGCCAAGGGTGTTGTCACGCACGCGCCGGTCACAATTTCTTTGTCGTAAATTGACCCTGTACATGTGCCACTGGTCTCCTCCTACCTTGACCTTTGACCACAACGTCTGGAACAGACTGTCGCAGATACTCAAGTAAGTCGTTCATTAGCTGCTTTGAGTGTTCCTCGACTCAAGCAGGCGAATATAGATATGGCTCGATCACCCGCTTACCTTGCGACCACGCTCTATGACACCGATCTCGGGGACAAAGACCCCACCTGGAGCCCCGAATTACTTTCACGCCCCACGACTTTCTCTAGACGTACAGCAGAGGAATTTGCTTCGTCTCTCAGGTCTTGTCACAGGCCTGGTGAACTCGGCGAGGAAAGGTTTGGAGTTATAGAGGATATTAGACTCGAGCTTGCGAATTGGCATAGACGTATTGTGCTGCAAGGGGTAGGGCAGGATGACCAGAACATCCTAAACTGGGCCGACATCCATAACAGTCGTCTTCCGCACTGTCTCCTTGACATCGCCTCTGATAAAAGAATATTTGAAGACGTAGAAGATGGGTTAGAAGAAGAGGTGAGAGCCTTACTGACGAGATCGCCCGAATGTTGTGTTTGCTCATGGAGACGTCATAAATAGGAATATATCCACGATGTCTACAGCGCTGTCTATGCTTGCGCCTGTGCGTACCTTCGTGTTATCAAGTACTCCCCGCCACGCTTTCTCGACATGGTCAAAGACTTCTTAGAGCATCTGGAAGGACTGTTCGAGAATCTGTGGGCACAGCGTGACCCTGCGTTACTTGATCTGAGCCCGGACGAGGTGCACGGCTGGCCCATGGAGTATCGTCTTATCTCGTTGGCACAGACTGCCGACGGTTTATACTTTCAATGCCAGTACGTTGTGGGAATTCATTCTAGCAGTGCTGGCACGCTTAACACATGGATTCTCACCTAGCCGGGATAAACGAAGGCTCACGACTGGGTGGACGCACCACGTGACGATGTTCGTATGGATGAATACTTCTAATCCCTACATCGCAATGATAGTTTGGGACGCGTTCATGCGTGCTGTGGACCTCGAAGAGCCGATTCAGCCTTCCATCACAGGCAACAACAGGGTCCGTCAGTTCTTCAACAAAGCCGTCATTCGTAACAACATGAAAGAGGAGTTCATGGATACTCTCAGCTTCCTGCTCTTCTCGCCCTCCTGCACAGATGACAAGATTCTGTCGATACTCGGCGGGATGTGGAGGCTGCGCGTTGCATGTTTTGAGCTGTTCGATGATGTGGAAAACAGAAGTTACATCTTGCTGCGCGAAAATTGCTCCAAGGCATGCCAACGCCAGGTGTGCTTAGGAGAGGGGAAGAATCCAGACGTAGTGCATGATATCTTCTTGCTGTCGTTTTGGTGGACCACGTGAGTGCTAGTGCTTGTCATCGTAGTAGCTATGTCATACTCATTCGCACGTTGATGTATGGTATTCAGGTTTACGACGAAACATATGTGGCGCTTCATCCGCCCTAGCGAACTCCCCCGCTCGCGAGCTGCGAAAGTCATCGATGATTTCAATCGCATTAAGCTACTCCCACTCATCGCGCACTTCGTTCAGTTTCCTACTGATGCTGCAGCGGCCAATCGTTCCGAGCCCCTCATAAGTAAATACTCTCCTGTACGACTATCACCCCCAATTCGCTGTGCTCATATTCTCTCGCAGGTGATGTAGTCTGGTTGTTTGAGGTGTGCCGGGTCGCACTGGCATTTCAATTCCGAGAAGAAGGAGCTGCGGCTGCTCACAGGGGCTTAGCAGATATGCAGAACACAGTCCATTCCGTATGGCACACCATCTGGACAGGTTTGCGTCGTCTATCGACTGAACGACGCGCGGTACGAGACGACTTGAAGCCGGCGTTGCAGGCGTGGACTCGGATTGGAGAGCTGTGCAATGTCCCTCAGGAGCCACTCGAAGGATATATCCGGATTCAGACTCATAGGGAGGACAAGAAGATATTGTTCAAGAGAGGGTGCGCTTGGGAGAAGTGTTTGTGTGCGGAGTGGCCGGAGCATCATATGAAGGTGTGTAAAGGGTGTTGGAAGGCGGTATATTGTGGTTCGAGGTGCCAGAAACAGTGAGTCTTGTGCGCTATTTCAAGGATGGCCGGGATGTTGTAGCTGATGGCTTAATTCTGTAGGGATTGGAAGGAAGGACATAGAGATATATGCTCTCGGGAGAGTGCACGTGCTAGGTGATGCCTGGGGGAACGGGCTTATTTCACTTAGTCGAGATTGTTGAGTAAGAGACCTCCAACAAGTGCTTCTTTTGCTGATTCATGGTGTACAACATGCTTATTGAGGACCGCAGCCGGTGTTCTCGTTCAGTGTTCATTCGGATTCATCTTTCTTTTCAAGGCTTTAAGTATGTGGTTATACAAGGTTTATAATCCAGTTGCATCATATTAATTGAAAAGCCGTTCAGCTACCGCCTTCCAGTGAGGTATATGACTCGACGCACGCACGTGTAGTTACAAATAACTAACAGACGTCAAGGTCGCTCTACGTACTTGCCAATGTTCTCAACAGTACTTGTCTCAAAGTCGTATCGGCGCTATCGCGTAGCCGAGAGCGCTCAATGTTCGTGTTTGACGTTTGTTGTCCAGACTCATGATCACTTTGTCTTCGACCGCCATCTCACGACTAACGAGTTTAATACCCAAGGTACAGCGTATACCACTGCAAGTAAGACCGTGAGTATCTTCACGAAAGCTCGTCTTCCATAACTGACTGCATGAGTGTATACTTACAGGCTGTGAACTATTCACTGGCACAAGATGGATGAAGCCGAGCCTGAGGTCAGGCTCCCTTATGGCGACATAATGTCGCTACTGGGGCCCCTTCAGTATTCAGAGTACGATCCAGATATAATCAGGACCGAATCTGACCGTATGCGTCGGAGCTGGTCCGAACTCCGAGAGCTCGTTGTGCAACTCAGGAAATGCCACGAATGCGTCCATGCACGTCGGTTCGATCTCATACAGGACGTACAACGCGACCTTGCTATCTGGCACTGTGTGAGGCAAGCAATTGACCATGGGTATATTAATATGCGCGTAGATGGCGACCACTGGGTGATGCATGATGAAGGGATGGCCGACCTCGTGCTGGATATAGCGTTCGACAAGAACATCTACGTTGTAGACGGTAGTGTCCATGAGGTACGCTATGACTCTCACTAACTAGACTCAAAAATGTGCTACGTATACTCACCGCGTTATCTGCTAGACCTATTTGCATGACGTCTATAGCTCTCTTTTTGCCTGTTTCTGTGGATACTACCGTATGGTGACCACCCCAGGGCTTCGGCGCAGATACCTCAAAGGTAGTAAATCGTTCTTAGAGCGGGCCAATCGACTCTGCATGATGCTTTGGTCAAACAAAGATCAGGTCCTCCGTGTTATGACAGACACCCCTCATGGGCGTCCGGGCCCTACGCGGTTCGCAATGCTCGGACGCTTGCTTGCACTCGCTTGTTCAGTCGTCAAACTACATCATGTTTGCTAGTAAGTGTTCTCGGTTTCCCACGTCTAGTTGTATGGTTTAACTACTCGATTGTTGACATGCGCTGGTTATAGTAAACAGGTCCAGCAGCTCACGTACGGCCGCGCGTATCATATCGGAATGTATGTGTGGACACGGACTCGAAACCTGTTTTGTAGCGAAACAGCCTGGCAGTTGATCTCCGTAGGTATCGGGGAGCAGGGGCCCATCGTTGGCAGTGGGTCTAATGATAACATCGTGGTGCGACAATTCCTTGAAGAAGCCGTCGTGAAAGTAAACCGACAGGGAGCAGTGGCTGCAAAGTTGTCTTATCTACTACGACACAGTGGCATATTGGACCACATCTTAGCGCGCACGCTGAGCATCTTTCACATGATGGTCGTCGCCTGTCCGTCTATGGTAGATTCCTTGACAGCAACGTCTGTGGAGCACCTGCGCGCGAGCTGTGCAATTGCATTCGAGCGGGAGTTCTGTTCTGGGGATACCGATTCAGATGGCTTTAGGTACGAAGTTGTTAAGACCTCGTTCTATCTCATCTCGTGAGTATCCTCACTAGACTATCCACGCATAACTTATATCAATGCTAGCAAAGGTTTACGCACAATGACTTTTACGAGTTCACTACCGCCACCGCCGGTCACATGACTATAACAATGGCTGTAGAGTTCTGGCAGGAAGCCTTGCGCATCAAGCTGCTGCCACTCGTTCAGTCACTTATCCAGCTCCGTGTCACTCAAATACGTGCATCTGCAGACTTTCTCTGTCAGTACTTATTATATCTTCGAAGTTCGGTGCACTGCTAACGATTCGAGTTATCAACTCCCAGCGGTTCTCGTTCGCTTATTGACTATATGCAGAGACACTGCGGCAAGGATACGAGCCGAAGCCCAAAGGTCGCATAGCATACACCAAGTGCTGCATAATGTGTTCGTGTTCATGCACTCTATGTGGTATCCTGTGAAGGAGAACCTGCAACCGCTGAAGGAAAAGACCAATAGTATGCAGCCGCATTGGGTACGTGTAGGCGAAGTGTGGGAAGAGCTTGGACTCGTATGCGGTCTATCTTCTACCACCAATGGCGTCAAACAGCCTATGCCATGGAGAGGGCAGATCTCGGATTTGGGACCTGGAACCACATCTCGTGTCGGATGCTCTTGGATTCAATGTTTGTGCTCGCTTGCTCCGCATCATAAGATGAAGGTTTGCAAGGGTTGTTGGCAAGTGCGTTATTGCGGCAGCCAATGTCAAATAATGTGAGTATCATGCTCTGCTAATGTTCTGCAATCGCTGATCCTTTTGATTACAGTGACTGGTATTCTGGTCGCCACTATGCTGTATGTTCCAAAAACAGACAACAGTAGCTCGATGGCTGCACCTACCGCTACGGTCAGAAAAATGGACTTCTTAGTACAACACATATGTATTACTCCGTTCAGCACAGTACTATGTAGTGCCGTAACTTTATTTGTTGTGATCTGAGCTCGCCGAGGAGATACGGGAGCACTACGGAGATTAACTTGCCGGCGGAAGTGATGCTACGACCTGACGCAAACGTCACTATGACCAGCGAGCCAGTCTCTAGTAAGGAAAAACACATTCAAGTGTCAGCAAGGGAACAAACGAGCGCAGTTGCAGACCATGACTTACTGAGCCTGACATCTCTCGCTACAATAAAACGCCCGCCAACAGCCTTTGCACACTTTAAGCTTATGTGACGGGGCCATCACGCACATACAGCTGTCCAACGAACACCCTCTCCTAACACTCCTAGGATTCTGCAGCGTGACGAGATGGCTACCCCATGGCACGGGCTCTCGCGTGAGACGGTCAGACGAAGATAGGCCGCAGGCCTGGCCAAACTGCTCCCATAGCACCACGACGTACGTCCACATCTGCTCGCGATGATCCCGCATGGCTTTGAGTTGGCGGAGGCGCGTGAGGATGGGGTACCATACTGTACGTGTGGTCTCGATGACGTTGCGCACGAGGCCGACTGTCGCGCGTGCGCGAGACTGACCGAGAAATTTGGTGGTCATTGCGTCTCTGCAGAGAGAAAGGGGACGAACGAGGCACGCTGGGCAGAATATAAGTATGAGTGTTGCTCGTTGATGCGGCACGACTCGGAATCTGCCTTGACTTGACTTACAGACGAAGTCTGGAGTAGCGCGTTCCTCGAGCACAGGAAGATGCAGTAAACGCTGGAAGAGAGGCATGAACTTGATACGGACGATTTCCTGGAGGAACTCCGTGGCTTGATCTTGCGTGAGCTTTCCCTCATTGGCGACTTCGAGGAGGTCGTGACGGGTGAACCTGAACAAACAGAATTCAATCCATCAGCACCTCTATCGTGAATGTGTGTAACAGTACACTGGACACTTACGAGATCATGTAAAAGGCTACCTTGAATATCTCGTACATGATTCCGTTCGAGATCTCGCCTCCAGAGCAGAGTTGCCGCTGACAAGCAACAGAGCACCCGTCTCGCATTCTCGAGAGTACCTCGAATGACACGGGGCGTAGAACAGGCGGGCAGACGATAGCGATTGCGCGAATGCCACTCATATATCTCATGAGGGTTTTGTCCATGACGTCCGGATGTAACATGACGAAGGCCATCTTATTGACCAACGCTTCTTCGTGGTTGGTGCCCACTATTGCCTCCGTCATGAACTGTCGCAGGGGGACGTTGTCGTTCGGTCCGTTGTTGATGATCGGCCCTTGTGTTCCTAATCCGATGAAGAACAGATTCCAAGCCCCCTCGGTGCACCGGAGGTCACGGGTGCGCATCCATGCGTACATTGTGATGTGATATGCGCGACCATAGTTCAGTGGTTGCATCTGAAGACTACAAAATCGTGACGTTTTAGAGTGAGTGAGTCGGTTCACTTATAACCGCTATAGACTACGTACTAGCATTCGTGATGTAGCTTCTCGATAACAACAGCAATATACACCACACGCAGAAGCATAGTGGTTTCACCCCATTGCGCGTCCGACATATGGTCGAGTGTTTGTTTCCTTCGCTTCCAGAGCATAATGTACAGTTTATTCGTGCGTTCCAGGTAGTATTTAGTGCTTTTGAGGTGCTTACACCGTCTGCGCTGTAAGACACAGAAATAACCACAAAGACACGCATGGAGCGAGCTGTACACGTGGTGGAGGTAAGTCTATGATTCCTGCGATTAGCGCATTGTAATGCCTTTTCAGAGATGCAGCTAGTACCACTTCTTCTACGCTTTCATGCGCATATATCCGCTCGTCTGAGGCTACGTCGAGAACGGCGTCGGCCAGCCCGCTGTCATGAAACTCCCAGAGGTAGTCGCCGTTGTCGTCCTTAGAGATACTGCATTCCAGCAGTTTCTTCCGTGTATGCCATAGGCACAGCTGTTCGCGCACTGCCCGCATGAGTTCAAATCTCTTGACGTCGCCAGCTGCATGAGCTGTTTTCAGCTGCGCGGCGAGCTCCCTGAGGCCATCCTCGGTCCTCGGGACAAGGGTTTTGTATTTCTCTCCCCAGTCCTTGATGTTGTTGTATTCACGAAATTCGGCGTCACCGAGAGCTGCGCTGAGTTCAGCGTAAGTATCTGCGAGGTCGGGCCATGGGGATGCCATAAGTAAATGCGTTCTTGCGACTAGTAGTACTAAATGATACAATGGTCAAATAAATGCATAATTATATTGCAAGTATGCGCAACTTACCTCTTAAGTCAGCTGTTAACAATTACTTGCCATGTATTTTGTGTGGTCTAAGATGAGATTCGCGTTCAGCGCGCGTCTAAGCCGCGGATATAGTGGTCACAGACACGGTAGTCACAGGCACCAACGCGAGACGTCACGGTCACCCAATTGTCACTCAATTGGCCGAATTATTTGCCCGCAGCTAGTTCAAGAAACGTTGCCTGCTACTCTTTCTGTCCCTTGAAGTACTCCCGGAATACTACGCATGTCAAGTAATTGTTCGCGACTAACGTAATAGGTAAGCTGGACGTACTTGAAATATAAGTTACTTACCTCCCGCTAACGCATTGCAGTATAACGCAGCCTATTTACTACTGATTAAATTCGGGGTCTAGCCTCTAGGCCCTCTATATACCTCGTATCTTGGAATACTTACCAATGGCTTACTGGCCCGACCTCACAAAGGGAGCAAGTTTCGAAGAACTCTTTGCACAGCTCGGTGATCCCGAATTCCGCGAATACAACAACATCAAGGGTTGGGGAGAGTACTACAAGACCCTAGAAACGAAGACCGAGGATGGCCTCAGGGAGCTCGGTCAACAGCTCAAAGCAGCTAACGCAGCCCGCGACATGAAGAGATTCAAACTTATAAAGGACGTGCGCGACCAGCTGTGCTTATGGTGGACGCGGAAGAAGCTGCTGGAGTGGAGTATCTCTGGAGACGAGGAGGACGATGATCTCTGGGATTTTCACGACAGTGGGCTGGCCGATGCCGTTCTTGACGTAGCATCAGACGAGAGGATATACGTGCAGGAAAACGAGGAGGAAGTAGTACGTGACGTGTTGATTCATTCATGTATGGATCGAGATGCGCTGACTACGAAGAAACGTTGCTCATTAAAAGAATTATTTTCACCATGTGTACAGCTCGCTTCATGCGTGTCTATGCGGGTACTTCCGTATTGTGCAGCGCTGGCGACGGAAACACCTCAAAAACGCCAAATATTTCTTGGAACGGACGAACAAGCTCTACCTTACGCTCTGGAGACAGAGGGAACAGACGCTTGATCATTTGTCGGACGCACTCTGGGGTGAATACTATGAAGGACGCGAAACGACTACGTTCCTGCGTCTTGTGCACGTTGCTGTCGCTATCAACAAGCTACATTACGAGTGCTAGTACGTAGTGTATTCTCCCCGGCCATGTGCATACCAACTGATTCGCTCTCAAATATCCCCAGTGTTCAAGTCCAATCACTGAACTACGGCCGCGCATACCACGTTGCCATGTACGTATGGATGCGGACCCGCGACCTCTTTTGCACAGAGGGTGCATGGAAGTTATACTGCATCGGCCAGGGAAATGAGGGCCCGATCCTGAATAATGGACCGAACGATAACGTCGGGCTGCGACAGTTCCTGACGGAGGCGATCGTAAACACCCACCATGAAGAAGCGTTGATAAGCAAGATGACGTTCGTCATGTTACATCCGGACGTTATGGAGAAGGAAGTCATGGCATACATGAGTGGCCTGCGCGCGATTGCGATCGTTTGTCCCCCCGTGCTGCATCCTGTATCGTTCGAGCTCCTATCAAAGTTAAGAGACGGATGTTCTATCGCTTGTCAGCGGCAGCTCTGCTCTGCAGGCGAGATCTCGAACGGAGTTATGTACGAGATATTCAAAGTAGCCTTTTACATGATCTCGTGAGTGTCTAATGTCTCATGTGTGCGCGAAGAAAGTGGTGCTAATGGGGTTTTGTTGGTTGGTTCAGGTTCACCCGGCATGATCTGTTTGAAGTTGCGAAGGCGCAACAGATGACACAAGACCAAGCCACAAACTTCCTCCAAGAAATAATACGCATCAAGTTCATGCCTCTCTTCCTGCGTTTACTCCATCTTCCCGCACTCGAAGAACGTGCCACCCCAGATTTTATCTGTAAGTCAGGCCAGACATATTACTGGGTTACACCACGCTCACGTTCGTGTCTATTCTCCACAGCATGCCTCGTCCGCCCCATCTCCCTCTTACGAGACACAATGACCACCAAACTCCTCGGCCAATCCCACTCTCCCAGAGTAATCGGGCTCGTGCGCAACGTAGCCGAGACAACCCGCACAGTCTGGTACCCCATCCTCACGCGCCTGCGCCAGCTCAAAGCCAAGCGGGATCATCGCGAGCAGATGCTCACGTTCGTCGTCGATCTGTGGGAGCAGGTGGGCCAGGCGTGTAATTTGAAGGAGTCGGAGCGTATAACGAGGGATCCGGCGCCGTGGGGTAGTGAGGGGCATCTTGCTGCTGTGCAGGAGTATGGTGGGAGGATTGGGAGGAGGGGGTGTGCGTTGGAGGGATGTTTGTGTTTGATGGACCCGGCGCATAAGATGAAGGTTTGTAAGGGGTGTTGGAGGGTATTTTATTGTAGCCCCATTTGCCAGGAGAAGTAAGTCCGTTCCTACTCGGCGTTTCTGCTACTGGGAGAGCGAGATCACTAAATATTGTACCAACAGAGATTGGGTCGCTGGTCATCGGGATGTGTGCTCCAGGTCGTAGCATCAATGACACTGAATACTCGTTTCAAGTGGTAGCGCAATGTTGGCATGCAACGAGGCACGAATTACGGACATCTCTAGGTTGTTGCTTCATCAGAATGTATCGCTATCCCGTGTATTCAGCCGATAGAATGATCTGGATTATCGTGACTTGAACGTCCTTCAAATATGAGAGGCGTGAACGTCCTTTAAATATGAGAGGCGTACTAGTTACTAAACGATAATGTTGTGCGGCAGTAGCTGTAGACGTTGGGCCCAAGTCACACCAAGGGACTTGGATAACGTGTGACGTCACGGTGAAAAGCAGCTACTTGTCGTCTCCGTCACATCTCTAGACTTTCTTGGTCCTGACCGTCGTCCTGCAGAAAGAGGAAACTGGATCATAGCGTTAAAGGCTATTTCAGTAAGCTATACTCATTAATTGAGGTCTCGACACTGACCGCTTTGCCAGCACGATGATGCGGACCACCATGCTCAGTATGGAGGGCTCCAGGGACTTCGACAACCTCGACCTTGGCCCGGACCCGTTCGAACCTGACAATAATTGCTACCAGCGTGAGCCTGGTGTATTATCTACCCCCATGGCCCCCAGGAGCCTAGCAGAACTCACCAAACTTGCGAGTCGGCTTTCGGAGTGTAAGGACGCCGACAACGCTAACGGGTTACACGTCATTACCATACGAACCGTGCGACGCGAACTGGAGAATTGGCATAACGCTTTCTTACTCAGGAACCCCACCGACGAGAAAGCTCTGCATGCCGCCCAATGGGCACGTTTTCATGAGTCGGGCATAGCACACGCCATCCTGAGTCTGGCATTGGACGAGAGAATTTATGACTTAAAGAAAGTTCATGCTGAGGTGTGTGTTGATCCTATAACTGCAGTATAAGTGTTGTACTGATGGTCCGTGATCGTGGCAAACTACTCTTAGCTTTACTTCCATGAAGTATATCGATCCGCGTTCCTCTGTTTGTGCGGATACCCTCGAGCAGCTCAATTCTCCCACGGTTTCGGTGCCCCCAACTACTCAGATACAGCAGGCTACCTGAAGAAGATCAACGAGTTATTCTCTAAGCTATGGGCGCAGGAGAAGACACTTCTTGCTCAAGTATTGAACTTCTATAGAGAAACAGATCCGGACTCGTCTCCTTTTGATCGTTTACTTGAATTGATTTTTGTGGCTCGCGAGGCACATAGGGTTTGCTTGTATGTCCACCTCTCGCTCGTTTCATCATGTCTCGCCCAGAACCCAGCTGACGGATCTTCGAATAGCGGACATGCTCCGAAGCTGACAGATGGCCACATTTGTCATATAGCACTGTATGTGTGGACCTCCACCTTAATACCAGACACCAACAACTTCTCTTGGGAGCTGTTTACTCCTGGGCTGAAGAAAATCGCGAACGGTACTGATTTGAAGACATCTTCTGATGACCCAGACGTAGAAGACGCTAGGCAATTTCTAGAGCAAGCCATAATACGCCCGAACCGACAAGAGCATCTCATAGACCAATTCCACTGCACAGTCATCATGTACGAATACCTTGACGGCGCTCTAGCGGAGTTCTTGAAGATCTGCCATACTATGCTTGACCTCTGCCCTCAGATCCTACAATCTTGTTCCAACTATACTCGTGGGAGACTTCGAGACGCTTGTTCTATTGCGTGTCAACGAACCCTCTGCTCAGGCGGAATGAAGGATGATACCTTCGTCTACGAAGTTACGGAGTTGTCGATGGATCTTATGTCGTAGGTGCATGTGTTGGCCTCTAGGATGCTCCACGCTCACGTGTGATACCGTTCGCAGACAGACATGGGTGGATCTCTTCGACGCCTCTGCGAAAGGACGTGCGACGAAAGACCTCATAGAGGAATTCTTCGCCGAAGCGTTTCGTTACAAGATCTTACCTCTCTTTGAACGTATAATCAATCTACCCGCCATCAAGGACCGTGCTACTCCGAACTTGATAGGTGCGATCCCGGTATATGCCTCATTCCCGAGAGTGCACATTTATGTATTTCCTCAGCTTCGATACTTCGCATCGTCATTCTGTATCAGGAGGCTGTCGACACATACCGCGAGCAAACTTCTGCCGAAGATGGATTTCAAGCGAACTCTACACTGGTTAAAAATGCAATAGACTCAGTTCGCTCGGTATGGTATCCAACTCTGCTGCTCCTGGAGACACTCGGAGGCTTGTCAAGCCCTGCGCAATCAACGTGGATCTCTCTCTTATCTGCTTGGGAAGAACTGGGTCGAGCTTGTGGTCTATCTTCTGTTGGTTCTGACGCTGACGTCGACTCCGATCGCGAGGTACTGGATCCGAAACCCTGGGGATGTCTGCCGCACTTGTATTCGACTTTCTATCCCTGGTATGGCGAACCGAGGAGGGGCTGCTTCTGGAGGAAATGCCCGTGTGCAGCTGGTCCCACTCATAGGCTGAAGGTGTGCAAGCGTTGCTGGAGGGTGCTTTATTGCAGCACAAGGTGTCAAGCGCAGTACGTAACCAATACACGGGCTCTTTGACATTATAACTTACAAACCGTCTTTGTTATCATAGTCAAGACTGGAAAGAACATCGCTCCGTGTGTCGTCGTCCCGAGCGCGGAGCTCGATAGTGCCCTCAAGTATGCCTCATGCACTCAAGACGAATCAGCGTGCATGGCTCGCGTAGAAGTGTTGTTTACAAAAGAAACGATCGCGGTTGGATTCGCGTGGTATGCATTACTTTTCTGTGTCAGCTTGAAGGGACTGTATTTTATGTCAATGATGTAATCTGGGAAGCTCATGTCTTCCCCGTGTTCATATCGTCGAACTGTTACGTGTTAAATTGTATATCGCCATGTAGCGTACTCAAATGGCTTCCTCGAGTGAGTCGACTAAGTAGTTTGTGGCCAATTGGCTCCTTCAAGGCCGCTGCTCGAAGTGATCCGTCGTCACTATCTGTGGCGATCTCCGAGCCGGTATGAGTACTTGCCTTTGGCGCGCGTACTGCAATCCTTAACTCTTCCACCACCACCAGTTTCGTCTCCCTCTCCTCTTCTCCTATCCCCACTTTCTCATCGTACCAATGTCGTGGCAAGGTAAGCTTTTTGCCTATCGACGAAATGCAGGTCTATGTATTGACTCTCACATTCCAGCATACGTTGACACTAACCTTCTCGGAAGTGGCAAGGTCACGCACGCAGCTATTCTCGGTCAGAAGGGTGGCATTTGGGCAAGCTCGAAGGGCTTTAACGTGTGTTATGCTTTGCTTTGTCGAATGTCCTTTACTGATGCGTGCGCGATTACAGCTCTCTCAAGAGGAGCAAAATGCCATCATCGGCCTGCATTCGAAACCGGACTTAGCTCAGGCAAATGGCTTCCGTCTTGCTGGTGATAAATACTTCACCCTACAGGCCAACGAGCGCAGTATCTACGGCAAGAAGCAGGTATGTCACCTTTGCTGTTTGCCTACTTGACTGAGGAGGGTATTGATTACGCGATGTGTCTGTGATCAGGCGAACGGCGCTGTGATCGTAAAGACGACGCAGGCTATCCTTGTTACGGTCTATGAAGCACCCATCCAACAAACTGAGTCGACGACAGTCGTCGAAGCTCTTGCCGACTACCTCATCAGTGTCGGATACTAGGTGCCGGTGTGGAAGGATGGAGGCTAACATGAACAGTGAAGGTGTACAATATTCAATACAACTATAACGCGCAAATTGGATTGGTAGTTCTATCTCAAGCCCCAGCACCCGTGATTGGACGATCTACGTCCCTGTTGTGGCATATCTTGCTGAACAGTTGCGCGCGATATAGCGATCGAATTGCGTCCTTATCCGACACTTCTGGCTTACGACACTCGCTTCTCTCCTGATTGCTATCCACAAGCTGAATACACTGTCAAAGCTGGTGATCAGCGCTCTGATCTTACTTGCTACTTACCTCCACTGATATAGAAGAGAGCCGCCTCTCCATGTTGATGCTGTGAGATATCTACTCCTTATGTAAATTAGAATGTCTGCTTAAACTGCGTTGCGCTTGCTGCGGTTAAGCGGGAGACCGAGGAATGCTCGACCTAAGTTGCTGGCCACACCGTGACTTAGAGGCGCTCAATCTTATCTCGGCCACGTGATGTGTGCCCGACGCCTGATCTAGCTAAGCGCCTGTCCCAGCCCCGCCCGCATTGATCTCGGCGCGTCCGATTTACTTCTCTCTACTCTTCCACCAGCACGTTAGCGCAACGTGAGAGAAACGCCGACGCTGTGTGCACTGCGCGCGTAGTCAACATTCACGTTGGCATTGACCCACCATTGCCGAAGACGAGCAAGGAGGTACCGACTTCTCGCTTATTTAGAGTGACCTCAGCGTAACTGGTTGGTGACTTAAATTCAAACATCCCAACTATAATTTGCTTACATACTTTTTTGCGATGTCAGTGCATCTCATTGGATCCGCTTGAGGTGTATGACGATAACTGTACGCATACAGTACAAGGGAGATGCGGCCAGGAAACTGGCCGCGGAAGAGGGTAATGAGGCCCCGGTCGACCCTCCGCGGTATGTCGGGGAAATGGAAAGGGCCCTCAGCCATTTCTCCATTCCACCACCGCATCACCATCGCGCTATTTGGAAGAGCGGGTTTATTTTGTGCAACTGGAACATCACTCGCGAAAGTGTGAGTCATTTCCACAACATTGCTATATGCGCGGAGTCCTTGCGAATGTGACCGTCCCAAGTGTTCTTACGAATTTCGCAGTCTCTTTTCGACACTATCTTCCGTGGGGCTACTCGGGCCCAGAGCATAGCGTGCAAAGGAACTCTGGAGAATCTATCCATGTAGGTCTTGGGACCATCGACCTCAACGGCACATAATATACTGAACACCCGTGCAGAAGCTTCATTCATTTGTTTGAGAAGTGAGTGCTTCGTTTTTGCCTGTCTTGTCAATTTTGAGCTTACGCATCTGAATTTCGCAGCAGCAAGCCTATATGGCTTAACTACAACAAAGGCCGCAACAACTCAAACTCGTCACTGAATGCTGAGAGCTCTTCAGATACGGTGGTGGAACACTTTCCCATTCAGGAGCGTAAGAGATTCACCGGATATAAGTCATATAACAGCAATCACAAATACGGGCCACGCAATACGGAGATGGAACCTTCTGCATCTACTGATTCTCTGCTTTCGAGGACATCTACCGTACCGGTCATACCTGCTTCAGACAGATACAACGGGTTTAGCTCTCGCAGATCGTCTATAAACGGTGGTGCGAATACCACGCCATATACGGAGCGCTCTTACGTTGCACAGGATTCTGCACAATCTAGACCTGCTGACGCTGCCCCTGCGACCGAGGACACTCTGCAGCAACTCGCAAGATCCCAAACGTTGCTGGCGTTGTTGGGGAAAAGCTCGGGAAACGATGATGTACGTTTTCGTTTCTATATCACCTCTGAATTATCTGAAGAATCCGTCATCCAGCGTTCGCCACCAGCGGTAAAGCAAGAAGTGCTATCTCCTGTTTCCTTCCCAGCGCGACCTCCGTCTGAGCCTCGTGGGAGACAGCCAAGCCCAACACCTGCGCGTCCTAGTGCTGAAACGGCATTCCCTCCAAGGACGTTGTCCAACCTGGACAGATCTGTTCCAAGGCCAGTCTCCTTTCAAGAAAGTTTGGATCGCTCGTCTTCTCAGAAATGGGTCCCGAGAGACGATGGATCATATCAACGTTACAACCGTTATGATCGCAATGATTCTCGTGGTCCATCCGTGGGTGACTCTCAGCAATTTCCTCCGCGACGTCGTTCGGCGAGCCCTGTGTCTCGAAGACTTTCACTTGATGCTGGCGGCGAAAGCTTGGTCAAGAGACCCACGATTGACCGCAATCGATGGAAGGAAACTGCCTACGTTCGCGCGCAAAAATTCGAATCGAATGACAATGGCTTCAAGCGCCACGCGTTCACTAATGGCGACAGACCAGCCATGACTGAATCCTCTTGGACGACTGCTACCAAGCGGCCTCTGAGTCCTAGTTCTGCCAGACACGATCCTCCGCTTACTCCTTACGTGAAGAAGCATCATCCTATATCTCCCGTCGCAGCTGAAGCAGCTGCAGCCCGTCGATCTACTTTTCACAAGAGACCATACAACCCTGATGCGATCGCTCGCAGATCTGCCAGCCCTGCTACCAGTAAATCTTGGCTCCCGAATTCTCGTCCTGCGCCTTTCCAGCCGTCTGATTCAAAAGGTCCAGAGTCGAGTACTCTTGCAGTCACAGAGGAGACCCGGGACGGGCCACCTCCTTCTCGTCAAGAACGCGTCAATACATTGAACCGAGATTTATGGGATGTGCGAAGACAGCTCACTGCTTTGAAGGCTCGCGAAGAGAATATTGCTCGGGAATTGAAGGATCTCCGTGTTCCAGTACCTGCAGATCCTGTGGCAGCGGCTGGAACGAATGGTCTGACAACAGAAGAACGTTTGAAGGGAATGGAGCTCGAAATGAACTGTGCGTCGTCGAGTTTGATTAGCTTATTGCTATGATGGCCTTGTTTGAGTTCTGACCCCGAGGCCTTTGCGCGATGTGTAGCCCTGCGAGAACGCTTGGAACGCGAGAAAGAGCGCAGGCGTCTCGTAGAGGAGGCTTGCGAGACTGAGCGGAAGAGACGCAAGTTGGCAGAAGATATCCTGGATGATACACGTCGGGAAACTAGTGCACCAATGGTGTTCCCTGCGATGATGGATGCTTTCGAGAAGATTGCACAACTCACAGGAGATGCGCTCAACAAGGAGGAAGAATAAAACTCCGGATTCGTCTTGCCACAACTGGTCTCGCAAATATTTCTGGCTTTGGGAATGTGAGCTTGCGTTACGAGGTCGTTCTTCAGTCTCAGTCATCGGCAACGGTGAAGACGAGTGAAGAAAGGACTCGTCGTGCAACTCGATAATGTCTGTCTCATGGGCCTCGCCCATTCGTAGAGACTGTTTTTAACGTAGCTAAGTGCACACAACACGGAATGCACCTTCGTTGCTTGTCTTTGCTGGCGATGGTACTTGGATCCTATCTTTGGACACACTTATCTCGTGGCGTCTCCAGGCCCGCCGATTCTCCCACGCCTCCAAGGCTAGTAACGGCATCCGTTCATCCACATGCACGCGTTGCGGCATGTGGGACGGCCATGACGTGCGACGATGAGGTCAAGTATGGTCACAATGCTAGCGTGTGAATGAGCGGTCGTCGCCATGAAGGTATAATATGACCTGCACTAACGTTTAGCGGCCCCGAAGGTTTGTTCCCTCCCACCACCTCACTCATTGCAGATATCAGCCATGCCCTGGACGACCATCAAGCTCAACGACGGTACGCGCTGACATTCCTATCAAGTCGATTTCGTCACTCATGCTTTTGACTGCGCTGGCGCGTCTGACTCTCAAAGGTCACTCAATCCCGTCTATCGCGTTTGGGACGTGGAAGCTCGGAAATGGGCAGCCGACCATTGACAAAGTTGATCAGGCGATCTCAGCAGGTTTCGACCACATTGGTACGTTCAAGTATCGGAATAACTGGCATCGCCTGTTGCTCACGGAGGAAACAGATACTGCTCAGGCTTACAGGAATGAAACTGAAGCTGGCAAAGCGCTTCGTGACAGCGGTTTAGCACGGAAGGATGTGTACATCACCACCAAGTTCTCTGGTACAGATGGAGCAGAAATTGAGACGTCGATTAAGGACAGTTTGAAGAATGTGCGTTGCAGTCCTTGTATGGGCTTTGCAAAACTGTTAATGCGCTTTGCTATGATAGCTTGGAGTCGACTACGTCGATTTGTACCTTATTCACTCCCCTCGACTTGCTCAGCCAGATATCGCAACTGCATGGGCAAAACTGGAGAAGATCAAAGCCGACGGACTTGCCAAGTAAGCCTTGAATTGTCTTTCTATTCGGCTGCATGACTCATGCTCATTCTAGGAGTATTGGAGTGAGCAACTTCGGTGTTGTTGAACTTGAAACACTGTTGGCCTCGGCAAAGGTCAAGCCAGCTGCGAACCAGGTTCGTGATTTCAGCATCATGTATAACAGGAGTTCACGCGGACTTCCTTTCAGATTCTCTTCCACCCGTATGTCCTCGCGAAGCAAACTCCCATCCTTGAGCTTGGTAACGCCCATGGCATCGTCACTGAGGCCTACAGCCCCCTTTAGTAAGTCGTCATCCATATTTACGCCCCACGAACGATTTGTAACCTTTTTCCACAGTCCGTTGACTTCTCAGCCCGGCGGACCACTCGACACGCCGCTGAAGGAGATTTCAGCTCGCCATGGGGTTGCCCCGGAGCAAGTCTTGCTCGCTTGGGCGAGAGCGAAGGGGACGGTCGTTGTCACGTATGTTTCGTCCTGACCGTAAATCATGAATTTTACACTAACTCGTATTGTATAGCTCGAGCTCTAAGAAGGAGCGTCTCGAAGGCTACCTCAAGGCAGGTGACCTTGGTAAGTGACTTTCACGCTTGCACAACCTCAGAACATGGCTGATTGTTGGCGTTCTCGGATATATAGAGCTGTCCACAGCGGATATCGCTGCGATCGATGCCGCTGGGCTGCTTGGCCCCAAAGGTTTGCGTCTCCGTAAGATTCTGAAGAGGGTTGCGGTGACAGCTGCTCTTAGCGTCGTAGGATTTGCCGTCGCTAGCTACCTGGGCATCGATGTTCTCTGAACTGGTAGTTACTAGTGATATTGGCTGCGCACGTCTGCTGGATGTACAGTAGTGTTAGTGTTGTAAAACGCCTCAAACAAGTAGCAATGTCAGTCGTAGCAGCTGGGATTGTTTGTATAGAGAATAAATGCATTCAGATAGCAGCAAACGCATGACATGGCAGAAAAACAGATACGGCAAAAGTAATACAAGATAATGCATGAAAGAAAAGTGCTAAGAAACCACAAGCAGAGGGCACCGTACGACTGATCATGTCTCATAGCGCACCCATGATTCTCTCAATCTCTAGCTGCACTCGCACGCGAGCAGCTATACCCTCGGCCGACTTCCCACCTATGAGACGACCTTGCTCTCCGAAAAGACCTGTGGTAGCACCCTCATAAAGGACGTTGAGCAACTTGACCCACTGGACACCCCAGATCTCGCGTGCGGCCGCACCAGCGACGTCCAAAGCAGCTGCAACAGCGCAAGTATATTTTGTCAGAGAAGGAATATACAATCGAGGGTGCCATGGTACACTCACAGAATATCACTTCAGGTCCCACAGGCGCCTCGAGCAACTGCGGCTGTTGCAGGATCCTGGCAAAGAACGTCCAATACCTCGGCAGCCTGAACCTATTATCGATAGGGTTCTCCACAGGCGCAAGCATCGTATGGAAATACACCCTCATCAGCCCCGCAACCCTCGTCATATACTCCGCCGCGCCCTCATTCTCCCTATACCCCAGTGCCTTCCTCCTCCCATCCGCATCAAAGAGCGTGCCGTCGGTGTCGTTCGCGGGTATGACGTACGGCACGGGCCACCCGCCTGCTCGTTGGCAGAGTTTGGCCCAGAAGATGTCGGAGAAGCGGTCGACGGAGCCGAGGAGATTGGCGGTGACTTGGGCGAGGGGGATGGCGCTGCGCTTTTCGGCGGTCACTTCGGTTTCGGCTTGGAGGAGGATGGCTTTGGAGAGTGAGGAGAGGAGGGCGAAGTAGATGGACTTGGGGTGGGGGGTGGGTGGTTTGACGATTTCGAAGAGTTGTTGGGTCTATAAAGAATGTGTTAGGCGCTAGATGTTATAGTGTGTGGGTGAATGGAGACTCACGATGCGTTTTATTGAGTCTGGGTCGTTGGTGAGTTGCCCGATCTTGGGTGTTATCTGCCGTCTCCCAGCACTCCAAACAGACTTCAGCTGCTTATCAGCCTTGACGGTCTTCATAGGCCCGTTCTTCAATTTCTGTAGAGAACATGGTCTAGAACCGCGCACAGAAGAGGGTGTGGACGACTCACCTTGAGCAGCTCACGCCCTTTCTTCCAATCCTCAGCAGCAGTAGTTGCGCCTATATCCTTGACAGCCTCATTAACAGCCTGCTCCTGAGCAGCCTTCCTAGCTTCTTCCTCTTTCTTTCTCCGCTGCTCCTCTTCCTCCTTCGCCTTCTGCTGCTCCTGCTGCTTGCCCTGCTCCTCCGCCTCCTTCCTCTTCTGAAGCTCCTCCTTCAACTTCCTCTCTTGCTCAGCTTTCTGCCTCTGCTCGGCCTCCTGTCGTTGACGCTCTTCCACCTGTCGTTTACTCTCCTCTTCTTCCCGCCTCTTTTGCTCTTCTTCCTGCTTCGCCTTGACCTTACCCTCTTCTAACTTTATGACGTTCTCGATCCTCTGCCACAGTTGCCCGTTCCTCTCAATCTTCGTGTTCCGAAGCTCCTGCTCCTGCTGCTGCTGTATTCCCTTCCATTTCGAGAGTTTCGACTGGACGTCTTGCAGTTGACGCTGATGTATGGCTGCTTGGTGGTTCGCCGTCCGTGCTTCCGACGTTGCGACGCTATCTTTCCGGGTCTCTCTTAGAGCAGCCTGCTCATGCCGCGCGGAAATCTATCTCGTTTAAGTATGGGACTTTCATACGGATTAGCATGGCCACACTCACAAATGCGTCTTTGCGTGTCTGTTGCTCCCATTCTTCATATACATCGTGGTGCGCAACCCGTAGCCGTATGGACGCAAGCATGTCTTCAATGTTGTGCAGATCAGAGACATTCTTGTCTTGTCGACGAACGCGCCGAGTACTAATAGAATAAAGTTAAGACCTATAAGTGAAGTGCCATGAGTTCACTACTCAACGGTAAAGAGCTTGAGCTGCTCGACCCTTCTGACTCTGTTTCAGAAGTGTAGGGGCCCGAAGAAGACGAAGTCGACTCCATAGACTCTGTCTCTGACGACCCTTCCTCCGAAGAGTCTGAAGGTACACCAAAGCCTCCTGGTCTTCGCATAGGAGTCGGTCGCCTGTGCCTAATTGGTTCGGTGTGAACAAATGCGCATTGTTGAGCAAAAATTAGATAAATTTACCTTCGTTCCGGCGAAGGAGAAACGGATCGTGGTGCACTAAAACGCATGGTCGTGGTCGTTGCAGAGAAAGGTGAGCTCGCTGTTGTTTTCGCCTTCGCCGCTGTGGGCGGCGGTGGCTGGCACGCCCACGGCACCCAGCTAGCGCTTCGGCACGACAAGGGTCATGTGATCGTCCTGGCCGATTCGGCGTCTACGCGCATCATCGCTGCCGTTGTCCGACGCTTGCGAATCCGAGAAACAGCGAGCTCAATTCTTGTCTTTTTACCACGACGACGACCGACGACCTCGAGGCGACTTCCAGCGTTATTGCAGGCTGTTGATCGCGCGAAACTGCTGCGAGGTCAATGATAGATCAGCAAAGAGATTGTTGCGCCCGTTAAAGATCAGCTTACGCACCGAGACGCCGTCAAGAAGGCTACTACCCCTCCGCATCACGTCGCAACCACACCCACATCTCTCCCAACGACCTTGTTCGTCGCTGGTCGCCCTCAGTCGGACGCCACCATAACTCTGTTAAATTTGGGTGCGTGTCTCACGTCTGCTTCTTGCGCGATGAATGGGTTCAACCCCGACATTCCGATAAGATCAGGACAATTATAAATCACTTGCTAGTGCTGACTGTGGTCACTCTCACAGTATATAGTTCCACACACCAGGCAGTACACCCAAGCAGGCCCCAGCAGACACCCCACAGGCAATACCACCATGTCTTGGAAACTTGGAAGCAAAAGTACGTGCGCCCCCTGTCACACCGAGGGACGCCGTAGTAATCTCTATTGCAGAATCCAAGGAGAGCAAGGAGGCCGGAGTCGTCTCGCGTTCGGTAACGCCATTGCCTCCATCGCGAGCGCAGACACCCAAGCCTCCGGGGACAGAGAACATCTCCCGCTCGGGTATGCTCACCATTCGCATATTCTCCGGTCAGTCCCCGCCCCCGTGAGACCGCACTTGCGCACACTAATTCCTTGGGCTTAGGGCGAGGGTTATCTCTGCCACAAGGAACACAAGTCCCCGAAATCATTCAGAGAGCGCTAGACTCGTCGCCCGCCGGTCGTAGATCCACAAGCAAGCGCGATTCCATGCAGCGGAAGCGGTCGTGGTGGCTGCCTTATGTTGTGCTCGAGTTCGACAAGAACGAAATCCTGATTGATGCCTTGGGAGGCGATCTGTCGAAGCCGGAGTGGAATTACAGGGCAGATTTGTGCGTTCCTTCCTTCTCTTCTTTCATTAACGCTGTGAACTGAATCTAGTACCCCAGCGATGTGTCCCGTACTTCAAATATCTCGGTGTCAGCATACCTCCGTACTGCGCAGTGTGTGCAAGGCCAGGATGACATGGGAAACGACATTCTGATGGCCCGGGTCGAACTCACTCCTGTGCTTGATGGTCACGTACGTCTACACATGCCCACGGCGCGGTACAGAAGACTAACCACACACCACTCTACAGCATGCATCCGACCAATGGTACAACGCCACCGCAGGCACCGGGTCCTTCCACCTCAAAATCGACTTCAAACCGGCGCGCCATGACTCGCTGACGATCGAGCAGTTCGACCTGCTCAAGGTTATCGGCAAGGGCAGCTTCGGGAAGGTCATGCAAGTACGTAAGAAGGACACGCAGCGTATTTACGCTATGAAGACTATCCGCAAGGCGAACATTGCGTCGAGACCGGGCGAAATTACGCATATTCTGGCGGAACGGACTGTTCTTGCGCTCGTGAACAACCCCTTTATCGTGCCGCTCAAGTTCTCGTTCCAAACACCCGATAAGCTGTACCTGGTCATGTCCTTCGGTAAGATTCCACCTAGCATTATCGAAGAGTGCATTATACTCAATACGCTCCCTGCAGTGAACGGTGGCGAGTTGTTCTTCCATCTCCAACGAGAGGGCAAGTTCGACGAATACCGCAGTCGGTTCTACGCCGCGGAGCTCCTCTGCGCCCTCGAGCACCTGCACAACTTCAATGTCGTGTACCGGTACGTCATAATCTCATCACTCTTCCCCAGCCCACTTATACAAGCTTATCTCATTCTATCTATCTAATCGCAGAGATCTGAAGCCTGAGAACATCTTGCTGGATTATACGGGCCACATTGCGCTGTGCGATTTCGGGCTTTGTAAGCTGAATATGTCGGAGACGGAAAAGACGAATAGTGAGTGGAGTAGCTCGTGTGGGTGATGTTTGGCAATGGCTAACCCATTGCCCTTTGAAAGCGTTCTGTGGGACCCCTGAGTATATTGCACCCGAACTGCTCGAGAGTCAAGGGTATACCAAGACGGTAGATTGGTGGACACTTGGTGTTCTGCTGTATGAGATGATGGTGAGCCTCTTCACTTATATAAACCTCAAAATACGACCATTACTCATTGTGCGTGCATTACATCATAGACCGGCCTCCCACCATTCTACGACGAAAACGTGAACGTCATGTACCAACGCATCCTCTCCGACCCCCTCATATTCCCCTCGGACATGTCCCCAGACGCGAAGAGCGTCATGACGGGACTCTTGCAGCGTGATCCGTCGCGGAGGTTGGGCGCGGGCGGGGCGGACGAGATCAAGAAACATCCGTTCTTCTCTAAGCATGTTGACTGGCATCGGTATGTATACGCACGCTTTACTCCTCAACTTTACAACGTTGGCTGACATATGACGATTTAGTCTCATCGCGAAGAAAATCCAACCTCCCTTCAAACCCAGCGTCGTACGTCCCCTTCCTGTCATCTATTTTCTGACGCTTGAATCTGACATGTATATGATATGATACGTAGGAATCCGTGTTAGACGTAGCAAACTTCGACGGAGAGTTCACAGGCGAGAAGCCGCAGGACTCGCATGTGGACGAGACGCCTCTGTCCGAGACTGTCCAGGACCAGTTCCGCGGGTTCACGTATAATCCTGGGAATGAGCATCTTAGCGAGAGTATTAGCTACCCTAGCGTTATGTCATAAAGCCTGTGGCCTCATCCCGCACCCCTCTCCCTTGTGTTCGTTCTCGACTTCCTGTTGTTGCAATTGATTGCACCGCGTACCAGAAAGTGCTCGTACCCTTCACCGCACATTCACGCTTTCGACTTTCGACTTCCATCTTTCGACCTTCGTCGCTTGTTCCTCCAAGCACGCTCTGTGTTATTTTCCCCCTTGTATCCCAAACCAAAGTGTATACTTTCGATTATTATTTATATGTTCTCGCTGCACGACTCTTATCTATAGTCAACTGACGTCGGTTGCTCGTGTTTATTCTAAGCTCGTGTGGCCTAACACCGGTACGCGTCTACGCTCACGCAGAAAGAGTTCTGGTGGGCACCTCAACTAGAGTGGTACAGCTATAGCCTCAGGCTGTTGTCATGACCGTACGCTTCCAGCAGATCATCTCGCCTGTGGGTCCGACTGCGGCTGATTGCAAACTTGACGAGTGCAGGCACCATGTAATCATCATTGACGCGTTCTGATATAGCGACTTGCGGTTTGCAGTTGGAGTTGTCGTGCCAGTCGTCGTGAGCGTGATGGGTGGCCTGCCGAGTTCGACGTGTTCGGGCGATGGACCATTGCTGGACGGCGACGCATCTTCTGTGTGTTGGTGAGGTTAGGTGAGATGCGGTTTCGTTGCGTGGTACCCAGGAGTGACTCGGGTGTTGCTGTTGTGCACGGTCGTTGTTGGATTCGAATGCAGCGCAAATGGTGCACTTGACGAGTTGGCTGTCTTCTGGGCATTCTTGGAATACTGAAGACGCGTCTAACGCGTTTGGTTTGTACAATAGGCATGTAAAATGAGATTGGAGGACGTACCTTTTGAGGAGAATTCTTGGGGAGACATGGTGGCCGCTGGGATAGGTGGTTGGTTGAAGAGAGAGGTGCCACGAGTGCAGTCGATACTTTAGTAACCGCGTCAATGCCCAAACAAACAGTATTTGTGTACATCACGGATGGTTTCCTGCCGTGACTGTGCCATGGTGAAAGAATTAACGTATGAATATTCTAAATAGTCAAGAAGTCTACTTTCATGGCACATGTAGACACAAATGCTATTGACTTCGCCTTCGAGTTGGGGAATGGATGACACAACTAATGAGGAGAGACGCGTTCGCGTTCTATACACGTGCTGGGAATCCATCTGCCACTTGCGTCACATTAACCCCACGGGTAAGCTCGGTTTCTAACGAGATTAGGATCCATTTGTTACTGACGTAAGAAACGATTGAAGCTGTGTTTGTTATCGCCATCAGCAATCAATCGACGCGGGACATTTTCGATATGTGTTCCTGTCTATGTGCGCCTCGTGCCTCGTCAATCTTGGACTGCGACTACGACTTTCTTGCTCCATACCCATCCCGCTCCTTTCTTTTCTTTTTGTTTTAAATGTTACAATGTCTACCTCCGGCCATAGGCAGTCTGGGTCCGTCTCGCAGAATCACAAGGCCCAGCTGGCCAATGCGTATAATGAACTCGGCAAGGAGCTCTCGTCCCAGAAGATCAGGGTGGTTGGTAACTACACGCTCGGAAAAGTAATCGGAGAAGGTACATATCCCTCTCTGTGCCTTTGGATTTATGAACTTGACTTCTGCGTTGTATGATCGTTATAGGGACGTACGGCAAAGTACGGTTGGGTACCCACCGGCTAACCGGTACTCGAGTTGCTATTAAGCAAATACCCAAGGCAATGTCTGCGACTCTAACCCGCGAAATCCATCATCATCGACAACTGCACCATCCACATGTCACACAACTATTCGAGGTCATCGCGACCGAAAATAACATCTGGTTGGTCACCGAATTATGTTCTGGTGGCGAGCTTTTCGACTATCTTGCAGAGAAGGGGCGATTAACGGAAGAGGAGACGCGAGTATTCTTCGGACAGCTCTGCCTTGCTGTCGCGTACGTGCACGAGAAGGGGATCGTCCATAGGGACCTGAAGCTGGAGAACGTGCTGTTGGACGAGCGGTGTCGCGTAAAGCTCGGAGACTTCGGCTTCACGCGAGAATTCGAACGAGGGGTGTTTCTGGAGACCTTCTGCGGCACGACGGGCTATGCATCTCCAGAAATGCTGATGTCGCAGAAATATCTCGGTCCAGGTGCGCTCGCCAGAAGTATTTCATAACTGTCACTCACTTTCGCAACAGAGGTCGATGTATGGTCGTTGGGAGTCATTTTGTATACCCTTTTGACGGGCACACTCCCATTTGACGATGACGACGAAATTCTAATGCGCGCCAAGGTAATCAAAGGAGAGTTCGAGGACCCAGAATGGCTGTCAGATGGTAAGGCACTCTAGAAAGAAACGATCTGATTCCAACAACTGACCATGACATCAAATGATAGATGCACGAGACTTGCTCAAGAACATACTACAGTCCGAGGCGTCCAAGAGACTCACTATAGCGCAGATCCTGGCTCATCCTTGGTTTACCGCACCGAGGAACGCACATGTCTCCAAGCTCGAGACGCCGGCCGAGTCAAGATCTGCGTCGCCCGCTCTGGTAGCTGCTCCTGCGGTGTTAGCTGCACAACCCGTCTCTACCTCATCTGACGTCTCGGACGCGACGTATCACTCAGCGTCATCAGACTTCACCCCGTCCACGCCATCAACGCCCCCTGATGAAGCGCACATCAGTGTCGTGCAAAAAGATGAACATGCAGCCTTGAGCCGGGTAGCTAGTGACAGCACCTTGAAGGTTGCAACGCTCAATCTGGAGAAGCACGCGCAGACTATGGGCAAGCTGCAGGAGGACGTCGTGCATGAGCCGCCCTACGTGGAAACGACCCCCATACGTCCTTCATTATCTCGCGAGACGACGCACTCCCACTATTCTGCGAAGGATCCACCAGCTTTGCCTACCAGGACGCCCGTTCGAACGAAGCGTCGTTCCGTCTCGTCTACCCTATCCGACCCATCCTCACCAGCGGTAGAGAAAGAGATTGCCCATACACATCCTCAAGACTTCTCCTCTCTACTCAGTACTCCTGCTCCTCTCATCTTCTCTACTCCGCTGGAGAGAGACCTCCTGAACAACCTCAGCGGTCTAGGATTCGATACCGGCCAAATAGTTCACTCGGTATTGACCGATGCCTGTGATGCTACAGGAGCTCTGTGGTGGATGCTCAAACGTAGAGCCGAACAACGAGTCCTGGAGGATGGCGTGCCGAGGGTGACAGTGACGGAATCTCGCTCTTCAAATACCGCAGAGCCTGAGTCGTCTAGGAAGGGTCACGATAAAGATAAACACCATGATAAGGAGTCGAAGAGTCGTTCGCTAGGCCATGGCTCTCGTGAAGACAGGTCTCCTCGCGGCCCCATTCCGCCTGTCTTGGTGTCGGCACAGTCAGCACCGGAACTCCATCTGATCCCTGCCACCCCAACTGTGTCCGGGAAACGCCCTTCGACTCCTCCACACGCTCTGTCGCTCACCAATCCCTTGCTTTCCCCTACTTCCACTAGCACGCTTGATTCTGGTGCGAAGTCGCATCCGTCTACGCCTAGCGGAAGCGTGAAGGAGAAGGATAAAGAGGGATCGAAGGGGAGGAAGGGGCGCTCAGGCAGTGTTAGCATCATGCAGCGAGCGACGACTGCGCTCGAAGCGGCAGGTTTGGTCAAGAAGAAGTCTGCCGAGACCGTGCGGGACGACAAGAACAGCAGCAAGCGCACGGATTCGGGCGAGGAAGCTCGCTCGTCTCATGCCAGCTCTAGCAAGCTGACCAAATCTCCTCCGCTCAAACCAGTCGAACCACACACCCCACCGAGTAGCATCGACGTGCAGCCCGTTGCTGCACACGTAGGTTCTCCGTGGTTGCTCACTAGTGCCAAAGGCTCTCCGCCCCCTACTCCGGCCAACTCGCCTCCTGGATCAGTCGGTGGTCTACCTACGATCAAGGAAAACAGTAGCGGCAAAATCCCTGGAAACCGTAACAGAGCGAGTCTTTTGACGACGTTCCGCGCGTGGTTCAAGGAAGACATGAAGGGCAAGCGGAAAGAGCCGCCTCCGCCTCTTGCACCGCAAAGTCTGGTGTTCCACTCCCAAGGCCCGGGCAGTCCTGGAACGAGCCCTGTTCATGGGCGCGGGAGAGGTACGGTGAAGCAGCGGTCGATAGGGAGGCCGAAAGTCACTGTTGGGAGGAAAGCTGCGAACCGAGCGAAACGGGGATCTATGTCTTCGCGACGGTCCAGCAGCGTGAACTCGAAGAGATCGTCGATGAACTCCACTCAACTTGGGTTGTTCGATCCACATGCGTTTCAGGATCCTATGCCTCCCGTTACGCGCCAGAGGAGCGATCCAAGTCGACGGTCGTTCGGTGCTCAGACACCGAACTCGGAGTCTCGTCCTTCGTCGGTGCATAGCTTTAACATGCACGGCCGTCATCGGAAGTCGCCGTCTACGAGCTCGGCGGGGTCGTGGTACCATGGACGGACATCTTCACCTCTACCTAAGAACCACCGCCGTGCGGGATCTGGGTCTTCCACTAAAGTCGTACGGACGTCTTCACAAGGTACTCCGTACAAACAGTCTCACTTGCGATCAAATTCCACCTCTTCTGTCCATTCACTGGCGTCCTCGCGGCAAGGCTCTCTGTACGAGCTCTCCGAGTCCGAGGGCCTCAGAGTCGGTACTCCGACCAGGTATTACCCTCGTAGTCCTCTGGATGACACACCAAGGAGGAACGGACCGGCCACCTTTGTTGCTCAGAAGCGGCAGACTCCCTTCAGCAATCCCCACGGGAACACTAGTAGCTATCTGCACTCACTCGGGCGCTCTAGCTGGAAGAAATCTTGGGGGATGGAGCCTCCAGGGTGGCAAACGCGCACCGCCCAAGCACCAACAATCGAGGTTCTCGCCATCTCACCAGCTACTGGCTCTGCGGGTATTCGCGATGTCTTCACGGGCCGCCAGTCACTCAGCATGGGTGATGAATCGGACTGGGTAGATGAAGACGACGACGCAGCCGGATACGTTGGTGGTCTCGGTCAGCTGTCCAGTTTACCTTCGTCAACATCTTCAAGCTTCTCCCCCATAACGGAGCTGCCTTTGGTCTCACCACCTCTTCGTGGACATCCGACACGCCCGGCACCGGTGTCAAGGCGAAATAGTGGAGGGTCGAGTTCTGCTCCCTCAGGTAGGACTGGAAGAAGTAAGACCAACCCTCGCTCTTCCGCTGGACGGACTTCCCCTCTGCCAAGTGAATCCTTCGACGTGCCCCCTGAACCCAGAGGCGGGAGGCGACAGCTTCCTAACAGCCGGGCAGGAAACGCTTTCCGTCTTGCTATCACCGAAGAGGAGGAAGAGGAAGAAGAAGCGTAGAGCCTCGCCCTCGTGGGGAAGGTGCTATTATTATGGACTCATTATCACACTATCCGGACTGTTTGTCGCTTCCTACGCAATCTTGTTTATCTGGTACATTAGTCTTTCGTCCTCATTGTTGTTTGGCTCCGCTACATACCATTGCTGTTACCCTTGCTTTTTCTGATATACCCTGTACTCTCATGATTTGTTGGAAGCTTCGTCGCATCTTTAGCTTTACCGCTCGCTACCTCATACCTTAGCATGACACTGCGTAGTAGATCTGGTATATATCATCATCGTACAACTACATATACCGAACGAGAAAACGAAGGTAAACGGAACGGTAGCTTATGCTTTCCTTTTGGCTTTTCTTTCTTTCCTCTTCCTACCGATCAACGATCCGACTTTGTTAGTTGGTGTCTCGGCCTTGAGTGCACCCTCGTTAGATTGACGAGGTTTCTTGCGTTTAGGCTGATCCTCTTCCTCTTTCTTGACAGCAGCTGACTTTTTGTGACGACTGGGCTTGCCGTCGTCGTGCTACAATGCGTTCAGTATTTGAGGAAAGAGACTGAGGACAGAATACTCACCGTGTTCTGCTCTTGCTGGTGGGCCACGCGCCGTTTGACGACTTGGATGTTTTCGATGGAGAACTCGACAATGAGCGTGCCTCGAGCCTTCTTGTCCGGTCCATTCTCGATCTCCTGCTTCAATCGTTCCAGCCTACCCTCCTCTTTCTTCTCCTTCTTTTTCTCGATCTTCACCAAGTCCTCGAGCTCCTCCTTCCACCACGTGGCGAAAAGCTTGCCGACTTCCAAGTTGTTGTTGGCCCATCGGAGGACACGGAGAGCATCCGCGTGTTTCTCCATCTCGAGGAATCCATAGCCCTTGCTCCGGCCTTTGCCAGTCACTGGGTCAATACGATCCTGCTGACGGACAATCTTTGTCTGTTTGACACCAGTGTTTCGACCCTGTTTGTGTCCTGACTTCTTTTCGGTATTGCGACGCACATCGACTTCAGGGTCATCGGGATCAGGGGCAGGCTCAGTAAGCTCGTCCTCAGAGAGCGCCGTCCGTGTTCCAGCCTTGACTTCAGCTTCGAAGGTCCTAACAGCATGTATGGCCAAACGCTTCAGCATGCGCTCCGTAACGTGTAGAGGAAGCTGTCGGATGCTGAGTCGGGTTCTCGAGACGTAGAGTGACGGGTTTGTGCGCAGCAATGCGCGACGAGCATTAAACGATGTTGTCCGCTTCTCTACTTCAGCGGGTGGAAGGTTCTCTGCCGCCGGTGTATTTGGCAGAATAACTGGAGTTTTGTCAGGTATGATAAGAGAAGCAGGAGTGGGATGGACGTACTGCCTTCTCTCAGCAAATACAGGTTACGCTTATCGGCCTTCTCCCTTTGTCGCTCTCCTGCCTCCTTCAGCTTGCCAGCTTCGTCTCGGGTGACAGCGCGGATAACGTCCAAAGTGCGCCCATGAAGGACTAGGTTCTTGGCTACAGAAGCTGAAGGATCCGGGGTCAAGAGAGACGGGAGCTTGAATGGGTTTTTCTTTGGCTACAGATGACGACGTGAGTCCAACCATTGTTTTTAGCGTAAATGCCAGTTACTATACCTGGGCAGGCTCACTACCAGTGGTCTCTCGGCGAAGGATGTCGCTTTGCTCAATGGCCTTATCAGCATCTTCTCTATTCCAGAAGCAAACGAAACCAGTCCCACGGGAGCGGCCAGTGTCATGATCTATAGTGATGCGCGCATAACGTAGTGGACCGAAAGCGCGGAACCTGCGACAGCAAGGTATGGTCAGACGGTGAGACGGGAATTACTCGAATGAGAACACTAACATCGTTCTAAGATCATCCTCGGTAGCTTCGAATGGGACGTTACGGACGAAGAGGGTTGTACCTGTGTCTGTCTGAGGCAGTTGAGGCTTTTTAGAGTCAACTTCCTCCCCGTCGACATCCATTGAATCGTCCTCTTCGTCATTGTCGGAGTCGCTAGAGCCATCAGAGTCATCATGTACCCCAATGTGACTGCCTTCATCATCGCTGTCCGAATCCTCACTATCGCTTCCACCTTCCTCGCTCTCGACCGCTGCGTCATCACCCGCTGCACCTTCATCATCCAGCTTCGCCTTCGCCTCCTCCCACTTGTCTTTGCTGAGGGCCCAATCAACAGCGATTATTCGCTCGTTCGAATCCTCGACCTCGTCTTCCTCACTGGCTTCCTCCTCCTCACCTTCATCATCATCTCCCTCTTCCTCGTCATCCCCATCTTTCTTCGCCCCCTTTCCCTTCTCCCTCGCCTTTCTCTCCCTCTCCTTCTGCTTCATCTTCGCCTCCTCCCTTCGTAACTTCTTCTTCAGCTGCTTATGCCTGACCAAACCCTCTGCCAAGCCCGCCCGGACCTTCGTGCCATTTGCACCCTCCAGAGCCTTTTCCGCATCCTTCTTGCTCAGCATCCATACGAATGCATAACCTTTCGCTCGAGGTTTTGCCTGGCTGCTCGACCCCTCTGCCCCCTCTTCTTTCGGCTCCGGTTCTTTCACGGGGATGTGTATCGAATGTATAGGGCCATACGGTAAGAAGACTGCTCTCAAGTCCTGCTCCGTAATATCCCAAGGGAGATTTCGCACAATGAGACGGTTGGCACGACTCGGTGCTGGAGTGTCTTTACCGCCTTGAGCAGAGGCCTTGTTTGCTTTCGTCTTCATCGGTTTAGCAAGGCCATCGAGACGTTTTTTGAGAGTTACTGAAAGAAGCGAGCCCTTGAAGACGTGAGCGTGCAGCTTATTGACGGCTTCTTGAGCAGCACTCGGTGATGCAAATAAGGCATGGGCTGCATAGATCCACCAGCGACATCATATCAGATATAACCAAGATTATAGTATACGCAGGGCTCACCGCTGCTTGGATCTTCAGTGTCGTTTATCTTTGCCGGCCACTCGACCTTCTCCGCTCCTTCGTATTTACGAATCTTCTTCCACAGACTCTTGGAGTCTATACTGGGTGGCAAGCCGGAAATTACAATTGTGCGGATGGCGAGAGGGTCTTTAGGAGCAGCGGGGTGTGTAGGTTTGGGTGGCTGAGGTTTCGAGACTTCTTGCTTAGGCGCAGGCTCGTGTGTGCTCTTTTCGTGACGGTCCTTGTGAGGCTTATACCAATACACGATGAATGTCTTCACAGATAAACATAGAACAGGTTGACGCACCTTGCTATCAGCCCATTGGGCGCGCAAAGCGCGACCGTCCAACACAAGCTCTTCACTACCCTCGTTTGCTTTATTTAATGCTAATTGCGCATCTTCTCGGATGGCGAACGAGACATAGCCAACACCTTTGGATGTTCCGGTTCCCTGCTCGAGCACAACAAATGCAGACCGCACAGGACCAATGTCAGAAAACAATGTCTTCAAGTCCGTCGATGTTGCTGAGTACGGCAAATTGGAGACGAAGATCGTAGAGCTATGAAGAAAAGCTGTCAGCACAACAAACGAGCAAATACTATCGTCAGATCCTACCCGTGTGTATGTTCTGCAGACCCGTCTCCTTCCCTCTCCTTTCGTTTACCGAGAGTTTTCGACATGGCGAGAGTAAGTCAAGGAAGAACGGTAGTCTGCAAACATCCATGTAGTACAGAAGCGCCCATAAATCTTGCTCCCGACATCAGTCCGAATTTGGATAAATCCCGCTCACTCTTCCAAAACATCATGGTAATGGCCCCAGGCGCATTGTCTGTTGTTTGTCTGGCATAATTATAATTATACACAGAGATATTGTACACAGTTTCGCCACGAGTCTAATTTTATAGCAAAAAGCTCCGATACGGGGAATCGAACCCCGAGCTATCGCGTGAAAGGCGATAATGTTAGCCGTTACACCATATCGGATTGTCTGGCTGCCGAATCAGAATTATACGTTGTGGCACTAGCTATGTCGTCGTTAGCAATCGAACCTGCATTACAGCATTGCTAGTACATCGAAAATGTCACAGTTAATATTGCTAGAAATCCAGTCACGAGTGTACTACGTGCACGGGACGCGTTAGACCAACGCTAGCTTCGAGTGGGAGTTACTACTTGTATATCTGTGACATTCAGCTTGATGGCGACGCCAGTCCCTGTAGTCACGGTAGGACATGAGTAATCGATAAAACTATGTCACGGTGAACGCGAAACATACATTTGTTGACACTGATGGCTGCAGTAACGTACTTGACGGGTTGGCCAACAACCTTTGCAGATCTTCATTCCGTGATGTGGATCAAGTGCGCACAGACACTGAGGCCAAGAGCAGCCCTCGCGCGAGAAGGCAATGACCCCAAAGTGCGTAATCTGTTCGCTCCAAGGCTTAGGGCTCTCAATTTTTGGATAAGCAGCAGATAAGCCGCAAGCTAGCCCGAGCTCTTCCCATGACTCCGCCAGGGGTAACCATATCTGGTGTCGATCTTTTGGCCGTTCCTCTATGGGCTCCAGGCATTCCCGAACAGGGTACCACAAAGAATGCATGAAAACCAATACGGTATGTAGTAGGCCCTGCGCATCAGTCGAGAGCCGCGGCTCATTTCGAAGTTTAGCTACGGCCTGTCTGCATATGGCTAGCAGGCTACAAAGCATTGCTGTAAAGAGAATATGTTCAGCAGCGGTCCGTCTCTTGGGAAAAATTATTTACTGAGGAAGTCTTTGTTTGCACGTTCTTGAGTGATATGGAGGACGAACAGCGCCTGCATGAGGGGGAGCAATTTGATGCTTGTGGCTTCCTCCCAGAACGTTGTAGCCATTGCTAAAGTCATACGGCCGCCGGCTGAAGTGATTTTGAAGAGATCCTCCCAGGTATATCTTATGCACAAAGCGTCGTTAGCTATACAACTATATATTAAAATGAACGAGCGCACTCACGATATCACGTACATCGAGGTCTTGATAACTTCATATGTGAACACCATGTTACCGTCAGTGCCCCCAGAACACATCTGCCTCTGAAATGCGATTGAGCAACTATCGCGTAGCTGCTCGAGGAGGGTGGTGGGCAAGGAACGTATGATAGAAGGGCATGCAGTGATCATCATATGGTACACACTGAGATAGTTTGCCAGGGCACGGTCAAATACGCCTCGGTTGCTGAGAAGGTACGATATTGTAGTCGCTACCGCCTTTTGTCGCTTTGCTTGCATGACCGACTCCTCGAGAAATTGTCGCACAATGACGTTAGCATCAGGCCCGCTTGCAGTTACAGGTCCCTGTTCTCCGATTCCTATCGAAAGTACGTGCCAGACCATTTCACTATAGTGAAGGTTGCGAGTTTTCGTCCACACGTACAGCGCAATATGATACACACGGCCGTATGTGAGCTGCTGAACCTGCTTACTGTGGTTCTCTGTCAGTAACTGAAAAAGGCCTACATTATGTCGCAAAGCTGGCAACTTACTAACAAACGTGATGTAGTTTGATGATCGCATACGTCAGTTCTAACATGCGCCGAATCATGGTGAATTGCATTTCGCCGCCACCATATGCGTGAGGTGTGTCGGTCATGATGCTGAGGATCTGATCTCTGTTTGACCATAGCATAATGCAAAGACGGTTGGCCCGCTCCAGATACGACTTGGCAGCTTTGAGGTATCTGCGCCGATACTCGGGCTTGGTGACCATTCGGAGATATCCACAAAGGCATGCGTAAACAGAGCTATGGATGTGATGAAGGTATGTCTTTTTGGAAATAAATTTAAATCAGCATGCGTACGAATGAACGATAGGCATATCATGGAAGCTACCACATACCTCTTGAGTCCCACCGTCGAGAACGTAGATGGTTTTATCAAAGGCGATATCCATGATCAGGGCTGCCAGCCCGTCTTCGTGCATTATCCAAAAGTCAGCATCCACGGGGAAGCCCCTCTGGTCCATTTGGTATCTAAGACGATGCCAGAAGGCGAGATCACGTTGTATTTCCTGCATAAGGTCGAACCGACGCGCATGGCCGTGCTCATGGCACTTCTTCAGCTGCTCGACGCGCTCTACAAACTCAAATCGTTCTTTGCATATCCGGTGAGATGTGCTCTTGGCCACAGCAGGGTCCCATTCATGATATTCGGGGCTGCCCAATAAAGACATTATGTCATCGTATGGCAGCCTTACTTCGGGCTCGGGTTCGACCATGGTTTGATTTTACTGAGCAACCTCAGGCTGTACGCGTGCGATAGTCAGCTACCGATACCAAAAGTGATAGTTTGGCACGAACCTACAGCCTAGAACATTGACCCCACGAATTCTGAAGTTCCTATAGACTGGCCACCGGTAGTGGGCTACTTGTCGGACGAGGGCGGAAGATAATTTGAAGATCGAGATCCTTAGCGCCATTGCGTCCAGATCTACTACCCCGTCGCACTTGACCGGGACCAAGCACCACCAAGTATACTTACTCCCACTCAGACTCGGACATGCGATGGCATAGGCACGTTCATCAAAGCGTTGAGTAACTGCCCTTTAGAGCAGCCTGACATGTATGAAGCTCGTCTGTCATCGCACGACGTAAATCACCGTTACTAAACGATACATTGACTGCCAGCATGAGGCATTCGCTTTATAGTCCACAACACAACATAAGAATGCTCCCATACCTCTCCTTCTAACTTCCTACTGGCCCCGCCAGTAGGTCCGCCAACTGAACGATCAGCGTCAGTATTTGCACTAGTAGTATCGTTACATCGACTGACCGCCGGAACCCCGACAACCTGGTCTCTGGTCGATTATGTTGTGTTACGTACTATATGTACGGCTTTCGAGTATTTTAATTAAGCATGCCGAACCACGAACTTGAACTTGAAACTACTTACTGTCGTGTGTTTTCAGAACATACTGCTTGATGGCGAGGCCAGTCCCTAGTACAGTATGGGAAATGAGCAATCGACAAAAGACATTATGCTTTGACGCAAGGCGTACATTACTTGACATTGACGACTGCAGTAGCGTGTTTGCCAACAACCCTTGCAGATTTTCATCCCATGATGAGGCGTAAGTGAGCACAGGCACTGAGGCCAAGAGCAGCCCGCGCGTGTGAAACCGTTACTCCTAGAGCGCAAAACCTGTTCACTCCAAGACTCAGGGCTCTCGATATTGGTATCGGACTCAGACAAGCCGCAGGCGAGACCGAGGTCTTCCCATAACGCTATAAGGGGCATCCACATCTCGTATCGGTCGTTCGGCTGTCGCTCCATGGGCTCCAGGTATTCCTGGACAGGGTACCACATAGAGCGCATGAACACTAATACGGTATGTAGAAGGTCACGCCCAACGTTTGAGAGCCGCGATTCATTCAATCGAATCGTAGCTGCGGCCACTCTGCATATAGTCAATAGACGACAAAGCATTGCTGAGAAAAGACAATCTGCTCAGTGGCGATCCTCCTTCCACGACGTAGCACTTACTGAGGAAGTCTCTGTTTGCACGTTCTTGAGTCACACGAAGGCGAAAGAGCGCCAACATGAGGGGTAGCAACTTAATGCGCACGGCTTCCTTCCAGAACACTAGCGCCATAGGCAAGGTCATGGGGCCGGCTGAAGCGAGTCCGAAGGGTTCTTCCCAGGTAAATCTACAGAATGTGTTAGTGTGCAAACGTCTACAAATAAACGAGCACACTCACGATATAACGTACATCGATGTCTTCAAAACTTCGTATGTGCGCGCCATGCCATCGTCAGTGCATCCCGAACACATCTGCCGCTGAAATGCGATTGAGCAACTCTTGCGCAACTGCAGGAGAGTTGTGGGAGATAATGAACGTAGGATAGCGGGCAAGGCAGTGATCATCATATGAAAAACACTAAGATAGGTTGCGAGGAGGCGGTCGAATACGCATCGGTTGCTCAGGATTTGCGACATTCTCGCAGCTACTTCGTTTTGCCGATCGGCTTGCATGACTGCTTCTTCGAGAAATTGTCGCACCACAACGTTATGCTCAGGTCCGCTTCCAACGACAGGTCCTTGTTCTCCGATGCCTATCGAGACTATGTCCCAAGCTATGTCACTGTAGTGGAGGTTGCGAGTGTGCGCCCACATGTACATTGCGACATGATATACGCGGCCGTATGTAAGCTGCTGAACCTGTTTACTATGTTCCTCCGTCAATAACCGTAAACACGAACTGTCGAGTATCGCAGCGGGTGGTAGGAACTTACTAGCAAACGTGGTATAGTTTGATGATAGAATACGTCGTGATAACATGCGCCCAATCATAGCAAACCGCATTCGGTCGTCGCTATATGCATGAGGTATGTCGGTCATAATGCCGAGGGTCTGGTCCCTGTTTGACCACAACATCATGCAGAGACGGTTAGCCCGCTCCAGATATGACTTGGCAGCTTTAAGGTATCTACGCCGATACGCTGGCTTGATGAGTATGTGGAGATACCCGCAAAGACATGCGTAAAGGGAGCTATGAACATGGTGAAGGTATGTCTTTCGAGAAACAGGTTATGATGGATTTAAGCGATGAATTTTCGGCGTATCAACAAGATAGGATGACTGAAACGTACCTCCTGAACACCGCCATCCAGAACGTAAATGCTTTTCTCGGACGCTATATCCATTACGAGGTCTGCCACTCCATCCTCATGCATTACCCAGATATCGTCTGCCTCGTCGGGAATGTTCTCCCGGTCCATGCAGCCTCTAATGTAATGCCAGAATGCGAGGTCACGTTGAACTTCCTGCATGAGGTCAAACCGGCGCGCATTGCCATCTTCGTGGCACTTTTTGAGTTGCATAACGCGCTGTTGCAATCCGAACCTGTTTTCTTGTATCCGGCGAGATGCGTCCCTGGACATGTCAGGATCGACCTCGCGATATTCAGGGTCCAGCAGTAACGACATTATGTTGTCGTACGGGAGCCTAATTTCAGGCTCTGGTTCGACCATGATTCTGGCTATTAGGCAGCACTTAGCAACCTCAATATGCGTTAGTCAGCTATACCGAGATCAAGCCATAGTTGCAAGCACCCACAGTTTCGAAACAGTACACAGGTTCTGGTTTGCTAGCTGCTTGTCGAATGGTGGTGAAAGATTCGGTCCAGGTCTTTAGCGCCACAGCAATGATGCAGTCCCGCAGCTGTACATTGCATTTCTAAATCTGGCAAGACCATTTATGCTCTCTCGAAATGCAAACGTTCCAGTGATCGCCATAGAGTCGTAGATTTTATATACCCCGAGCACGAGCTCAGATAGAGAAAGTGCGCGTGGGATACTTCAAGTTATCACGTAATTTCCGTAGAGGCCAGGTGCAAATTTGATGTTTGTTGTTCATCGCACAACGCAAATCGCCATTACGTTGACCGTAAGGCATTTGTTTTATAGTTTACAATTGCGACACATCCTAGTCGGTTCAAGCTGAAGGTGACATCGTGGACACAATGAGCATGAGATGCGGTGAATGAGAGACTAGCCCTCCTACCTAAGTTCTTTCACGATGCCGTAGACAGTAGTCTCTGTGATCCTGCCAGTCCCTGAAATCCACAACATTTTATGAGCCGTGTATACGGGGTAGGTAATATACTGTCGACTCACCGCGCCTGACACGTCATCCCACAGTACCATACCCTCCAACACCCTTTACACACCTTCATCCGATGTGGCGGCTTCTCGTCCCACGAACACAAGCAGTCCTTCCAATGACACATTCTCGAGTTCACTACGAACGGACTCAGTATCCCCCGCCAACCGTTATCAGCGCCCTGCGCCCTGCGTAGTTCATTCGTCGCATCGACGCTGCCTCGTCGAGCTGCATCCCTCAACCCTTGCGAATGATCCTGGCTAGTCGACATCGCCCTGACCCTCCTTTCCTCCACTCGCTCATTGAACCCTAGCTTTTTCCCGAACGTCAACCACACCTGCAGCGCCCAATCTCGCATCTTCGCCATTTGGTCGTTGTCCAATGGGATGGGATGGTTTCGGATCTCTTGGACGGTCGGATACCACAGCTCGCGTGAGATTGCAAAGATTTTGGACATGACGTTCGGGGTGGCAGTGCGTCTGCAGGTTTCTCCAGAGACACCGTACATTTCTAAGATGAATTGAAGACAGTCTGCAAAGAAGGCCGAGAGCAAAGAATGAGAGAGTCATGTATATGCGCGTAGGGAAGCGTTGAAATCACGTACGGAAGAGGCTGGGATCGTTCTGGTCAATGGCGTGTATAGTTATGCGTGCCACCATAGGTATAATCTTTGCCGTGTCAATTACCTCAAAAAAGGCGGGCAAGTGTCTCTGACTTCCGGGTTCCAAGCTATCCTGCATGATATCTCTGTCGCAAACCACCATCAGCGCCAGAAATCAACATATATGCATACATGCAGAGTGACCGCCACAGAAGAAACCAGTTGTACTCACTTGATCACGCTCAGACTTGCACCTAGCACGCTGTTTGTGATTGAGTCGCTTTCAGCTTGACATATCTGCCTCTGACACGCGATCCTGATACAGTGCATCAACGTCGTCTCGTCCTCCTCTTCCCCTCTGGCCTTCCTAGCCACCTGTTCGTTGAACATCTCTTGGGTCGTTGGTCTTGACTTTATGTGCAGTACAGGAGGGCAATGCACCGAAATTGCACTAAGGAACGATGTCACGCCTCTTAGAGGGATATTGACGTTATATTGATCGAGCAGTTCCGAGCAGAATCGTTCGTGTAAGGGGAGAACAATGTCCTTGTCGAGGATAGCTTCTTTGAAGAACGGTTTGAGCTGTTCACGTTCGGCGGTATCGATGACAAGGATGAGGGCGCGGAGCATGAGGTCATCGAACCGAAAGTCGCAAGAGAACGTCCAAATATAGAGTGCCAGGTGTCCAAGATGGTTCGTTACCGGAGGTGCTTCACGGCTGCAACGGAAAATTACGCGTTAAGCCACTGCACAAGATCTCGTAGAAGGCAGAAAAATATAAGAACGGACACTCACTGTCGCATGACGTAGAGGTTGAACATAACGTCTACAGTATGTATGAACGATATCGCCAGGTCTTCATCCTCGTTCTTGTACCGCCACATCCTGAACGGAGCTTTGTGCTTGATTATCTCCTTCGTCCAAGTGTACTTCCATAGACGGGGCAATAGCCCGAGCACTTCGTCGACTTGTGCGACAGTGGTGGTGTCATGACGGTCAGTTTTCATCTTATGAGAAAGCCAGACACCAAAACGGCGGAGCAGAACGAAGGTCCACGCCGGGTAGCCCTATGGAACCAAGGGGGTTTGACCGAGCGAGTTAGATGGGGCGAACACGAAGTGGATCTAAAATATACCTCGGAAACTCCTGCCGCATATGTCTTGTCCTCGCATAGTATATCGACGACTACCCTATGCAGTCCGGTCTCCATAAACGTTGTCCAATGACCTTCCCATTGGTCTTTCTCTGCTTCTTCACTTTGCACCACGTCCAACACAGCTTCAACGATCACTTGACGTTCTGGGTCGTTGTCGTATTGGAATTTACGTAGGGTGGGTGCTATCCTCTCTGGCGAGAACAACAGGAAGTCGGAATACGGGACGATCTGAAATCTACGGTATCACATTGTTGGTAAGAGATGTGAAGATGTCGATCTTGGCGGTGACTTACCTGCCGGTTTGATTGGCCATTTTATAACCCGGATATTGAGAATCGGCCATCGCGTTGTACACTAGCGGAAGAGGTACATTGTGTTGAGCAAGGATTACATGGCGATATCATGTATAGGAAGAGTACGCACCTCAAACGGTGACCAACACTTGTACAAGAATGTTTATCTCAGTCCAGCGTTTGCACTGGGAGGTTGTCTGTATTTATGCGCCACACTGCTCCCGAGTTCAAAAACAGGCATGACTTGTAGCACAGCACGAGACTCACGTATATATTGCCTATCTTGGAGGCAATGACTAGGTGTGAGATGAGGCTGGGCAGAGGAGATGGATGCAGAGGCCAAAGTTGCGATCCGCGCTGTTCATATCGAGTTTGAGCACATTCCACATCGGGGTGTTCACTGCCTTGTATTTGAATCGCTTGTCCCTTTCGTTGTATATTTGGAACGTTATCTTCCATACATTGTCTCTATAACAACTCGGAGGTTCTATACGAGATATTGACGTCGGCCGTCGTGTGTGGCGATGGTGAGGTGGGCGCAGTGTGGGCGCCTGATGAGAATTAACTCTCTCGAGGCGGATCAAAATGCAAGCGCTGATAAAGGCCTCCCCGGGTATCCGCCGCCGTGTCCTTTAGTCCAGCACCGTCATATAAGTAACTGAATCCTTGTCCACGTCTTGAAGCGTCGAATACACGTCGAATGGCTGAGAGATCAAGACATCTTCTTGTTCTGAGATGGATGCCTCCTCCATACTCCATGCGCGCCGGCAGGGCTCGGAGCACAGAACAGTTCGTCTCAAATTTAAAGGCTCAAAAACGCAGACTTAACCAAAGCTTGAAGCTTGCAATCTCGCACGCCATGTAATTGGTTCGGAAAGGCGTGCATTGTGGCCGCTGTCGTCAGTTTCAAACGCAGGCTTTCAATCATTTCATTACCAGGTCCGACCCGGCAGGGATGTGTACACACCCCTTCGGCAGACGGTTCATTCACCTTTGAAGTTGAGAATCCAGATGCCGTCGCGCATCGTCACCCACCCGGCCAGCACTAGACGTGTGGAATGATAAACTGGAGAGTACATAATGCCTGGTAAGTGCAGCACACAGTATCCATCAGCCGCATCCTACTTAAGTATCACCACTGCGCAGCGTCATCCCTCCTCGTTAGCATCTGTACTACATGATGCTTACACAAAACGTTCTTCGTCACACGCCCCGATGCTTAGCTCGTCGGACTGCTACGAATACAAGGGTCGCCACACGAAGTATCGCCACCGTCATCCAACAGGGTACTGAAGGATGGCGACTCAGTCTAGGTCGAAACCCCGTCAAGCTTGATCCTGGACTCAGGCTGAAGATACCATTATATCACACGGTAATCCAGGTCGACATGAGGGAGCAGTCTGTGAGTCTCCTCTGATTTTCTATACATTGCAAGCTTCTGTTCGCTTACTATCGAAACTGCGTCGGTCATAGGTCGACATCAGAGAACTGACGGGATTCACCTCTGACAACGTGCCTGTCTCTGTCTCTGGCTCGCTCTTCTACAGAGTACGCAACTCGTACGACGCGTGCTTTGCGGTGGACAACTTTGGCCAGAATGTAGCGTTCATCGGAACGTCTGCAATGCGGAGTGTTGTTGGCAATTTCACCGTACGTCTAGTTCTCCCTCGAAACGTAAAGGGGTACTAAAGTGTTTGATCAGTACGACGAAGTCATAGGAGACAGAAACGCAATAAACAGGAAACTTCACGACGTTATTGGGCATAGCATCCAGGTGCGCTGAATCATTTCCATTATGTTTCCCTCTATTTACAATATAATATTACCCATAGAAATGGGGCGTCGATTGCACGCGATTTGAGATCCAACACTTCCAACCCTCTAACCGGGATGTTGAAAAACAACTGGAGCTCCAAATGGCCGCGGAGCGAGAGCGTCGAAAGAAGATCCTGGATACCCAGGCGATGATCAATGTCGCCGAGGGGCACAAGCAAAGAGTTATACTCGAATCTGAAGGAGGTAAGTCCAGTTTCTGCCACGTATCTTCACCATCGATTTCGACACCTATAGTCCTGTTACCCGCCATCTGTCAATACTCGGGGGTATTCGAGCTTGGCCCTTACTGTCGCTGTTTTTCTGGTTCCTCATCGTTGACTGCGTCCGACCCTGCACGATCGCTGATTTTGTCTTTGCTTATTTCATGACATGTGGCATCCGATTTCCTCGAACGTCCCGGTACCGATTGATACCGGGTCACGACGATGTTCAGCCCTCCAATCTCAACTGAACAATGCCGCCGGTGCGAAGCAGAAACTCATCCTCGAGTCTCAGGGGACCCTAGAAGCATCCAAGAACCAAGGTCAGGCGCTCGCCGCGCAAATCGACGTCCTCGCTCGCATGCTGGCTGAGCCCGGAAAACCCTCGTCTGAGCACAAGCTGAAGGCCCTCGAAGCGTTTTTGGAGCTGAAGAGACTCGAGCAGTTACGGGCGATCGCACATGGGCATGGGAACGCGACGTATTTCTTTGGAGATGCGCAGACAACAGCGCAGCTGGGGAAGGATGCGTATGGGGTGGATAATTGGGAAAGTTGGAAGAGGGGGGCGAGGAAGGATACCGCCGGTTCCAATGTGAAGGTTGCTGGGGAGGTGGGGAAAGAGCGGGCGGTGCTAGCTCACGATCGCGACGATGCCATCTCGAGTTCCGGCTTGGGCTTCGACCATGGAGGCTATAGGAGTTCTAAGGTAGAGGGTGGTCCCAGGCCTGATGTGCCTTTCGTGCCGCCTACTGCGTAAAGCATGTGCAGGGCTTCTGCTGCTTGAGAAAATCTTTTGCAGACTTTCTAGATTTGGCATGCTATCCTCGTTTTCTCACTGCTCTCTCTGTTCTCGTTACAAAATACCCCCGCTCACGCACAATACCTAGGGACAACACATTCATGTATACGTAGTCACATTACCACCACTCAAGACAGCAATGAAAACCCTTTTTCAACAGACCCCGCTCATGCCATAATAGTCCCTACCAAGAATTTCCATCACGATTGGGCGAGATGTCGCACAAAACGTCGTACCAGGTGACCTGCCTAATAAGGCGACTCGGGCGCATCAACTCCGGATACGTCGCCTTGAGCGTTCTTGTGTTTCTTCAGACTTTTCTTCTCGTACAACCACAACAAACGAAATCTGCATCCCAGCAGCGTTCCATTTCCTTTTAGCCTCGTTCACCTACATCGATCGAGGTACCGAGGACCAATGTGATTGACGTGCGCGGCCGATATACCCGTTTCAATGCCAAATGTGCACCGTCATATGCCCTCCCTACTCCGGCCTCAATGTCGCTCCCGAATGCCTGGGGCTTGAGGTGAGAGCGCAGACGTCACTCATCACCGAGAACTGATTATTTTCAAAGCACTATTCTGATGGTCATGCGCCCTCAGGCTATACTTTCCTCTTTCTAGGTCTGCTGAGCCCAAATTTCAGGGATTACGCAGGTGCACGTACAGGGACGACAGACTGTGAACCTATTTCCCGCTGTCCAGTGCAGTCTACGTTGATCTGCGGAGTGCGAGAATAGAGCGTTGCGAATGCTCATTGGTAGAATCGAGCAGTCATGGGATGAGAGAGCGTAACTGAAAGGTTGCCAGAGGGGCGCGAGCTCGGCGTACTTCGACGTTCAGACGGCCGCCGAGGGACAAGTACGAAGAACGATCTTCGTAGATAGGAGTAGGCCGCAAGTATGCACTGTTTGAGCTTCTCACTATGAATCTGTGAGTATGAACGGTGGTCTGCACGTGTGCGTCATTCATTCGTATTTAGGATGTTTGAATGTCGCTAACTATTGTTTCGCTTGGATCAGCTAGAAGTACCTATTTTTACGATGGCTACCGCTGTATGCTGTTCACACTCTTCTCATATTCACTCTGACGGTTGTTCAGGAAGATCCACTCTAGTGTGCTCTGCACTCAGAGGTCCATGTGTGCCCCATCACAATGTCCGAGATCCGGATCGGACGGCGGTACACCCGTTGGCTTCTACGCTCAGCAAGTCCTGGCGAGTTTCACATACCTGTGGCCTGCTGACGACGGTTCTTGTCGCCCTGCTTGTTCGACAGCAGCTTTCGTCATTCCTACCGCTCAGCGCCAATCGTTCCGTGAATGTTCACATGGTTACTGGCGTTCCCTCCTCAGATAACCTCGTGCCTCCTCCGAGTTCGCAGTGGCCGAACAAACGGAATCATGTCTCGATACAGACATGGCTCCACATTTCTTGCATGGACTTGATAGATATGGGCAGCGATGTGCGTTGCCGCTCTGAACACCGAACCTCCTCGGACGGACTATAAAACCCACCGGTTATGTCTGTGCTGAACGTCAGCCTTTCCTCGGTTCAGTCGTCATCCCGGATTGTTTGAGGTTCAACTTTAACTCTATAGTACAGAGCTCGCCTCCGTCCCTGTGCTATAAATCCCTCCACTGTACTCTTCGGTCGTTCATTCTCATCCTACACCTCCGTTCAGTATGGTCAAGTTGACACTCCCCTTCGTTCTCGCCGCCGTCAGCTCCATGGCGGCGGGCATTGTCATCCCCGAGAATAGTGCTCTCGAAACCCGCTCTACTGGCCAGTCCAAGGCCGTCATCGTTCAGATGTTCGAGTGGACTTGGGACAGTATCGCGTCCGAGTGCACCAACTTCCTCGGGCCCGCCGGGTATGGTTATGTTCAGAGTGCGTCACATCTCTTCCAACCTCATGATTTGAGCGCTGATGGGATGATTTCTCGTAATTTAGCGAGCCCTCCTCAGGAGCACGTCACTGGCGACCAGTGGTGGACTGATTACCAGCCCGTCTCTTACACGCTCACCTCGAAGCGCGGCAACCGATCACAGTTTGCTAACATGATCTCCACTTGCCACAAGGCGGGCGTCAAGATAATCGCAGGTATGCTGTCATTATCTATCCTATGTCCATCACAACATTAACATATCAATATTTGGACTTGCTGTTGCATAGACACTATCTTCAACCATATGACTGGCTCTGACTCGGGCACTGGTGTTGCCGGCTCGTCGTACACCCACTACAACTACCCTGGTATCTACCAAAATCAGGACTTCCATCATTGTGGTTTGGAGCCCAACGACGATATTGTCAATTACGACAATGCTGTGGAAGTCCAGACGTGCCAGTTGGAAGGACTTGCAGAGTAAGTTCACTCATCTATTCCGAGGATCGCTTAATTTTCGGATGGAGAATGAATGAGACTGACCTGATGACATTTGTTTGCGTTTGTGCGCAGTTTGGCTACCGATACGGAGTACGTTCGCAGTAGACTCGCTCAGTATGGGAACGATCTGCTTTCCCTAGGAGTCGACGGACTCAGGTTGGATGCTTCTAAGCGTATGTATTATTCCCTTCTTTCGTATGTCACGTATTCTGATGAGTGCTCTATTCCTAGACATCGCCGTGACTGACCTTACCAATATCACCTCTCGCTTGAATGGCTCTCCTTACCTCACTCAGGAGGTCATCTATGGTGAGGGTGAGCCTATCACCCCCAACCAATACGTCGGCATTGGTGATGTTCAAGAGTGAGCACACCTGTTTCTACTCTCCATCACATATGAATATTAACTTGCATGATAGGTTCCGTTACACAACCGCTCTCAAGAACGCTTTCTTGAACGGAGCTATCAACGGCCTACAAAGCTTCGACAACCTTGGCTGGGTGTCGGGTGACAAGGCTAATGTCTTCGTTACCAATCACGACACAGAGCGCAATGGCGCTGCCCTCACGAACTCCTCACCCTCCAATACTTATGTTCTCGCCACTATATTCTCCCTCGCCCACCCCTACGGCACTGTCACCGTCCTCTCGTCCTATTCCGGCTTCGACACCAACTCTGATGCAGGCGCACCCAACGGTGGCACCGGTACTTGCTCTGGCACCGGCGGCTCCAACGGCTGGTTCTGCCAGCATCGATGGATTGCTTTCCAGGGTATGACCGCCTTCAGGAATACCGTTGGCAGTGCCGCCATCGCCAATTGGCAGACGGGCCAGAACTCGCAGATCGCCTTCGACCGGGGTACCGCTGGGTTCGTTGCTATCAACAACGCCGACTCGCAGTGGGATGCCACCTGGAAGACTGGCTTGCCCGACGGTGTGTACTGCAACGTCATCTCCGGCGTCTTCTCGAGTGGTTCGTGCTCCGGTGGCACTGTCACTGTCAAGAACGGTGGTCAAATCCCCTACAACTTATCTTCTCGCAATGCTGTCGCCATTCATATCAACGCCAAGCTCTCATAAATCTATTCGCGTCTCTTTCGATCGGCACATACAACCCCTACCCTGCCAAAATGAGAATCGTTACCACCGTCATCGGAAGAATATATACCTAGAATACCCCCACATGTATCTTTATACATCTACTATCGCTATGTTGTTTCGAATGGGCTGCTCGAGCGAATGACCTTGAGATGTGTTTGCTCTCTATGTGTGGTCTGAGTCTCTGAGTGCGACAGTAATAATTCCTCGCATTCGCCGAGTGCGGGCCAAGCCATGTTACATCAAAAGCTGTGCTGAGATTTTCATAGGTACACACATAGGCGCTGGACTTTGTTCCATCATCTGTACGCCGCCCACATTTCGCGAGCTATATTTACACCAACCTTGCAAAGTAGGCTTTTGCTCAACGGATGCGTCCTTCCCAGACCATCTGTTGAGTACAGCGCAATCTATCCGCCTACGTACGTGGTCGCTATGACTTGGATGGATTTACTTACGTGATCTGTCAAGTTCAAGTTCTCCGCAACATCGTCGACCGGTCTCGCGAGCTCGAGGCGGTGATGCGGGTATTTTGCGATGAGTTCATTGATTTACTAGACCACGTATCGGGTAGTAACGGTCCCAAAGTTTGACAGGCTTGCGGTGCTTCAAAGTGCTGCACGACACTCAACTGGTACATTTTTGGTGGGCGGTTGCTGGTAAAGGACCCCCGAACCAAGGCGCACCCTACATCTGTGTCGGTGGAGCCTCATAGCGTTCGACTACAAGTCTTGAGAACTACCACGGAGAATGGTATGTAATAATTTGGAGAGGGTGTGGCAGCGTCGTGCACTGCCCAGCATCTCGCCATCAATGCCATCAATGCCATCACTTGGTATTACTCTGTGAAACTGAAACATCACGACGGAGGTGTTTTGATCGCTCTCCTCCCGCGCGATATATAAACCTCGACGCTCGCCAGCGATGCTTTCCCCAGGCTGGCCCCTGTTTCGACCTTCACTTTTCGAATTTTTGCGCGCATTTGTGCCGAATTTCTCTTTCGCCCCGTCTACTCGTAATCGAGCAACCCACGACGCTCTCGACGACCATAAACTCACGTCAATTCGCAACTCGTATATCCCCAGAACAACTCGCTGATCAATAATTGACGCGATGGGATACGTTCGCTCTCGCAAGTTCTGCTGCTGCCTGCCTGTCAGGTTCGGTGTCTTCTGCATGGCCCTTCTTGGGCTCGCAGGAGGTCTACTGTTCAGTATTGGAGGATTTATCAACGTTCACCAATACAGTACGTTCATATCACCGTTTATGCATGTTGGCAATCACCAACTCTCACCGCAGTGACCGGTCAGTTGGATTTGAGCGGTAACCAGAAAGCTAGTCTCTGGATTATGTCCCTCGCATTCGGCTGGTTCGGCCTCGTCTCACTTGTTGGGTGAGTTAATTCAGGTAACTGTCGGTTTTCTAGTGCTTATGCTTTTCTCGTAATTTCCAGTCTCTGGGGCTCCTTGAGCAAAGGCTTCGGCAGCATCAGCTTCTACGCCTACACAGTCACCTTCAACACTATCCTTATCATTGCCACCGGAATCTTCTTCGTCTGGACACTCTTCCACGGTGACAAGGAAGACAAGAGCATCAACAAATGTCTCAACAACGATGACAGCGAGCTCAAGGGCCTCCACAAGTGGGTCTGCACGAAGGGTTTCGATGTCATCCGCATTGTCATCGTCATCCTCTTCGTAATCATCTGGATCTTCCAAATTGGTCAGTAGCTGTACCTATTTGCGTATGTTCAGGAATCAGTTCTGACCCTACCTGTCCTTGATACAGTTGGAATCTTCATCGTGTTTGACTACCGAGGTCAACTCATGGAGGAGGAAGAGCTCGAGGACTCCGAGAGAGCCAAATCCGCGCCCAACCCCAACTTTGTTATCACCGCCCCCGCCGCGCCTCAGCCACAGATGCGCACCACGTACGATGCACAGCCGTACGACAACAGCACGAACGGATGGGCCTCGGCCAAGTCGCCCTACGCGTTCAATCAGCCCAACACAGCACAGGTCGGTGGACGCTGATAGGTACTGGCGTCAGGGCTCGTAGGCGGGACGGGGTGTTCACGAGGCAACATAAGAACGACATAATGAGAGTACGAATTCAAGAGTTGTAGCGGCACTGGATTGCTGAGTAGACACCCTTACCTTCTTTTGACGAGCTTTTTTACTTTTATTTTGAGATACCGTAGTAGTTTCTTCTTCGTTCACGAAATGTGATGGTCGGAACATTCAGTGCCCTGATAATTCACTGCCGCCGTGTGCTGCAGAAACCCGCTATGAAGGACGCGTCCCGCGAACGGACAAGAATCTAGTATTATCGAATGATGAAGTGAGGTATGGTGTATCTGCAATACAGGATGGAATCATAGGTACAGCGACGAGCAGAAGATGACAGAGTTCGGTCGTTCAAGCATCTCAGATGCCTTGTCGAACTTCTCCTGCAGCTCGGCGTTCCCAATGACTTTCGCTGCTTGGCTCATTTGTCTGATAAGTTCCTGGAGACGTCGGAACACTCGAATGATACTTCCTTCGAACTGGTCCGTGAGCTACACCCGCATAACGTCAGTTCGTGAACCCATCTGAACACTAGCCATAGGAGCACACTGACCTTGCATATCTCGGTGAACGACGCTCCACGACACCACTGTACGACTGCATCCATGAGCTCGACCTTGAACGATTGAACGTACTCGTCTTCAACAACGGGGAGTTTTGACTCTTGCGAGACCTTGGCTATCCGCCTTGCCATGTCTTGCATAACCCGCAATGGCGCAGCCAACTCCTCCTTGAGTTTCGTAACTTGTTCGCTCTATAGATACGTCAGCATGCTATAATCCATGCCAGTGCGACGTATTTACCTTCTCTGTGAACACGAAACAGCTCAACAAGCCGGCACATTGTTCGGGTGATAGGGGGTTGAATACGCCGTTGAAGATCAACTCCGTCAGCAACAATTCATCGCCTGTGCTGATCTCGCACGCCACACGCCCCTTCATGTCGACGATATCCTCTTGTGTCGTAAACGCCAATCGCCTCAGAACACGCTTGCGCGCCTTGAGCTCCTCCATTTGCAAAACGTCGTGGGTGGCTTGGATCTGTTTCTTGAGTTCACGAATGCGCTGCAGGGTATCTTGCTTCTGCTTGTACTGTGTGTAGAGAGTGGATAGGCGAGGATCCTTATTGAGCGGGCTGGCTTGGATCTTCTTTTCCATGGCTTTGATTTTCTAATGTCATACGTCAGTTTAAATGAGATTTGCAACCAGCCCGGAACGACGAAGAATTACCTCGACGAGTGCCTTGAACTTGTCGTCCGTGATATGCATATTCTGTACTGGGTCCAGTAGTGGTATGCCGTCTGGGAATCGTCGTTGTGTCTCGAGCACACTTTTCCATACTATCTCTCTGGCGTTCAGCGGCCGAATGTCCTTCGGCAGGTATATTCGCAAATGCGATAGCTGTTCAACTGTAGACAAGAGCACTGGCACGACTAGGGGCTCCCCTTTTTCGCCTGCACGACAGGGTTGAATGCCAAACGGTGTCGGCGCAGGGTTGGAGCGGTCCTTGGGTAAACTAGACCCAGATGCACAATTCAGCAGTATATCGACGACGTATTGCTCATGAGGTGGAAGTTCCTCGGCAAGGGGCATGGGACGGTTCTAAGAAATAGATGTTATGAAAACCAAAGGGCGAACAGAGCCTAAATGCGCACCTTTGGCGGCAATCGCTTCTGATAATTGATGATTACTCCCCAACCGAAGTCGAGATCTTTGTGCTTGATCTTGACCAATCGACCAGGTTGGAGGAAAGGTACACTGTAGTTTGGATGGGTGATGACTTCCCGGAAGTCTGCTCCCATCTGGTCGAGCTGCTGGCGATATTCGTAGTACTCAGCGATGAGCGGTTCATCCTCTATTACCATTGTCGTTTTCTTCTCTTCCTCACGACGGAGCTCTAAAATGACTGTAAGAGGACATAGGGCTTCCTATAAGGCTCGATGAACATACCATCTTCGAGTAGTGGCACGCCAGCACTGCTCTGAAACTGGAAGAAACACCGCTCAAGCATGAACTCCGGGCTTATCCCTTCCACCTTCATGAGGTTGAGCACCATATTATAACCGAGATGGAACGCAGAATCGAGTCGGTCGGCCTCTCCCTTGATCATAGTCTTCGCGGACGTAGGCTCGAGCTTCTCGTCGCACATGACGATGACAACACCACGGTCATCCAATCCACGACGACCAGCACGGCCTGACATTTGGATGTACTCTCCGGAGGATAGATTACGGAAATCGCGACCATCGAACTTTCGAGCGGCAGTGAAGACAACGGTCTTGGCAGGCATGTTGAGACCGATGGAGAACGTCTCCGTGGCAAACAGGACCTTGATAAGACCCTCTTGGAAGAGAATCTCGATCACTTCCTTGAGGATAGGCAAAAGACCACCGTGATGGATGCCGATACCACGCTTGAGAAGGGGGAGCAAGTTGGTTATCTGCGGAAGCTGACGATCGGCCTCCGCTAGATTCTCGATGGCGTTGTTGAATATATTCGCCACGAGGTCCTGTTCATCTGTCGAGTTGACTTCCATTTTGTTCAGGGATAACGCAAGACCTTCACATTCGCGCTTGCTGAACGCGAACACGATAACAGGGTTGTAGTTCTTGAGCATAATCATCTTGACGATTTTCTGTATGTCTGAATTGCCTAAGGGAAGGGAGGTTATTCACTGTGGTCAAGACTTTACGATGAAATCATGTACCTTTCTTCTCTCCACCTTTTTTCGACTTCCCCCTTCGACCCTTACCACTATTCGGATCCGCGGGGTCGTCGCCCTGCTGCGCTTGCAGCATTCCCATGGCCTTACTAAAGTTGTCTTCCCGAAACTCTCCCTTCTCGTTTACCACAAGGTAGATACCCTCACCACCAGCAGGGAAGAGGTAGTGTTGTAGAGGCGTCGGTCGGAAGTCGGTATACACGACATGACATGGCTGTTCGTGAGACTTGCATATCCATTCGGCGAATTGCATGGCGTTGGGGATAGTGGCGGAAAGGAAGACATAGCGGACGGTATGTGGTAGAAGGATGATCGTCTCTTCCCAGACAACTCCACGTTCTTTATCGCGCATGTAGTGAATCTCGTCGAAGATGACCCAGGCGACTTCTCTCATGATCTCGGAGCCGCGGTATAGCATAGACCTCAGAATCTGCAATAGATAAATAAATGAGAACGCTTCAAGCAGAGCACTACTTACCTCCGTCGTCATGACCAAGCACGTAGCTGAAGGATTGATTGTAACGTCTCCTGTCATGAGACCGACGTCACCAAATTCTGCGAGCATCTCACGATACTTTTGATTGCTCAGAGCCTATCCAGAACATGGTTTCAATATATTGACTATACGAATGATACATGCTAAACTACTGGCCTTGATTGGACTCGTGTAGATGGCACGCTGCTTATTCTGCAAACACTGCGCGATGGCGTACTCGGCTACGACGGTTTTACCAGCACTCGTGTGCGCAGAGACAAGCACGCTCTCGTTACGTTGTATCGCATGGACTGAAACTTGTTGGAAAGGATCCAAAGTGAACTTATATTCGCGTGCTGGTTTCGCTGGAGGTACATGTTGAGATATGGGAATGTAAGGGTAACCAGATGGAACCGCAACTTGGTGTCGCACCTGGTAAGCTTCAGCATTGTACACAAACTATAATAGAAGTGAAGACTTACCTGATGCCTCAACTCCAATTTGGCACCAGCTTCAACCCCGCCTTGCAAACCTGCGCTTGCAGCTACCTCTCGTTTTGCTTCAATCTCGACGTCATCGACGACCAGAGGTTCAGAGGGAGGCTCTATGCGAGCCTTCTTAGAAACAGAGGGCCCTGCTTCGCCATCACCATTTTGCTGGGCGGTATTCACTGGAGAGCTCTTGGTTTCAACATTCACTTTACGCTTCTTCGGCACTTCAACATGCGCGTCGGCATCCATAGAGTCATCATTGTTGTCCACGTCTTCGGGTTCTTGGTCTAGAAATGAGAAAAGGTCGTTGGAATCCATTTCGAAGCGGGCTTGACTTAACAAGACGGTAAGGAGGTGAAGCCAAGATGAATTCCAGTCCGAAATTTGTGAAGGCGCCCGGTGACTTGCTTGCGTCACATAATGGGTGACACATGTCACAACATTCGTCACACGTACAGCGGAGGAAATTTGTCACGGCCTTGACGTTTACCTACTTGCTCTTGAACTCGTGCTACCAGCTCACTGAGCTCAGCCACCACCACCGAATCGATTTGCGTGGCTTCATTTCATATATCATTGCCCTTAGAACTGACATATAGTGGTCCTGACTCAGAAGAGTAAGTACATATACATGTAACCCAGGATTGAACTTCAAAGTGGATGCGTTATCATCCCATACTCTTCGGCGTAGACTGGTGAGCAAACAAAGAAGTATGCTGTGTGGGCACATCTGATGTTGGAAGTATTTTACCTCTTTCAGGGCATCCAATTCTAATAATGTGGCATGAATATATCTTTTGAACAACTCTGGTTTACGTGATCCACCCTTAGTATTTTAAGTGGCCCATCAGACCTTCAGGCCTCAGGCCTCAGAGAGTATGCTAACCAAACCAAACCAAACCAAATCATGGGATTCATTGATTCTCCGCCTCCACTGTATACCCACAGAACTATCCATCGTCTTTCCAGGTGTGAACGCGAGCAAGGAGTCGGGTCCCAGCAATGTTCTCGATGCAGTCTATCGCAACTCTCGACCTGCTATCATATCATGCAGCTTCGCCGGTCGGAAACACTCAGGCTTCGATCCGCACGCTGCCAAGGTGCCGGAACGGTCAAAGTAGCTTTAGGTGCGTTAGGAACAATGTTCGGAAGCGACGAAGCCTCACTTTGTAGTGAAAGTCTCTACAGGCCCCGTTCATGGTATAATGTACGGCACACGTCTAGACCTACCGCAGCAGCTGGAAGTGAGCCTCCAACATCTTTCACAGCCTAGCACGTTTACCGTTCTGGACTTTGACAAGGACCAGATGCGAAGGCGGCTGTGAAGCCACTTCCTGGATCTGCGTATATCCTGACGAGCGAATCATGGGGCATGCTGGGGCTCTCGGATTCGCCTCGGGACCTATCAAGTCGCTGAATAATTTATTGGTGGCCCACAATCACGTATAGCGACCTCTCATTGGGCGAGACCAGACCAGACCGCAGTATGGCAAGGAATTGAAACATTTCCCCAAAATCTCTGCAGGTGTTAAGGAGTGGGAGCGAATCAGATAGAAGTTCTTCGCATTTTAATGTCTGTGGTGAGCCCTCACCCCGATTTGTATTTTGTTTCGCTGATATGTTCACATACTTGTCAAGAATGGCCGTTAAACCCTCCTAATCCGCGCCCCTCGTGCCCTTACTGAACCCACCGGGTGCGGTTTAGAGGAGTGGACGCTGGTGTGTTGTGCTTCTCCATTGGGTACGCGTAGACTCCTCACAGTAACCAATCACAGCGTCAACACACTTCTGAGCGCTTTGTTACAGCATGCTGCGCCTGTCGTCGCCGCAAAAGCGTGGTATACGAACTTCGGAAGGAGATAATGTATGGCAGCACCATGTTCGGACGGTTCGTATTGCAAATTGGCAGGTAATACTTGCGTGTGCTGCACTTTCTTTATCCGACATCTGCAGGTCCAGACGACATGTAGAGCAGGTAAGTAGAACTAGACTTTGCAGCCAGCCGTATCGCGAGAGCTGATGAGTACCTGTTTCTATTTTGATCGTTCATGGAGGCTGATTGCGTCTCGAGAAACGGCATGCGGCGATAATGCTTGTATGTCGGGCCTTTTCAAGACATGCACAGGCGGGGCCACTCCTCAACCTCCAACAACTTTCGCATGCGGAGCCTCTTCGCCAGGAGTGGAAGTCTTGTTTGAACGTATAAAAGACGAGCAAATTTTACCTACCAATCCTCATCCTGACATACAGTCGCATTCCGCCTCTCTCAGGATACCAACTCTCCTCTCAGTGTTTCTTCCTACGCCGCCACAACAATCATCACCATGTTATTCAAGTCCATCGCTACCTTTGCTACCTTTGCGCTCAGCGCTGTCTCCGTTTTCGCTGCTCCCACCGGCGAAGCTGAGGCGGGTGCTCTCGTAAAGAAGGCTCAACCCCAGAGCTTACCGCAGATCTTTGCTGGCGCCACACAGTCCCTGACCCCGCTCACTCAGCAGCTCCGTACGTACTGCGCTTCCGCCTTTCATCACAAGAAAACCTTAACTGACCATTCACTATCTTCAGAGGGCCTTGGTCCTAATGATCTGACCACCGCTAAGGTGACTCCGATTGTCAACAACATCAAGACGGTCTTGAACGGCATCATCACCGACGTCAAGGGTTTGCAAGGTCAACCATCCTCCGTCGTTCTCGCCAACAACGGAGTGACTGCCAATGTTGCACCGAATGCCATTGTAACCGTCGGTGCAGTCGCCTCAATCATCGCTCAGGTTGTTCGCGTAAGTTCATGGCTGCCACATCTGCATAACATCCCTTGCTGAACGACTGTCGTCTGCACAGCTCGTTTTGACCGCGCTGGGCGCCGTTCTTTCCCTCCTGACCGCCCACCCCATTGCGGCTGCCATTGAAATTCACGCGCTCCTGGTCGAAGTTGGGTAAGCACACCTCAAATCACTTCGACTATGTTTCAGCTCCTAAGTACTGCCTCGCAGTCAACTGCTGGGCACTGTTGTCTCAACCGTGACCACTGTCCTCGGTTTCCTTCTTCCCGGTCTCGGCCTTCTCCTTGGTGGTTTGCTCGGTGACCTTGGCTTTGTCATTACTGACCTCGGCCTTGGCTTGCTTGGAGGCCTTCTTGGGATTCTCCTCTGAAAGCATTGCGCAACTCTGTGCGTAGCCGACAGCTATTGTAATCGGAGGGCAGTTTTCACTTGCTGTCATGTATAGCTCTCGTATTAGATATCATACTGCGCACCTTGTTTTGACTTCTCTCCCCGCGAGTCACTCTTCAAGTTCGTCAGGCATTTGGTTGTTAATTGTGATGCTTTTGCATTTCCTTTGGGTTCTGCGTAGTCTCTTTCGGTACTCGTTGGTGTTGTACGACTTTTATGTGTACCTTTCTATCTGGGATTGTGATGGGAATCGGATATATGTTCTTGGATTGTCGACAGGCTATGCGTCGGTTTGCGACACCAGATGAATCTAGGCTGGGCTCAGAACCAGTCTCCACGCACTCGTACCTCATACTAGGCGCTTAGCCAACTACCAGAGTTCAAACGTCAATCATTACCTTGTCTTCTACCGCCAGTTGACAACGTTGAACGGGCAACTTCAGAGTTTTCGCGTACTGTTTTTTTAAAGACTGTAGGTGTATGTCAAAGGATCGAATTATCATATCTGGCTGATATAACCATTCTATCAAGTTAGAGGCTGCTAGGTACCTGCTTTAACTATGGTCGAACCAGAGCCGGAAGTAAGGCTGCCATACGACAATATAATGTCGTTACTGGGGGACCTTGAATATCGCGAATACGACTCTGACCTTATGGAGGAGGCATTCCACCTAATAGGAGAAGATAGACTCGATTCATTGCAAGAACTCGTCAAACAGCTCAAGAAGTGTCACGCCTGCGGCCATGTGCGCCGGTTTGACCTCATACAGGAGATACAACGTGACGTCGCCCTCTGGCATTGCATTCGGTACTGCATGGACCAGGAGGGCTTGCACGCAAATGCTGACCTGTGGGTAATGCACGACGAAGGGCTTGCAGATCTGGTCATGGATATAGCCTCTGAAAAAAGCATTTACGTTTTGGATGGTGGTGTTCAAGAGGTGCGTTATAGTCATTCGGTATTTTTCGATATGATTACTATACTCATTCAAACCTGTTTCTCGAAGACATACCTTAATAATGTTCATAGTGTTCTTTATGGGTGTCTTTGCGGGTATCTCCGCATGGTGACAAAGGGGCCTGAGTCTCGGCGCAGATACCTCAAAGCTACCAAGTCTTTTCTGGAAAGGGCTAACCGCCTCTGCATGATGTTGTGGTCAAATAGGGACCAGACTCTCAGTGTTATGACAGACACGTCTCTCGGTCGCGGTCCAATGCGGTCTACCATGTGTGCACGCATGCTATCGCTGACATATTCGGTCATCAAACTTCACCACGCCTGCTAGTGAGTTGCTATCAGCGGTTCGATATTTTTGCGGACCGTCTCTATACAGATTACTGACAAAAGCTCTTAGTAAACAGGTCCAACAGCTTACCTATGGCCGCGCATACCATGTTGCAATGTATGTGTGGACACAGAGTCGCAATCTCTCCTGCTGTGAAGCAGCTTGGCGCATACTCTCGATAGGTATCGGAGAACAGGGGCCTGTCATTGGAAGCGGACCTGATCATAATCATGTCGTTATGCGACAATTCCTCGAGGAGTCAGTCATAAAAACAAACCAACGAAGCGCAGTGGTTGCCAAGATGGCGTATCTCCTGGGCAGCCGATACATATTTCACCATATCTTGGCAGGATATCTCAGCATTTTTCATATGATGGTCGTTGCCTGTCCGGCAATACTACAATCGTTGCCTCCTACATCCCTTGTCCAACTACGCACTAGCTGCTCGATTGCATTTCAGCGGCAGGTCTGCTCGGAAAACTCTGCCAGTTATGTCATTATGGCATTCACATACGAAGTTCTCAAAACTTCGTTCTATGTGATATCGTGAATTCACTCGCTTATTTTACAGTCTCTATTCAGAACTGACACTTTGTGCAGATTTACCTGGGATGAACTCTTCGAAGCTGCTTCAGCTGGTCGTATGACTTTAGCAATGGCTACAGCATTCTGGAAGGAAGCTGTACGCATGAAATTGCTCCCCCTTATGCAGGCGCTGTTTCGCCTTCGTATTACTCAAGAACGTGCAAACAAGGATTTCCTCAGTAAGCACTTAGTCTCAAAAGAGGCACCCTGCTAAGCAGATTCTTTCTCTACACTGTCTACAGCAATCATCGGTCGCCTGATGACTATATGTAAAGCGGCCGCTGCAAGACTTGCACTTGAATCACAGATCTCGAAGCCTACATTTAACCTTCTACATACCGTGGTAGTCTTCATGCAATCTGTGTGGTACCCTGTTCGGGAATACCTAGCACCCGTCGAGGAAAGACCAAAGGATCGATACCAGATATGGATCCCCGTCGCGGCTTTATGGGATGAACTCGGGTTCGCTTGTGGCCTGTCTCTGTCTGATCCTGATATTGAGGATCCTGAGCCTTGGAGTGAACAAATCTTGAACTTGGGAGACGAACGCTTCTCACGTGTGGGCTGTTCCTGGCCTGACTGCCTATGCTCACTTTCCCCGCACCATGGAATGAAGATCTGCAAAGGTTGTTGGCAAGCACGTTATTGCAGTCGCGAATGCCAAGAAATGTACGTTTTACGTCGACATGTAGGACGTTTCGGTAATTACTCATTCTCCATATCGTAGGGACTGGTGCTCTGGCCGCCATCGAGATGAATGTTCTAGAAACAGACGAAAATGATTTTCCAGTAAACTTACTTGCTCGTACACGGTTGTGTTTGTTGTTCTCAGGATAACATGGAGCACAGATGCATTGAGGATTGAAGAGAATTTAGTTTTAAGACAACAAATACAACCAGCTACATGTAATCCAAAAGAGAAAGAACGATTGCTCAAGGGCCTCCGGCCAGTGCCAGAATTTTAGCAGCAGCTTGCTCTGCAGCAGACATCAAAGCTCCGTGAGGGTTGCCTACTGGTAGGTGGGGAATGATGGAGGCATCAACAATAAACTGTAAATCCGCTGCATTAGTATATCGAGTTCCTTGGACTTTATCTATGGTGGATGCTCACCAGGTTGTTAGTGTTGAAGACCTTCGTGTTCTGGTCAACGACAGCGTTTGAAGCACTGGCACCAATCGTGGCGGTTGATACCCAGTGGTTCGAGTTCATCGTGGCCTGTCCAAAGAGTCGTCAGCGTTGAGAAACGTCAAGTACTCATCAAAAGGAAATCACGTACCGGATCATATGCATCCACGTACTCCTCGATGGTCTGGTGGACGTCTGGTGTAATAAGAGTGAGGTTCTGGATACTCTTAATGTTCGAGACGACGTCGTTGAGAGCTTGCAGCAGGACCTGCTTGTCTACTGGGTCTACCAGCCAAGGGTTCACGAGTGGCTTGGCGCGAAGGGAGGCGTCGATACCGACACGGCCACGAGACTGGATACCAGTAGAAAGGTAGACAGTGATGGTGAATATGTTGCTGGCGTTGTAGGGCAAAGTGGTGTTGACGGAAGCTGCACCAGGACGAACGGTTCCTTGAGCCTGTAAGAGGTGGTCAGCGCAGACTCCTCTTGGATCATCGTGTGGGAACGTACGTAGCGAACCACACCGTCAGAGCCACCATAGGCACGCCAGAAGTTCAATCTGTGAATGCATGAGCTCTCTGGATCACCTTGTTCAGAGTGTTAAAGCTAACCTGGGTGATGCACTTGCGAGAATGCCAGACCGACTGCCCAGGTATTGAGCAACATCAGCGGAGGGAGGGTTGGTCCACACATCAGCCCAGTTATCATAAGCGTCGATACTTGGATGGGTGAAGACCAACTGCGAAGAATGGGTGAGAAAGACAAGGGGAAAGCACGATGAACGTATGCTTACGTTGATCGACGGGTTATCCTGAGCATTGTAACCAACGGGGAGGTTTATCCAGTCGCTCTGGGGTGGGAGTCTGCTTGCTGCGTCTGTGTTGCCCTTGACTAGGTTGATCTGATCAGTCGGACCGATGCCGCTCTGGAACAGGAGACGAGGGGTTTGAAGGGAGCCAGCGGCGAGAATGACACGGCCATTCTTCGTTAGAGGAATGATGCCGTTGGGACCGAGCGAAGTGTCGTTGGTTTGCACGCCGGTGATGGTCGATCCATTGCGGACAACATTGGTTACGAGTGTATACTGCTTGAGGGTGAAATTGGGTCTAGCTAATGCGGTCTGCAGATAGGTTGCAACAGGGCCACCACGAAGACCCCCCAAGAACTGTAAAATACAACGTTAGATCCTGACGACGGAAATGAAAAAAAAAATGGCGAACATCGTATGCGGCGTAGCCGTAAACGTGGTCCTTGTAGTCTGGGTTGTCGTTGATAGTGATATTGCTGTAGCCTTGACCCTTCAAGAGTTGACCCACGAGATCCGCTGTCTGCTCGAGATAACGCTTGCCATCAGCCGAGGGGTGATCTGTGCTGGGGAGCCTAGCCTTGAGCTTGGCGGTATATGGTCCATGATTTGTCCAGCTGCTCGGCCAACCAGCTGCTGTAGAGAAATCGTCTGAGTTGGGGTACCAGTATAACCTATTTAGGGTGATTAACAAGGACTGTTGGCAAGATTCTGAGAACTACTCACGCCCCGTTGATTGATGTTCCTCCGCCGATCAAGCATCCAGCGAAGACAGTAACGTCTAGAATGTCGTCAGCCACAGTATCACAGAGGGCATCGGCAGCATACCTTTACACCACCAGAAGGGGTTAGAGTCCGTGAACATAGATTCGAAGACACCAGGAATATCGAACTTCGTGAGCTGATGATGGAACACACGTTAGGGACTGTATCAATTTCATTGAGAGCAAAACTTACACCAGTGCTGCCCGCCCAACTCGGTACATATGTACCTCCGGTCACTTTCGTGCTGGGACCACCACGCTCCAAGAGAAGAACCTTCTTTCCTGCTTCAGAAAGCCTATCTGCTGCAATAATACCACCTGGGCCAGCACCAACAACGATGTAGTCATAGGCAACGGCCTGTTTGCGTGATTAGTTTATGCGAAGCATGGTTAATATTCAGCCACTTACTGGGGTAGTGGGTCCAGTGGGGACGGTCGTGGTCGTACTACTAGGGCCAGAGGGCGCGCTGGTTGGAGTTCCAGGATTTCCATCGAGGTAGTTCTGGTAGTTGCTAGTGTGTGCCTGGCTGTAGTCGATACCGAAGAAGCCGACTATTACGAACATGAACAAGGTGTCGTGCTTGAAGCAGTGTCATCACTCACATGAAGTGTGCTCTTGGAAGGTACTCTCCGGGTCAGTGGGGTCATCAACTCCAACGCTCGAATAAGCCCAGGCAAGTACGCCGGAACCGTCAACGGAAATGCTACCGGTACTACCGCTTGGAGATGTCCATGCTGAAGAAGACATTAGCGATATACAAGGTTTGCTTGAAGATAGGACAACTTACAGGTACAGCCTTGGCATCTAAATACCCACTTCCAGTGAGTAGCATTCACCGTTGTCTCCGGAAGTGTTGTAAGAGTCGCTGCGCCGGTGTAGGCCCTAAATCATCGTTATTATGATTATCCTTCGAGTGATGCGGTATTTGCTCACGTCGGCTGAACATAATCCGATGCTATACGCGTCGAGGACACGATCTTCCCTGCGTTGGGCCATGCAACGAGGAGAAGATCCTGAAGCATAGCACCTGCGAGTGCGATACCAACCCATTTGGCTGCGACAGGCGCGACGACTTCACCGATGAACTCGGTAGATTGTGCACCAGAGGTGGCGAGAGGAGGGAACGTTACACCGTAGGTGACCTGAGTTTCTGCGTCGGTGACACCGGTGAACTGGAAACCGTTGTCTGGGTCAATGTAGTTGGAGGCACTCTGACAGAGCGCTACAGTTAATTGTGTCAGCAAGATGCCCTCGCGTAAAGCGCTTTGCTCGTACCTGTGCCAATAAGTGGCAGGAGCGCCAGAAGTGTGCGACGCAGCATGGTTGAAGTTCAGAGCTGAAGGTAGCCTGCGTTGTGTCGCAACACATTGGTGTCGTAGGTTTATAAACCATCCAACAAGAATATGAATCCGAGGTACGCGAGGAATACCCGACGGTTGGTAAACGAAATACGTGCTCCGTGATGGGCTGAAGCACCGCGTGAGCCTAATCCCAGTGGCCCGATAGCGTCAAGTATCGTAACACATGTTCTGTCGACAGGGCGCGGTCGTTGTATAACAAAGAATAGACCTGGAGATGGGCGTCCCGGAAACACGTCGGAGCCGTGCAATTGCTCGTGATCATTACGAGCTGAGTTGTAAGAGGGCTGTTGAGTGATATACCGAGGTTCAATCGCTTGTTTAACACTGCGGACATGTCTGTCGCGATGCAGCGTATCATCTGCGTGGATGCTATATGTAGGTTTTGGTTCCCAAGACCATCTTCCGCACGTTACGGGTCGCTGACGACGTAACCGATGAAATACCGACCAATAACCTGAAAGACGTTGGTGAACAAACGATCAGTCGAAATCACCATCAGAGAAATCTGGCGGGTTAGATACACACCTATCTGTTAGCAGTTGCGGGAGAACACTGCCCTGGACATCCTGAACATTGGGTCCCGTGTTCAAGTTCAGAGCTCGGCAGCTCAGTGTTTTACATTGGATCTATTGCACCACATGTACCACCAGGCGCTTTTATCTAGTGCCTGTCGTGTCCCGTACTCATAATACCTACTCAGGTACACTATTATGCTCATTCACTGTACCAGGTTGCGCAATAAACCCGGAACCCGCGTCCAGCTTCACAGTCAGAAGAAGTAAATGATGGCCCATCAGTACCGAAAGTCAGTTTCAGAAAAAAGTACCATGTTACACACCGTTTGACTATGGTATCAAGTGGTAGTGTCGGTATATAGTGCCAATGGAAGTACTCCACCTCAAGCGACTCTTGAAAGCGGCGGCTGGCCCCGAGCATTGTTTGGCAAAGGCTTCTGAATCTAACAACGTCAAATAAAACCAAATAAAAGCCGCGGGCTCATTGGGTCTCCCTGATATAGACCAACTACATTGTACGAATATCATGGACTCGCGGTTATTTGAAGAGTTCATTTAGTTGGGCGATCCGGTGATAGGGGAACTAAGACGATTGGAAGATAGATTGGGCTCTGCCACCCTGGGTCTTTGCGGGGCTCCAGAACTGACGTGCGGGGTAATGCCATTCATCGAAGGCAGCAGGCGAAAGCCCAAGGATGATCCTACCTGTATGGTGTCCACGCATGTAATGATTCCTGGGCCGGTACCCGTCTATTCCTTTACCATCCGCGTACCACATCTTCTCTTGTTTTGCTTCGGTATTGACTGTGCATAAGGCGACATTAACACCGAGCCGAAGGTGACGTGGAAAGCTCTCCCATGGGCGATTTGTGAGTTTCATCTACTTAGCTCGGAATAAGCAAGGGAGCATTTTAGTCATTTACAAGGTTTAACTGCTCCTCTTTATGCCAGCCGGCTGTATTATGACCTGAGCGACCAAAAATAAAGCAACCTCACGGCGTAGCACGACTTGCCATTCTTCCGCGATGTATCACACGACAGGACACGACCTCCACAGTTATCGAGCAGTAGACAATCATAGTATAGGCCTATAGAGAGCAATGATGCAGCGTAATTATAGAGCTAGTGCGAGGACAAACCGACATGAAACAGGGAAGTGACGAAATGACGATGGAGGGCGGGGACGATGATGGTGCGTAGGTAGCAATCCGACAGAACGACAACAATGAACAACGAGGCGACGCAACGGGTGGTGATGGGTTGAGGAAGTAATGGTCTGAATTATTGCCCGTCCAGAAGGAGGTGGGAAAATGAATTGAAGGGGCCTACGCCGCGACGCCAAGAGGGATTGGATATGGGAGATATACAGGGAGAGGTCTCCGGGAAGCAAACGAGTGTGATACATATATATATAGGGTTTAAGATATGTCGAATACTTGATGGAGAAAGAGTATGCTTGCAGAGCCATATGATGACAGGCCGCATAGAGTGTCACGTTCATCGGAATTATACATCGACATAGATCAAGACAGGCTCGCCGACGCCTTCTATCTCCGGTATTACGCACTTCAAGTCGAATGCTTTGGCGAGGACGATTTTGAAGATCTTCTGTACATTGATTGATGCGGATGTAGAACAGAAAATTAGAGATGCGTGCATGGCCTTAGCGAACCGCTTTGCCTGTTCCACGATTAAATTGAGCGCCTAGAAATGCTTCCGTGAAGACTACGGCACACACCTGCTTTGTGATCTCCTCTTGCTCGTCTCGCGGGAAGGTGGCAAACGTATCGAATTTTGTGCCAATCAAGAAGGGTATTGCAGTCTATGACGCGTAAGGAAGTGTTTCTCAGCACGTCCGACAAGCGTACCTTGTTAAAGCCACGAGCTTGTCTATACCATTCCTTCACGGAGTTCAACGTTGACTTGCGGGAGAGATCAAACATAAATAGGATTGCTACCGCGTCATTACACACTAGCGGAAGCATGTTGACGAATTCACGTTGGCCACCCAGATCCCAGATAGAGAAGGTGATCGTCGTCCGTCGTACAGTGATCGTCTTCTCCATGAAATTGACGCCTTTGTTTGACCACGAGTTAGTGAGACGACCACAGAGCATCGGAGGCCACGTACCTAGTGTTTGAATGTAGTCCTCATCGAAACTACCCTCCACATATTTCACCATCAGACTTGTCTTGCCGATCTGAGAGTCTCCGACCATTCCGACTTTGATAACGACACTGAATCGCACAGGTCAGGCTATACAACGCTACTGAATGAAAACAGACCAAACCTGTTCTTCTCGTCACTACCATCGACCGATTGCCGTGAGCTTTGGCCGCTTGGTCCTGGGACAGCTCCCGTGGCTGCTGATGACGTCGACATGCTGAATGTGCGCTTTCAGAGGAAGATGAAGAATAAAGGTGGGTGTTGGAAAGTGCTATGCTGTGATTCTGCAGATGTCTCAGACAGGACCGACGCGTTGCAGCAAGAGGCACTAGAGCTTGAGTGAGAACAACGAGAATATCGGGTCGGCGATGGTGTAAATCCCAGAGAAATGACTGATTGTAAAAGAGAGAAACTTGCTGAACGTCGACGGCACAAGTATGGCAGAGTAATACGATGGCTCACCCTCGCAGTTGGTGGGCGAACCGTCGGGATCAGTATGAACGAGAACAACCTGCACCGTTACGCACAGCGCCGAGTTGTAGTCGATAGACGCCGACGCTCGCATACAAACTGCCGCTCGCGCAGCTCCCTCCTCTCGACTTCCATGTCCGACAAATAACATCTCTCGCGAGTGCCGACTTTGCACTGCTTATGAGCTCTGGGATATATTGCGATAATATTGATGATTTTTAGAAGAAGCTGGGGGATGGATGCGAATATGAGAGGGCCCACAACCTTGAGCAAGCAAGTATAAGTACTAGAGCCCTCTGCAGCTGCTCGAGTTGGCTATATGGTATGTCACTGGATCTTCTCGCATCATCAAGCTGACGGAATCTTAATGTTCTAGTGCTTCGCTCATCTTGACTATCAATCCATGCACCTTATTGTGGAAGTCATCGCACGTGTCTCGGACTCGATATCTCTCGGTTTACACATTGATCTTTCGTGAAATGCATGCAATGTCTAACATTCCATCCGAGCTCATATTTGCTACCAAGCATCGAAACATCTCGAGTGTGCATATACTACTCATACGCTATATATTTTTTCAAAGTCTAGTCCAGGTATGTTCCGCTTGACACTAGCTTTTTGAAGCACCACCCTGACTTGTCTGTTGCACCAGGCTGCTGTGCAATACCCTGGAGAGCTCGGCCACTTTTTTCAAAAAGTGGCTGTCGAGGTGCATTCTGCTATCACGAGATGGTAGCTACCATCGCAAAATATATCTTATGGCCATCTGACATGTGCTCGACAAATCGATGCTTGATTTTGAGTTACCCAGGTTTTCTCAGATATGATCCTAGTATGATCCTATGCTAGCTCAGAACCAGTCACGTAGAGTTTCTGTCGCGTGCTGCATGGTCTTATGGTTATCGGGACCGTTGTTTGTATGGTGAGTGACCATGTGGCACACCCACTTTTACAATGGACGCTGACGGGAGCGCCTAGCAACCCAAAGCAAATCTCTCTTAGAAGCATCTATCCACCCTTGTGCCAGCATTCCAACACTCCAGAGTGTGATCACACTGTTTCGACATCACCTGATAAGGTGCATCACCTCTAATAGGATGATCGAGGCGTTTGAGCCGCTTCATCCGTGCACTCCAGGCAAGTCTCGGGAATGCCTTTTGGGTCGCGAACATCGCTGACCCTCGCGTTGTCTTTGCGTGGATACGATCTGCTTCAACGAAATCGTAACAGATGTTAAACTAGCCGACATGCGCTCGAACGCACAGGGTTTGGCTTGACGTTGAGAGTAGTATTTTTCGACGATAGAACCTCGGGATGCAGACGTTGTGCCCACATTGCCACCGTGTTCGCGTAGAATATAGAAGCCTCAGGTGAGATAGCATGCCCCTTCATCTTATCGCCCATTTGCTCATTAAATGTTCTTCTAGCTTGAAATTCTGTACCTGGTGTCGACGGCTTCACAACGCACATCCTACCGGTCAGGCGTTTTGGCATCTTGTGATATCGCCCACCGTGATCACATCGCATCGAGAACTACGTTCCATGGTACCTAGGAAGGCCTCAGCACTACGAGAGAAGCTTTCCTCGTGGGTAGTCATCGTCTCTGCCCTTAGGTGCATACGGTTCATCGTCGTAGCCATGCGCACTCGGCGTCACGATGCTTCGCTCGCAGAGCCTACTACAATAATTTCACTCTACTCGCCTCCGACCCACCTGATGAGGGCCAAGTAAAATACTATATTAACCTGCTCTTGCCAGCAAAAAACTCCGGACCTTCCCTCTCAAGGCCATCCTTCTCACTGAACGCGGATCCTCGGAGACACAATGCGCTCGACTTTCCGTGCAAACTCTTCTTGTCGCCTCCCTCGCATTCGCGGCCGTCTTCTCGGTCAGCGCAACGCAGGTGATGCACAGGCCCGACAACTACAAGGAGCCTCCTCACAAATTCACTGAAGGCCATGTCACTCCTCAAGTTATTCACAAGCGTGCTGGCGCCAAAGTCAACATGGCCTACTTCACGAACTGGTTTGTTGCTCGCTCTGCTTGACTACGTGCTACGTGCTGACTGAAAATTGTAGGGGTATCTACGGTGCCAACTTCCGTATGTTTTATTGTTTCGTTTCTCGAATGGCGAATGCTGATAACCTTATCAGAACCAACCGACATCAATCCGGCACCTTTAACCCAGATTCTCTACGCATTCGCTGATGTCTCTCCCGATACGGGAACCATCAGTCTTACTGACTCGTATGCCGACGAGCAGGTGTGTACTCGCTACCTCCCCTAATATGTAGTATAGTCGCTGATTTAAGCACAGAAACACTTCCCAGGTGATTCATGGGATGAAACCGGCAACAATCTCTATGGCTGTCTGAAGCAGGTACGCTTCTAACTGCACGTTTCTCATTGGTTCATAATTAACACAAGTCGGTAGCTTTACCTCCTGAAAATGGCTAATAGGTTCGATCTTCCCCATCATATGCGGATTCACGTGCTGACGTACCCTCTGCAGAAATCTGAAGATCACTCTTTCCGTGGGAGGGTGGACTTATTCACAAAGTGGTCACTTCAGCTTCGTCACTGACGCAACCAAGCGCCAGACCTTCGTCAACAGTGCACTCCAACTGCTCGAGGACTATGGTCTGGATGGTCTGGATCTCGACTTCGAGTACCCAGCAACGCTGCACAGGTCAAGGCTTTGCAGACCTCGTCACGGCGCTTCGTTCGGCTTTCGACAGCTATGCAGCCAAGAAGGGAGACACCACTCCATACTCGCTCACGGTATGCGACACTCGTTGGGTATACATCGCAAACTTGCTGATGGATATCCCGTAGGCTGCAGTTTCTGCTGGTTCGGCTAACTACCAGTACCTCGTTGTACCACAAATGGACAAGGTATGGGTTTAAGTGGGTGAATGAAGCGCTTCGACGACTTACACGTTTCACAGGCTTTGACATACTGGAACCTGATGGTATGTTCTGCTACAAACAGACTTTCATGGGGTCCTAAGTTGCATTATAGGCATACGACTACGCTGGATCTTGGCTCACCTTTGCTGATAACCAAGGTAATAATGAATATGTTCATGTTATTGTGACATTAGCTAACCTATTGGAATCACAGCCAACTTGTACGGTGGTCAACGCACCAACGTATCCACCGATGCCGCCGTCAAGTGGTATACCTCACAGGGCGCTACCGCTAGCAAGATCGTCATGGGCATCCCGCTTTATGGCCGTGCATTCGAGGCGACGAATGGTATTGGCCAACCTTACAATGGAGTATGTTATGATGAATATCTGTATTAAATCCATTTAATCATCTCTATTCACTAGATCGGCCCTGGTACTACTGAGGCTGGTATCTACTCGTACAGCACCCTCCCCTTGGCAGGCGCTCAGGTAGGTGACAACGTATAGTGAATATGTATTCTCGCTCATAACATGTTTATGACAGGTGTTCGAGAACTTGACTGATGTCACAAGCTACTCCTATGACTCCTCCAAGAAGGAACTTGTCTCGTACGACACTCCCCACATTGCATCACTAAAAGCACAATACGTCACCTCAAAGGGACTCGGTGGTAACATGTTCTGGGATGTAAGATCATTCGAATCACTATGGCCACGGCAGTCTCGCTGATATTTTATGAAGCTATCGACAGACAAGAAGGGCAGTGACTCCCTTGTCTCGACTACGGCAGGAGTTTTCGGTGCCTTGGATCAAACTCAGGTATGTGGGCTTTCATCATTGTCTTCTACGAGCAGTCCAGCCAATGTCTCTCGATCAGAACCACCTCAACTACCCGAACAGTAAGTGGGACAACATCCGAAGCAATATGGGCACGAACAGCGGAGGCGGTTCCGGCACTACATCTGCACCAGGTGGCACAACTACCCACGCAACGACTACCTCGAGCTCAACGTCAAGCGCTCCCACCGGAGGTTCGGGATCATGTGCGGGCGTTCCTGCTTGGACTTCGGGGGTAGGCATCGCTATCTCTTGTACAATACCGTAGCTCACGCCTTTATCTCGTCCTGCAGGCTGTATTCACTGGTGGCCAGCAAGCTTCTTACAGTGAGTTTCTACATGCAACTGCAGTCATATCGGAGAACTGATTTTCATCCTAAAGACGGTCACCTGTGGACAGCGAAGTGGTGGACTCAGGGTGACACACCAGGAGGAGCAGGTACGACAATCGCCCTTACCACATGATATGTAACGTCGAACTTACTCGTCCTTCTTTTACTGCAGCTGGTGTCTGGACCGACAACGGTGCATGCTAAACTGAGGTATTCTTTTCTATTCGACATCTTTCTTTCGGATTCGATCCGGGCTTCGGCAGGTAGACCACGTCGCGATGCTTTGCCCGTGACGGTGTATTTCATTCTATGCAATCATCGCAAATGCAACAACACCCTTTCTCATGCTTCCTGTGCGTGTGAAGGAAGAAAGATGACAAGGTGGATATTCGCATTGTTTGTTATGCAGTTTTTTGGTCGTCACAGGGTGGCTCCCTGTTTATCTTGACCATGGACGGTCATACAGCGGCTTATTGCGGAGGAACCTAGGTATCGGTCGGGACGTACGTGTCGTGTTCACTTTGACGAACTGCTATTGAAGCTCATTTCTCATCGCTGCAGGTCTCAGGGACCGTCATTGAGTATGTTCCTGTGATCACTCCTACAAAAACTCTTGTGTCAAGAGCAAGAGCATGCTATTTACAATGGGTGTAGTGCAATGCACTGTTAGACAAGAGATGTGCTAGAAGCATGTGAGTACAAGCTTGTTTATGATAGCTGATAGCCTGAGCTGATGATATTCCACCGTTCAGACTCGCTCATGAATAGGCTGTAGCCAGAACTAGAAGGACTGACGTGCACTCAGAGCTCTCTTTCTGGAGGTTGCTCTGTGTTAATGGCGCTTCTTGAGAACCCCACCAGTGAAGCAAGTACTACTCTCATCGTTCCGTCTGTCAAGCGGTACGTGCTTAGGTAATTTTCTCCCACATTCCCATTCGTCCCCGTCGTCCTCCCACTTCCTTATAAACCTCTCTACCAGAGGCCTACCTCTCTTCCTCATCTACGCTAGGGTACGTGTCTTGGATGTTGCTTGGATATATGCTTATCATTATCCCAGTTCTCAAAGAGACACGATGGCCGCGCAAGCGAAAGTCAACATGGCGTACTTCCCCAACTGGTGTGTGGTGTTCAGACCGATCCGCATCGCTCACCCCAATCTCGGTCCAGGGGCATATACTCTACTTACAATTTCCGTAAGGCAGCTGTTTCTGATACTAACTCTCAGTCCAGGTTGATGTCATTTCGTAGAGCCCACCGATGTCAATCCTGGTCCTCTGTCACACATCCTCTATGCTTTTGCTGATATTTCACCTGACACCGGCGTCATCAGTCTGACAGATTTGTACGCTGACCAGCAGGTCAGCTATCCTATCTATTTATCAGATAGCGCTATTCTTACAAGATATCTCTCTACAGAAGCTGTTCCCGGGAGATAATTCGAAGGAACCAGGTAATAACCTCTACGGATGCCTGAAACAGGTGAGCACCCAGTGCCCTGGCTAAATGATAATGCCACTAATTAGTTCACTGTCAGTTCTATAAAATGAAGCTGGCGAATAGGTAACCTCGTCTTTGCAGCTAAGATGCTTAGAGCCTGAGATTTGGTCATTGCGCCTAGAAACCTGAAGATTACCCTCTCCGTGGGAGGTGGAACCAACTCCTCGAATGGACACTTCAATTTTGTCACAGATGCAACTAAACGCGCGACATTCGTCAGTAGCGCATTGCAACTGATAGAAGATAACGGCCTCGACGGCCTCGACCTTGATTACGAATATCCTAGTACCACTGCACAGGGGCAGGGCTTCGCGGATCTTGTCACTTCGCTGAGGTCTGCATTGGACAGCTATGCTGCAAGCAAGGGTGATAGCGTGCCTTATGTAATCACGGTACGCGGTTATGGGCCACTTGATGCTTGACTAAGGCGGGCTTGCACTGACGTTGCTGCGTTTAGGCCGCGGTTTCTGCTAAAGCTTATGCGCAGAAGTATCTGAACGTACCACAGATGGACAAGGTATTTTAGATCATTTCACGAGTATTCGGCCTAGTCACAATGCTGCCTAGGCTTTGAGCTTCTGGAATATTATGGCATATGATTATTCTGGATCATGGACTAGCTACGTAAGTTATGGTTTTCTATCACTCTGAAATTTGTACTGAATCATCGAGGCTCTTGTCATAGGTGGACAATCAAGGTCTGCACATCCGACAGACCCTTTACATCGCTCAAATAGTGATGTGTTATGGACCATAGCGAACTTGTATGGTGGCGCGAAATCGGGTGTTTCAACGGACAAGGCGGTTCAGTGGTTCCTAACAAACGGAGCTACGGCAAGCAAGATAGTCATAGGTAATTGCCGCAAACTTTGTTAATGCGTATGCTCGTGATGGATATAAATACACAGGCATACCGGAATACGGTCGAAGTTTTGAGAAAACGGCCGGTATTGGCCAACCATATAACGGGGTGCGTCTTATTCCTCTGGTGATACTGTTAAGTAAGCCTCCAGTGAATTTTTTTGTACTAGGTAGGGCCTGGAACCTATCCGTACAATACCCTTCCATTGGCCGGCGCACAGGTAACTACCTTGCATATATGCTGTCGTTCTTCTAGAACTATTTGAACCCCAGGTCGCCGAAAACTTGACTGATGTCGCAAGTTACTCCTATGACGCCACGAAACAGGAGTTTGTCTCATATGATACGGCGCACATCGTGTCTCTGAAAGCGCAATACGTGATCTCGAAGAGTATAGGCGGAAATATGCATTGGCATGTAGGTCATACTGTCTCTGCCGTAGAGCTTTACATTACTGAACCATAAATTTAAGCTTGCCATGGATAAGAAGGGCAGCGATTCACTCGTTTCGACAAGTGCTGGGGTGTTTGGCAACATTGACCCAACGCAGGTATGCGCATCAGGTTAATCAGAGAAAACAACCTTCAACGAGTCTCTTAGAACCATATCAATTACCCCAATAGTAAATGGGACAACATACGCAATAACCTAGGCTCCAGTAACTCAACCAGCGGAGGCGTTGCAGCCAGGCCTCTCACCGAGGGATCCACGAACGCCATCCACGATACCAATGATACTCCGGATCCTCTCGTTTGAATGTCCGATGTATGCACGTAGCACTGCTTCCCATATTGCGAATGTCTCACCTGACGTCTGCTCTCCTCTTTGCGCCCATAGACCGCTGGACCCAAGAGTAATCACAAGGCGACATTGGGTGGGCGGATGTTGTTTAGACACTGTGCCGAGCTTGCGTGTTTGACATGCCATCCTTACGCTCTCATCTCAGGTGGTCCATTGAAGCTGGCTGAGTGGCAAACATCACGGTCATCTGAACAGCACTTCCACTCTTCCACGTCTCCCTATTTGTCTGATGGCCCGCTGTATAACCCCTACAATTGATGTCTGGATTGACGAAGATGCGCTTTGAATGGCGTTTACTGTTAACATGAGGTCTTTGTACCTCGGCCTTTGAGAAGGACAGCACCCCAATGATGTATGGTGCGGTAGTGATGACAGTCCAACTTTGCTCCAGGGCCGACTAACTCGAGAGCTTCTCAATTCCAATGTTAGAGTACTTGTGTTATGTCACTGAACGTGGTGATAGTGATGGATAGCAATGCAGCGTTTATACGTACAGGCAGTTGATAGATGGTACAGGCAGCGGTTAGATGATACATTCTTGTTCCACGATTTACTCAGGCACTCCGACTCATTTTCCTCTGCACGTCGAACTCAAATATTCTTCGGGAGTTGGAATCGAGTTGCCTTCTCAGCGGACGGGACCTGCAGAGGCTTCACGGATGGGTGGTTGATAGCCTTAGCAATGCGGTCGCTGAGATCCTGGTCCACAGCGGCAAAGACAGAGACTACAGTTGCATACCAGTTAGCGATGGTTATCTGAAATAACCAGGATATACTTACGCTGCCTCTCCTTGACGGCGGCACTCTTGACGTTGCCGAAGTGAACGGCGACGTTGTGCACGAAGTGCTCCTTCTGGGTGTCATCGAAGACCTTCTGCCAAAGGGCACGAGGCTGCTCGAAGTCGACTAATTTACAAAGTCAGCACGATAAGAAGGTTGATCAAGAGATAAGATCATCACTTACGCTCGGTGATGAAGCTCAAGTCAACGTTAGCATGACCGAGCCACAACTCGTGCTTAGCCTCCTCGTAAGGCTTCTTCTTGTACGTGAGGGGCACCAGACTGCTCTGGTAGTTGGGACGCCAGCCCTGGTTATCGATGGCCATGAAACCATCACGCTGGAAGTTGGCAACAGGGACGAGAGGCTTGTTGACGGGGAGTTGCTGGTAGTTGACACCGAGACGGTGACGGTGAGTGTCAGGGTAAGAGAACAAACGAGACTGCAGGACTGGATCGGCGGAGGGCTCGATACCAGGAACAAGGTGAGACGGGGAGAACGCAGCCTGTGGTAGAATACATCAGCACTAGATCGTCAACGCGATAGTAAACTAGAACTAACCTGTTCGACCTCGGCAAAGTAGTTCTTCGGGTTCTCGTTGAGGACCACGGTACCAATTTGACGCAGAGGGAACTCTGAGTGGGGCCAGACCTTGGTCAAATCAAGGATGTTGTATCTGAACTTCTCGGCCTGCTCCGGTGTCATAGTTTGCTATTGAAAACAGAAAGTGGGGTTACATGGTGCATCAGAATTGGCAATGTCGAAGCGTGCTTACCACATAGACATCCCAAGTCGGGAACTTGCCAGCATCGATCTCATCTCTGAGCAACTCAATACCATAGTCGGGGTTCTCACCGGCCAGCTTGCCAGCTGTCTCGTTGTCGAGGGTCTGGAAGCCACCTCGGACACGCCAATGGATCTGGGTGTAAACGTACTTGCCATCTGCGTTCACGAACTTGAAAGTGTGCCCAGAGTAGCCGTGCATGTGGCTGAAACCATTGGGAGTACCACGGTCAGAGAACAGAATCATGACCTGATGGATGGACTCGGGGTTCAAAGAGAAGTAATCCTTAAGGCGATAATTTAGCACGCGAAGTCAACGATAAATGGAATCCTCTTACCCAGAACGCGTCAGCATCCTTCAAATGAGTTTCAGGGTCGCGCTTCTGAGTGTGGATGAAATGGGGGAACTTTGTAGGGTCTCGAATGAAGAAGACTGTTCACCCGATGTCAGCTATCATATCGAAGGCAGTGGACGTGAAACGTACTGGGAGTGTTGTTGAACACCCAGTCCAAGTTGCCCTCGTCGGTCTTCAGCTTCACAGCGAATCCTGAGAGATCGAAGTGAACACAAGCGCCTCACAACATCTCATAGGATACATACCACGAGGATCACGGGCAGTATCAGCAGAACCCAGCTCGCCACCGACTGTTGAGAATCGGATCGTGAGAGGGGTCTTCTTGCCCTTTTGGAACAGAGAAGCGCAAGAGATGTCGGAGATGTCGTGAGTAGCCTCGAAGTACCCATGAGCACCAGCGCCCTTGGCGTGAACCTAAAGGCAATGTCAAGAACAGACTATGACTGCGGAACAGATAAACGTACGACACGCTCGGGAATACGCTCTCTAGCGAAGTGCGCAAGGGAGTCGATGAGGTTAAAGTCTGTCGAGGTGTGTGAGCAAAGTCGTCGGCGTGCAGTGAACGATGTCATTACCTTGGAGGAGCAGAGGGCCGTTTACGCCGATACGGTGAGCAGCGTAAGGCTCAGCCACGGGGGCACCGTTGGACGTGGTGAAAACAGCTCCATCCTTAGTCTCGACGGCTTTCTTGGACGGCATTGTAGAGAGGTAGCTGGTGTGGAATGCAGTACTGAGATAGGAGGCGTACGGGGTGAGAACTGGGGAAACATAGCGTCTTATATAGCGGCCTATGAGAAATGGTGGGATAGTCAGCAGGTGCCTGGTGTGAATGACGCTGTTATTGATCGATTTACACGTGCGGTTTACTCAGCGAGCCTATAACACAGCAATTTGCGATACCTAAAAATCGGGAAAACTTCCGCGAATCAGTTCCGCGAGGATTATCTTGGATCTAATCCACTTACTGTCGACCGAGGCATGTTCCATCGTCCGAGCACAGATTCACTATCCGTTTGCATGTCGTCATCGGTTTCAGGTCTATCATGGCGAGTAAGTCTGCGATTTTGCAGTCAGACCACACCATGCGCTGCGAGATAGCTGGAAGACAGTTAGAAGGAGCCAGGCCTATCAAATGGACACGCTATTCTGTCACAGGGAGTCAGCTGGACTGCGAGCGGTTCAGAACCGGAACCCGATTGAATTGAACATAGTTCATGTGAGAACTAGAGAGAGCCCCAGAGAGACTTCTTGAAGATGACGATTATCTGCGGGGCTTCGGCTATGCACGGGAACATGGTGGGCTCACAGCCACTGAGTTAGTGGTGACTCGGCTTCGTGAGGAGGAGGGTGCCCAAAGAATGGGCCTTACTAAAGCCTACGGACCGAGATGCGTGACTTTCCTCGAGTGTATTAGCACATAGCAGATTCGGTGGGAGTCGGACAACGACTGGACGATTGACGACAATGGCCACCGATGGTTCGGATGGAAAGGCTCAGGATACTTGGCCATGGGTTAAGCAACAACCTCACGTGCGCGTCTTCGTAACGTTAGCAGTCACGAGCTCGTGGATGTAAGCTTGCGTTCTCGGCATAGTTAGGGATGTCAGCGTCCTTGGAACAGACAACGTAGCAGGCTAAAGTATTCCAGCCCCAACGAAAGCTTCCGAGGGGCAATTGATCGAAGCCAAACGGTCAGTTTGCGTGGGAGCCTCTCTCGCAGAACAACCGGATGGTACTCACCATGCTCACCACTTCTTCTCAACTCATCTCTCCGGTAGTTCACGCGTTCTATCTTAAGGAACTTTTCGGCAACGACTGAATATTGATACCCATCAAGCATGTATGTGTACCGCTTTGGGATCGATTTGAGATACTGAGCTCAGACCCCTGCACAAATCATCGCATGAAGAATATAGGGGCCCCGCAGCAGTTATATATACCTCCGATACATCGATCGTCCCGTGCAATTATATCTAGTGCTGCCAGTGGCCAATTGAGTCACAGAACTCCGTTATGACTAACCGCAAGGACGTGTCTTGTGGACGTCTGCACAGTACTGGCCGGAGTGATGGTTCCTCTGAGTCCAAAGACCGCGATAATGTGCACACCGCGCATGAATCAATTATGGATTCGTCTGAACAACTGCACTCTCAATAGATACGACGACACTCACAAGTGAACATAGCCCAGACCACCAAAGTTTGCATGTTCCCGATCCGCACTGGCACTACAACGTCTCTGACAACGCCGGCTCACTGACAAGTCATTGTTAGATGCAAGCAGATAGGGGAGTGTACAAATGCAAAGATTAGGTGTGTCGCCAGTCACTAGATAATGTCAGCCCTGGAGATGGTGGTTGTCGTCGTCGACAACGACGACGACCTCAGCTGCAGTGCTCAAGCGCTGAATCCAGTGACTGGCTTACTAAGGCGCTATTACATAATAGTCCACTCTGGCCACGCTAACAGAACCTGCGCACTTTGTAACAGTATATAGTGTGGGGAATACTGCAAAATGGTTGTGTGTACTGGAGAAGCATGAATCTCTCAAAGCACCAGTAATGATACTTTGGATCATGAGCAGGGCCAGTATATACGTACCTACGGCCTGAGTACAGTACTTACTAGTAGTACGATTGTTTGTCAACATTTCGCTGCCTGAAGATCCGCATTTCTTTACTCAGTAAGGATAAGAAGTGGCATGATTCAAGTAAACACATGGGGTATAATCGTAAAAGTTAGCTGCAAAACTTAAACCCAGCATGGACTTAGTGGTCGAAGAGCTATCTTCGCTAGATCACACGCCACAAAGTCCTCCATTACCTAATCGAGATACGTCGTGCATGTACAGTTCAGAAACGTAATAGGTCGTTAAACCAGGCTAAATCAATTCCAAGCAAAACATCAAAGTGCGTGGGGCTTAATCTACTATTTACGGGGCTTTCGTAGAAAGAAACGTTGAGTCGGAGATGTGATACTGACGACGTCAAGGCAGAGACTACTGCCATCAGCGACTTGAGGTACGTAGCGGATCGTGAAGAAAACAGAAAGATCGTGACGAAGTATTGAGCAGCTGCGTTAGCCGACAGTTAAACCGATGGCCGTCCATAAGAGCTCGATCTCTGCTCCGAAGACTATGCCACCCGCCGGCTACGCACATCCTTATGCATCCTCAGAGTAGGATGCCGAGGATACCACCGAGCAGGGAGAGGCCGAGGTCGGCAATGATGAAACCAAGGTCGCCGAGCAGGCCACCGAGGAGAAGACCAAGGCCGGGGAGCAAGAAACCGAGGACGGAAGTGACAGTGAAGACGACAGTACCGAGGAGTTGACTGTCGATCATAACATATGTTAGTCCAGCAGTGAAGTGTTTGATCACATGAGTTATACGTACCCGACTTCAACCAAGAGGACGTGGATTTCGATGGCCGCAGCGATGGGGTGGGCGGTCAGAATCGCGACAACAGCAGCCAAAGCGGTCAAAACGATCTATCGCATAAATGTTAGCATAGTACGTATGACAAAGAGCGGGCTCTTACACGAAGGAGCTCAGCAATAATGGCAGCTACGGCGCCGATAGGAATGGGACCATGGAATGGGAAGTTGGGAGAGACTCCGTTGTTGTCGAGAACAACGGAGGAAGGCTGGCCCTGAAGACCCTTGACGTTGGTGACGACGCCATTCAAGACCGTCTTGATGTTATTGACGATCGGGGTCACCTTGGCGGTGGTCAGATCGTTAGGACCGAGTCCCTCTACAAAATGTGAACCCTTGGTCAATTATAGTTGCAGGTAAATATACGATAGTAGTACTTACGCAACTGTTGAGTGAGTGGGGTCAGAGACTGTGTGGCGCCAGCAAAGATCTGGGGCAAGCTCTGGGGTTGAGCTTTCTTCACGAGAGCACCGGTCTCAGCATCGCCAGCGGGCGCGGCGAAGACAGAGACGGCGCTGAGCGCAAAGGTGGCGAAGGTAGCGATGGTCTTGAACAACATGGTGATGAGTGCTGTGGCGGCGCTGGAGGATTGTCCGAGAGGAAAGGTGGTACCCTGAGTGGCAAGTGCAGCTACTTGTCAGGATGAGGGTCGTCAGTAGAGCATGCATGCCTTTTATATGTTTCAAGACCGTCACGGCTGCTAAGTACCTGGCACTACATACGTAGAAAGCCCAAACATTGGAACGCGTCGCGTCAATAGCTCCACAACGCATGTTAGCTCTACTTCAACCCATTCCGACGAAAGAAGCATTATTACCGCACACCGTACGCGTACAGACCGCGATACGCGGGAAACGCAATCATGCGTCATTCACGACTGAGATAGAGGGCATAGCGGTGAGCTCTCACGGTATGGCAAGCTGTCAAGTTCAAGATTACTCACTTTGGAAGGTTGTAATTGAGGGAAGAGCAAGTGTCGGAAAAACAGGGCACGACGCCCGCGAATATTAACTGGTTATTGCCAATCGACGTGGCGTGGGCTTGTCACTGTAATAGAATCCCGACTTCGAATGCGCGCATACCACGAGAGTGAGGTGACCGCAATGCAACGTGTTGACCATGGGGCGCGCGGAAGACAGTCGGGGCTCTGATTGGTCAACGAGGACCACACGTACACCCAATGGGAGGTCGAGTGCCAAGACTGGTTGTTGTAAGTCTCTGCCGTAGCCTGTAGTGACGACAAAAGAAAACCGGATTGCGAAGGCTCTTAGTGGGTAATCCTGACATGCCTGTGAATAAATCAATAGAACATGGCTAAAACATGATAGGACTGATTACTTACATTAAGACGGGAAGCATCATAAGTGATTCGCTCCCGCACTCTCACCACCGAAAGGACTTAGTAGGGATTTGAGCACTTCCAGCTCTGCTACGGGACCGCACGACCCTGTCCAATCAAGTTCCATGTTCGATGATTCGGATATATGGGTAACTAGTCGTGCCCTCAGCACAGTCAAGACATCCACGTCGGAGCCGAAGGCCTTGGTACACGCCTACGATATGATCACCGCAGCCTCGGTCGCTTCTCATGCGGATATTTAATATCTGTCGTGTTGTAAGCGGGTCAGCAGAACTTGTATTTTGGGGAGTAGTACTTATCCGGTAATCTCACTCGGAACATGACATTGTCGTAGTACTGACACTCGCGGTCGGGCCCCGAGCCAATTTTCAGCGCAATCACGAATGTTCATTATCATACAACACGTTCTGTAAGTCCTGCTTCTGGGTCTCTCTTCGACGTAAACGGAGCAAAACTTACGAAGATCAGACTTTGTCTGGCTACGAGTCTGAGTCAGGGTATTTTGCCAGTGGGGGTCGCCACAGAAGTTCCTTCCGAAGGCGAGTAATTGTTCGTCTCTTCCCACCTGGAACGCAGTACCATCACCGTATGCCGAGGTGAACATCTCTAATACGGACGAGCGCATGAAGAACTATGTCCTGCCCAGAGAGACAAAGGTTTAGAAGGACGTATATGCTTTTAATAGATGAGTGCCGCTAACTTACTTACTAGGATCAACGGCAGTACGACAAGGAAGTGAGAAGCTAATGTGAAGTGCGACTGACATTAGGGATTTCTGGGTATTACCGAGTGGTTAGTATATGGTAGGGCAGAAAGTAGAATGCATGAAAGAATATAAGCAGTGCTTATATATGCTCGCCGCTGCTACAGTGATCGCTGTTGTCGTTCAACAACGCTGACCATGCCGCATGGCTCGGCGCGCGCGGCGCTTGGGCAGAAGACGTGACATTACAGCCACGTGTGTGACTCCAGTGAATTGTGACCATTATAAGCGCTGTGGCCCGGACTTGCAGCTGCCTCCCACCTGATCCCACGGTGTCATGACCACTGGTAGTGAACAGGAACTTGATTTGCGATGAGATGTGGCATCCCAATCCTTCACCTGTTTTACAGGATTGCTTGATCCATTTGTATACACACTCCAACCTCTTGAGGTAAGTGCCAGCGACTCGAATGATTGAACTAATTGAAGAGCAATGTAAGAGTCTAATCTGTCCATAGATCACCTAGAGGGCCGTACGATCTTGATGCCTACCGCCAGAGGCATGGGAGATCTTGCTCCCCAGTCGGAGAGGGAACACAACTACGTAGTAATGTTCCGGAACAGCCCCAAAAGCGCTGCATTAGTATTCAGCCGCCTTTTTCGCTCTAAGGACTCGACACTCCTGAACTTCATGGATGCATTTCCATGGACTCGTCCTGGTATGAAACAGCAGGAGCAGCTGTGGTCTTCCGGGTTTCCAATCGTTCTGTTGGAAGCCCTCACGGATAATAGATGGTATGAGTCGTTCAAAGTTAACTGTGGCAAGTTTGCTGGTGATGATACATCGAACTCGGAAACGGTGCGTTGGCTTCGCTGGCATAGTATAGCAATGGATGGTGATACTGACCGTAGTTATGTATGCTATAGCGGGAGTTTGGGCAAACTCTCCGATGTTTATGGTGTTTCATGAAGAATGTCGACACGAAAGCACCAAAGTACACAGCCGTCCTCCAAGAGTGCCTTCAACGTTTTCCGGCTATGTGGAGGCTCTTATGGAGCTATCGAGATGTTATGCTCCTATGTCCGGAAGACAGCGAAGCTCGTGGAAATCTTCAGCATATCGCAGAGTTGCTTGAGTGTTACACTGCCATTCATCAATCACAACAGTGAGTATCTTGCAAGTGGCTGTAGAGAGCGTCAGCTTGGTGAACTGCCTTTTCACAACAGCACGGGTCGGGCACCACCCCTTGAATCATACGCCGGCCATATAGCTTTGCACTTCTTGATTTTCCCACACGACTTCCGAATCTATTCTATCCGTCACCCGGCGTGTATACTATGGGATATAATCGAGACGGAAGGGAAGGACGGATTTCTCCGTGAGCACTCGTTTCTATACGAAGCATTCCCTGCAGCGGTGAGATTCGGGGGCAGCGAAGACCATAACATCGGAGGCTTTTACATGATTATCATACTTAATCTCATCAGCAATAGGCCAACGAGGTCGTCAGAACTAAGGTGTACACTCAATGTACTGGGGCTTTTGCTCCTCTGGGGGCCATCGATTCTTAGCTACCCCACAACCAAATTCAATCCGGAGTTATATACTATAGCAATGACGGCACAGCAATATGGATGCCTTGGGTGGTTGGACGATGATAGGAAACCCGGTTATGAATCACCAGATATTGCAAGAGCATTTCTTACCTGTTATACGTGAGTCTTCCTGGCATATTCAGTAGACCTGCCATAGTAACTTATTTTCAGTGGCATAATCGAGAATGTACGAAACGGATCAGACCAAAAACTTGTAGGCAACATTGCGGAAGCTCCGGATTGGTTCGGCATGGTAAACATCGTTGCGCAATCAGCTGTAGCTGTTTACGAGGAAAACGACGCTGCGGGAAAAGGTAAGTCGTTTCCCGCCGTCGTAGAGCATACTACATACTCATACAGCAACCTCATCCAGTCATCATTGAACGCTTCCTGAAATGCTACAACAACATCGCTATGGTCGGTAAATCAGCCTACCACACAAACCGGCGTCGATGGCATGCGTACTGCTATCTTCGCCGCATGCTCCAAGTTTACTGGCTGCCTACTCTGAACGATCTACGTACAACCATGCACGGAACCCCCGCCCAGCGGACTCATCGAAGTGCCGCCGTTCGGGCTTCACTCCACAGTCTATATAAGCAGTGGATCAACCTTGGACAGACCTTCAACCTCAGCCAGATTTCCAGAGACGACGACACAGGCTTGACGGACTACGTTACCGCCAAGGAGCTGCGTTCAGGTTGCTATTTCTCCGAGTGTCTGTGCTATGGGAAGAAACCGCTTAAGCGTCCCCGACGCATTTGCAAGGGATGCTGGTCGGTATACTATTGCGGCCAACGGTGTCAGGAGAGGTGAGTGCTCGCCTCCATGTTTGCAACCGCCAGACTTTGACTGCTCGACAGGGACTGGAAAGCCGGTCACAGGGATGTGTGCTGGGGACGACATGCGTCCGCCAACAAACCCCGGGCCCAGTAAGGTTTATGGCAAGGAAAGCGTGGAACAAAGAAATCTTGTAGTCTCACGGCCTTCTGTCCTAGTTCGGAAGCCCTGTACCATATAAAGAAATGCTACGACGTCGGTGTACAATGTATGACAAGCATGATACGTACTACTATTGAGATAGACGAATTTATACCATCAAAGGCAGGTTATTGCTAGAGTGACTGGTCTACGTCAGCGTTCTGTGATGTAATTTGTGAAGAACGGCTCCGGTCGATGATATTCGTTATCCACTGTGCGGCGGTCACTCCGATTTTGTGTGCTCGAGTACGCCTCGTCCCGACTCGCAAGACGTACGTCGGCTGTACGATAATGCTCAGAATACGAGTTCCCAGTAAACGTACACTACAGTAGGTGCGCGGGTCCTTCAGATTTTGCGCGGAGCTCGAGTCGTTCGCTTTTATTATGCGTCCGAGTGGCAAGAGTACAGCAAACACGATATCAGATTGTTAAAGTCGTCGAAAAATACACAAGATATATCCAAGACCCGACAAAGCCAGCCACGCAAGACCCATTGCCCCTGAACGCTCATGTTGATGCACGTCGCGCTGCAGTCCAACAGATGCCCAGATGAGTCCCCTAGCTGAACTTCCTCGCCCTCTTCAGCCCTCGTCGTCCTTTTCATACTTCTTCGACCGGAATGTAACCAGACATGCGAAAGCATCCGAGTCCACCCAAAACCCTGCCAAGGTCTGGATGTATTGCACGTCGTGCGACATCGTTACGGGTGTCATTGTCAGCGCTGTCCTATCCCGGTGGTTATCAGGCAATCCGATAGTTCATGTATTGAATGCCGTCGTTTTGTGGAAATTTTGATCAATGTTTTTCGTCTTTTCTGTATTTTCTTCAAACGCGCCGAATCTTGAGAACTGAAACTGAACCGAGCCGCGGCGCGTGAGCGCGGGCAACTCTACTCGTCATCAACTTGTCGGACCACGGTACCAGCTTCCAGAGGGTTCCTGTCAAACTCGCGTCAGTGTAGAAACAAAAGCCAGTCTTGTTTTATGTCGTCCGAATGGTGTAGACGACGGAGTGACTATGACGCCTGAGTTCGGCGACGAGAAGTGAGTGAAGACGTAAGCATCTTAAGACGACGAGTGAGGGTAGAGGTAGACATTATGTGCGAACGGAGGACGGGAGGACTGTCATAGACTTGGACAAAGACGGCTTGTGTCGCTTCCAAACAAGAGTTGAGACAGTGGCCATCAGGTGGGAGGAAGTGTGATGGTGAAAGAGAGAGTGCGGCGAGGAGATCCTAGCGTGTCTAGGGCCATCTTTATAGACCTCGAGGAGGAGGTCAACGGTCAACCTCTGGGGCTGACAGAAGCGTGAAGCTCACGCTATCTGGTTGGCATGAACCAGCCAGCCAAGTGTTAGGAACCTGTAGCCTCACAGGCCATTCACCAAAAATAATTATTCACGCCAAATTCATGCTGGTACTGGATGGCTCGCAGATGTATGCAGCTGGCCACAGGCGCTTATGATCCAACTCTCAGTGATGGACATTGGACATCCTTCGTGGCCTCAAGATCCTGTAGCGATATAATCACCATCATAAGTATAAAAATCACCGTCCCCTGTATGTAACCTGCTTACTGTGATGTTGAGCATTGCCACAGTAAACGGCGTACGTCAGTACTCATTCCTGGACGTTTGAAGCATGACCAGACTAGGATGAAGACTTTATTCATACCACCGGACGCTTAATTTTGTTGTATTAGACATGAAGATGGCCTCAGACGTATTTTTTGACGATAAAGCAGAGACTGAGATCGGACTGAGATGACATTAGGCAGAAGGTGTGACGTGGTCACATTTCCAAATATGGGTGGGAGTCACAGACCGGTGGCTGACTAAGAACTGTAAAGCACAACTTCGGCACCGCGCGGCAGGAAACTCTGTGTACGCTGTATCCCACAGTAAGCGTCGGTGTCAGCAAGCCTTCAAGACTCCCTCAAGCCAAAAATGTCGTCCAAGCGAGGTGTGTACGCTCTAGCTGTCGTTGTAGACTAGTCTGGGGAAATGCTGACGGTACATTTCAGGTGTGTACGCTGTCTTTGACATCGGTCGGATGTCTATACGGTTATGATCTGACAAGTAATCGCTACCTACAGTCGTCGGTGCCACTGGCCAGAAATACCGCATGACCATGGGTCTGCCCACTGGTGCTATCATGAGCTGCGCGGACAACAGCGGCGCCAAGTCGCTCTACATGATTGAAGCCTACGGTATCGGTGCCCGCCTGAACAGGCTTCCCGTTGCTGGTGTCGCCTCCATGTTCCTTTGCTCCGTGAAGAAGGGAAAGCCTGAGTTGAGGAAGAAGAGTGAGTGTCATCTTATCAAGTCTGTGAGGAGACCAGGAGATGTGGGCGTGAAAGTGGTAGTGCAGGGAGAGGGACGCAGCATATCACGGTGGTTAGGCTTATAGGCGGAAGGGAGGGATCGGGGTCGCTTGGACTTGAATCTCTGTATAGTTTGCAGTCGCTGATGTTACTTCTTTTGCTAGCCATGCCCGCTGTCGTCATCCGCCAACGTAAGGCATGGCGCCGAAAGGACGGTGTCTTCCTCTACTTTGAGGTACGTGATCTTTCGACCTGCTCTCACTCTCTCGATTCTCAACTTTGCGCTTTAGGACAACGCCGGTGTCATAGTCAACCCTAAGGGTGAAATGAAGGGCTCTGCCATCACTGGTCCCGTCGCAAAAGAATGCGTAAGTCACAATATCCAGTTCATTGACATGCCTCATCTCACAATACTACCTAGGCTGATCTCTGGCCACGTATCGCATCGAACGCTGGTACCGTCGTATGAGTGGGTCTCCGTGTTGTGTTTTTATTTCCTTTCATCTCCTCTACATGCTTTGTATTGCACGCATACGGCCATGAACACAATGACTTATCATGGATGCACACTCACGTTGACGATGCAACCCACCTGCTGGATGTATGTTTCACAAGGTGCGTTTCTAGTTTGGGCCATTTGAGATTAGGCACGAATCCGAAATCACCGCTACAATCATCCCTCAAAATACGTCAATGAACACGGGGAGAACGCATCCATCTGACCACCATTCTACTCCTTCCGCTTCTTCATTACGACTCCTGCCAAACTAGACTTGCTTTTATGTGACGCTGATCCCGGTGTGGACGTGCTGATGGCTTGCCTCAAGGTTGCAGACGCAGAAGATGACGGTGTAGCAGATGGTGGGGCGAGCGGCAAAGCAGGCAAAGGTGTCTGTGTCTTCTTTGGCCGCGAAGATGGTCGCGAAGAGTCGACAGAAGCCGCAGCTAACGTCGCGGCGATTGGTTTGGCGGGCAACGAAGGATGTCGATGAGTTGGCACCGAAGTCCCCGAGACAGATGTGTGCTCTAGCTGTCGTAGCTTCGCCTCCATCTTAGCGATCTTGTCGTCGGTGCTGAAAGTCGTGCATGAGTTATAAAGTACGAAGAAATGCGGAGGTGCACCTACCCGGCAACCCGTCTGCCTTCCGCACTTTTCAACAAACTCAGCGTTGTCGGTTTGCCTGTGTCGTTCCATGGCTTCTTCGATTTTGAGATTATCGAGCCTGAAGCGTCCAGAGGAGCTTGCTGGGCATGGGTGACGACCAGCTTCCTCCCCCGTAGAAGCTTGTCGTTTGCCGATGCGAGAGCTTTGCCAGCATCCTAGTCATAGAAACGTCAATAACTAACGATTCGTTGGGTTCAGCCAGTGCCTTGCTCATGCCAGGCCAATCGACTGTTATGACATGAACATATGAACATAAGTCAAGGAGGGATGACAGTGATGAAAGGTGTGCGAATAGTGGGTATATGGAGTGTTTGTTCATGTTCATAGGTTCATATCCATAAGACGGTGTCGACCGTACGAGCAGGGTGAAAAGAGACCCGAATGAGCAATGCGCTGGCTTTACACAATACAATAGATGACTCACGTCTGGTTCGGCGTACTCGATGAAGGCGTAGCCTCGAGGTTTGCCTTTGAGAGGACCGGATTTGTGGAAGAGAAAGTCGAGCTTGGAGACCTTGCCGTACTTTGAGAAGACCTGGAGCAAGACGTATCTAGAAGTCACTTGAGGTAAGGATCCAGGCAAGATCTATCAAAGGCCAGGCGCACTCGTCTACGCTTGGATGCAGGTTCCCGATGTAAAGTCTGTCCTTGAGGAACTTGCGGGGCTGAGCCGCTGGGGGTGGCGTGACCTTCCTAGAGGAACAAGGCTCAGGGAAGGATAAGTGCGTCTCCTTTGGAGTTCCTTCCGGTGTTTGATCTCCCAGTGGTAATATTGGTTGCATACTTATGTTAGAGCGAGCGAAGTCTACGATATTGAGGTGGAGGTACGAGTCGAAGGGCACTTCATGCGGTAAGCGCTCGAGTATACTGGCCGCATCTGAGTCGGGGGGCTCTGCCCTCAACGTCCTCAACCTCGAGGAAGAGACCGATAATGAATGTCTGACCAGAGGAAACTCTTAATTATTTGGTATACTCCACAAACACAAACACGATACAGAAGAGGATACAATAAAGACACGCGCATTTGAACAAGAAAGGGTATGTGCCAATACGAGGTATGATGCTAGTAAGGATATACATTGTGTGATGACACGACTTCCAAAAGCTCCAAAGACGAAAGTTGCTATGAAAGGAATATATCTACAGAAACAACAGAGAACGCGAGAGTGATTGATAGCGATGCTGGTAGATGGTGCGCTGAGAGTTTAGCAGATACAGTGTTCGATGGAGATAACAGAAGAAAGGAAAAATAATACAAAGAAGAGGCGAGCAGACGGAGAGGGGGTAGCAGAGAGGGGCACTAAATGTACCGGAGATCGAGTAAGGGATTAAATACGTGGTCGAGGATTAGTCCTGCATGAAGATGTTAACGAACGTTTCAAGGGGATGGAATTACCAGTAGACTTACATCCTTATGCAAATTCTTGCAATGGCGCACAAGAGCGTCCTTCCTGGCAAATGCAGCAGGGCACTCAGGGCACTTGTGAGCCTTTTCCGCCCCCTCGCAAGCCGACTGTAAGTGTCGTGTCTTATCCGCATCGCGAGTGAACCTCCTATCGCAGGTCTCGCATTTGAACTTGCGTTTGTGAGCAGCGGAGGCCTTGCCACCTCCACGGCGCCGACCAGGGCGGGCCTTCTTGGCAGCCGCTTTGGGGGCGATCACTTTCGTCTTCTTGGGCGGCGGAGGCTCTTCGAAGTCAGAGTCAGAGTCATCTGGATCCTCGAAAGCAGGGCCGTCATCCTCCAAGTCGCTGAGATCAGACTCGGTACTGCCATCTGCATCATCCTCGCAGTTAGGAGATCCTGGGATCTCCAGAGGGCCTGATGGAGTCGGAAGGGGAGATCGATCTGCCTTCGGAGAACTGGTAGACGACTTCGGAGAAGGGGAAGGCGATTTTCGTTTCTTCGAAAGAGGGGGAGAATTTCTCAGGCTTAAAGAGGAGAAGAGAGGGGTGGCTGTGGTCTGGGCCAGAGATGGCGAATGGGGTTTGGGGCTCGTTGCCGACTCGGTACGGGTTTTTGGAGAGTTCGGAGCCTCAGGCAGATGGAGAGGGGATAGGGGTGTAGGGGAAGTCGATACTGAGCGCGATGGCAACCCTTTAATCTTCCTGAGATTTGTCGGTGACGAAGGGCTTTCTTCTTCCCCAGATGGATCTGCTGATTCAACAGTGATGGGCAGGTCGTCGTCCGGAAGACTCGCATCATCGAAGGATAGAGGAACAGGTGATATATCGGCGAGACAGATAGTGCCGCCAAGGAATGGAGAGGGTTCTAACGATGACTCTGTACCTTGTGCGCTGTACGGCGACAGGCTATCTATGGTAGAAGGAGTTGAGACCGGAGATAAGAAAGGTGAGTGGTAATATAACGATGCATATTCCAGCTATGTGGGTTATGATCTTCAATACGAGAAAGCGACAGAGCAGACTAGTACTTACAGGCGAGAGCCAGTCAGATGGAAAGGTCTCTCGACACCCCTCCCTCCCATCTAGGCCGTGAAGAGACTCTAGCTCCAGCAAAGAGGGTAAGTCTGAGCGAGGCTCGAGAGATGTGAGGTCTATGAAGTCTTGCGATGGGCGGCTAGTAGATGGCGTCACGCCCTGAAAGTCCGTAAAAGGCATCCAGTCATTTGCGTAGGGAGAAATCATGGCAGGGTGCATCGCTGGTTGGTGCTGGCGTTGTTTTTGACGTTCTGCGTGAGAGGCTGTGCGAGCTATCCGACGCTCCCACTCGCGGAACTGGGCGTCGATGGTGTTAGAGGTTCCCATGGACCAAACAACCAAAGCTTCTTCGTCTCTCTGTAATAGAAACGTAGCGCTGATGAGCCCATGCTGAAAGGGCGATGCTGATCATAGGGACATACTAGGATCGCAGCACTGGTTATCTTTGCTTGGATAAGGCAAGCAGCGTTATCAACAACGGGTAGGACTGAGCTGTCTTCCAGCAGGACGACACGCGCGTTCTCCCCTCTGAGAAATAACTAAGTGAGACTGTCCACGCTGTACTTAAGGTGGTGGACGTACGAGTGCATTAATAGCGTATGGATGGAGGGTGGATATGTCTTTATTGCAACGTTGTACCCGACGGACCGGAGACCGCGCATGAGCATCGTGCTGGCGTGGGTTTGCGGATAGACATAGATTTGATCCGCCTCTCGAAGGCAGACTGTTATAAGAGAGCCTTGTGGAGAGGAGGACTGCTCTGAGGCGTGTTTAAGCAGGTCACAGAGTTTGTTGAGTGCAGACGACGGCTGCATGATAGAGGAGGGGTCTTCACAAGAAGAGGGCGGGAAGTTCGAGGGGTGGCTGATCCATCTGACAGACAGATGGACTGTTTAAATCCCCTCGTAGCGCCAGGTCCCAGGTCTCGATAATAGGCGTCAGAACGAGCGCCGAGAAGGGAGCAGAAGAGATCGTTCGAAAAGGGAATCAGCCTCGAGGTAACCACGTTAATAGAACAATTTCCTTTTACATCTCGGCTGGAGAAGAAACGCCCGGACCGACCATTATCTTCAGTGAACAGATCGTTGCTGATGCGAGAGTGCCACTCACAAAAAGAAGAATCACTCTAGGCCGCTCTTGTCGGTTGTGTACCATGAACGGGATGTTACTGTGTCAATCGCTCGTGAATCCTCGGCATGTAGAGCCTGAATGACATATTCCTGTCGGCGGGTGCCCGGGTGAGCGTGCTACGACCTTCAACTAGTGCCTTGTTAGCACGTCGTTCTCAGGGCACTCACCTCTGCGTGATGTATGTTCTAATCGTCATTCCCAAATTTTCCGCACGGTGCAGGGCTCCTAAAGAAAAGACGAAGCAGGGTGGGCCAGCCGACAGCGAATTCGATGGTGGCTCCGACTGGTCATGGGCGAAGAGCGCATCATCCAGTTAGCTGGCATTGCGGGTTTAGACGCCTGATATTTCCCACGACTATGTGCCACTCGGCCTGCCAATGAAAGTCGGAACATTGCCTGAAGAGTAATCAGGACAGCTTGACCAGGATTAACACCCTGATATCGGCGTAATTTCGTAGGCTTGGCCAAATATGTAGCTCATGCTGGTGAGTGAATCGCATAATGAGCAAAGAATACTCAATGTGTTCCATTGAGGGCACTTGAAACGATAGTAAGCGGGATGTGTAACCCGAAATACCTAGGGCCAAAATTTTTATTGCCCTTATTATCCGCGTTGGGCTAGACCACTGGTCTTCTGATCATATGCGTCCTCCGACTCAGGCAATGGTCTCGCTGGTCCTCGCAAGTCTTCTCCACTGCATTCATAGCCCTGTACATGGGAACGAGGCGAGGGGCCTCCATCATAGACATGGAAGACGTCCTTTGCACAGCAATGCAACAGTACCCTGGTTGGGCCCTTATCGATGAGCGAGTGGCGGGCCAGTCAGCGTCGTAAGCGAGGGAAAAACTTCCCGATATAGTAAAACAAAGCTGGACCCACAACGCCAAATAGCGCACGCACGAGCGCGCAAACTGCCCTTCTGCGTATATTGACTCGTCCAGCCGCAGCCGTCACCCGCCGCACCTTCCAAAGAATATTCCTGCCATTATATCTACTGTCGGGCCGTAGTATCGCATTTCGAGGTCATTGCGTCGGCCTCGTTGTACGCTGAACCTTGTACACACGAGGCACAAATTGAACCTACTATCCACAGCCCTCACATCACTGCCTCCCGCTCCTCGAGTCCTCCAGGAGGTTCAGAATCACGTCACAGGGAGCATAAAGTCCTCGGAACGTGAGTATTCTACCTGTGCCCCTCAACAGGTGACGAGCAGGCAGTGTTTTGAACCTTCCTAGTACGACCCATCAGTCCGCCGGCTTGCTTCTCATCCACCCGCGATACCTGCTCTATCAAAATCAGATCGATGACTAGTTCCGCCGAGCGCAAAGGAACGGCAGAGCGTAGCATTCACACATACGAGCTCAAGGGTAGGAAGTGGCACGCAGCATGACAGCAGACGGGAATGAATGCACCCTCAATCTCAGAATAGGCCAGATGCGTAGCCAGACTGCTGGTTTCGCCAGTTTCGTGGGTCTAATTTTCTAAAATGCCGCACCGGATCACGCCTGGAAGTTGGCGGGTGCTATACGGGCGCCATACACGCCCCCGGGAGATTGGCCATCTGACTCTCCTCCTTGTTCTCATGTCTGTGGTGCTTATCATGAAAACAAAAGAATCGTCCAAAACTTAGTTAGCCTCAGGGTGCACGCAGAATGATTTACCTCCTGCATGACAACCAGCCAAGAAGAACAGAACATGCATAATGATGAAACGCAAGCATTCACTGCGAGAATAACAAGACGTAAGACAAATATTCGGGTGTAGAATGAGCTCGACAAGTTATGGACTCAAACCGTTGCTCAGCATCAGCGAGAACAAACTTCTACGATGGAGTGATTCCAACTGACTTGATCTCTTGCACTGCCGGCGGACCAAGAGGGCGGCCTACAGAGTAGATCGCTGTGCCCAACACTCCTAGTATCAGTCATGCTAATCCATCGACAATAAGCGTACCTATGGGGAGGAAATAGCTTCTAAACACCTCCTAGCCAGCGCCAGTACAAAGGCCGGTCGATACTGTAGATCCATCAGACGCCGAGCGACGCATTACAAGGTTCTCTATACCACCTTCTCCGTGTATACCGGGCGACGTATCGCTAGCGCTACTTGCTAACAGGATTGCTCTCGAAGAAAGGTGCATTCATCAGGGGTGCGTAGCTTTCACAGCCGTACGGACGTTTCTTTGCGACGGATTCCAGGATCTTGAATTCATTGGTGACTTGTAGCGATGTTAATCATCATACCAGCGGCGACTTCAATGCTGAGAAGTTGAGGTACACGGAAACATTTACGCAATGATCAAGATCAGCGTACGTAGAAAGCCTCCGTTTTCTTCATTCTTGAAACCTGTGTGACGGCTGTACACTGATCAGCCTTTCATTTGTGAGGCCAGCCGTATGGAAAGCATCTAAGTATTAGCACTCACCCACAAGAAGATCTACTGGCGTCAGCCGTCTTCTAAGATTCGTGATGGCTCGCGGGAAGAGGCGTCTAGACGACATCGATCAAGGCGATCCGTGGTGTTCGTCCAGCCGACATGGGAGCAAAGTGCTTTCTTCCAGCATTCGCAGTCGAAATCCGGGCGCTTTCAATCAGCCACAAACGCTCGACCCATGCTGAACGTTTTCTTAATGAATTGAGGGGCACTCGGATATACTCACGCACTCACCGTGCCTTTTCATGCGCCAATAACTCGGCGGGCAGATAATATCGATTGTGAATATCGGTGAGGCTGACCCTGCGCCATAGGTAGTGGATCAGTCACAATTGTCTGCGTACCTCACATACACCATCCCCCTCTTACATCCCCAAGCCTCTTTTGTCTCGTCGTCGTCGTTAGGAGACTGATAATCAAGAGTTGGGCGTTATGCATACTGGCTGGCGCTTTTATGGGCGCGCAATGTATTCCTCGTTGACACTGACGCCAGTCTAGAGCGTTAGAAGCGTCGGATGACGGCTCGTTGCGGTGGCATGAGCAGGACCAAGGTGGGATGGATGGACCCGGGTTATGGCGTGGTCGTCATAATCTGCATGAGCTGTCTAGACAAGATCCGCAGTAAGGTGAGTACGAAGCTCACAACAACTCCGCAATGAAAGTGTGTACGATGACCGCGGCCAGAAACATTGATTCTGGCCCCTGGCTTTCTTATCTTCAACTTAAGTTACGTTGATGACGATCACATTGTACGATCCTGCCAATTGAAGTTCCGTAAAGCTTCTTGAAGATTGTGTGTAGTGCGCGGCATTTGTAGGCTTGTTCATTCCGATGAGAAGAATAATTCAAAGTATCACTGAACGAAGTCCTCTCACCTGTTTAAACGTGAACGCTGATCGACATCTCTTGATCAAACGTCTCCCTAGCAGGATCGTAGCGTGCGATGGCACCAAGCAAGGGTGATACGAGAAGTCTATCTCATGATGCGGCGTAGCATAATCCCCGATGGTTGTCGCATGTACCTCTGCGATGGAACTACTATACGGGCATCAGAACCTGTGGTACACGCCCTGCAATGCTCATGCGAAGCACATTACGAGTAGAATCGTACAGCGTCTGGTAAAGCGCTACGTACTCGTCGGTAGTGAACCGCCCTGAAAGGCTTTTGCCCTTGCTTTGCAGATTCAGTAGCTGAGTATATTCATAATCATGAGGGTACTCACCAACAATTCTCATACCACATATAGGATACGTCATGGCCAGCAGGACGGCTCAAGCTTTGAGAACTCTTTACTGATCTTGCGAAGCAATGTCACCTCCTATTGTGGCAAGTTTGCGACTGGAAAATTGACAACTCAGAGAAGCAACACCAGCCTGGGGATGTCTGCATCAAATGTCGTATGATTCACCATTTTAGAGCTCAGATACGCTGGAAGAGGATTCCACAGAGTGATAACTTGACCAACTTGAGCCTGAGGCAATTCCGGCGGACGATGATGGTGGTCGACTGGTAGTAAGAATCGAAGTACATGAGCGCTTAGTATTTGATGAAGGCCCGGGTCGCGTTCGGAGCACTTGGGCATGGACCACCACCTACCATGCTAAGCTGAACGACGATTCAATGGTATCCGCACTGGGAGAAAACTCTGGGATGTAGGTCTTACAGCTTAACAGCTAGCCTGGCATGAAATACTATACTTGGCTAAAGTTTCGCATCAAAGATTCCACATCATGATGCTGGGCAGGTGAGTGGGATTCCGGCAATGCAGACTCGGATATCCTCCTGACAAGATGGTTTGACGTCTCCAGCGTACAGTCAGACCCAGACCAATAATGGCTAACCCTAGATTACCTTCGGGTGACCTCTGGACTCGAACTTCTCAACATAAGGTTCAATATGTCCGTGTCTATCTAGTGCTTATACTACGCGTAAGTGCGTACCATGAATACGCGTTTTGGGGTGCTTAAGACCTCACGGAATATTTTCAGTCAGAATCGCTCTGACAAAATGTGTTTTCAGTGTGCAAGAGTCCTCGAGGCTCGACAAGCTGTTCACTACGGGCGCTCTCCGTGGGTATTCATCGGTCTCGACTGGTAAGACGCTCTGTCTCGAAGTCACATTGGCCATCATGCGCCTATTGACCTCCGTGGCCGCAGTAGACCCAGTCACCTTCGCATCCGTCGCTGTCTGTTCAGCATAGCGAAGGCCACTCGACCTCTTGACTACGCTCACCATGAACCTCACCAACGATAAGGTGAAACTCCAGCCTCTAGGCTCCATCGATCTCAGCAGCCAGGCGACAACCGTCGTTCAAGCTGCATGGGGAGAGCTTCTATATCGCTCTGTAGAAGCTATATCCTCCAGTCTCGCTGGCGTCGAAGACTTCGCGGAGGAGTGCATCTACCTCGGCGTAATCCTTGCCAAGACATTAGGGGAGGATTCCGAGGAGACGGAAAGTTGTGATGTATACGACCAATGGTCGGAGCATACAGCGACGCTTGAATTCCGCCCAGTTGGAATCATCTACCTCAAAGCATCTGCTTTGCCCGGTACTTTCGACATTGGGCTCGCCATTGTTCCAGAACAAAGAGGTCATCGGTGGGGCTCTGAAGCCATTCGTCTGCTGATGAGTTGGGCTTTCGAGGAGCTTAATTGCCATCGTGTCCAGGCCCGTGTTGTCGAGAGCAATGCACGTTGGCGAAGCATTGCTATGGGTGTCTTTATGGGCCTTGGGTTCAGCTTGGAGGGCACGTCGAGACGTGCCATATTCTGTCCCACCCATCCGCTGGACCCGTATCCTGATGGTACCAATGGTGAATGGAGAGATGTTACCCATCTCGCACTATTAGACATCGATTGGGTCATGTACTCGGTCAAATACGATTCTCCTTCCTCGTTGATCAAATGTAGATGGGAGGAGCTATTTGCACGGGAAGAAAAGGAAAGGTCCGAACTAGTTCGGTTTGAAGAAGACGAAGAACAACGCCGGCGTGCAAAGCGCAGACGCATCAACAACGAAGCACCTGTTGGCCCACTCGCTGCTTCGAATAGCACTGCGTGCCGAGCACCATCTTATTCATCGTCTCTTCCTTCGTATTCTCCATATCCCCCCTACCCATTCAGCACGGAGAATCTTTCCCTTGACAAGGGGAAAGGGGTGGATAGATCCATGATCGACAACACGTTTTCTGAATCAATCGAGGATGCGATATCTCACGTACAAGCGCATACACCCCAACCTACACAGATGATGGCGGCGAAGTGGCGGCCTCGTAGTCCTTGTTATGTACCATCCAGTCCTAGTCCCCCTCGAACTGTCAGCCCCGCTCGCAGTATTCCGGCCTCGTCTTATGCTCCCAGCGAGCGTGGTGAAGCCGAGCTTATCAGTCCCTTTGTTTCCGACTTTCTTGATACATCCCCAGCCTCGCCTACTGGGACGTCGCTCACATTCACCTCGGACTCGGATAATTCTCTCTATGATGCAGAGAGCGTTCCTCGATCTGCTTCCGTCATCAGCGACACCAGCACTCACGGCCTCCTATCAGACGAATGGGACTTCTTGGACTCCGCATCCATCGCCTCGGACGCAGCGGAGAATATGTCCGAATCAGAACAGGAGCTCTAATCAGACCGACGGCACCCTGGCCGCTCTCCATAGCTCCCTACAGCGAACGCGACATCCCTTACTCGCCGCGAACAACTCGCTCACAATAACGGCCCAAAGACGATGCGTCGTGCTCTTCTCATCTCGTTCAAATTCCCGTTGTATCATAGAGACACCGTTGCGAATGTACGCCTGAAGCTCTGTTTTTCGATTTTTGTGCTTGTATTCATCACTTCATCACGAAAATAAACATATCGATATCTGAGAATATCTAAGTTTAGCAGCCATATCATCTTATCGCAGCCATAGCTAACCAAATCTGTCCTAAGGAATTTTGATCTGCTTAGAGCTATGTGAGATCTACCGTGATAAAGGCTGTCACGGTGCTAGAGGGTGATAATCGTCTTCCACGGTGCGAGACATTTCGCACCTTATCACATCTGAGAGAATGCGTGCATTGGGCAGATCTGTGTTGCCTAGTCCTAGGTAGAAATCTTGTGCGGTATTACTTATTCAGGTCGTCACTGTATCAATGGAAACATGCATAAAATATATTTTCGATATTATACTAGGCACGTAAGAGAAAGACACTCGTAGCTACATAAGTATATGCTACCTAAACAGAAGCAAAAGGCACGGAAGAGACCGCGGAAGACTGCGGTAGGTAAATGAAAGCGGAGATGCTCGACGAAGCGAGCACCGGTACCGTAGAGGCAATGGAGAGCGAAAGCAAAACACAAAGAGATACAGACCTACTATGAGTAGCAAAAAGCATCGCCGCCGGCCGGCCTGCACAGCTTCTGAGAGCCATCTGTGATATATGTGTCTATAATGTGCGCGTGAGCGTGAGTTATGTAGATGACGAACGAAGGGGACTAGCATACTTAACTGACTCTGCTTGGAGACCTTGAGCTCGTACGTTGATCACGACGACCGAAGATCAACTCAACCTTGTTGAGCTTCTATAATCTGGTATTTAATAAAATTAGTATAGTTGCTACTGCAAATGACGGACAGGGACACGTCGAGGGACGACCAACTCCGAAAATATCCCTGCAACCAGCATATAGTGACCATGAGACGGCCAAAGACAAAGCGCAATGACTTACGTATACGGCAGCCAGAAGCCACGTCCGATTGAGCCATTGGGGTATAAACCGCTGCAAATCTATGTTGCGCTTCGTCGTTACTATAGCTGGCAACAATCGGTGTGGTAAGCGGTACAAATGGGTACTCAAGGGCCAACTCACTCAACCGTCCATTAAGACGACCCCTCGTCAGGTACTGCAGTGTTGAAGGGAAGGGAAGGAAGGCTGTGCGACGATGTTGAAGTTGTTTGGCTTCGTATAAAGTATAAACTGGCGATAACATACCTAAATAGCTCACATACTGAGTGCGCATGCTGTCTATCCCGTCCTCCGAGAACAAACAGAGCACAAAGCGATGCACCGAGAACAAACAGGTTAACACATCATAAAACGATTCCAGGACGATGTCAGACGTACCTCGAAGCATATATGAATAGTGTACAAGCTCGCTCTCCAGCCTGAGCAGCTATAATGCCGGATGTTTCGTCTAACTACAGAGACAAGGGCGGTGATCTTGAAGCAAGCGTCGTTGGCGAGAAAGAGTGCGAAGAGAGAAACAGTCAATGTCTTTGCAGGTCTGAAGCCGGAGGTTGTGGTGGTATGAGAACAGAAGAGACCTGCGTGAAGGGACGACTTATATGCGGTCACGAAAACAAGGTTTTTAGCGCCACTTGGAATCGCGTGGATTCTCAGGCTGCACTTCGACGCTGCTCAGGCTCTGGCTTTCACCTGCAATATTCACACAGACACTTGGCAGCAGAGCTAATTTGACATTGCACTCAACGACCGTAGTGTACACCTGTGCCATGGCCGACACCGCTGCTCTGATTCCAGAATCCGTACTACTTATCCGCCGATACGTACATTGCAACAACGTCACTCCTTCTGTAGTATCGGGAGCGTGCTTATCTACTCTATACGATACTTCCAGTGCATTTTAGTGATACTATTGCTTGCAGCTGTAAGTTCGTGATTGGGAAGCTTTGCTGCCCCAATACGGGTGTCCCGACCTCAGGAAATGCCTCAGACACCTGTATGTACTACTGTGGGAGTATAAGCAGATCACGTCCAAGCATCGCAGATCTCACATATCCATGCCATGATAAGGTCCTTTTCACCGTGGCCGGCATTGCTCAGGTCAAACCAACGTGACATGTTCAGATCAGCCGTGGAAAAGGAACGCCACAGTGGCGGGCGTTTAGCACCTGTGCGAATATCTGGCACGCCAGGTCTACCCAGATCCCGACTTGTTTATTTTCGTGATGTTGTACCATCATCACTCCTGTACTACGTCTAGTCCTCTTGTCCTCTTGTCTTCTTCGCTTGCCGACCCTGCACTGACATGTACCTATACTGCGTTCTTTGTACCTACTAGATTGGGATGAAATACACTCATCATCCGTACTTATTGCGCATCTCGTGTGATCTCGTGCTGTCCGTCTGGTCGCTCAGTCGGGGCCCCACATCTGCTTCCGAGTCCCCGAATCCCGACGAGGAGTCGATAATCATCAACGTTGCACACATTCGAATGTTCGTGTTGCACGAGCCCATTTTGTAGACATGATGTTGTTGTCTTCGACCAGGTTGATCTATTGTTTATGATGCCATGTCTCTACGATGGATCACAATCATAGCGTGCTCAGATATTTCCAGGCTATGCAAGATGGAGATACTAGCCAACATTGAATTCACCTCCATCCTCGGTATTTGTGTTTTCACATGCGCGTGGGTCTCAAAAGTCCTTTATACGTATGCCTTTGCTATTCTGCTCACGCTCACTTTATTTGCACCGTAACATGGCAGCGGGCACCATGGTCATGGCCTTCCGACGAACTTAATCTGCATCCATGGTTGGGCGCGTCATAGCTTCCTGGCAGCCGGCGCTGATGAATCGAGCTGAATGAGTGCGAGAAGGTGCGCGTGGCCATGGAGCCATTTGTTTACGTTCACTTGACCTCACAAGGTTGCTCAGGATGCTTCAGGCACTATCGTGCGCGGTCGGGCTTCCATACTGTGGCCAGAAGATTCATCGGGGTTCTACAAATGCGTCTTACACAAACGCACGATCCACACGGGCATGCAACGACCTGAGAGGAATAACACAATGGCTCGACAACCATCATCCTCCAGGCTTATCCATCTCCTTATCCGCTGAAGGACTGGGCGATTTCTGCAAGACCGCGAACCACCTTGCTAGGCTTGAAGGCAGTGACTCGGTCCACCCATCCAGTACCTGCTCTATCGACCCAAAATGCTTGAAAGCCGAAATTACGTGCACCGGCCACGTCAAACGGATTCCTATATTGCAAGAATCATGTCAGTATAAATGACGACGGTATCCGGCCATATCCGGGTCCTACACGACTTCAGAGGAAATACTCACCCGCTAACAAGCCAGACGTCCTCGCTTATGTAGGCCGCACCGTCGGTTCTATCCGCATTCAACTTGGCAAGTAAGCTCTGGTATGTCCTCCTGTCCGGTTTGTAGGTGTGAACCCCTGGATCGTCCACTAGGTGCAGGCCGTCATTCAAGGAAGAAACAGAGGCTGCATCCAATGCGGAAGTCACCATCTACCGGCAACATCAGTTACTGTATAGCATCTTCTGCGATTTCGTGGGGAGGACATACCTCTCTTGTACCTAGTACGTACATACGTGCAACTTGAGCAAGGAAGTATATCAGGTAGAGAAATGTTACGGCTGACCGTTGCTGAAAATGATGACCTTCACGTGAGGAAGCTTGGAGATGGCCTGCAGAGCGGGTATTGCATCCTCAAAGCTGATTACATAGCGCAGTGACCACTCGTCAGTTACACTCTCAATATTTGCCAACTAGTGAAACAGTTTCTACTTACGGCGCAAGCGTGTTATATGCCAACATAAGGTTCTCGACCTGCTCATCGCTGGCTTTGATACGCTGCTCGGCCAGCGCGTGCAACAGAGCATTCTTCGTCACGACGTTGAATGGCTCGTACACCCCTAGTAGAAATGTGACAACCTTAAGACGGCGAGAATGCATCCACAAGAGGAGCCAACATACCCATCGAGTTCAACCTCCACGTATATCTACAATAATCAGTAGCAATCAGCTGGAATTTCTTCGAACGGCTAGGGATGAACGTACTCAAGCTGATACCTCCTCCACAGCAGACTGACTTGATTAGCGTTCTCTTCATGCAAGTTCAGCTGCGTGTGCAACGCTTTGGCGATCCCCTGCGTGTTAAGGATCGTGCCGTATATGTCGACAGCCAGGACCTGTTTTCGCAACGACATGACTGCTGCAACAAAAGCATCTACAGCCGTGCTTACTCAGCAAGAACATATATTTCGTACGAATAACATGACGTCACTGGGCTCGCAGAAAACGCAATTCCTCTCATTGTTCAAGCTTTCAAGCCCAAGGCCCGCGCTGTGAATTCCAGGATTCAAAAGTCTGCTCAGACATGGGCAAAGACGAATCATAGCAAACGCAACCACATTCCATTAGACTCTCGGATTGACCATTCACATAGCTTGTATCACTTTGCTGCCTCCAAACGAGCCTGAGATGTCTTACTTTCCTCCTCGAACGTTCTCTTTACCTACAAAACATCTCGTAAGTCGGAGATCATCTCAAGATCATATTGTGAGTCATGCACTCACGGCAGCGAAGAAATCATCATCAATCAACACCCTGACACCAACGGCTGCGAGAGCTTTCGACGTGTTTAAGCACGCCTTGTGCGCTTCTGGTGTTGCGGCTGACTTGGCGAAAGCTCGGGTATGGTTCGTCCCGCGTTCTTCACTAGGGATAGCTAAATATCGGCTGACTCAGCTTCGCAGAGAAGGGATTGAAGAAGGGGGGCTGACCGAAACTTGGATGGATCGACGGTAGAGCTGCCGTCATGTGTCAGAAATTTGATATGGGGTCTGGACAGTCGCTGAACGTACCATATGAGACGTTACCCTACATAGTGTCAGCCTTAGAAGGTCTCGCGGAGCTGAAAGTAAGATATACTCACAAAGTCGGTCGACGCATTAGCGATTCCATAAATATAATCGATCGTCCCGTACTTGCTAGAGAAGACGTTGGCGAATTCATCGCCTATATACAACAGTCAGTTATGCAATTCGAGCCCACACGAGTGAAGACTGTAATCTTACTGAGGGCTTTGTTCTGTCGAACTTCATCCAGAGGTACACCTTGGTAGTCGTATTCTGCCCTACAAGACGTAGCTAAAGCAGCCGCACTTGACGAGGGTCAGACAACTGACATTAGAGACATGATGGAATACCTACTCTAAACACGCCTTAACTCGCGGCACAGTCTTCTTTACCTCGGCAGTACTCGGAGCCCTTACCAGATACCTAAATTCCATGTTCATAGAAGGTTTACTACAGCAGTTCTACCAACTCACTGCATCTTCGAATAATCTGGGATGATATTGGCAGCCCAATCTTTTCCGCTGATTGCAGCGTGGACACGGTAAGTTGGTTTGAGCTGCTGACGTAGGAGTGATACGTTCGTGTATGCGGAAACCACCGCATCGAGAGCGTTCTGGCCTTCCCAAGGTGCTAAGGCAGCATGTGCACTACAGGCAAAGGTAAGCCACTGGATGGGACGAACACGTTTTGTGTTCAAATACTGACGTGTGTCCGTGAAACTCTACTGTAAGTTGATTGATGGCCAGGGTGCTTGATAGGCTCGCTGAAAGAGCAGGTCCAGGCGCGGGATGACACCTATATATAATGACAGCGTAAGAAAATTGCACATTCTATGCACTCAGAATGGTTCTGTACATACATTAGGCAGGCGTCCATTCCCGCATATGCTCCTTTCTCAAGTAGCTTGACCTTACCATATCCACCTTCTTCGGCTTCGAGGGCATCAGCTATGTGGATGTATGAATGAAGAAGGATGTATACCTGGAGTACCGAGCAATACCACTGTCCCAGAGACACCAATCTCCTCTAATACCGTACGGACAGCACATGCCACAGCTACTCCTGCGATAGCAATGAGGTTGTGACCGCACGCATGGCCAATACCGGGAAGTGCGTCCATCTCGCTATTTACTCCCAGAATACGGCCTCCCACGCCATGCGTGTATCTAGCTACCCAAGCGGTTTCGAGGAGGTAGTGGGGGGTTACATCCCACCCATGATCGGTCAAGAATTGAGTCAGGACGTCATGAGTGCGGCTAGCATGGCGGTACGATGAGTGATCAAACCGAAGCAATCTGCATGATAGAACATACTATTCTTCGTATTTTATTTCAGGGTGATCTATGCGCGCGTAAAGGACCTCAATGTCGCGTGGTTTGGAACCTTGAGGGAAACGCAGTACGCACCATGGATATTCAAGCTCAGTGCCCTCAACTCCTCATCTAGCTCCGCGATCCTCTTCTCAATGATCTCGTAGATATCGGGCCTGTAAATTGGCGCATTCGTCCCGTTCAGTTCGTTTACTATATCATCAGGTCGCCAAAACGGAGCATCTGCAGGGGGAGGACCGCTTGGGTGACACATCGCGCAATATCTTTGGCTGCCTGATTTCGTGACGATGGTGGAGGTCAAAAACTCTCCAGTTAGTTGAATGATGCTTATAGATATGGTTTCCGCGCATTTCCGTGTGAAGAACGCTATCCATTCCAAGGTCGACGACATCTATTGAGGTCGGCGACCTGCGAATGTATGACGCCAATGAATCACCGGACCACGACCACGAGTCTTCTTAAGATAAGTCCAAGCATATACGCATAGATGTTTGAATGTAGACTCGCTCATTGAAGGGACAACAGTCGAGCGTTGAAAATGATCATGGCGGTTGGGTGAGAGCAGCAAGACATAACGAAGCGCTCATCACCGACGCCTCTTTCCCCGTCGGCGACCATGATATTTTGAAGGACCCAGGAGCAGCTTTGCATAGAGCCACGAGCCTTGAGGTGAGCTGTCTCATCATCAATAATTTATTGATGTCTAATGCGATCCCATATTTCAGAATACAACTTTGTCTCCACATAGGTGTACCTCATCGTGAATCCTGAGGATGTCGTAATATGCCTACATCCATGAAGCAACGGTTCTCTCTAGACTTCTTGAACAGCGAGCTGATCATGATGCGCATGTGTTAGCCTCTTTCCGCACTAGCGATATCCTATCTCTCCAGGCAACTCCGAGCTAGAAGGTCAGCCGCGTATACAGTAAACGGGTGCTCTGGCTCTGGCTTTGAAAGCTGACTATCAGAATCTCGATCGTGTTAGCTTTGCGCTTCCTTCAGCCTCAGAGGTTGACCGTCTCCTCGAGGTCTATAAAGATGGCTCCGGTTACGCTAGGATCTCTTCGCCGCGCTCTCTCTCACACCACCACCACCTCTCTTTCCTGATGGCCACTGTCTCCACTCTAGTCTGCTAGCGACTCAGCAAGTCTTTTTCCAAGTCTACGACAGTCCTCCCGTCCTACGTTTGCACACAATGTTCACCTCTATCTCCACTCGTCATCGTCAGCTGTTCACGTCTTCACTTACTCTTCGTCGCCGACCTCAGGCGTCATGGTCCCTCTATCGTCTACACCCAACATCCACACAGCTCATCACTCAGTCACCATAATCAAGCTACTTGTCCACCCTATCCCCACCACGCTCGCACAGCACAGCACACCGAATTATGACATCGATGTCTCAAGCACCACCCACGCATACATTCTATACTTGTACCTCCTAGAACCAAAACACTCCTCACATCTCGACTCCGAGTCAGCCTCAGATCCTTCCATTGCATACTACACGAGGTTGACTCCGATTCAAGTTCGAGACGAACGGGAACATTAAGCGACGTCCGCATAACTCTTCGATGGCGGAATCGAAGAGCCGTCGGCATTGTTGTTCCTCAGAGGTTATTCTTGGTTCACTCTCCTTTCCCGCTCGTTGCTTGTGTATGTTGGTGACTGGCTGACTGATTCATTGTAATCGAAACCAAAGGGCTGACACACGTTTTAGACGCTGTGGCTCTTGTGTACCCTCAGGGCTGGTGGCACCTGTTCTTTTCTGGACTCGTTCTCTATCTTGGTATAGCTGTTTATCGCTTTTGCTGCCCGCCTTTACCGACTTGGTCTCACTGTTTCTCTGGGTCCTGTGCTCTCGCGCAACGTCTTGTTCCGAGGAACGCTACGGACTCGCAAGATTATCTCGTTGACTCTTGTTATCTTACTGGCACTCTGGTGGTGGCCACACCATTCTCATGACTATGTAGAAGATCCAACTACGGATGACGACATGGCTTCTTACTACGACGTTCACCGACATCCCCAATCTACATTAATCCCGACCTGACACTCGCGGACTGTGGACGGTTATGCTCATCATGTGGGTACACTTTACTACCCTCACCGCTACAATGCCTTACTCATAGACTCACGCAGATCGGACTTCAATTCGGACGACATAAAACAAGACTGGCTTTTGTTTCTACACTGACGCGAGTTTGACAGGAACGCTCTGGAAGCTGGTACCGTGGTCCGACAAGTTGATGACGAGTAGAGTTGCCTGCGTTCCCCGCCGCGGCTGGTTTCGATTTCAAGTTCTCAAGACTCGGCGCATTCGAAGGAAATACAGAAAAGACGAAAAACACTAATCAAAACTTCCACAAAACAACGGCATTCAATACATGAACTTTCGGGTTGCCTGATAGCCACCGGGATAGGACGGCGCTGACAATGACACCCGTAACGATGTCGCACGACGTACAATACATCTAGACCTTGGCAGGGTTTTGGGCGGAGTCGGATGCTTTCGCGTGTCTGGTTACCTTCGGGTTGGAGGAGTATGGAAGGGACAATGAGGGCTTCGAGAGCGAGGAAGTTCGGCTAGTGGACTCATCTGGGCATCTGTTGGACTGCAGCGCAATGCGCATCAACATGAGCGTTCAACGTTCAGGGGCAATGGGTCTCGCATGGCTGGCTTGTATCGGGTCTTGGGTATATCTTGTGTCTAGCTCAATCTGATATCGTGTTTGCTGTACTTCTGCCACTGGCGCTCGGATGTGTGGTCGAAGGGAGCTACTCCTCGAAAGCTGGTGAAAGATTGGATACGTACGACGGCGAGAATCACAGCTTGTACTGGGCGAGCAACTCACGCCTAAAAGTTGAGACCAGACTTCGTCTTTGTTCAATCTTTTGTCGCATTAGCTTGAGCACACTACTAAATCTAAGCGTTTGCTATACATGTACATTTCCTTGGATCATAGCCGTTCTGCACTGGCTATACCTCGTACTTTAGTCGGGAACCCTACTTGTCATCGTTTGCTGGAGTGTATCGTCTTGAACATACATCCTTGTGCCCAGCTTCCCAATCCCTATCGAATAATTGCATGAGGAGCAAAGTCCGACGGCTAGTAATCACTGGCAAGGTGAGCACTCACTTCTTCTGACATCGCTTGCCACAATATTTCACCGACCAACATCCTTTACAGACGCATCGAGGTCGCTTCTGAGCGGGCTTCTTCCCGTAGCATAGACACTCAGCGAAGTAGCAACCTGAGCGCAACTGCTTTGCGGTAACGTAATCCGTCAAGCCTGTGTCGTCCTCCCTAGAATTCTGGCTAAGGTTGAAGGCCTCCCCGAGGGCGATCCATTCCGTATGGAGACCTTGAAGTTCTGTTCTAACAGCTGCACTTGGACGAGCTTGCTGGGGTGGAGCACGTATGGCTGCACGTAGCTCCTTCAGAGTAGGCAGCCAGTAGACTTGAAGTACACGGCGAAGGTAGCAGTACGAATACCAGCACCCCCGGTCTCTGCGATAGGATAATTCACCGATTAATGCGACCATTTGGTAGGTCGCCAGAAAGCGATCAATGACTCCTAGGTTGAGTTGATATTTGATGGGTTTGATCTCAGAAGATAGGCAAAGACGCACTTTTACACGCGACGTCGTTATCCATATATACGCGTACAGCTGATTGTGCCACGACATGGGCAAATCCTAGGTCCTCTGGAGTAGTTACGACATAACCCATCAGTTGTTCATCTGAACCATCTCGTGGGTTCACCAGGATTCCGCTAGGTAAGAAGAGAAGTTGCAGAAACTGACATCTACTGATTGAGCTGGCGAGAACTCACGCATATAGAGTGAGGAACGCTTTTGCGATATCTCCCGGCTCAGTAAGCTGGTCACCCCATCCAACGCATTCGTATCGCTGCGCAACAGTTGCTACAACCATTGGCAAAGCAAGTATCGGATGCGCTCCGTCTAAATCACGGGCGAGCATTGGGGGTCCCCAGAGAAGCAATAGCCCAAGTACGTTTAGTGTACACTGTAGTTCCGCTGAGGTCGTTGTCCTCAGGCTAGTCATAGTATGCTTGGCGAGAATCCTGGGGAGGCCTCCACCGTGTCTTATTGCCGTGGGGACTACTTCGTGCAGAAACTCGTGTTCAAGTACAAGTGGTTCTTTTCCCTTCCTTTCGATTATGTCCAAAATTATGCGCGCTGGATGACAGACACCATTGTCGTCGAAGTCTTCTGGGCGAATCAAGAAGTGCAATGCTATATGGCCAGCATATGTATCAAGGGCCGGCGCCTGACCCGCGCTACGTTGATAATGTTGTTCGTTAACTACTCTCTCCGCCCGAGTTACCTACTCACTTTTGTGCTCCATAGATATCAACATAGCACGCGACCAGTTCTAAGATGTTGTGAAGACTTCCCCAGGCTGCTCCGTTGTCTGGACATAGAAGAACGACATCTCGGTATCGCCATATAATTTTCCACATATTCGGAAAGCGTCGACCACACTCCTTGAGGACGTCTTGATGATTCAACATTTTCGGGTCGACTTTCTTCAGAAGGCGAGCTAAACATTCGACAACTAGCTCAAATTCAAACTATGGCATTCGCGTCCAGCGCAGTACTAGTCAGCATTATCATTTATTGTTTCGACGAGCCAACGTACCGCGTCCGCGTCCAGTGCCTCTACCTCAGTATATCTGCCTTCATGGGCTCTGAACCATTTGTACCACCGGTCATCTATGAGACTCTCCAGCAAAACCAAAGGGAACCCAGAAGACCAGAGCAGTCCTTCCTGTCGAGCGGTAAGATTATCCCCCGGAAATGCATGCATGAATGCTTGGAGTGTCTTGTCGTTAGAGCGGAAAAGCTCTTTGAACATTTCTGCGGCTTCCTCTGGTCTGTCGCGAAACAGAGCAATATAATTGGGCTCGCTCTCCCGTTGGAGAACATCCTCCACAACCGAGTTAATGACCGGCGTAGACATCAAAATCGTAGTCCCCTATACGATATGTGTCATTTCAGTGTTGAGGCCACTTTCCAAAAATTTACATAAACCGATTGCACCTACCTCGCGCGGTTTCTGTGCTAAGTAAGTAAGACCTTCGAGCTCGCGATCGCCAGCTAGCTTTCGTGCTTCACGTCTTCTACCGAGATTCAGAGCGGTAGCCCACACGAATCATGGACGTCACGGACAACCAGAGTCGACTTGGCGGCACTCTGGGACGAGCTGGGAAGAGCATTGCTGGAATCGTATTCGAAAGTTCAAAGGGTATCTCCACGGGTGCGAGACATGACCAGATCTCCTTCCGATCGGAAGGCGCACAGGCTCCTTTGATGCCCTCTAATGAGAGGCCCAATGTGCGATCAATAGACTTCGATGGGTCATCGTCACTCGTGCACTGTGCCCGCCAGTACTTATCAACACACTTGTCTGAGCCTGAAAGTAATCATAAGCAAGTACTTACATGTGGATATCGGTGTATAACGATAGACCTGAGCGCGAAAAGATACAAATTCGGCAGGGGGCGGCATGTGGAGCCAGGACCCCAGACCACTCCCGCGCGCCTACAGAAGTTGCAAGAATCTTATGTGGCAGCATGTACATAAATACAAGCTCGTATTATATTGTGCATGTAGTGTGCAATTGATGGTCATAATGAGTCGCATCTACCATTTAATACATGTGATGTGTTCACGGGATTGAGCCATCTAAGCGCACGGGAGTGGTCTGGGGTCCTGGCGCCACATGCCGCCCCCTGCCGGATTTATATGTTTTCGCGCTCGGGTCTATTGTTGCAACTTTGACTCACCTTTCGAACTTGACGTTCTCGTATTTAACGGTTATCTCGCCATGTTCACTGCATAATTCGCAGCATTGTAGAATCTCCGTGCTTGTGCGGACAACAACGCCCTGCAGAGCTGCCGCGTCTTCAAGTTGGTTGGCGAAATTCGAACTCCGAGTACCGATCGGTATATACGGCGTCCGTCTCACTACAACTTGAACCTCTCCTGCATAGTTGAAGCCCAAAAGACTGAAGAAGTGATCATGCTAAGATAGTGGGCCCACAGTGAGCGTGCTTCGCTTATCTTGGCTATTTCGATAGACTAACAACCCTGCTGCCCGTTACGATAAGGTACTCATTCGCCGTCAAGCCATGCAAATCGCACGCCCTTCTCATGACCATTTCCAAGGCGGTTCGCTCAGTCTATTCCCGAGTCTCTGCGTGGGATCTGGGAATGCTAATGTACGAATATTATGGCTCGGGCATATGCCGGACCTTCGTGGCATTCGTCCTCATAATCAATATTACAGCGTGCCCCAGTGTACCGCGCAGCTGCATGACGAATGCGTCCGAAAGACGGAGAAGAAGCTATCGCAGGAGCGAGTATATAAGAACGGAACCGATATCTGAAGTTTGTGAACATCTTGACCAGCTCAGCTTCGTCTTTCTCACAAATTCTCTTTCTATTCTATCCCATCCCATGTCAGAACGCGTTTGGGTCGTCACAGGTACAAGCTCAGGAATTGGGCTGGCTATCGCCAAATATGCCCTTTCTCAAGGCGACAAAGCAAGTCTAATCTGACAGCTGCTTATGTTCTGGCAGTATTGACGAATGAAGTAGGTAATCGCGACTGTCAGGTCTCTTGCCAAATTTCCCGCCTCTTTAAAAGATGGTGGCGCGCATCCACTCGTGCTGGACTTGACCGACTCCGACGAAAATATTCAGCAAGCTGCTGAGAGCGCGATTCAAGTATATGGCCACGTTGACGTCCTTGTGAACAACGCAGGGACGAATAGTGCAATTGGACCTGTGGAAGAAGTGACGTGCGTGATGATTTACACGCAGCTGCTCGTCTGGCACTGACATAGGTTAACTCGGAATATTAGGTTGAACGCCATTAGGCAACAGTTCCAAGAGAACGTGTTCGGGACCATCGCTTTCACTCAGCCATTCATAGCCCATTTCCGCACCCGCCGTTCCGGTCACATCATCAACGTCTCGTCGGTGGGGTCTCATTTAAACCACCCTGCCCTCGGAACATACTCTGCGACCAAATCTGCCCTCGATTCTTTCTCAGAGGCAATTTCAAAAGAAGTTGCTTTGTTTGGTGTCAAGGTGCACATCGTCGAACCAGGCTACTTTCCGACGAATATCTTCGCGAATCATCCGAACTTCACGCCCATCGAAGAAACAGACTCCAAGGAGATCCCCATCGCACCTGGTCTCTCTAAAGTCTATACGGACGCGAGCCAGGGATACAACGTGCTGAACGTCATGGCTAGGATGGCTGAGGCTATGGGTCGTCGTGGGAACGTTGATGTGCTGGGTGAGCGGGTGTATGAGATTGTGACGGACACTGGAATGGCTAAGGAGGCAGGTGTCAACGCGCGACCGTGGTTAAGGATACCCATGGGCTCAGATAGCGGAGAGATGATTCTCAACAGCCTTACAGCCTCCATAGAGAATACCAGAGCTGTAGAGACTATTTGGAGGTCTACAGATACGAAGAAGGCTGCTAATTGAAACTGTTATTGCATGCGAATACATTAGTGAATATCAGTTGCATTGCGGTACCATGACATTACTTGCCTGGATACTACCTGGAAACTCGGCCGTATCGGTCTCGGGGCGCCCATCTTGTGTGAGGCACAATTGCGTGCGGATCAACTACATCATCCCAGTCAAAATAGCCCTGCGTCGGGTGCGCAGCCTGTCAGGCAATTCACACAAACTTACATGAAGACCACCACCACTTGAGCCCCAGCGCATAACGACTGCCAAAATGTTTCGTTCTGCAACGACGAGGATTGCACATAACTCGACCCTTCCGAGTCTATCGACGATCAATAAGGACCTGAAGGGCCTTCAGGAGCTGATCAATGCGGAGAAGAATGTGATGCACACGTACGTCAGGCGATTTGTATTGACATTTGTTACCCGACGTGGTTCTCATTCGAGTAGACTTCAGAAACTGTCGACCGAAGTGGCGAAGGTAGCAGAATGTCAGAAGCACTGGGGAAATGGTGAGGGAGATGATCTTGGAGTGAGTTTCATCTCGGCCAGTCATGCACGTCTAACAATACAATGTTCTCAGGATACGTTCAATGCGTCCACGACTCTGCTGCTACACTATGCATCTGCTCTGGCCCGGTTGTCGGCGCATATAGCAAAGGTCAGGGAGCAGATGAAGGCGGTGCGAACGCGCGAGGAGAACCTGGACGAAGTCAAGCGGAGACGGAAGGCCCTCGTTAGCAAAGCAGACACGGCAGACAGGAAGCTAAGCAAGATGAGTGCAGAGAACAAGAATTTCCAGTCGCAGGCCGATGCTTTGAATAAACTCCGAGAAGAAATTCGCGGCTTGGATACGGAGATCCTGAACGAAGAGGCCAGTCTAGGCGATTTCAAACGGTCAACCGCAAAGCATTGGATGGGTACAAAGTTCGGTGCAATAATGGAATGTTGTGCAAAGGGCATGGTGAGTACGCCACCTCACGGATGACGCTCTTCCTCATGCGCCATCACAGATTGTAGGCGAGATGGGGAAGCTTGTCATTGAGGAAATTCCCCTTACTCCGACCGAGCCGGGTCTTCCAAGGCCATATTACCAAGGGCATGCTCGTACAGAATTCGCTGTGACCGAAGCACAGCGCGCAATCGATGAGGTCACCTTTTCTATTGAACCTAGCCAGCGTCCTCACTCCCTCAGTATACGCCCGCTTCCCGGTTCAGAGCTCCCGCCAATCGGCACTATTCATGGCCTATTGGACCCAACGGCGACCAGTGGGTCGTATAGCTCGCCCTCTATATCAACCACACCTTCCATTGCTGAAGCACCTATGGACGTGTACAAGAGGCAGAGCCAGGTTTACACCTCGCCCGGTCAACAGTTTAACACGTTACCACCCATCCGTCAGGCCACAGATGAATCGTTCGGCATGAATCCTTACTTGAGTAATGATCAGAGACCGCCTTCGCAGCCTGGCTCTCCGCCACCCCCAACGTCACCGCATATGTCCCAGTCGTTCGCCTCCCACACAATCACTCCTGTAGCGGAGGTAAACGAGTTTGGTGCATACCCCGGAGCTCCTTCCCAGTTCTCTCCTCGCTCCGCTTCTCTTCGTAATCTCGAAAACATCAACTCGTCAGTCCCGGCTTCACCGATCGGCGGTCCTCGTGGCCCGCGCTTCGCAACATTCCCCAGCAAATCTCCTGCTCCCCTTGCACCGCAATTACAAAGTCAGCCCTCTGACAGAATGTCGACCTATAGTGCTTCCGTGGGTCCCGCAGGACGTGGACCTTCGATTGAGCTGGATAGGCGGGAGAGTGTGTCTTTCTCTTCCAGCATCGCACAAGCGCTTGGCGAGGATTGGGTCGCCTCGGACCCAGCCACTCCACGACCTCAACCTCAGCAGCAAGCACCACGGATCAATTCGAAACTTTCCCCGATATCTGATACCACTCAAGATCAATGGACCCCGCCTCCACCGAGGTACACAGCAACACCTGACCATCCGTCGAGTCCTGCTGCTCCTGCTGTCGATAAGACACACTTGGAGCCCCATGAAGACGATGACGCTCAATTAGCATATGCGGCGTCTGACATTGAGGATCGTGCTTCACGCTCTTCTGCTCAGCCAAGTAGTCATGGTGATCGTCATGTTCGCTTTGGCGCAACGTCTGAGGATAACGGTGGTGGCCTCCATGAGCCGCCTGCTCACGAGGCGGTGGCGGATCCTTTCCAAAATGAAGCTCACCCTGCTCCAGAACAAGGTCAGTTTATATTTCACGTGGCTCGAAGAAGTGGTGTGCTGACAGACAACCTCTCATTAGTAGAAGCCAGTACGCATGCAGCATCCCCGCCACAATCTCCGCATGCCCCAGTCCAGCCTCCCACTTCGCCTCCCATGTCACCTCCGCCAAGTCACGTCGAAGTCTCGCCTTCCTCTTTCCCCGAATCACAGCACGTGCCGCCTCCGACGACAGCTCAAGAAGAGGAAGAAAGAGCTCTCAACGCAGCCGCAGCTCGGGAGATTGCTCGTGAGATGGATGCGCTCATGTTCACAGGCGTATCGCCGCCTCCTCCCAGAAATGAACAGTCCGCTTCAACATCGCCACCTCCATCCTCACCACGCTCGTTGGCATCTATTGGTCGCCGTAGTCAGCCGGAAGAATCCGCGGCTTCGCCAACGTTGTCTGCCCGTGAACCTACATTTGTCCGCCAGCGAGATCGTGCACCAAGCAACCCTGTCTCTCCTACCGGTTCGTCCGACCATGGTTATGGTTTCCCTCCTCCTCAAGGCCCTCCACCCACGAACGAGGTACAGTCGCCAACGACTGACTCTAGCCAAACGTTGCCTGCCCCTCCCACTATCTCCTTACGTGGAGCATCCCCCGCACATTCTTTCAATTCAACCGAAACTCCGTTCAGGACGCCAAATGAGTTCCCTCTGCCGCCCCCTGCTCCATTCTACATGCATTCCTCCGCCAGCGGATCTGGCTCTTTGACAGGCGGCGGGACACGAACGATCAGTGCTGCAGCCTTCAAACGTCAACTGCGGAGCCCATCAACACCTACCACAGAGGGAGGCCAAACACCAGCGGACGTTAGCCCTCTGAACATTAGCAAGCGCGGATTACCAGGTAGTCCTCGTCCGTCTCCCCGAGCTGGATCTCTTGCAATTGAAGGCGGTGGTATGCCGAGGTTGTCTTCTGCACCTGGTCCTAATGTACCTGGTTCGGAGGGTTATGCAGATCCTCGAAATCGCTCGGTGTCTGCGGCTGGAAGACCGCAGAGTGTCGCGCAGCCCGGAGATCAGGGAGAGGAAGATGAGTATGACTATATCTCTGCGTACACGGATAATACTGGGACGTCGCCGGATACGTATCATGGACCTGGCGGGTATGGGCAGGGACGATATGCAACTAATTTGGAGAACGATAGCATTCGGTAAGGTTCAAAGACGGTGGTTTTGTTTGTTTATACTCTCTGTTTATGTGCTCCAAAGACTTAGAAGAGTTCCGCCGTGGATAAGGAAGCCGTTGCAATGTATTCATTTTATTTCCTGGGCACATCGGGCAAACTTGTTAAGGTTTGCGGTATCTGTTGACTCTCAGCTGCTCTATAATCAGCATGCGCAGTGGGTCAGGTGGCATTTGCCGTGAGAATGAGTATTTAATCTTCAGAGCGACTACGTGTACCCGCAGCCTCACTACTCATTCTCATCGATGTCTTCAGCAACGAACGGTGAGTACGTCAAACCCCCTTCACAGACTTAACTAACGTACCTATCCCCGGCAACGATTATAGCTCAGTCAGGACACGATTATGTCTCCAACCAGACACCAGTAGACCGACCTTTGGAAAGGTCAACTGTTGTCTGGTTCGACGACGGTAGCTGTGTCTTGCAGGCAGAAAATAGGCTGTTCAAGATGTACTCTGGCTTGTTGGCCAAGTACTCAAATCACTTCCGGACCATGTTATCGTTACCACAGCCCGCAGCGAAATCGAATGCGACGGAATCGGACCAACAGCAGATGTATGAGAATTGCCCGCTCATACCAATGTTTGGCGACTCCGCCAAGGATGTAGAGCATTTCCTCCATGCGTTGACCGATTTACAGTAAGGGTCCTCCAATCTCCACAACTCCGTTTCTTTTCGTCGAACTCATAACCTGCGGACATAGTTTATACGCCGATGTTACGAAGGTCAAAGATGTCGAAGTCGTCTTGGCTGTCATTAACATGAGCCTCAAATACGACGCAGATATCCTTCTCCACCGCTCTCTCCCCGCCTTCACCGCTTTCTACCCCGCCACCCTCCCAAGATGGTACATTCGCAGCCAGCGTCGTCAGTATGCTGCCTTCACCAAAGTTTATGGCCGAGCGCTGCCCTACGTCGTCATTGCGATAGCGAAGAAGACGGGAATGGACGTGCTTCTACCTCCTGCCATGTTTGAGTGCTGCAGCTACTCGATCGACGACATCATGAAGGGCGTCGCGAAGCCCGACGGCGAATACGTTCACCTTGACCACGATTCTCAGCGAGCTATACTCAACGCTCGCGTGCAGCTGTCGAACAGCGCGCGTGAGACGAAGGCGAAGATTCTCCATGATGTGCGACTCAGTCGTACCGACAGGCGGCGGTCTATCCCTTATTCTGACATGGCTGTCCAGGACAGCTGGACGGCGCTGACCAGTTGGGCAAATACTTTGGATGGTCCTGATTGGTGGGTGGATCCACTGAAGACTGCTGAAGGGTGGCCTGAGTACTCTTACGCGGTGGCTACGCAGGGCGTTGTTAATGATGCGCAAGTAATTGGACATAAATTGCGGAGCAACAACCAGCAGGTGTGGAAGAAGCTTCCTGAGGCGTTTGGTTTACAGGAGTGGGATAAGCTGAGGAGGTCGTGGATACATTGACGAGCTGTCACTATTGACTCTTTGGATTGCGTTATGTCGAGTCTATCGAACAGCACTATGTACAACATGAAATGATGTAGAGTATTTTATCGACTTTGAAGCGGATAAGGAAGTCGAAGCAATGTATGCATTTTTGTTTCCTGGCCACATTGGGGAAGCATGTTAAGGTTTGCGGTATCCGTTGGCTCCATAATCACCATGCGCAGTGGGTCAGGTGGCGTTTGCCGTGAGAATGAGTATTTAATCTTCAGAGGGACGCGTTTCCGCAGTCTCAATACTTACGCATCCTCATCGATGTCTTCACCGACGGACGGTGAGCACGCTAATACGTTTTTCGCTGATTTAACTAACGTACTTATTCCCAGCGACGATTATAGCTCAGTCAGGACACGATTACGTCTCCAACCAGATACCAGTCGACCAACAACCGTTGGAAAGGTCAACTGTTGTCTGGTTTGACGACGGTAACTGTGTCCTGCAGGCGGAAAATAGGCTGTTCAAGGTGTACTCTGGCATGTTGGCCAAGTATTCGAGTTACTTCCAGACCATGCTATCGCTACCCCAACCCGCTGCGAATGCGGATGCGGAGTCACAGCAGATGTATGAGAATTGCCCGCTCATACCGTTGTTCGGCGACTCCGCCAAGGAGGCCGAGCATTTCCTCCATGCGTTGACCGATTTACAGTACGTGTCGTCCAATCTACATAACTCCCTTTCTATTCGTCGAAGCCATAAAATGCGTACACAGATTCTACGCCGATGTCACCAAGATCAAAGACGTCGAGGTCGTCTTGGCCGTTATCAACCTGAGCCTCAAATACGAGGCAGACATTATCCTCCATCGCTCCATCCCCGCCTTCACTGCTCTCTACCCCGCCACCCTCCCAAAATGGTACATTCGCTACCAGCGCCGGCAGTATGCCCCCTTCACGAAAGCGTATGGCCGTGCGTTACCCTACTTCGTCATCGCGATAGCGAAGAAGACGGGAATGGACGTGCTACTCCCCTCCGCCATGTTTGAGTGCTGCAGCTACTCGATCAACGACATTATGGATGGTGTCGAGAAGCCTGACGGCAAATACGCCCATCTTGACCACGAGTCTCAGCGAGCTATACTCAAAGCGCGCGTGCAGCTGTCGAACAATGCACGTGCGACAAAGACGAAGATTGTCCATAACGCGCGAGTCAATCACCCAGATGGACGACGGTCTACCCCGCATCCCAACAACGAGGCTATCCAGGACAGCTGGACGACTCTAGCGAGCTGGGCAAATGATTCAGACGGTCCTGATGGGTGGGTGGATCCACTGAAGACTGCTGCGGGGTGGCCTGCCAACGCGTACGCGGTGGCTACACGGGGCAATGCAAATGCCGCCAATGCAATTGAAGGGACTTTGTGCGCCAACTATCGGCAGGTGTGGAAGAAGCTGCCTGAGGCGTTTGGTCTACAGGAGTGGGATAAGCTGAGGAGGTCGTGGATACATTGACGTACTAGTATTGGGATTGTTTATACTGTGCAACGTCGAGCTCGCCGAACAGCACTATGTACAACATAAAATGCCGTAGAATGTAGCACAGATCGCTAGCTTTGTTGATTTGGATACACGTCCGTAGACCGCCAGAACGGTTCAAGGGCCTTAAAGTTGTCTAGAATACCATTCAGCTTGTTCTGCACAAGAAACCCACAGTCCGATCCCATTGGGATCCTCAACCACGGCTTATCATTAATTCCCAACTCCTTCGCCATCCCAGTATCCGTGACAATCTCATACATCCTCGCCGCGAACTTATCCATGTCTCCAATCCACCCTCTCGCCTCGGCACCTCTTGGCAGCGTATTGATCAAGTTCCATCCTTGGCTTTCTTCCGTGTATATCTCGGAAAGACCCTCCGCCACGGGCATCTCTCTGGCTTCGGGAGCAGCCCCGTCAGCTGTGTGTGAGGTTTTGTAGTGCGGATGGGAAACGAAGATGTTGGTGGGAAAGTAGCCTGGGAGGACGAGGTGCACTCGCACGCCAAAGGGTGCGAGTTCGGAGGCAAGCGCGTCTGTGAATGAGTCCAAGCCGGCTTTGCTGCCGGTGTACGCTGCGAAGGACGGCCAGGAGAGCATGGAAGATAGGGAGGAGAGGTTGAGGATGTGGCCTGCACGGCGGGTGCGGAAATGAGTGATGAAGGGTTTGGAGAAGGCGATTGGGCCAAAGAGGTTTGTTTGGAACTGGAATCTGATGTCGTCCATCCTACCGGAGGCGTACAGTATTATCAGCGCGTGTGTGGCGTAACTTAGCTCTAGGGTATACGTACGAGATTTCTTCGACAGGGCCTACACCGGAGTTGCTTCCTATATTATTGACCAGGACGTCAACATGTCCGTAAATCTCTATGGCCGCCTCGGCAGCATGGATGATCTCATCGTCGGGGCTGTTGAAGTCGATGATGAGAGGTTTCGCGCCTGCTTCTTCCAACACTGGAGGGAACTTCTTGAGGGTCCGCACGGTTGCAATGACCTACGTAAGTTTGAGTGTCACTATTGTGGCGCGAACAGTGCACGCCCCATACGTACCTTCTCGCCCTGTGACAGCATGTACTTCGCCATAGCCAAACCCAAACCTGAGCTCGCGCCGGTTATGACCCAGACGCGAGGCTCTGCTATGGTACCATCTGGCTCGGAAGAGGACGACATCGACGAAGAGTCGTGACAAGGCTTAACAGTAAAACAGAAGTGTACCTCTCTACTTACATATCATATGTCCTCCTGTCTCATCCCGTAATTTTCGGGATCTAGAATCCGAGGCACACATTCAGTCAATTCACAGGATGGATAATCTTACTTATCATCAGAAATATAGTTTGTCACTAGACCGGGGCGACGTGACCCACATGTCTGTGCTGAGGATCGATTGCTGCCGAGGTGAAAACATGCCAGAAACTAGCAGAAACTAGCTAGACTGGGCGTTCCAATGTCGTAACTTGTAACTATCAGACACTGAGAGATGCTATAAGATTGTGAGTCGAATAGCAGGCATGTATTGCGGCTATATCGTAGTACTGGTAAGTTAGTGGATCCGGAGACTGCCAGTGGATAAGTAGCTAACAGATGTAAGTCAGTACATATGCCAATTCCCCAATGACCACGCTACTTACCTCTCACAATAATGTTTCACGTATTACATTCCCGTCATCGCGTTCCCTGACCTCGACCTCACCAACATCGTCGAGCACGATTGCGCTACCCGATTAGATGTGGTGGTGACATCGTCCACGATCGACCAAGCACACCAGCGCCAACTAATTCTTTCACTTGACCCGCAAGGACCCTTCAAACTGTAAATGAGGGTAACTCAATTTCTGCGCCTCAACGTTCATCGTCGCCTGAGACGAGCGATATGGCCGACATAAGAGACCCTCAAAGTACCTCGAAGACTGAGGAAAGCGGATGTACGTGTGGAAGCTGCATCGACGGGTGGCTATCGCCTCGGATGAAGGAGCGACTTGAGGGTGCGTTTGTATAGCTTGATAATGCGCTGGGGACAGTAACTGAATACCATGAATGTTTAGGAGAAGCAGACTTTCTGCGATTCGTGTCGAATGCGTTTATCGACGAAGACTTGACGGAGCTCCAGCCCGACGAGCTCATCCCAGACTGGGTTATCGCGAGCGACACCTCCCTACACTACATCCCAATGGACTTCCAACAAAAAATGACCATGTCATTCTACAAAGCCTACGTGCACGTCATCGAAGCCATCCTGCTCGTCCTCTACCACGACCAAGCAGACGAAGACACCTCCTCTGGTACGGGTACTACGGGCACACAATGCATCCCGACCGTGGACGCAATCACTACTCAACTGGGCCCTGAGAACGCCGACACTCAGGCGTTCTTCGATGCCGGAGGGGAGATCACGTTCGCACTGGAGGCGCTGGTGGACCGTGCGTATGAGAAGTCGCCGGAGGGGCCAGAGTACGGGCGGAAGGCCGATTTGCGAGAAGAGGAGGAGGAGTTTGAGAATGAGACGATGGAGTTGCCGCGGTGTGTAAATGATCTGGATTTTGGGCTTGTGAGGGTGAGGTTGGGTTTGCCGGAGCGGGGAAAGGGGCCGCATTGGTTTTTCTTGACGGACGATGAGGATAGTGATAGTGAGGGAGACGAGGAAGAAGAGGAGGAAGAGGAGGCTGTGTATGTTGGGAAAGAGGCGGAGGGTGTTGGGGAAGGTATGTCAGATGTGTGTCTTGGCGATTTTGTATCATTGACGACGGGTTCACAGAGCAGTAGCTGGTCTCTCACAAAATGACTCGCCGTGCAATTGACATTCTGTCCGCTTGCAGTCGCAATGCCAACCTTCTCATGAGTGTCACATCCGAGTCTTATTCAGTGACCGTGTCACGATTAATAAATTCAGAGTTTCGGAAGTATATCAGCATTCGTGCTACCAGTGTGACTTGCAATATAGGTCTACACTCAGAAACGTTTCGATGCCGAAGTACGAAAGCTGGAGTGGCTGAATTGACTAGTGAGCCCTATCTTTGATGAAGGGTGGAGAACACACTCACAGGCGGTTCTATCTCACGTTTTCAAGGGCTCTCTATGCCGCCTTACTCGCGATGACTGATCTCGTGCATTAGCGGGGTGTAATCTCGGAATCTACGGATACTTGTTGTTCCTGAAGGTAAGAGGCGTCATCGGTAGCCACCGACGGTCTCATAGCCATGGTTCGTGTAAGTACTGCGCGAGTACCGTGCTAGTGAGGCAACAGTCGTCAGGTCCTGATGGTGGTGAGTACAGGAGTTCCACCATCGCCCTGAAGATAACCGCCGGGAACATGGCTGATCGCGCATGTCGTACTGTGCCACCTTGCCGTTTCGTCAATGCGCTCGGAGCGTCGGCGGGTTATTGATGTCACATCACCGTCAATTGTCCTTACGAGGCTTAGATGCGGAGTCTGGTAACGGGGCAGCCTCCTTTTCCGGCGAGTAAGCCTGCGTGTCGTTTGACACCTTCCTTTGGAGACGCAGGAGACGATGGGTAAGTAAACGAGCTTGCCTTTGTATTTCGCATGATAACGAGCCACGAATTTACCATCAGGCGATGTAGCGAGGTTACATGCCTTCGATGGTGTTTAGGATACCCTTCTTCGCACGAGAAGCTCTATCGCCCGTGGACGTCCGTCAACCCTGACACAAACGACAGAGCACATCCCCTATTCTTCGGTCCCTCCATTCGACTCGTCGGCTCTTCGCATTGGTTAGTTCGATGGTCTGTCCACACATTGACAGATGTGCTACGGTTAGGGCTAGAACTGCAACCTTACCGGACTGATGAAGCGCTCTGGCTGTGGCCAGCCATGTTGCGCTGTGTGTAGCCCCTGCGTAGATTATTCTGTGCTTCGTCTTCGTTGATGTAGATTATTCGTCGAGCACATGCACGCGAAGACACATGAGAGATTGAGATGGCCTGAGAGAACCAGGCCGTCACGCGTCACGGCGGCGGCTGTAAGCTGTGGGCGCCTGTGACGTGAGACCGGTTATGGGAGTGTCACTGGGGTGTGTCACGTTTCTCTCGCACTGAGCGGGCTTTAGTGCCCTGACACCGGCTTTCGTTTCTTCACCACTCTCCTTCCACCCCTCCTCATCGTCCTGGGCGTCCTCGGCTCGATGTCTACTCCATGGCCAACATCTCACGACGGCGGTGAAAGCATCCCGAGTGGCTCAAGCAGCCCAGACAACGACAACGACCACTCGAGGACGCCGACGACCTCAAACTTCGACCAACCCCTTCTTCCCCCAGAATCGCCGCCATCAAAACCACCCACTCGCTCGTTTTCGACAAACAAATTTGCCTCGTCGCCGTTGAACCCGAATGCCCCGCATGGGGTCAGCGTGCGTTCAAGACCGGCATCGAGAGGCAGCGCCTACTTCAACCGCATAGCGTCCGAGGAGTCCCAAGCTCTGACCGCAGACATAAATGCTACCCAACGAGGGTCTATGGTGCTATATAGGCTCGCCTCGGACGAAGACAATGATTTTCTGCTTCCCCCGAAAGTCCTACAACAAAGAGACTCTGTCGCGTCTTCGTCAGGCGACTCGATCTTTTCGCTATCGTCAGACTCGAAGTATCCTTCAGGCGCGATACGTCCCCGGTCAGGATTCGTCCCGTATGCGTATGATCCTGACTTGGACAGCAAGGACGAGGTAGATGACGATGAACCGATGGAGAAGGGTGGTTTTGGCGAGGACGGCGGCGGATGGACTTGTTCGACACGAGGTATACTCAACCTCACAATGCTGGTCGCCCTCATTGGTGGTCTCCTCGCACTCTTTGTGCTCTACCCCGTCATCACGTTTATCCACCATAACGGGCAAGTGTTCGGGCTCGACGGCAACGGCAACACACGGACGAACACGACGGACTCACCAGGCTCGGACAACGTGCCCAAGGTCCTGTACGTGCTCCTTGTTCGCTTCTTCCGCTTATCTCTTCCTTATTTCCTGACTTTGTACTCGTAATAGCGCTTCCATGCCAGACGTGATAGATCCAGAGACGCCGGATAGCGCGAAGACGAGAACGGGTTACGACGGGGAAGAATACGAGCTCGTGTTCTCTGACGAGTTCAACACGGACGGACGGACGTTCTACCCCGGAGACGATCCGTTCTGGGAGGCAGCCGACATCTGGTACGGTTCGACCCAGGATCAGGAATGGTATGACCCGAAGCAGATAACAACGCAGGACGGGTACTTGCGGATCCTGATGGAGTCGGTGACGGACGAGACGATCAACCATATGTTGCCGTATCGAAGTGGCATGCTCCAGAGTTGGAACAAGTTCTGTTTCAGCAGTGGGTACATCGAGGTTTCTCTTACTTTGCCGGGTGGGCCCGACGCCTTTGGATACGTACGTCTTTCGCGTCATATGGAACTTTGTTGCAGTAGACTTATCCACCTGTAGTGGGCGGGTGCGTGGACTATGGGGAATTTGGCTCGTCCGGGATATGGGGCGACGACGGATGGTGTATGGCCGTACACGTGAGTATTCCCTCGGTCTGCCAGTTAGGACGCTACTTGAACTTCTGTCCCAGTTATAACGAGTGTGATGTTGGGATCCTGCCCAATCAAACCTACCTTAACGGTTCAGGGCCTGATGCAGCGTTGCATTCCGATGCCTCGAGATCGAAATACAACTTCGACCTATCCTGGCTCCCCGGTCAACGATTGTCGTGAGTGTCTCGACATGTCTTCAAGGTCGTCGTGATATAAACTCTATCTTCTTTTACGTCAGGGCATGCACGTGTTCCGGCGAAGATCATCCTGGTCCAGATATCACCGTCGGACGCGGTGCGCCCGAGATCGACATTCTCGAAGTCGAGCACAACAAGACGGCCGACGGCGTCGGCCAGGTCGTCTCGCAGTCAGCGCAATTCGCTCCTTTCACTCACGACTATCTTTACGGCAACGATACCGCGGACGCCTTTACTATCTACACGCCAGATATCACGAAGCCTAATGGATACAGGTGCGTCGGTGCGACGTTGGCGCGGATAAGGTTACTAATGTTGTTCATTTCGGGTAGGGGATCTGCAGTGTGAGTGCGCTTGTGGGTCAGTATATGTCGATAGAAGCTCACATGCATATGAAATCGCAGTCAACAGGCTGTGTCGAGTTTGACGAATCTCCCCGATGAGATGTTCCAGACTACGAGCCAAACATTCAGGACGCTGGGTATTTATAGCGTTTTTTCTGGCTTCTGTGATTTTTGGTCTGACTTGGCGCACGCGCGATGGTAGGCTTCGAATACTGGGCAGATCCTGATAAGCCCGAGGACGGATTCATTACGTGGCAGACGAACGGTCAACCTTCTTACAGGATTGGAGCGAGTGCTGTGGGTCCTGATCAGGGTGATGGTGGATCTATGGTCGGTCAGAGGCGGATTCCTGAGGAGCCGATGGTGCGCACTGTTGTCATTTCTCTGTGATGCTCATCGCTGACTTTCTGCACTCTATCATCATGATAGTCGATCGTTCTCAATTTGGGTATATCATGTATGTTGCACTCCTCAGTTCACGTACAATTCATTCGACTGACTGTCGGACCTCTCCCATAGCAAATTGGCAGAAGATCGATCTTTCGACTATGACCTTCCCCGCTGAGATGCGAGTGGACTATGTGCGAGTGTATCAGAGGAAAGGACATACGAACATTGGTTGCAGTCCTGATAGGTTCCCCACCGCGGACTACATCAACAAACACATGGACGCTTATACCAGTACGTGTTATCGGTTTGTGTCACTTCATCGTTAGATACTGACCCTTTGTACAGACCCGAACATCTCGTACTGGTCAAAGGTACCAGATGGCGTCACGGGCGCCGCTGCAGGATACTCATGGCCAAAGCAATCATTAGTACGTGCATCACCCTCGATTGACACCATGGGCCTGTACTAACACACTACGCATCACAGTCTGGATGCTAGTGCTCGTCTCTACCTCATGAATGTACACTCACCATATCTCCCATACTATCGTTTTTATTCAGCTCGCACCACTGGACTTTTTTGCAGTTACATACGTATTCACGGTCTTCTCCTCTCTTCTCTTCCTCTTCATCCTCCTCCTCCCCTACTATTTCCCCTTGGCCATATCAATTGTCAACGTCACTTTGGATCCTCCATGCCTGTCCCCTTCTTCTCCGCCCACCAGCCCTCTCACCTCTCTCAACCCTGTATCCCTCGACTTCTCATACGCCGCACCACTTTAGTATCCGCCTCCCCTCACTAGACAGGCATGACCCACCCACGCAGACTCTTCCGCTTCCTCTCCGCCGAACCCTTTATTTTATCTTGCGTATAAAGTATACCGGGGACATTTTTTATCTTCACGTCCACATTCTTGACTTTCACTCTCCTCCTTCCCTCCTACCTAGGCCTTCTACGTTTACCTACCCACCTTCTACTTGTTCCACGTGTTTCATATTCCATGTTGCACACAACCTCGGGTTTTTACTCTCTCAAGTCCATGAAAAAACTCGAACGATGTATTGATACCTGCCGTAATACCGTAGAGCTCAGCCTTACCACACTGATTTATTCTCTCTTTCTCTTCTTCAAGGTCCTCTTCGCCGCCGTCGTCATTGTCGCCTTCGTCTATGATACAACGTGCTGCTGGTAACAAGCCTCTTACTCTTACACATCTTCCTTCTAGTCTTTCATTTTTTGTGGCTGGCTTTGCTCGCCAAGTTGTCCTGGAACACGTCTCAGCCCCCCGTCCTGTCTTGTTTCTATCCTTCTTTGATACGGTACAGATATACCTTGCCTCTACGGCCCACCCACTGTCTTTCATACCATGCTTCCCACTGCAGAATCCAGAGAATGTGTCATGAACGTAAATCTGCACGATATTGAGAGCCCGTGTATGTTCGTTCGAATTCGACTTGAATCGCGGATGAAAATTGGAAACAAGTTACAATACCAACGTGAGGGCCACCAGAAACAGGTCAGTCTAGCTATAGAGACAGGCTCCTCCGTGGCACAGCGCAGCACCAGTGAATACAAACCAGCCCAAGTTACAAGTAACGCGAATCACACGTTGCACACACGGACACGCATCGAGATCATGACGAGGGTATACATTTCGTACATTCATTCAATATTTGGGGGGAGGTTATATTCTAGCAGCTCTACACGTACAAAAGGGGGGATAACAAGCACTGAGTACCGAAGCACAGAAGTGCCGGAGAAGTGAAAAAAGGAAGAGAAAATCGATCCGTCGTAAACCGTCGTTACTACGTACGTACACGGGCTTCACGAAGGTCAAGGGCATGTTGACAAAGTAGAGAACAGGAATACTACTGACTCATACAACCACCGGGTAAGGAAGGATATATCGAGGTATTTGACAGTTATGAGACGATTGACTAGGGGTACGTGGGCGGATAAAGTGAAGGAGGTAAAATTATCGGGAACGAGGACGTCCGGAGGGGTGTTCGTATAGTAGTACAAGTTAACACAGCAAATAGGGTATGTCCAGGGAGCAGAGTCACATATTCGATATCGGGCGTGAGAGGGAAGTTACTGAGAACACGGGTCGTTGGATTGATTTGTTGTTTGCTTGATTGCATCGATTGGGTTGATTTGTAGCCATTATAACGAAGTCGAGGTAGCCGCGTTGAGAGGGAGGAGAATCGGGCACGAGGTTGAACCGATAAATAGTGACGGAGAAGACGGAGGTAGTAGTCGGAGGAAGGAAGGGCCATCACATTCAACATACACATGAAGATGGAGGAATCACATTGGTTTCACCGAGTAGCCGCGCGAATATCCACGAGTGTCGTGGTAATTTAGGCCTTGAGGGCTTGTTCAGACGGCGACGGAGATTGCTGTTGGGGATCAAGAGACATGAGAGCCTCGAGACGTTCTTCAAGTCCACGTCCCAGGCCTTCACGCTGCCATTCACCGCCCTGATCGCTAACAAGATCGGCCGCAGGATCCCGTTCCGTCACCCATGCGCTCGCAGAAATAGACCCGTGGATGCTGGCAGCAGACGATGCCTGACCTTGTGCTTGTGCCTGTGGGATGCCGATGACGCTCGGCAGATGTGGAGGCGGTTCATTGGTCTGAGCACCCGACGTGAGACTTGAGAGCGATAGCGTTGACGCGGGGACAGACGACAACAGGTCGGTGTAGGAGATGAAAGAGAGCCGTTTCGAAGGGCCCTTGGGAGAAGGTGGTACGTGAGAAGAGAGCGTTGCTCCCGATGTCGGAGTTGCACCTCCTGGAGATGAACTGCGTGAGAGTGCAGACAATGGATACTCGTGCGCTGTGGCGGTGGTGGGAGAGCCGCCCTCTGTCGCGGATGCGGTCGTGATGATGGCGGGCGCAGTAGGGGGAGAGCTTGTTTGGATTGTAGGCCGTGAAGGCGATGCGTGAGGACCCAACGGGCCTTGTGATGTTTGTGATTGCAATGGTAGAGGCAGGGTAAAACTTGGGCTAGGCGAGGGTAGATTGACGAGCACGCTACGTCTATTTGAGGTGCCGTTGGGGCTAGGGCTTCGGCTGCTCAGTTGCGAGATGGGCGATGTAAAGCCGCTGCCCCCGCCTTGGAGCTCGAAGGGTACTGGGGCGACGATGGCAATCGCCTCCATGCCTTCTCTATCGTCGAGATCCAGAGTGAGAGCCTCTGCAGCGCTGTCAAGTACCGTCGGAACAGACTGATCGAGCTGCTCGGTAAGTTTCCCGCGGGGTATACGATGAGGGTCGGTGGGGTGTGTAAGCAGCGGTGGCGAGGGTGTTAGTGGCTCAATATCCCTCTCAAAGATCGCAGAAGATGAGGAGTGTCTGCCTAGATATCAGCACGCATATATCCAGCCAAGACATTTTCCGACTTACACAGAGGTTGGTGATGAAGGTATGGATGAGGGCGACTTGGTACCTGCCGGATGTGTTCGCAGGTGCTGTGATGTGCGTTTGGAGAGCCTGTTCTCCTTTGGCGGGGCTACTAGGTTCGTATTTGAGGTAACATGGCGCAGTTCTGAACTTGCGGTAGCAGTTGGAGCGGCTAATTACATGGAAACAGACCTCTTCAGCGACAAATAGTTGTTTTAAAGGAAGATGACAAGCTTACCGGGACTTATCGAGGTCTCCTGGACGAGTTGTGACATTTGCAGGACGAGAAAGAGATGTTTGTCGTCGAGGGTGGTGGTGGGGACGAGCAGTGAAGTGACGGCCACAAGCAAGCCAGACTCCCGCTCTCTTCTACTCCTAGAGTCACATGACGTGGAGTCTGAACACGGAGCGCTAATCGGCAACTGCGCCCATCTACCGCGGCACTCCTGAGCGAGCGGCCGCCTTACCACTGCCTCTCGCAACTTCATCTTTCCGTAAATTGCATGAAGCTGTTGTAGTTGTTTTCCAAGCCAACGGTGGGAATCATCATTGCTGTTGAATGAAGCATTTTTCTGTTTATCTGACCGCACAATTGTGAGATTTGGAAACGGGCGTTACCGGAATCTTACACCCACTGACGTATTTGGCAGCCGTATACACAGTTGATCCTTCAATCGGTTAATTTCAGGCCGCAAATACTCACCTAGGTAAGAGCGCAATATGACAAACTCACAGGAGGTGTAGGATGACGTGGTTTCCAACGGGACACGGCGGCACATGCTCCGAATGCCAGGACTCGGAGCAGTCGTGCGCACTACGCTTCGAAAAGCAATTTATACCAAGATATCAAAACTACAACATCGCAGTGTCTCAACAATGGGCTTGAGAGAGCTACGGTGTACACCTTCCCGCACTACAAATAAGAAAATCCAGAGCCGCGAAGAGATGTCGAAAGCGTAGGCGATCGATAGCTAAACACGACTGAAAGGATATGTAGCGCGGATCAGAAAACCAACAAACCTCACAAGTTCAGCTGCACAGGCCCGTTGGTCGTGGTCAATTCCACGAAGCCCAACGACCTCTTGCCTCCGACTTCATCCCAAACCACGTTGCCATCAACGTGCCCACGCTTAGAGACACGACGGGTCACACGTCTCTTCCGCCCTTTACCAGCCGGGTCCTTCTTCCTGTCGTCAACCACAAGCGCTATCTTCTCCGAGCGACTAGTAGACAATGAATAAGAGCCTTCGTAGGTCTCATGCAGCGCAGCGCTCGCATAAGCGTTGGTCGTTCGGCCCTTGAAGATAAGGTGGGACAGGACGGGGGCATCCTTGAAGTTGATGTCGAGCCGACCGTTGGAAGTCTGCGTATCGACGTTGAAGAAACCACGGTTCTCGGCGTTGGGGGCAGTAGCGAGAGAAACGTCCGCCTTGATGTGCCTACAGTATGACAACCATGCTGTCAGTCGATGGACGAAATATCTACCGGTTGTTTATGCGCACCCGTTGGTGGTCTTAATGACAATACCACTGGCCGGGGAACTCTCAGGCTGATCGCCACGGAAGAGGTTGAACTCTCCGTCGACAGCACCGTTCGTCGTGTGGACCTCAATTCGATGCGTGTTGTTGAACACCCCCGAAACGTGAGCATTCGTAGTCTGCAGACGGGTCCTATTTGCGACCAAATACTATGCATGACGCGCCTTATTAGAATTGAGCTATGATGATCCAGTATTTTCAGGAATACCTTCGCATCAATGTGCCCGTTCGTGCTGCCCAATGAGATGGAGTCGAAAGTCACAGAGTCCCGGAAGTCTCCAACGTCTTGTGCGAAGTTCGACAGATGGGTCTGCAGAGAGTTGATTGCAGCAGACGGCGGAAGCTTTACGACGACGTCTACATGCGAACGGCCCCGCCCATGAGTCCATTGAGGGCTCTGTAACTCGTTGATGAACTCTTCCTGCCCAGTTCAATAAGGAGCACTTACGAAGATGCCTACACCGTTCTTAGACTCCTCACGATGTAGACGACAGACCTTGAGCAAGTCCGAGAAGTCCTCATCGTCGTAGTGAAACGCGATGTCGATCGAGGCAGTGTCCGCATTCGACGCTCCAGTATCAACGAACTGAACCGTCCCGCGGCTCAGATGACCGTGGCTGGTGAGGTAAAGAAGCTCAGAAGAGACGGGGAGGTCCACGCTGGTCTTGGCAACGTAGTGGAAGCCACGATGCCTATCGAGCCCGTCGATTGACTCCCAGTCAACGACTTCGACGCACTCCGGAGGCAGATGAACTTCGCGGTCGCCCGTGGTAAGTCCAGAGTGGCCGGGGAGGAAGAGCTTTCGGACCTATGGAAAGAATCAAATTGTTAGTGATCGCTCTCATAGTAAGCTAGCCGCTAGAAGGACTCACCGCGAGCGAGAGATTGCGGAGATCCTTGAAGGTGAAGAAAATAACCAAGACGAGAATGAGGTAGAGCATGAACCAATGGCTAAACCGAGCCCAGAGTCGTCGCGCCCTGGATCGCGGGGCACGTCGCTGAGCCCAAGCGGGCACCACTGGCATGCTGACTGGCTGCTCATGGAAGTACACCGTGCTGTACCCCACACGAGCTGCAGGGCGGTCAGTATCAACCTGCCCCTTTCCCTGGTCCTGTGCGTTGTTCGAAAGAGAATAAGCCGGCAGATCCATGTTTCAAGTTGTCGCTTTGTCGATGGGTCGCTAGCAATGCTATGAGAGATGATGCACCTGGAAAACAGTGAGGCCCATCGATACTGAGCTACCTGACTTTTGTATGCAGAAACATTAGCTGCGCACGGAAACATGAAGTACGTACGGGACACACGGGGTACGCGAAACTTGATATGAAGGACCCTTATGGTCGTGTTCGACGCTGCGTGCGGCTGCGGATGAATTTGAGCGGGTGGCCACGGGCGTTTGATCTGAAATCGTGTTGATCTCCCTGCAAGATACTGTATTGATACGGTCAACATGGGTGCATGTATGCACCCATGGAAGAGACGACTTCCCCGAGCGCCGTCGGTTAATGCGCAGCGATTCTATCGCTATTGTTGTCAGAGTGCAGCTGCGGAGGAGGAACATGGTCAAACTTACCAAACGCGGAAGAACGCCGTTCTACGACATGAACACGTTCAGCTCAGGCGCAGTCAGAATTATCATTCGAGAGCGGGATTGCTTAATCAGCCCGTCTTCCAGTTGCGATGAAGTCGCAGTGGTACGTGGCACAACTTGACGTCGGTCGTAATACGGCTCGTATAACCGTTTCTAATATGACGATTTGGTAAGCTAGTAGTTCAACATACAAATGATAATCAGGGGAAGGGGGTTTGATGTGTCGTGGCAGATTGACCGTTCGAAGCTTGCTTCGAGTCAGTTGATCTCCATATCGGCTCGACGGCTTTGTAGTTCTCTAAAAGGGCAGTGATAGCCCCGACGAGAGCTTCTCCGCTGTCTGACCCCAGAGGTATCCTTAACCTAGGCCCTGACCCGTTAACTTCCAGCTCCTTTGCTATCCCAGTATCTGTCGCAATCTCATACAACCGCCTCGCCAACAGGTCATTATCGCCGACGCGACCCGTAGCCGCAGCAATCCCAGGCATCCTGTTCACCAGGTTGTATCCCTGACTAAGCTCCGTGTAGATTTTCGAAAGCCCAGGCGCGAGGGGGGCCTCCTCGTTACTCGCGGGGTTGAGCGTATAAAGTGGGTTCTTTGCGAGGATATTTGTTGTGAAGTAGCCGGGCTCAATAATGTGGACCTTGACGCCGTACAAGGCCAGTTCTTGGGCGAGCGCATGTGACATAGAGTCTAGTGCCGCTTTGCTCGCTGAGTAAGCTCCGAAGGACGGGAAATTGAGATGTGCTGCCATGGAAGAGATGTTGATGATGTGGCCGGATTTGCGAACTCGGAAGTGCGTGACGAAGGGTTGAGTAAAGGCGATGGTCCCGTATAAATTTTCCTGGAACTGGCGCCTCAGACCCTCGACTCTATGATTCATGATCAGCACTTACAACACGCGTTCAACAGCGCCATCACTTACTCTAATTCTTCAAGAGGCGCAACTGCATTGGTACTTCCAGCGTTGTTCACCAAGACATCGACTCGCCCATAAACCTTGATGGCGGTCTCAGCGGCTGCCCTGATGTTGGTGTCCGTGTCGTTCAAGTCTAGGACGAGGGGGTGTGCGCCGGCTTCCTTCAAAGCGGCAGGAAACTTCTCGAGAGATCTGACAGTCGCGATGACCTGTAATCCCATAGATGAGTTTCATTAAGAAGATGAAAATACGACCACTGGCAGCTCACTTTGTCGCCTTCTGACAGGGCGTGCTTTGCGATGGCTAGCCCAAAGCCGGAGCTCGTGCCAGTGACTACCCAGATACGCTGTGTCATGGTGGAAGAGTTTATTTGTGTGTGAATGAATGAGTGTCGAGTGAAGTACGAGCTACGTCTTCGCTCTGCACTCTTTTATACGTGAATCGTCCTTCAAGCAAAGACAAATCTCGGGGACTATTCGTCATCCTGTGCAGCACGATCAGCATTCTCTCTATCCCTCTCATCTCCAGTTTACTTACCGTGGTGTGCAAATCCCATGTCTATTTCCATACTCCAACAATGGTGTTGACTGTGATTGGCAGGACCAAAGCGGCAGGTGGAGAATTGGTCTGTGTGACTAACCTATTGATATCATCCGAGAGAGCGGAATTGTTGATAAGCTGTGTGCTTCGGCTCGACAAGACACTTGCGAATGTGGGTCGACCTTTGCAATACTTATGTTCGTTCGGAATATAACTACTCAGCAACCGTCGGATTAGGCGGCACCGACCCCGAGAATACTTAGCTCGTGCATGGAGAGGAGCTGAAAGACAACGGTAAGCGTCGATGATTCGTCAGAAGCTCGGGCGGGGTATACCGCGATTTGTTCTGACTTACTTGCAAAGGTATTCGAGTTGCCCTAAGTAACAGCAAGTTTCGAGTCAAGTTCAAACGGCTCCGAAGGAGGCAGGGTCACGCACACGTGACCGGTACCGAGTGTACTTGCATGTGACGCTTGATCCTTCTCCGATCGCGATTCCTGTAAATACGTCCCATCTAGCAGCAGTGCATGCTAACTGATCTATATACTATGTAGGTTCGAATGCTAGCAGGTTTAAACCGTAGTCGCTAAGATATCGCGCTAAACCGAAAGATGTTACATCCGCTCGTGGCACCGGTGTTACAGTACCAATCGATAACGTGACATTTTAGCGGGATGGACATTCGTCGCATATGCTTTACAGTAAAGCACGCTACGTAAGGGCGTCCCAAGGCACACGTGCAACAATTACAGCGAACAAGATATCAGATTGAAGTCGTAAGAAGTGAAAACACAAGTGTCAAAGAAGTAACTGAAACCAAGCCACGCAAGATCCATTGCCCCTGAACGTTCCTGTCGATGCACAATGTGCTGCAGTCCCACAGATGCCCAGATGAATCCCCCAGCATGATTCCACCCACAACTCATCCTCCCACGTCGTCACATCCTACCACTCCAGAAAGCATTGAGGGAGCGATCTTTGACTCAGGAGCATACCGCCCGCGACCCCTGCCAAGGGTCCAGATGTATTGCACGTCGTGCGACATCCAACGGGGGTAGTCTCATCGTCTACGCTGTCGAGTTTCAGCCGTTGTTTGGCCATCCGAAGGTCCATGTCGCCGTATTCTTTTGTAGGGTTATTCGAGTCTTTTTCGTCGTTTCGGGGTATTCTTCGAATCCACAGAGTCCCAGTGAGAAAGAGAGATGTAGAAAAATGGTAAAAGAAAGAAAAGAGAAAGGCGGGAGAGAGGTAAGGGTACATGGGCGGGAGGAAGAGGTGGGTGGGACAGAAAGGGAGAGGGTGCCGGCCGCCGGCTGGTGATCTTACTCGTCGTCAACTTGTCGAGCCACTGGCCCCCGTTCGAGAAGTAAGTGTCGTGTTCGTGTCTGCGTAGAAACAAGTGCGAGTCTTTGTCAGTGTCGTCCGACTTGAAGTCCAATTCTACAGCTGAGTCAGTTAAAGTTGCAGGTGAAGACGTCGTGAGGACTCACATGATGAGCAGAACCATCAGCGATCCGCGAATATCAGGTCGGAATTATAGTAGCTTGGGTGTGTCGGAGAACGTCGTCGGAGGAAGTCATGTCGTCACTCGAAGATAAGTCTTCTGCATAGTCACAGGTAGTGGGGTAGCCGCGAGAGTGTCATTGGTGAAGAGGTCCAATCAGATGTTCCGCGAGTCCGTAGCGTTCCTCGGAACGAGATGTTCCGCGAGAGCACAGGATCGAGAGAATCGGTGAGACCATGTTGGTGATGACGAGCAGCGAGCGGTGAACAGCTGACACCAAGAGAAAAGCCACGAGTCCAATTGAACAGAGCCCCAGCCCCGAGAGTGCACAAGAGCCACAGCGTCTATAATATATGTCAGCCCACTGGTCTCGATCGCGATGAAATTGCCAGCCACTCACCAACATACACAAGCAACGAGCGGGGAAGGAGAGTGAACCAAGAGCAACCTCTAAGGAACAACAATGCCGATGTCTCTTCGATTCCGCCATCGAAGAGTTATGCGGACGTCGCTTGATGTTCCCGTTCGTCTCGAACTTGAATCGAAGTCAACCTCGTATAGTATGCAATGGATGGTCTGAGGCTGACTAGGAGTCGAGACGTGAGGAGTGTTCTGGTTCTAGGAGGTGCGAGTATAATGTGTATGTGTGGATGTTGCTTGAGATATCGATGCTGTGGTATGGTGTGGTGCGAGCTTGGTAGCCTGTAAGGATGGGGTGGACAAGTAGCTTGACCTTGACGAATGATCAATGAGCTGAGTGGATGTTGTGTGTAAGAGGTAGAGTGACTATAACGCCTGAGGTCGGCGACGAAGAGTGAGCGATGACATGAACGTCTGAAGACGACGAGTGATAGTGGAGGTGGACATTGTGTGCGAAGGAAGATAGAAGGACTGCCGTAGACAGAGACAGGGACCGGCCCAAGTCGCTAGCTGACCAGAGCAGAGACAGAGACAAGTCGAAGAGAGGGAAGGTGGTGGTGAGAGAGAAAGAGCGGCGAGGAAATCTTAGCGGATGCGAGGGTGCCTTTATAGGCGCGAGGAGAGCTAGGAGGCTGGCGATGATCGAGAGGCTGAGCCGTCAGCTTCACATATGCGCAAGTCAGCCGCAGTGTCGACGGACAGAATTCTTGGAATAGCTGGCTGTCAGCTCAGATATGAGTTGTGCAAGGGCCCGATCTTGAATCGACGTGCTGACAGCATATGAGGCTTGAGCTGAACGACAAGTAGGCAAGATCGCCCAGAGGAGACTCTCGAGTTTCGAGGCGATATGTATGTCCAAGGTATACCTATACCCCACTTGTGAGAGCGCGCAATCCACAGGAAAGAAAGAACAGGTCGAGATCAGGCCGTCGCGGTGGTGAGGTTCAACTTGACGTTTGGCTGAGGCCCGGGCGGCCGGCGACTGTTGAGGCTTCGCTACGGATCAAACATCCTTGTTCCGAACCTGCGGGCGAGAGCATTGCCCAATGAGGCAATTTCACGCAACTCAACGCCACTTACGTCCTAGACCCGTTCTGGGCCGCAAGCTTACCTCATCCACAGTCTCTCTGTGAATACGTAGTGGTTCTACTGGTAAATTTGTCAGAGTAGGAGAAGGAACATGATCAAAACTACCGAACGTGAAAGAGCGCCGTTCTTGCGACAAGCATGGACACGTTTAGCTCGGGCGCAGTAAGGACTTTTCCTAGCTGCCACTACAATAAATGAGCAAGATATTTTACACATTGGTACGTGGTGATTAGAGGAAGGGGAGTTTCTTTGAAGTGGAAGATTGGCCGTTCGAAGCAAGCTTCAAGTCAGTTGACCTCCATATCGGCTCGAGGGCCTTGTAGTTCGCTAGCAGAGCAGCGGTACCCTCGATGAGACCCTCTCCACTGTCTGTGCCCATAGGTATCCTTATCCTCGACCCTGACTCGTTAACTCCCAATTCCTTCGCTATCCCGGTGTCCGTCGCAATTTCATACACCCGTCGAGCCAACAGGTCACTATCGCCAACGCGACCCATGGCCGTGGAGATCTTGTGGGTCCTGTTCACCAAATTATATCCCTGACTCGTCTCCGTGTATACTTTGGAAAGTCCGACCGGGATGGGAGCCTCCTCCTTACTCGCGGCGTTCAGTGTGTATAGTGGTTTTTTGGGAAGGATGTTTGTCGGGAAGTAGCCGGGTTCGATGATGTGGACCTTAACGCCGTACAAGGCCACCTCCTTGGCGAGGGCATCGGACAGGGAGTCGAGGGCCGCTTTACTCGCTGAGTAAGCTCCGAAGGAAGGAAAGTTGAGATGTGCTGCCATGGAGGAGATGTTGATGATATGGCCTGATTTGCGAACGCGGAAATGCGCAATGAAAGGCTGAGAGAAGGCGATGGTCCCGTATACATTTCCCTGGAATTGGCGCCTCAGACCTTCCACTCTGATTGGTAGTCAGCATTTACAATACAGCAAATTCAAAGAACTCCATCACTCACAGGCTCTTGTTCCTCCACAGGCGCGACTGCGTTGGCGCTTCCTGCGTTATTGACCAGGATATCAACTCGTCCATAAACCTTAATGGCGGCCTCAGCAGCCGCCCTGATGTTGGCGTCCGTGTCGTTCAAGTCTAGAACGAGAGGGTGTGCGCCAGCTTCTTTCAATGCCGCAGGAAACTTCGCCAGAGATCGGACAGTCGCGATGACCTATGAACCAGTGAATGAGTTTCATTAAGCGAATGAAAATACGATCAGCTTACCTTATCCCCTTCTGACAGGGCGTGCTTTGCGATTGCTAGCCCCAAGCCGGAGCTCGTGCCAGTGACCACCCAGATACGTTGTGCCATGGTAGAATGAGGAAGAGTTCAGCTGTATGTGGTGGAAAGAATGTCCGAGTCGATTGAGGTACGAGCAACATTTCGCTCTGCATCCTTTTATACATGAATTCGCCTACGATTATCACCAGTGGCCCCTGGTCAGGACAATGTTACTAACCTACTCATCGGTATATCCATGAGTACTGCATCAGTGCCAACGAGCTGCTTGGTAAGCTACGAGCTTCAACTCGACGACTTGCAGTTGCGAATGTTTGCCGGTCGATTCGGAAATACCGTTCTCGGTAAGCTGTATTCCAAGATTTTAAAAAATCGGATATTACTACTTTCAGCCTGAGTGAACCCGTGATTGGCACATTGAGTTGATCTTCGGAGCGCTCGGAGATTGGACGTGGTGACGCCGCTCGACTCGGACGCGTTCTAGGCCTAGTAACTGAACGTAGTAAGAGCTCAAACGATCTTAAATTCAACGAGAGATAGTTGAACCTCATTGTTCGTGAGAATGATAAAAGTACACATTGATAAGCGTAAGCCTTGCATGCAAACCGAAACCGAATGTACAACGGGCATCAGACTAACTACAGTACGGTACACTGGCACGGACACAAGTCCCAAAAAGCCGAGCGAGGACAGGGACGCAGAGAGAGGGTGAATGCAACAACAGCAAAGGAAAGCAGAAATAAACATAAACAACAAAAGAGTGACAACGAGATGACGACAATCGTGTAGAGACAGAACTTGAATCAGAGTGCACAGAAGAAACTCCCCGGAACACTCCCGCCACCTGCACCAACACTGAACAAACTCCCAACCTCCGTGTTACCATTTGGCACTGCCAGGCCAGGGCCGTGCGTACCCATAACATGGTGCTCCCCACCATGACCATGACTGAGACCACTCAGCCCCGCATCGCTCCCCCTTCTCGAACCGAGCGGCGTCAAGCTCAAGTCTGCAGCAGTGTAAGAGGCCACCGTGACCTGTCCAATACTCGCCGTCAGATCATCCAACGAGCTCCCCGATCGCCCAAGTACTCCGAGCCCGAGACCACGCCCAGGACTGTTGTTGTGTCCTATAAGGCTCGGATTGGTGTTGAACGTTATCGACGGTAGAGGAAACTTCTCAGATGCCATGGAAGAGTCGTCAAACCCGCTATCGTCCCTCATCCCCATACCCATACGTATCCCGAGCCCACCAACACCACGCTCGAGGTCGTCCATTGGCACTTTGACCTCGCCAGGATCGCCCACGCCTTTCTCTGTGTGCATGCCACGTCCGGGCCACCGGCATGACGTACGTTTAGGACGACCTTGAGTGGCTGAGGACATGACGAAGTTCAGGTGGGTTGATATCTTGAGACTGTCCCAATGTGTTCGGTCGATGGAAACGCGGATGATTACCATGGAGAAAACGATGCCCTATTGTTTACGGTCAGCTCTGGAGAGTTCCCATCCTCATAATAATTAATCGTACGTACGATGATAGGAGATATCTAATCACAAAACCAGAGGGTGGTCAGTCACAATGAGTTATTGACTAGCGAGAGAGCACTCACCAGGTCCAGCATAGCGAGCATCGCTGAAGACGCGAACACGCTCATGATGATCATGACGATCAACAAGACAGAGTACACGGCAGCTGCGGCGGCAGGTTAACAGAATAGTAAGAAGGGTTTCATTTCGTACAAAAGTCTGGCTCACCAGACTCCACTACGACCAATATTAGTCTGTCTCCAGGTAACCACCCCTTCCTTCGGCAGAACCCTACTCGGCTCCCTTTTGAAGACCCGCCGTTTCGCAAGGCTGAGACTGCAGGTGAATACCGGTCAACCTCGCGTTGAACTCGCCATATCTTCAGGGAGATGAGGACTTAAGGGATGTTAGCAAGATAGTAGCACACCGTCAGACGATGGTACGAGAAGCACTTACTGGTGCAAAGCAGGTTTTGGATCAACGTGACGATATAGAAGTACTTCACGCGTTCGGTGACATGTCCGGCTAGGGCATCGTCACCCGGGCGAGTAGCAGCAAGGAGATACACGGTATATACTCCAAGGGCTTATCATGTATCGTTCAGCATGATGCGTCGAAAGGATGATGAGAAAGGACGTACAGATGTCTGCTATTATGAGAAAAACCAGGAAGCTCGCAAGGACAAGGTTTCTCCCCCATACGACGAATGTTCGGTATCCCTAATATTTAAACAGTAAAATAGGTGTTTGTTAGAATGGCATGGTACTCACGATGAGCCCGTCGCTAATGATAGTCATGGCTATATAAGCCCCGCTCTTGATAATGTCCAGATCTCGGCGTACAACAGTATAATAAGTGATGGCGTGGTTGGGGACGTCGGTATGGGTGGTAAACGCGTTGATTGCACGGAGGATGTCCATGATAAAATGCTAAGGGCCGACTTTGAGTATATTGCTTAGAGCTGGCCAGAGAAACGCGTACGACAGTGACTAAAACAAAGATGGTGATCGCAGTACATGTCATAACTGCTGTCGGCCTTCCCTCTGTGTACTTTAGCCGGAGTACTTGGAGACATTTGCAAAAGACGACGAGGTAGATGCCTGCGAGACTTATCAACGAAATAAATATTCAATAATTGCGATGCGCGTACCATAGATGAGGATCTCGATAAAGGTACCGATGAGCTCTGCCCGCGCGTTGACCTCTGGGGAGTGAACCATGCCGATGCCGTGGGCGGTTATTGTTGAGAATATTATGACGATTACGAGTGAGGAGAGTTCGATATTAATGGTACAGCATATAACGAGCGGATAAGGTTGGGGGTCGCCTTTATCGTCGCCGATGTCGTCTTGGACGACGAGCGGGCGTGGGGGGACGATGATGGTGGACGGGGAGAAAGGAGAGCCTTGTCGGGACCGTCGAGGGAGGGTATTTGACAAGAGGGAGCGGAAAGAGAGTTTGACGGCTGGGATTGGTGCCGAAGAAGAAGCCTGCTAAGTTATCTACACGTCAAGCCACCACGAGGGACGTCAATCCCCCATTCATTCGGTTTCCTCGGGCTTGACGTGGGGCACACTGTATCGAGCTTCGTTTCCTTTCGTGGTCAAACCCACTCAAATAAACTTCCAAAGAACGTCCCATTGTGGCGCTTGTGATGGGTATTCGGGAACGAGGGAATGGTCCAGTTTTGTCTGCAACATAGCCAGCGAGTGCCCGTTGTGTGAATAGGAAGTAGGCATACCAAACGTACCAACGCCAGTCTATGGATTATAAGTTATGAGGCTTTCATGGTCAGGCCGCGTGATCATCGCACGGCAAGGCCGCCGCTGTCTACGTCCGGCGTTGTATCCAAAAAACCAATTATGATTAATGACGCGGGCGGCGCGAAGATAACAAGTTCTTCTCCACGTTCTTAGATTCCACTCCGGATCTCTCGAATCTTGCAATTGTGAGCCACTATCCAGATTCAGATCTAGATTGTGGGCCTGCCGTACTGAAATGTGTTTTGGTAAATGCAACGCGCGATTATCGGGAGGTGGTTTGGGAACGAGCGGCGAGTGTTAGAAATCCCTGAAGTTGGACGGTCAGATTTAAGACGAACAATCAACAGTAAACGCGACGCACAATAAATTTCCTGCCTCAAGATAATCGAGCCATCGTTAATCATGAGCAGTAGCCTACGACGCACCTTGAGCAACAGTCGAGTTAGTTGATGGAACTTTGAGTCATACATCCAGACAAGTAGAGTCCTAAGTCCGCATCCATCCAAGTCCGTAGTAACGATACAACGGGTTGCGCATAGCCGACAAAAATCTAGTTGAAGGGTGTAAGTGCAAGAGTGAATGCAAGTGCTGAAAGAAGACCGTTGATTGCAAGGAAAGCAAATGCCGAAGTGTAGAGATAGAATGGCGCCAGAGAAACCCAAAAGAAGAGGTGATAATACGTCCAGGGACTATGGTAAGTAAGTAGTGATTTCCGATGAATAGAAATGTGGAATGGTTGAAAGCGAGGAATGCGTGTGACAGTGCAGATGCGATGAAGCAGTATGCGAGTGTACGTGATGCAAGAAGGACAACAAAGATGCAGTTAGATGAGTGCCCTGGCGAGGAAATCTATACGGCCGGCGAGACGCAATAAGTGGTAGAAGAGAAAGAAGGCGGTAAAAGGAGTTTATGATGCATGGCCTATGAAGCTATCCTTCTCTTTAGCAGGCGTTATTGGAGATAATAGTCCAGGCTCGTCGACAGCAGTTGTGGGTGTACCCGGGATGGCAACTTTGGGTATTGGATGTGAGGAAGACGACGAGGTTTCGGAATTCAGGCCCTTCTCGGAGACAGAAGCGCCCCTGACGGTCTCGTCGTCTGCAGCCTCGCGAGCCTCGGGCTCGGACTCGGATGACATGCGTGATGAGAGTACGTAGTCTTTGCGCCCGGGGTAAAAGGCGGTCTTGAACAGGAGATGTTGAGCTACCGCAAAGATAGGGCTGGCGAAAGTACGGTTAGTTTGGATAATTCTCTAGGAGCGGCTGATGTCCTCACATTAGACCGAGAGAGGCCGCCATGATGATTATAGTCACCAATGGTGGGTGCCAGCCTCGAGCAATAAAGTACTGGATGCCGTGTTAGCTCAGCTGCAAGTTTGGTAATCAGCATGACATACCTCAACGTGAGACGAATTTCTGTCAAAAAGATAGCGCAAGCCCATGCTCATTCCTGATTGTTTCTTGATGATGAGGTCGACACCAAGAGCAGTCAGGAATGTGCCCACAGAGGCTGATGATAAGGTCTAAGCGCCACAAGCACAACATTTTAGCGAATATTTCAAGGTGAAAAGCAACAAACGCACCATTGCTACCCTTGTGTTGAACAGCACCACTATGAAGCCGAGTCCGCCTAGGATGGTGATGATTCCCCAGTTTACCGCAAACGAATGGACGAGAAGGTTTTCTCGGAAGAGGACGATACGAGCGCCGATAGACATTCCTCCGAGCAAGGTAAGGGCAGCCATACCTGCTGCACGCCCGACTCTGAACACACCAAGCATGAAGCCCAGGACAAAGGCAACGACCACGATAATCGTGATGAGGATGTCGGACACGCCGCCGGCATTGGATGTATTGACAAAGGCAGCCCAGACTTGACATAGACATATCAGTACCAACATCATTAAGACAGGAAAATACTGAATAACAATAACGCACTGCAAACAAGCACGCTGAGACCCACTCCATAGCCAGTCGTCAACCGCCAGAAACGAAGCCCGGCGAGCATCAAGGGAACACCGACCACAAAGGAAAACGCAAGCCAGACGATAGCGCATGCGTCAAAGTCAGTGCCGCCGCCGTCGGTGGCGGCTCCCTGTACGACTGGTGCTCCAGTATTCGCATCGGTAATATTGGTGATATGTCCAGAGTCGTCATATGTAATGACTGGACCACGTCTTGACAGGTCGGTTGCCAGGAAGAGGGGAGATGCTTGGGCTACACCTGTCAAAGCGAGAAGCAGGTATGTACAGCTAACCAGGAGGTGAGGACATAATCTGTGGACCATTACTCTTCGTCGTGAATTTGTGAGGGCGATCACTGCATATAAGCTGAGGAGGTGGTAGTCAAGAGACGTGACGGGGACGCGGCGAGAGGGTCGGAGACCGTAAGGGGGTGATGGCGGGTGTTTTAAGGGAAGGGACGCGAGTTTATCCTCGCAAATTAGATATTCTGTAAAGACTGACAGACACAAGGAGAGTGGAGGGGCGAAAAGACTGTGACGGCAGAATGCCAGTCAAACGAGTCGCAGAGGAGGAGGAGGAGGTAAGGAAATGTATAAGCGCTCGCTTTGCCGCAGTGATCATTAAGTAAGGTGTGTCCGAAAATAGATAGTCGGCTATCACCGGACGCCACGGAGGCGAAGTCCTCCCTATTTCGGCAGTGCACTTTATTGACCGCAACTCAATACATTCTAAACTCTATCTGTATCTAGATGTACAAGCTATAATAAGGGTGTGGTCAAGTGCTATGCGGCCGCTGGAGCTGGTACGGGAGTCGCTGCCCCTGAGGCGGGTTGCGAAGCGGCGGTGCTCGCACTTGGAGAGGGAACATTGGCATCTGCTGGGGCTTTCAACAGATAGTCACGGAAGAATGCTCTCCAATTTGCCTTGGAAGGCACGAAGTGACCTACAAGTTCGGTCAGCCCAAATCGTAGCGTCGATAAAGACCAGAAACTCATACCTCCGTCGTGGTATTCTACACGCTTGTTTGGTGTCACATCAAGCAGAGTTTGTGATCGCTCTTCGACAACAATCACATCGTTTCTGCCGATGACATGCAAAACAGGGGTTGAGATGCTCTCTCCGATGATTGAGTTTGCGAGAGCGCTGTTAGGCTTGAAGCCAGCGACCGCAACACAAAATTGGCTATCGACGAAACTTAGCAATGGCCAAAATCCGCCGTAGCAGTCGGATACGTACAAGGGTGGGTGTGGTGGCTTGCCATCAACCAAGAATGGAGGGAAAGTCTCAGGACGCTCGAGCTGTGCATGCCGAAGTTTAGATCATCACTGTTTACAACTAGAAGCATGCGTATAGATCTCACTTACAAGCGCAGTTAACCATGCCGCCATGCATGCTCCCTGACTACACCATAACATTAGTATGGTACTTACATATTTTTGCTACAGCCTGCTCGATCTTACCTGAAGCCAAAGATACCCTGGAAGAGACGAGCGTCAGCGTTTCGACACTGACCATTAGAAACAAACTCTGGGTTTGTCACGTACGTCATAATGATCCTTGGTGAGAATATCTCTCAAGAACGCAAACGACTCCTCCGCACCAGCGGTCTTCGTTCTCTCAGCATCGGTCTTCCACCACGCACGAGGCTGAAGAGCAGGATCAGTCTCCGTGGCCTCCGCCGCGCCCAACTCCTCAGGCGAGTTGAACGTCTCCGCCAAATCGGCAGGGGTGAGGACGTGTGGTGCGTCTATGTATACTGTACGATCCCAAATCGTTCAGTCGGTTGAATTTCATCGCAAAGTACCATCGAATGTGAGCGTACCTAGTTCGACGCCTTTGCATGCTTTGCGAACGGCGCCCATCTAAGGGACAGGCATCGCAGGGGCATTAGTGAATACAAGATGTTAAACCACCTTGACAGAGGCGAACGTATACCTACCCGCTTCTGTAGAACAGTACCGCTCTGCGCAAACCTATATACACAAACGAAATCGAAGCAGACAACGCTGATCAGCACTGTATCTCAAGAGCCATTCAGTTCTCATACAGACTAACCCGTGCAAAACCAAAATCTTCCTAGGGGCCATCTTTGTGTTCTATGAATAGGCAAGGTCTATATGTTCTATGTAAGTTATGAGCGACTGATGATCGTATGGGAGAGGGAGAGTCAAAATCAAAAGGTCCGATTCGCTGCCTTTTGATTATCGTAGGCGCCGAGAAGTTCCAGGCTGTGCCGCCAATAAATTTGCGCGACGGATCCGCTGCAACGTCGCTGACTCGTCGCTCGGCCGAGTGAGATCGACGGGAATTTGTAGAACGGAGGCTTACGAGAGATATTGCTATATGGGGAAAGAGTTGAGGTTGGATTTCGGCGCCTATGCACGCGATTTCGATTCAGTATTCCGCATTATGTGTTGGGAACAGATCAGTAGAGTCAAGGTGTGAGGGGGTATTACTCAAACGTTAAGGTATCAAAAGGTACAGTAATATGGTCTACACAAATATCCAGATATATATGCGTAGCGCAAGCCGGGATTAACGTCCAAGAGCTATCATCTATATCTATACTGGGTCAGCCCTGGAATGCGGAATCCGAGATTTCTACTCCAAAGTTACTCTTCGCGAAGCCCTTCATCGTCCTCTCCAGCTCGTCCTCAAAGCCCACGCTCGTCAGTCCAAAGACTCCCCTCACCCATTGCTTGAGCCTCGTGAATTGGAAGGCAGCATCGATCGTAAGCGTCGCGAAGAGGAACTTCACATAGCTGACGTATTCTCGGAAGCGTTGTTGTGGAGTAAGGTTGGGGTTACGGGTGAGGGACCTTGAGGCCCAAGATCCTGTGATACGTATGCGATTCACAGGAGAGCCGAACATTTGGTTGTTGCCTTGAACGATCCTATACACGACATTAGTATGAATTAGAAAGATGGAGAAAGAAATCTGTTCTGACCTCATATTGCGACCAATGAAAACAAGCTCTTTGGGCATCTTGTCTGTATCGGACAAGAACCCCTGCAACCTCTGCTTGATGAGCACGCTCCTCTCGTACTGGCTCATCTGGTCAAACTCGTCTCTCTCCTGCTGCCCGCCAAACCGCACAGGCTTCATCAACGTCGCACTGGCAAAGAGATCCGGTGTACCGATACCCCAGGATTGCGCGACGTCCTTGATTGTGTCGAAGTCCATGGTCATAAGGCCTTTCCATAGCGTGGCGTACTGTTGTCGGAAGGGTTCCGTGACGCGGACGTACAGACCGTGATCAAGGAGAACGAACTGTGGCCTCCGTGGACTTGAAGGATTAGGGCGAATGATGATGTTGCCAGGATGAGGGTCACAGTGTACCCATCCCCAGCTGAAAATTTGTGCGCTGAATAATTGGACCATAGTATCCAATATCCATTTCGTGCCACCGCGAAGGGGAACGGGACTCGGGGAAGGCCCCTCACCCATGATGTTCTGGATACCCTTCTTATCGCTTAACCGCACTCCATCTATCCACTCGGCGACGAGAACCTTCTGCGTGGTATATTCTGGGTATACCCGAGGAACGTACACCTTGTCAGCCAGACTCGGCTCGGATTTGATGAACTCGATAGTTTGTAATGCGTTGCGAGCTTCCAACTGGAAGTCGAGTTCTCGCCTCAGGTGGTCAGATATAAAGTCTGTGGGTTGTTCAGTATGAGGATTATTACACTGAACATGTTACGTACCTGCAACAAAGTAGACTGGCATATTAAAGAGATAGTTCTCGTATAGCCACATCACGACATGGAATGCCCCCAGATCCCACTCGACCTGTCTGCTCACCGCGGGTTTCTGTACCTTGACGGCTACCCACTGCCCGTTGCCATCCTCCGACTTGAGCTTCGCTCGATGCACCTGTGCAACGCTCGCGCTAGCGACAGCCTGCTCCTCGAATACTTCGAAGATACCTTCCGGTCCCGCTGGAGGTCTGCCGCATTCAGCTCTGAGCACTGCTTCGACAACGGAATAAGGCACTTGAGGAGCGTCATCGAAGAGCTTTGCAAACTTTTCTTGCATGGGTTGAGGAAGAAGGGCCGCGTTATTCCCGATAGCCTGACCGATCTTGATGTAGAGCCCTCCGTTTGTGGTTAAGAGATCGTACACCCTGTTCGCCACACGCTCGTGCAATGCCGGTATGTCGTCACTCAACTCGGGTTTGAAGTTGAGCTTATAATCTAACGCTATGAGCGCACACTGAAACAAGCGGTGGAAGGTCAGAGGGAGGGTTTATCACAAAGTATTCTGCAACGTACCGTCCACAGAGTCCTGACATTTCTCCCAATGGAAGACTCATTGCACTGCGCATCCAGCACATAGGCACCCCCAACCACCAGACCAGTATACGCCGTCCGCCTCAATAGTTTACGAGACCACGGCTCTTTAAGCTTCGGCGGTGGTGTGGCAGATGCTTGGGAAACTGCTCTGCGAAAAAGAGAAGTGGTGGGCTGCCTCCTCAGAGGGCTTGCAAGTCGTAGCATCCGACGACGACGAGGCCTTTTATGTTGGTGGACGATGCTGGTTGTCGAGAGACATGCTGCGATGGACACGAAGCTCGGAGGAAAGTTGAAGTGACGTTACTCGTCGGCGCCGGTCACGCGAGCGTCATACAAGCTTCGACACCAAATGGCGGGGCGCACAAGATTGATCCGCTTTATGGCGGGATTTGACTCGGAGTCGATGAACCAGTAACTTTGCGGAAAGCCCACATCATCTCCTTCTCGAGCTTCAGTTGTAACAAGGTAAACAAAGCGCTTACAAGAAGTAAGTAGACCCAGGCAGGCGAGTAACATTAATAAGTACAAGTAAACGGTACTTGCGTGAGCCAGCCTCTAATCGGTTTCTCTCCAACGAGGATACTCACGTATCCTTTACTCATTTGATTGAACCTATAACATTCAATGAATATCTGACACCTTCTAACTAATAATCTGATCCAGTACCAGCCATATACCACCCACTTGACCGAAACACACGGTGCCAGTACTTATGTACAACGTTTACTCCAATACTGCCATGGTGCGCATCGTGCGTTGGATGACAGACGGTCAGCATAACCTACACCAGCAGACCGCCTAGATGCACAAACCAAAGGCTGACACAACCATGAATTTCTTCGACTCAGCCCCTCGATCACTGTCAGCTCGGATTCCTGTCAGCCCCCGCGATCTTCTCAAGCGTATAAAAGCACCCTCGCATCCGCTAGGATTTCCTCGCCGCTCTTTCTCTCTCACCACCACCTTCCCTCTCTTCGACTCGTTTCTGTCTCTGCTCTGGTCAGCTAGAGACTTGGGCCGGTCCCTGTCTCTGTCTACGACAGTCCTCCCATCTCTCTTCGCACATAATGTCCACCTCTATCAACACTCGTCGTCGTCAGACGTTCATGTCCACGCTCTCTCTTCGTCGCCGACACCAGGCATCATAGTCACTCTACCGTCCACACACAACATTCACTCAGCACATTGTTCATGCGTCAAGATCAAGCTACCTGTCCATCCCATCCCCTTCACGCTCGCACATCAGCGCACACCGAATCATGACATCAACATCTCAAGCACCACTCACACATGCACCCTACGCTCATACCTCCCAGAACCGAAGCACTCCTCACATCTCGACTCCGAGTCAGCCTCAGATCCCTCCATTGCATACTATACGAGGTTGGCTCCGATTCAAGTTCGAGACGAACGGGAACATCAAGCGACATAACTCTTCGATGGCGGAATCGAAGAGCCGTCGGCATTGTTGTTCCCTAAAGGCTATTCTTGGTTCACTCTCCTTCCCCGCTCGTTGCTTGTGTATGTTGGTGAGTGGCTGACTACCTCGTTATGATCGAGACCAGTGGGCTGACGCAAATTATAGACGCTATGCTTCCTGTGCACCCTCGGGGCTGGGCCTTCTATTCTCTTGGACTTGTGGCTTCTGTCTTGATTTCAGCTGTTCACCGCTCGCTGCTCGTCATCCCCGACATGGTCTCATCTATTCTCTCGATCCTGTGCTCTCGCGCAACATCCCGTTCCGAGGAACGCTACGGACTCGCGGACTATCTGATTGGACCTCTCCACCAATGGCACTCTCGCGGCTACCCCACTACCTGTGACTATGCAGAAGACTCTCTTCGACTGACGACATGACTTCTTACTTCGACGTGCTCCGACACACCCAAGCTACAATAATTTCGACCTGACATTCGCGGATTGTTGATGGTTCTGCTCATTATGTGAGTCCTCACGACGTCTTCATCTTCAACTTTGACTGACTCATCCGTAGAATTGGACTTTACATCGGATGACATTGACAAAGACTTGCACTTGTTTCTACGCCGACACGAACACGACACTTACTTCTCGAACGGGGGCCTGTGGCCCGACCCGTTGATGACGAGAAAGATCACCAGCCGGCGGCCGGTACCCTCTCCCTTTCTGTCCCACCCACCTCTTCCTCCCGACCATATACCCTTAACTCCCTCCCGCCTTTCTCTGTTCTTTCTTTCTTCATTTTTCTCCTTCTCTCTTTCTCACTGGGACTATTTGGACTCGAAGAAAACCGCGAAAAGACGAAAAAGACTCAAATAACCCCACAAAAGAATACGGCAACATGGACCTTCGGATGGCCAGACAACGGCTGAAACTCGACAGCGTAGACGACGATGCTACCCCCGTTGGATGTTGCACGACGTGCAATACATCTAGACCCTTGGCAGGGGGCGCGGGTGGTATGTTTCTGAGTCATTGATCGCTCCCTCAGTGCTTTCTGAAGTGGTAGGATGTGACGACGTGGGAGGATGAGTTGTGGGTGAAATCTTGCTGGGGGATTCATCTGGGCATCTGTGGGACTGCAGCACGTTGTGCATCGGCAGAGACGTTCAGGGGCAATGGATCTTGCGTGGCTTGGTTTCAGTTACTTCTTTGATACTTTTGTTTTCACTTTTTACGACTTCAATCTGATATCTTGTTCGCTGTAAAGACAACGCGTGAAACCGGTCCGATCCCTTGAGGAATCGAGGCCAGTCATGGAGGTCTGCGTCTATTGCGAGGTACGAGGTTATAAAGGCTAATTTCACGAGCCTGTAGCGTACCTGACGTAACCCGCATCGAGATATTCATCACAGTCCGAGTAACAGACGGCGCGACGAGGTCATTGTCCAAAGTTCTGTGATATCAATTAAAAATGTCTAAGCTAAAGCATGTAAAGTAAGATAAAATATGAAAAAAGAGCCTGACCCCGCGCATACTTAAACGTATGCCCAGATTATAACTTGGCCGACTCAGTGACGTCCTCCTTCTTCGCCGGAAGGTGGCTCTCAACCCAAGAGATACACTCGTCTATCAGTCGCTCCGCCATACCGTCCGGCTCGTTTACGATCTCGTGGTAGGCTCCCTCGAATGTTGAGAGCTTCTTGCCGGGGCAGTCGATCTTGTCGTGGAACTCTTTGGTAGCTTTGTAGCTTGTAACCTATAGGAAGGTCAGACGAGAGGAGTGGTGACATTTGTATTAGAGAAACGTGCGTTGTCTGCAGTTCCGTGGACAAACAAGACGGGAAGGTCTTTCGGCCAACGTTTATAATCTTCTGCAACAAGCTTCTCTCCCTGAAATCAACAGCATTAGACACTGTTAGGACCTAGTGTATCAAGCGAAGAAGACTCACGCCCGATAGCATATCGTCCAAGCCGCGTAGGGAGCCCATCTGTTTGATATATGGGTCTTTCAGGATAGCTTTGTTCGCAGCTTGGTTATGTGACAGGTTCTAACATATTACGTTGGTCATACGACATGAAACGATCAGCCTCTTGGCATTTCATCCATAAACTGCAACGCACCTCGAGTCCAACGTCTGCGGGTATAAGCTGGTAGGGAGCTAGCAATGCGAGCTTTCCACCAACCCAGCGGACGACCCTGGGTTTGGGATGTGTCAAAAGCAGACACGGACTTGAGCAAATGACTGCCTTGAACAGTTTTGTGGCTTCAGGAGTTGGGGGAGCCGACGGACGCGTGAAGTATGCTAGTACTTGGCCTCCTCCCTAGCATACATCCGCATACAAAAGGAATCCGTACCGTCAGCATCCAAGACAGCGGCATATGTAGAACGCAAAAAGTACACACCGCAGAGTGGCCCATTAAGAACAACGGCACCCCAGGATTCTCCCTCTCCAAATACCTCCCAAACCACTCAATATCCTGCATCTGCATATGCCAGCTGGTCTTCCCATACGCGCTGTCCTTGCTCTTCTTCTCCTGGTCCAACGCAGTCCGTCCATAGCCTCTCACATCGAATGCAAACAACGTGATGCCGCGCCTGGGGTACTGGATGTGTGCATGCTCGTACCGACCGACGTGTTCGGCGAAACCATGCACAAAGAGGACGATAGCTCTGGGGAAGGTGGCTGGGTATGTCCGCGTGTAGAACTGCGTCCCCCCGACACCAGGAAGCCAGGCCTCAATATAGTCTTTCCCTGCGACTGGTGCCATTGCAGACTTGGAGGTGGCGCTGCGGATACTACTAGTAGGTGAACGTAGAGTATTGGGACGAAGACGAGAAAGAGGCCAGCACAGTCGCATGTAAGGGATCGCGGCTGGCAGACAAGTCGACAATCGCTTTATGTACGTTGCGGAGGTCGACCAAAGTGGATTCGGGAGTAGTGCCAAGCTCAGGACGGGCGGTTTGCCCCTGCCCCTTACGAGAGGGGCTCAGGCTGCAATCAGGATGAGCGTGAATCTCAGTCTGAGAATCACCTGCATGCAGGGTCGTCATGCTCGGGTGGCGGTTTCCCAGTTTGCCCATCATGCATCATGAGAGGGCGTGGTGGAAAAAGTCGAAGGATGTCATGCATGTAATGAAAGGAAAAGCAGAGAGTCTTAGTCTGTGTAGTTTAGTATATAACTCCCACAATGTTGATAGTGTTCCCATCATCAAACGTGCTCAACACGGTAAAAGCAATCAACCCAGCCACAAAATAGATACACTATTAATCTCAAAAAATGTGTCATCGAAGGGCCGACGTCTCTCAGAACCGTTTCGAGTCGAACGGAGACAATCCCCCACTTCCGAACCCTCCACTCGAACCGAACCCTGAGTTAGCGAATCGTGCGCCGCCGACGCCTCGCTGCTGCTGGTACTTGCGGTACGCAAACGCCAGACCCCCTACTAGTCCAACGAACCCGAAGAACTTGAGGAGGGTGCTAAACCATGAGCCACCACCGACTACGGATTGGTTGTTGCGGAACTTGTCGCGAGGGGCGTCGGGGCTGGAGAGAATCGCGCTGTAGGTCGTGATTGCGACAACACTACGCGGGAATTTCGGTTAGTTACCAATGGGAGTGATCAGGAAGAATAAGCGTACTCATGGTTGTCTGAAACATCGCCGGTTAATGCAGAAAGACCAAGGAAGGGAGCGGTGGGAAGCGAAATTCCGTTCACGGTGAAGCAATCTGTCCATTCGTCCCCTAAACAGTCCTGCATCAGTATGCACCCAAATCCGGTATAGAGCTCTCCAACTTACAAGCTTTATGTTGCACTTGAACCTGTGGTCAATGTGCATCGTCACTCCGTCAGCTCTCTCGGTAACTAGAATTTCAATGATATAAACGAAACTCACGTTAAGCGTGGTATCCTTGATATACGTAATCTTCAGCTTCGTCGCGACGTTCGTCCGTCTATAGTTGGCCGAGCACCCGCCAAGCATCGTCCCCTCTCCGTCGTGGTCGTGGTCGTATGAAGTCTTGCCGTCGCCGAGCATGCCGACGACGCGGGGGAAAGAGTAGGCATGTCGTGAGTTAGCGTATCTACACAAGTTCGTTGATAAGTGTTATCTCATTAGCAAGGCATAGTTATGTTCATAAGAGACTTACGTGTCAAGGAAGATACCGAGACCCTCGAACTTGTCTGTGCATACGGGGACGGCAAATGAGCATTTGTATCCTCACATCCGAATTCCTAGGTAACGCACCGATGCTTCCGAATACAGGTCCGGGCTGCGCGCGGGCAGTGGTCAGCCATATAGCCATACCATCACCGAACAAGTGGCTCGTCTCTCCTCCAATCTGCCAAATACACCACAGTCAACTTCTATGCAGTCAAATAGAGGTTGGGGAGTGTACGCACCTTGAACTCAATCTCAATGACAAAGTTCGAAGCTGTTATTGGTAGTCGTGACCATAGCCATCCCTAGACCGTTAAATAATCTCAGTATACGAAGAGAACGGGAGTCTGAACACGTACCATTTGTGACGGTCTGTTTCTTGTTAGTCTAATATGCTTGTTCGTGTTCTACGGCGGCATCGTAAGCTCGTACACTTTTTGTGAAGCGTGAAAGTGGCACATACGACGATAGTGTCCGCGCCAAAGTCCCACCACCTACAGGTCGGTTTCGTTGATGAGTTAAACGAACGACTCTGCATTGCAACACGGAAATGAACCCACCTGTTTTGGAGGTCTTGGTCAATGTATGGCGCATATACCGAATGTGTGCGGAGGGAGATTGTCTGTATAAGTGTAAAGGGTGCATGTCAGCATAGGTGAGAGGTGTAGCGTAAACATTTGAGACAGAAGAGGGTTATGCAAGCTTTAATACAATTGCTTAGAGAAGAACGTGGCCCTCCGCAGAATCTGTCAAGTCGAGACAACGCCGTCTGTCGCATGAGACCTAAGAACTTCTTCCAGTCGACTCACTCGGCCCCGCCACAGTCCTTCCGTTCCCTCTACTCTCTCGCCGCAAACAGAATCTGACCGCTCAAGTGTGTTATCCACTCACCCTATCAATAGTCCTATTCCCAAGCTTCACTCGCTCCTCCAGCGCATACGACCGCAAAGGTAACTGCAACAGCCCAAGCAGCAGGGCACCGAACAACGTCGCTAGCATCCGGTATAGTGTCCAACAGCAGCCTTTTATATCTCTTGAGTGTCGTTAAATAGTCACGCGAGTCTTCCCGATGTGTCGTGAGTGTGTTGGACCTGTGAGTCTGCAGCGGGAAATGGTCGCTGGCAGTGGTCGGTGACGGTGACAGCACAAGACAGAGTATTGAGCGCTTAATGCAATCTTCGGGGAACATATGGTGCACAGCTCGATGGTGAGAATGTAGGAATCTACGGCGTGTAGCATCACTATTGGACGTGTAAAATAGGTGAATGTAATGTTTGATTCTCATGTAATCTCATTGCGTTCATGGCAGTAAGAGGTAATAGCTAGTTCGTATTATGCCGGAGACGGTATACGCGTATACATAGCGAGTTAATAACTTTACGCAGGTAGCTCGAACTTCTGCCCTTGCAATACCCTGGGAATACGTAGATTAGAGAGGTGTTGAGATAATGGTCTATAAAAGGCACATACTTTGTGAAATACACGTAGAAGAAGTCTACGTAGAGTGCCGTTTGTACCAGGCCTGCTGTCACGGCAATCGGGTCGACGATGCCTTCCGAGAAATACCTATAGAGATACCGTCATCAGACACATACCACAATGGTATTCGGGTTTACGAGGATAGCACGCACCTATAGATCCAGTTTGGAATGTAAAGTGCCCTGTATGCTCCCAATGCCGCCAGATAGTGAGTCGTAATCGTCTCAGCCTCGCCCGTTCTCTGCAGCATGAACAGTTGAGGCAAGATGGCCACAGCCTCCAGGAAGATCGAGAATGACCACAGGATCTCCGTGAAGGAGAAGGAGTAGTTGAAGATGAATGACAGGAGGAAGCATGGGCCGACGAGGTACTCGACTTTGAATGTGTCGATGGAGGGGTCGTGTGTTGGTCTGAACTTGAACTTCATGAGGTATAGGATGTAGACGGAGGAGCCTATGAAGAAGAGCTTCATGAAGAAGTTGTAGAGCGAGACCCATTCGTACAAGAGGTCGAGATAGCGTGTGACGAAGACTGCGACATATACAGCCTGTGTCTTGAAGGAGATACCTGTCGCACATGTTAATGTATGCCATATCTTGAGCATATACTGCCTACATACCTCTACACGATCTCGTTGTCTGTATTTTGTGCAGCAGAATGAATATCGACGCCAAGTGCGACAGGTCGCCTGCAAGAATACACATGAGCCCCTTGTCGTCGAGAGCAGCGAGCAGCACTGACCAAATAGCCTGAAGAGATTCATGGTGTGGCCGTTATTTTGGACGAGAGAGACGTGAAGAAGAAGGAGGAGGATGGAGGGAGCTGCGACCACTTCTCTCGTCAACCGCTCAACGTCACCGACGTGTACGACCGTGGGAATATTGGCATATTCGTGGGAAACCACCCAGTGACCTCACCAGGCTCGACTGCTTGTCTCTATCCACAACCTCGACAACGACCGTGGCCGACGTGCAGCTCGACGAAAAACGATTAGACCGAAGGGAAGCTCAGGACTGGAAGTGGTGAGTAGCATAATTCTTTTTCATCGAATGTGTCACGTTCATACACTCGCTCTGTCTCCGAAACACGCTTCGAATGAATGCTGTTTTGGTTCGCAGAGTGAGGGACGAACGTATACACATGCTATGATGCTTTAGTAAAAGGGTCGACTCCCAGAGTGCTTGGACACCAGATCTTCACGGCTTCTGAACCGCCAGTGTTCGATACCCGACGAGCCATCTCAAGACCACCGTGGCTCGCCTTAAGGCCGAACCAACATGATATGACGATTTGCTATAGCATGTACGACTCCATAAATGGCTCGACGGCCGACAGGCTCAAGGTCGTTGAGCAAAGGCGGAGTCTACAAAGACGCAATGCGGGTCACCGTCTGTGTCTACTACGTTCCAGTCAAGCCGGGGGTAGGCTGCTTGTTGCTTTCGCACAGGCATTCCGTTCTGCTCTCGGTGGTCTCAGACGTGGTTAAGTTTTTCTTTGGACGTAACAATCTTCTTTAGGAGCACGCGCTATAAAGCGTCTGGGCTCAAGGCCAATGCTCAGGCGTGTGGTTACGTGTGTACAGCCGCAGGGGCAGCTGCCCTCTGAAGAAGCTTTCGTCTACATAGCACTCTGGGAGATATGAGATCATTCGTCGGACTTTCTGTCCTCCTGAGCTTCTCAATTTGTTATCCGTTGACCCAAACCTCAAAAATACTGAAATCTGTTTTTGTTTCAATAGGCTTCTCAACTATGGCGATAGCCTATGAATTAGGCAAATTTGGCATTCAAATGGCCGGATGGGGCATTTTACCGAGAATGCTGACTGAGCGACTACTCAAGTATCTTTACAGTTGGTATCCCAAAATTCTCGGCCGTAGCCCCCCAACTCTAGGCTCCCCCGAACATCGTAAACACCACAAATGGACCTACGCTGTCGTTGTATTCGGCTATGCAGTCTTCACTTTCCACTCAGCAGCAGCAGCCATAGAGAAGAACCACTATGAACTACTTGGTGTGGACCCGATAGCAGATAATTCAGATCTTAAAGCCGCGTTCAGAACGTTTGCGAAGAAGTACCACCCCGATCGAGCGGGACCAGACGGGGAGACGTTCTTTATGGAGATTAGGTCGGTCTTTGATGCGCTGAAGAAACCGACTACTAGATTCGCGTACGATAGGTACGCCGTTCGTGTACTTAGACCATACATAATATTAAATTTTTGTCCTATCTTCTGGACAGACTTGGTCCAGAGGCGCTTCAGTGGAAACATACAGACACGACATCGGAGTACCTCAACATGTGGCTGTGGCAGCTGATACCTAACTACCTAGTCACCATATTCGGGGTTCTATTCTGGAACGCTATGTTCCCACATTCCCTCGTCTTTGTAAGTTGTGCCTCAATACTACCGCCTTCCTCTCAACTCACAGTATGCATACCAGTGGAACTTCATCATCGTCTTCGGCACCCTTGCACTCGAAGTCCTCTTTGTGCTCTCTCCCTCTCCACACGCTCCCTCATCAGCGACATCGTTATCCTCGATGCCACTGTCCTCCTTTATATTCAGCAGCCCTACCCACCACACCTACGCCAACTTGTTCACCTACCTCTGGCCCCGCCGTGTAGCCTATCAGCATATCTTGCTCATCCGGCAACTCTCGCTCTTGATGAGCAGCGCGTTGCACCACGTAATACCGGCCATGTTTCCGAGTTCGACACCCGCCGCTATCGAGGAGAAAATGTTAATGGAGTATCTGCGAGGACTAATGGGTGTGACCAGACAGATGGACGAAGAAAGTAAGGCACACATCTCTGCCGGAGGGTTATGGGCGTAATGGACTGACGGTACCAATTTCTTTCAGTTGTGAAAACTTTGCATACGTCGATACACTCTGCACATGGTCAACCTTCCAATAGCACGCCCTCTTCGGTCGGCTTCAGCGCCGTGCGCCCCATGGAAATTGAGCCGCCTGTGACCGAGCGGCTGCTCAAGGAATTGCAGGATATGGTCATGGAGAACGTGTTATTCGGCCAGGGTGGACCGTTGAGGAGTGCATGTGAGGGTGCACTTATAAGAAGGCGCAGGGCCATGATGGAACGCCGGCAGACTGGAAACGGGCAGGCCAGTTCGAATACAGTGACAGGTGTGGTGGCAAGAACGGCCGTCGCAGCTAAGGAAACGAGAGTAGTCGGCGTGCGTGCCGACTGGGAGAAGGATAGGGAAAGGGAAACCAGTGGGCGTTCCGAACGTACCTTAGTGGGTGCCTTTCCCGACGATGAAGAGGGCTCGTCAGCGCCACCAGGTCCCGGAGAGATTCTGGATCATTACATAGCCACTGGTAACGTCAATGATTCGCGGTCGGTTCTGCCAGCTGCGACTAGTGGTACAGGGAGCAGACCTGACTATGTGCGTGCGAGGTCACAGTCCTTGTGACGAATAGTGCGTATGCCTTGGATGGAGACTTTGTAGCTTTAGCGCAGGATTATTTATTCTTCCGTAGAGATGTAACTTATACCATCTTGTAATGATACCATTATCGGCCTGTCGCAGCAGGTTTAACGCGCTCACGCAGCAGAGAATATACAGCGAACAAGATATCAGATTGAAGTCGTAAAAAGTGAAGACAAAAGTATCAAAGAAGTAACTGAAAGCAAGCCACGCAAGATCCATTGCCCCTGAACGTCCCTGTCGATGCACAACGTGCTGCAGCCCCACAGATGCCCAGATGAATCCCCCAGCAAGATTCCACCCACAACTCATCCTCCCACGTTGTCACATCCTACCACTTCAGAAAGCATTGGGGGAGCGATCAATGACTCAGAAACATACCACCCGCGACCCCTGCCAAGGGTCCAGATGTATTGCACTTCGTGCGACATCAAACGGGGGTAGTCTCATCGTCTACGCTGTCGAGTTTCAGCCGTTGTCTGGCCATCCGAAGGTCCATGTTGCCGTAATCTTTTGTAGGGTTATTTGAGTCTTTTTCGCCGTTTCGGGGTATTCTTTGAAGCCACAGCGTCCCAGTGAGAAAGAGAGATGGAGAAGAAAAGAGAAAGAAAGGAAAGAGAAAGGCGGGAGAGAGGTAAGGGTATATGGGCGGGAGGAAGGGTGGGTGGGACAGAAGGGAGAGGGTGCCGGCCGCCGGCTGGTGATCTTAGTCGTCGTCAACTTGTCGGGCCACCGGCCCTCGTTCGAGAAGTAAGTGTCGTGTTCGTGTCGGCGTAGAAACGAGTGCGAGTCTTTGTCAATGTCGTCCGAGTTAGAGTCCAATTCTAGGGATGGGTTAGTCGAAGCTTGAGGTGAAGACGTCGTGAAGACTCACATGATGAGCAGAACCATCGACAATCCGCGAATGTCAGGTAGAAATTATTGAAGCTTGGGTGTGTCGGAGAACGTCGAAGTAAGAAGTCATGTCATCAGTCGAGGTTGAGTCTTCTGCGTAGTCACAGGTAGAGGGGTAGCCGCGAGAGCCCCATCAGAGGAGAGGTCCAGTCAGATAGTCCACGAGTCCGTAGCGTTCCTCGGAACGAGATGTTGCGCGAGAGCACAGGATCGAGAGAACTGGAAAGACCATGTCGGTGATGACGAGCAGCGAGCGATGAACAGCTGAAATTAAGAGAGAAACCACGAGTCCAGGAGAACAGAACCCCAGCCCGGGGGTGCACAAGAACCACAGCGTCTACATCATGTGTCAGCCCATGGTCTCGATCGTAATAGGACTGTCAGCCACTCACCAATAAGCACAAGCAACGATCGGTGAGGAGGAGTGAACCAAGAACAACCTCTGAGGAACAACAATGCCGACGGCTCTTCGATTCCGCCATCGAAGAGTTATGCGGACGTCGCCTGATGCTCCCGTTCGTCTCGAATTTGAATCGGAGTCAACCTCGTGGAAGTATGCAATGAGGGGGATCTGAGGCTGACTCGGAGTCGAGATGTGAGGAGTGCTTTTGGTCTATGAGGTATGCGTGTATATTGTGTGTGTGGGTGGTGCTTGAGATATTGATGCCATGATTCGGAGTGCGCTGCTGTGGTGGAGTCGGGGGTGGACGAGTAGCTTGATCTTGATGTGCTTATAATCAATGAGCTGAGTGGATGTTGTGTGTGAGAGGTAGAGTGACTATGACGCCTGAGGTCGGCGACGAAGAGGGAGTGAAGACATGAACGTCAAACGACAACGAGGGATAGTGGAGGTGGACATTATGTGCGAAGAGAGATGGGAGGACTGTCGTAGACAGGGACAGGGGCTGGCCCAAGTCGCTAGCTAACCAGAGCAGAGACAGAAACAAGTCGAAGAGAGGGAAGGTGGTGGTGAGAGAGAAAGAGCGGCGAGGAAATCCTAGCGGATGCGAGGGTCGTTTTATAGACGTGAAGTGACCTTGGAGGCTGACAGGAATCCGAGCTGACAATGATCGGGTGGCTGAACATGAAATTTGGTACTTGTGCAAGCCGCCAATTTATGCATCCAGTGTGTGGTCCGTTGACGTGAAGAGTGTGACTGTCATCCAACGGTGTAGTACTGCTCAAGTCGGTGTGAACATTGCAGCTATGCAACTGGTAGCTGGCAGCCTCATAAGCTCTACTCCGAGTAGCAGAACTCAGAGGTCATTGAATGTCAGCCGCCTTCACTGTATCAAGTGAACGTTACATGCATGCTTATGCTTCCTGGAAGAGAGACGTGAACACTCGTTGGGGCCGTCGCTCAGGCCGGTAGTACCGTTTACTCACCGTAAATACGCGGCACTTCCCACCACAGGCTCAATGAAAGTCTTTATGGTTATCAGCGAGATAAAACCAACGACATTCTGCACAAGTATACTTACGAATAACATTTTGGTTGTGGTTAGTGAACTTGAAGAACTCGGATTCAAATTTCTGAGAATCCGCTGGCGGGGTTGTCACCAAGGCGGATCAATCTTGTGCGCCCCGCCTTTTGCCCGCCGTATTTCCCACGAGTCGTCCGAGAGTCTTATAGTCACAATGACCAAGTTTACTTACAATCTTATGGGAAACAGTTCACTCGTGGGTTCAGAATATCTCACGGCTTGACAGGTTGGGTCTCTCCGCTCAGGTATCCGTCAACTTTAACGTACGTCCGAATCCTGTTACCCTGACTTTTCGAGTTGGATGACTCGGACAAACCTCCGCTGTCTTAATGGAATCAGGTAGTTAAGCTTGTTCAGACGCAGCAGCGCTGCTTACTGCTGCATGCCATTAGGTGCTTATGCCGTACCTCAAACTCTCGGGATTGGATCGGTAGCCTGAGCAGGCTCGCACAACTTTACATCTCAAGGCCATGTGTCATGGTGACACGGGCTAGGTTCCATGACCACCTTCTGTAAACCTAATGAGGCTTAAGATGGACGCTGCGGTCTGGCTTTTAGGGTCTTCACGCAGTCTAGATTCCCAAGCTGAATCCCTGGTATGTACATCCTTAACCTCCATGTGAGTTTTCTCACCGAGTATGCTGCAAGGTTTCGTCACTTAGAGTTTACAGCCAACTCTCGCACACCGTTGCTGTGAGCAATGTACAACATTAGGTCAGAATCAATCATTCAGGTCTACTGCACAGACGTTTCGGGACCGCGCGCATACACGATAACCTCGTATGTAGGCATAAGTATATGGTCCTTTCACTCAGGCTGTCCACTCTTCTCTTTTCAAGTTGTGGCTGCCATGGGCTCAAGCCACTCCACCCCTTGGTAATCAGATGATCACGACGACGATATACCCGGTCAATGGCGTACCGCCTATCCTTCCCCTAAGACTCGCCTTCTCCTTATGGGCCCTCGCCCGCCGTCCACACTACGCAGTAACGACGATCTGCTGAGGATAGTCCCTTGTCACCCGCGAATAAGCAGAAACGAAATTCTACCCATGAGCTTCGCGACACAAACAGCTCTACGACAAGCGTTGACTACAATGTATATCTGTCACGAGTTGTTTTTGTCATGGGGCAAAGAGCTCGCTGAGTATGTTTGGTGATTACTGGATCCGAAGATATTCTGACTGGTGGATCCATAGCTCACGAAACAAACCTTCGGCGATTCCATCTCTTACTCTGCAAGAGCTCCATACCATTGTCAAACGGTTGATTCAACACTCATTTGAGGTGCTGAAAGCGACGAAAATGACCTTGATGGGGCATCTTCAATTCTCTCATGCGTTTGCAGAAGCCCTTCGTAAATCTACCACCACAGGCCTCCTCCAAATCACAGAAGAGATGGAGGAGCAGATGGAGAGCACGCAAGTGCATGCACAGCGCGTCTTGACTACCGTGGAAATCATGAAAGAAACCTTGCGTTCCCTATCTGACATTCTGGAGCGTGGGATAAATGAGGCGGAGGAGCAGCGGAAGACGAGATTGGAGAATTGGCTTCTGTGGCTTTGTCAAGTGCTCAGTCCTGTTTTCACTGCCGTCACGGTGGCTTAGACTAAAATAGCTCATCATGACCCCACCGTCATGCTACTCAGCACATTAGCCGTCATTGTCAAAGAACTAGCTGCTTTCGCTAAGCAGGGTACGCAAACCAACCTAACTCTTTTCAGGCTATGAGCTTACAGGTACATTTATTGCCTGCTCTAGACTGCGACGAAATTGCTCCAAAGGAGCCCTCCGACAACTTACTGGCATTCTTCAAGTACACTCTCCGGAGTGAAGTGTCCATGGCGAGCGAACGTCTTTGCAATCTTGATCCTTGCTATGCTGTTCTAGTCAACGGACTCGTCAAGGATAGTGAGAGAATCTTTCTCATTCAGCATACGACAGCTGGGGAGATGCAACATCGGTGGCAGGAACAATACCGAGAGCTTGGTCGAGTCAAGGTTCGCTATGTTGATGATTCGGTGTAGCATTCGATAGTTCATAGTATAGCACGCCGTCATCAGTACTCTACTTCCCTCTTTGTGATTACCGTGGTATTTCTTCAAGTTGTAAACGAACAAGACGTGATTATATATGATGGCAGTCGTAGCTCTCATATTATCAGATTAATCCTACGCCAAGGATGGTCTATTGCTCGACTGAGTACCAGCTTACTCCGATGGTAGCGGTTTCACTCGTGTGTATACAGCGAACATAGTATCAGATTAGGAAGTCGTAAAAAGAAACAACAAAGGTATCAAAGAAGTAAATGAAAGCAAGCCGCGCAAGATCCATTGCCCCTGAACGTGTCTCGTCGATGCACAATGTGCTGCAGTCCAACAGATGCCCAGATGAATCCCCCAGCATGATTCCACCACAACTCATCCTCCCGCATCGTCCATTTCCACTAATTCCACGTGCACCTGAAGAAAAGCAAAAGCAAGTGAGCGATCTTTGACTCTGAAACATACCACCCGCGACCCCTGCCAGGGTCCAGATGTATTGCACGTCGTGCGACATCGTTACGGGGGTAGTCCCATCGTCTACGCAATCGAGTTTCAGCCGCCGTCAGGCCATCCTCCGAAGGTCCATGTTGTCGTGAGCCGTATTCTTTTTGATTTGTTTTCTGAGTGTGTTTTTCTTCTTGTGCGTATTTCCGTTGAGTGCATCCTGCTGAGTCCCAGAGAGCGAGAAAGAGAGAAGAGCCGAAACCGAAGCCAGTGAAGCGCATGCAGTCTTACTCGTCGTCAACTTGTCAGACCACGAGCCCATGTTCGAGAAGTAAGTGCCGTGTTCGTGTCGGCGTAGGGGCAAGGGTAAACCTTGTCAATGTCGTCCGATGTAAAGTCCAATTCTGCAGATGATGAGTCAGTCGAAGGACGATAAAAAGCTAGTCAGGTATACTCACATGATGTACATGACCATCGTTGATCCCCGAATGTCAGGGCGAGGTTAAGGTAGTTGAGGTATGTCGTATAACGTCGAAGGAAGAAGTCGTGTCATCACTCGAAGTAGATCTTCTGCATAGTCAAGGGAAGTGAGGTGGCCGCCAGAGTGCCACTGATAGAAAGGTCGAGTCAGATAGTCCGCGAGTCCGTAGCGTTCCTCGGAACGAGATGTTGCGCGAGAGCACAGGATCGAGAGGATCGGTGAGACCATGTCGGTGATGGCGAGCAGCAGGAGTAGTGAGCAGCTGAAATCAAGAGAAGTCACAAGTCCAAGAGAACAGGAGCCCCAGCCCGAGGGTACACAAGAACAATAACATCTACAATATATGTCAGCCCACTGGTCTCGATCGCAATACGACTGTCAGCCACTCACCAATAAGCACAAGCAACGAGCGGGGAAGGAGAGTGAACCAAGGATAACCTCTGAGGAACGACAATGCCAACGGCTCTTCGATTCCGCCATCGAAGAGTATGCGGACGTCGCTTGATGTTCCCGTTCGTCTCGCACTTGAATCGGAGTCAACCTCGTGTAGTATGCAATGGAGGGGTCTGAGGCTGACTCGGGGTCGAGATGTGAGGAGTGCTTCGGTTCTGGGAGGTATGAGCGTAGGGTGTATGTGTGGTTGGTGCTTGAGATATTGATGCTATGATTCGGAGTGCGATGCTGTGCGAGCGTGGTGGGGATGGGGTGGACAAGTAGCTTGATGAGCTGTGTGGATGTTGTGTGTAGACGGTAGAGTGACTATGACGTCTGAGGTCGGCGACGAAGAGAGAGTAAAGACACAAACATCTGACGACGACGAGTGTTGATAGAGGTGGACATTATGTGCGAAGGGAGATGGGAGGACTGTCGTAGACAAAGACAGAGGCTTGCCCACGCCACTAGCTAACCAGAGCAGAGGCAGAGACAAGTCGAAGGAAGGGAAGGTGGCGGTGAGAGAGGAAGAGGGGGCGAGGAGTTCCAGCAGATGCGGAGGTGACTTTATAGACATGAGGCGGCTAAGGAGGCTGACTGTGGCGGGGGCTGAAGACGATCGACTCTGAGGCTGGACCGTCAGCTTGTCAGCCTCTGCAGGCTGACTTTTCGGTAGAGCACTGACGACCCACCTATCGAGGCCCTATACAAGACAAAACAATTTGTCGTCCAACAAAGTGTACCGGCATCCGCCTGCTGAGCAGTGCTGACGAATGTTCGTGCTCGATCATACAGAGGCGTCTGAGCGTCGTAGAATTTCGAAGGCATCTTCAGGTTGGCAGATATATGACATGACTAACCGACTCTAGAGATTAAATGCTGACCTTTGTAAGGCACGAGGTAACTGCTTGTTGCAATATAATGACGCAACGAGTCACTTACCTGGTGAACAGGCCTGGGTCATAGCATTCTATTATGTACGCATTCGCGATTGAGTCTAGACGATTCTGTTCTTCCAAAAATTATTCAAAGTGTTTGTGAGCGGGGACTGGAAATCGTGGAAGAAGCAGAAGTGTGGCAGCAGGTGCCATGGGTCCCCACTTCTTCAGGAGCGTGAGGGAGAGTGGGCTGTACGGACTAGTTCCGGGGTCCTTCCACCTTTGGACAACAACCTCCAGCCAGACGCGACTTTCTCGTCTTCGCGTATTTGGCTTCCATGGACTGCTACGAGGCTCGCTTGGAGTCATTTCACAAGACAAGACGCGTAAAAACCAAGACCGGAACCGTTGTCTTGAAATGGCCGCATCCCGATACTTATTTAGCCACCCCGGAGCAGTTGGCTGAAGCGGGGTTCTATTACAGCCCAACCGTGGAGGCAAGAGATAGCGTGAAATGTTTCATGTGCCGGAAAGAGTTGGACGAGTGGGATGAAGACGATGATCCAATATCGGTACACTTTGCAAGATGTAGGGACATATGTGCGTGGGCTGTTGCGAGATGCGGCAACGTAGAGGACTTGGACGCGAATGGCGGGTGCGTATGTAACATTCTAGCCCATGAACAAACTTCTTATATTGTTTCTCAGGTTTACCTTCAAAGATCCGTCACGGGCACCCACGAGCAAGACCATGGAGAAGGCCAGACACGAAACGTTTGCTTCCAGCTGGCCCCACGATCATATACGAGGACACGGCGCCAGTTCGAAGAAGGTATGTCACCTAAACATTTATTTGACAGCCTTAACTCACCCAGTGGAAGATGGCGAAAGCAGGTTTCCTCTATGCTCCCCATTCTGCCGGAGACGACACCGCAATATGTGTCTACTGTACTACTACATTGAGTGGGTGGGACGCTGATGATGACCCACTGTGCGGCATAGCGCCATGTCCAACTTGTCCCATACTAATAATGGCTTGCTTATTATAGGGAAGAACACCGTAAACGCGTAGCAAAGTCTGGAAGACGGTGCGCCTTCTTCGAGATGCTGGAGGGCTCCAGTAAAACAACTCAACCTCCCCGGGCGACTAAATCCATGTCACGCTCAACATCACAATCGCTCTCCAAGAAGAAGAGCGAGGCAGTTATTACCACGCCGGAGGAAGAGCCTTCTTCTGATGACATGTCCGAGCTTACCGTACTCACCACTGCGAAGTCCAAGAGAACTACACGATCGTCTAGCGTCCCGACGAAGACGCCTGGGTCTCGAAAATCCACGCGGTCGGGCGCAGCAAGCAGTCGGTCGAAAGGTGCTACTGCTTCAGAGTTAGATGAGGACGCGGAAGGGAGCGGCAGCGAGGTAGGGAAGCGGGTGTCAAAATTGAAGAAGAAAGGCACGAAGAAGACGAAGGAGGTCATCGAAGCCATTGTAGAGGTTGACGAAGGGGAAGATCTGGGAGGGGTCGCGGAGGAGCCGGTAGTCCAGAAACCCAAGCGCGGTCGTCCGCCAGGAAAGAGCAAGGCTGCTGCTAAAGTGAAGAAAGCTGCCGAAAGCGCACCAGACGAGTCAGAGGTGGAACTACCTCCCGATAAACCCCCACGGGCGCGTTCGCGTTCGAAGGTCGCGATGGAAAGCGACTCCGAACCTCCTACAAACGCGAAGCCCCCTTCATCGCAACCGAAGACGAAATCGTCTACCAAATATAAGAAGGTGGAAGAGCCTCCCATGCGGAGTGAAGAGCCTCGTCGGACGGCCTCCTCACACGATATTCCTGACGACGAACTGATGCCTCCTCCCAAAACTAAACCGAAAGCCAAGGTGACGACTGGCGGCAAATCGAAGGCTATTGAGGTTGAATCCGACGATGACGACGACGTCCACCCATCTCAACCTCCGGCCCAGGAGCCTAGAAAACCGAATAAGAAAACTCCTTCCAGTCGTTCGGCGGAGGAAAAGCCACTTTCCAATGGCCTGCACGCTGATGCGCCTGTATCTCAAGCGAAGGGACGGAAGAGCTCCAGTACCTCTGATGATACTGGGTACGCGACGGCTGAGCAGCCTATGGAGGTAGATGACGAGCACCCGTCTCGCGAACGTTCTCATTCGCGTGGTGCGTCTCTGCGCGAGAAGCCTGACAAACGGTCCACTTCGGCGGCCAAGGCACCAGTTATGAAGACAGAGCCGGACACTGATGTCGACATGCAGGATGCTTCAGAGTTGCCGCGAGAGAGCAGACCTCGTCAGCTGTCCAACGCTAAAGCACACCCTCCTATTCCAAGGCAGCTTTCCAAGTCGTCTCTGAACCCCGCACCACGAATGGCCTCTCGTTCAACGAGCTCCCTAGCCCGTCCGCCGTCTCGTATCGGGACGGAGATCGTCGACATTAGCTCTGATGAAGACGATGAGTTGGACGTCTTGAAGGTGATAGCTAGCTCGAGGTCACAGAAGCCTCTGAGTACGAGCTCAGCGGGTAGTGGCACGGAACCTCCGGTGTCCATCGCGCCCAGCTCATCCGGTGCATTCGCCCCTTCGCGTACGAGCAAGCAATCTCCTCCATCCGACCCTGACACCATACAGAGGACCTTATCTAATCGATCTATTGCGCTCCCGGAGAAGAGTTTAGATCGAAAGCCCACTGTTGTGTCCCATGCAGCTCTACCACATGTCTCTCCGGATATCGAGATGGAAAGAGTGGAGGAGCCCCGTGTGAAGCCACCTTCAGCTGCCAAGGATAAAACCAGGCAAACGCAGAGTCCTTCCACGCCCCCGCCTCCCCCCTCTGACACACTGCCATCTCGTCCTACCGCACCTCAGGCTCCCCCACTCCCGTCCTTTGACGAAGATCTAGCAGCAGAAGAGGCACGTACTAAAGATCCCGCCGTTGAGGCATTCACACCCTTCCTCTCCATAACATCTGTCAGCAACCTTACCGCGCTCACTGAAGACGAGGGAGACTTGACCCTGGAGCAGTATATTCGACGCGAGCTCGAGCGTCAGTATCAGCAGTTCAAGGAGGACGGAGATCGCCAGATCGCGCTATTCAAACAACGTGCAGCTGAAGCACGCAAGATGATAGAGAGTCTCTGATCCTCGTGTATCCGCTGCATTGTCGATTGCCGTCGTGGTGCTTTGGAGTGTTTGGACGCTGAACGTTGAACGCTAAGTTATTGTTCCTTCTCGCATCTCATCGCTGTCTGTATAGTCTGTGAATTAGCTTACAATATTATATACGTTTTAGAGTCGTTCATGTAGGGCTCAATACCACGTAGCTGGTGATGAGGTGCGTGTGTGTGGCCCCGCTGAAATCATTCCACCGGACCATCAACGCAAGGTGCAAGTGAGGCTCGCTCGCAGCATATACATATGTCAAAGGAAAGGGGTGTGTAGCATGGAAGTTGAAACTTGACAGCCTACACCAAATATCGGGCACGCCCTTGCTTCACGGGGCTAGGTTTATAACGTCGGCCGGATCGATAGGTGTATTTACGAGCTTTACCTCCCCTCCCTCCTTTGATCGCGATCATGGTACCCCCTCCTTGTTGGGAGGACTCGGACTCCAGCTCGGATGATGATAGCGACACAGAGAGCGAGTACGAATACGTAACGAAATCGAAGATACTTCCTATGGACAGCGCGGCCGCTATGGCGATACAGGATGCAGTGCAGAACCTGTTGGTCTGTCACGAGCTATTCAAGTCGTGGAAGACAGAGTTGGAGAAGTAGGTATCGGACGCCGGCTCGACAGCGCAGGCTGATTCATATTTATATTCAGGACTTCCAGACGGTCCAGCCATGTCTCTGATTTAGCGGAAAGCGTCGAAGCCCTGTTAGAGCAGTCCGCAGGAGCTCTGGACGCTGCAGAAGATGTTATCACAGGGCACTGCCGCTTCTCGAAAATCTTCTACAGGGCTCTCCGACAATCCGCCAAGACTGGTCGTCTCGAGTACTCTAAGGAATTGGAGAAGGCAGCCGCCAACATCGAGAAAAGCGCCAATGTTGTCTCTAGAACGATAGCTCGCATGCGAGACGACCTGGAAGAGATGGCTGATAACCTTCAGAGTATCGTGGACGAGGAGACCAAGAAGCCACGTTCACTGAAGGAGAAAGTGAAAGGATGGATACGAGACGCACTACGTGCGGTTGCGGCGGTCCTAAACCTGGGTGCCGTTTTTGCCAATGTGCTCATGCAGCCACACTACGGAGCTGCTCTCGCACTTGGTTCATCTTTATGCAAGAAGCTGGACTCAATTTTAGGCAGCACCGATTCAACGAAAAAGAGTACGTCGTCACCCTTCCTTGCGCGTGTTTCAAATCTCTCGTGCTAGGATGGGTTGACGGTGATATTGATATTTACCACTAACAGAGCGTAATATCACGGATGCCGAATGGGAGAAACTCTTCCAGTTTTTGAAGACCACGCTGAGGGATGAGGTCTCCAAGGCTAAAGATACGTTAGTCGAACTGGAGAGCTGCCAGGATGTGCTCAACCGCGAGTTCAAGAAGAATAGCGATAGGATCTTCCTCATTCGCAAAACCGAAGCGGAGGAGTTGTATGAGAAATGGCGACGCCGGAGCAGGCAGCTTGAGAAAATCGAGGTATATCGGTGAATGCAGCACCGTGACTGTTCAGAAAGGGCTATATTTATCAGTGAGAATTCACGATACTACTACTATGTGATATTTTTGTTTCCCTTCTACTACGCGCGTGGCGGAAATCGTGTACGGCCTGGTGCTAGGTTTAGTGTATTATATTGTATGTATATCCCTGCTTGTAACGTTATAAAGTTGCACGATAGAACCCAGATCGCTCCTGCCTTTCGTCGAATCATGAGACTGACTAGTACGAACAATATAACGAGTTATGGTCAATCCGTTGCTCATCGACGATATATGCATATGTACGCTCTGGCCACAAAGCCAGACTAACTTTCCATAATACACCAATCTGTATCGCACTACAGGAATTCCGATAGACTGAGAGTGAACACCTATTTCCACATAACTATAGCTACTGAGCCAACAAATACTACGAATAAACACAAGCGATCACACTAGAGACAGAGAAAAGGGGGTCGGGGATGAGCCAAAAAAACGAATGAGATGGTAGTGATATATGCGATCATGAGTGCATGCGAGCCAGATAAATGGGACGTAGGGCCGGAGAACGACGAAGAATAAGAGGTGGAGGAGGAGGAGGCGGTATAAAGGTTGGAGGGAGGTGAATAAAATGGGTGTGTGCAGGAACGCGTAGTAAACTAGTAAACAGTGAGAGTCCGTCTTTCATCATGAGGTAACCATCCCGCCGGACCCCAGGTATCCCTTGTATATATGTACGAGTAGTGAGCTTGTGCAAGATTACAAGCCGGTGGACACCGGCGGGTTTAGAAGCCTTCAGGTGGAGTGGATCTGAGTGGTAGATTCTGCCCGTCCGCAGCTAGATTGAGAAACACCGTCAGGATCCATAGCCTAAAATACACTGCATCCAGACGTACTTTTCTGCCACACAGTATTTCCCCACCATTTGAGCTGTATCGTTCCATTCCTCGGTAGCTATGGGAACATATAAGCTTCAGCCATCTATGCAATAGACAACTTTGTTGAACTTACCTGTATGGCAAAGAATAGGAAAAGAATACAAAGTAATGTGCCTAGCCGGAGGATCAGAACCTTATCAATCCTAGTAAGACGAGCGGACATACCGATATCTACGGCAGCACTCGAGACATAGTTGAATTTCGACCACCACTGGAAGTTGCGTCTTCGTACCCAATACTGGAAGATAAAGCATACAAGAATCCATGACGAGTAGTTGATTCCCGTTGCCGGGGGAGTGAACTGAACCGAGTTGAGGACTACAGGCATCGAGATATAGATGTTCCAGCTGTTCGGCCTCTTGCGTTGCCAGTACCACAGAGGAATAGGAAGGAAAACACCGATGATAGTCGCGAAGACCTCAGGGTAGTATATCGAGTTCTTGCCGAACTGGCGGCTCGGTCCTATGACGCCCCTACAACGACAACATTGTTAGCATAACGTGAAGGTGAGAGGGATAATTATATGCTTACCAGATGGCTGAAGCTGCGAAGTACACCGTACGACGGGGACATGTGAGGCTACTGCTCTGATGCGGAGAGCAAATATCAGGCACGACAGCGAACATCCACTCCTTGATCCCGACTTGTATGAAGGTCGCAAACATAGTCGCCGTCAATTGTACTGAGAACGATGTTAGCTGCAAGAACGATTACAGACCACAGATCACGACGCTCACCGATGAAGCTGGTCCTTGGGGGTACTTTGATGTAATGCCCAAGCTTCAGATCTTGCAAGAAAGCCGAGGTCTCGTTGAGAACCTGAACGGTATATCCTTTGAAGATCTAATCGTTCATGTCAATTTTACGTGAATATAGTCTCATGAAGCGGGCAATACACGCACCATGTTTGCTATTGGCTTTCCGGGGAGCAGCGCGCCAGGCACGACCTGTGCTATCAAGTTCACTGCGATCTGTAGCACAGCTCAGCCATACTATCACAGATTAAAGTTAACCGCCAAAATGACTGACCGGCTGACCAGCTGTGGCGTATATAAAGCCGGAAGGCAGCATATATACCACAGGAATAAAGATCGACAGAGCCATGCCCCATACCGGCAATCCAGTATGCCAGACCTAGGATGAATGATGTCAAACCTCGAGACGTGTTACTGAAATGACACTGCGTACCTCGTTTGTGACGATAGTCAGAGCTGCCATCAGGACGAAAAGCAGAGCATACCACCAGTTCGGCACCTCGGGGTATGAGCGCATAAGCTTAGCGTGGATATCGTCCTTCTCGATCTTAACGTTCTTCGCAGCGTTGACCAGCGCAGGACCCCAGTAAAGAACCGTGTGCACGAGTACAGCCGATGACAGAGTGAAGGCGACAAGGTAGGTTATCGCGTAGGCCCCAGGAAGATATAGTGGAGAATATTCGTCATATGCTGTCGTGTTGAGGCTCCGATCGGGGTTCAAGACACGAGCGACATCGTACGTGTTTCCGAAGCGGTCGTACGGTGAGTTCGAGTACATCGGGAAGTGTGCCAGGTGCCATGTCTGAAGCAGGTGTGAGTACGCACATCCAGTCCCGTCAGACGGAGGATACTCACGTTGGTGTAATACAGACAAGGTAGGATGATGCCATATAGGATGACAAAACCTGTAAAGATCTGAGCACCGGCCCACCACGGCGACATCATGGGGTTGGAAATCCACGAGATTTGTGACCAGTCAAAGGTGACAGGGAACAAGCCCATCCCGTTAGCGGCACCGAATATCTGATTGACAGGGATATTATTCGGAACTATCCAACATATCCACGAGAAGACTGATAAGCCAGTGAACAGATACCCTAGGACACCATAAATTAGCATTTTGCTTTACGAAGAGATATTGGACTGTGCAAGGACTTACCTGGGAGGAAGAACCAGAAGAAAGCTGCCGTTATGACGTATACGAAGAAGCGATACCTGGTGATGCCTCCACGGGATTCGTCTTCCTCCGCGTGCAGGGTATTCAACACCGTGCACGTAACCAGGTCGGCGGGCCAGATCATACTGGCCGGCTGCACCAGAACTCGTCGGCATAAACCAGCGAGTGCGAAGCCTGTAAGTTGTGTCGAAAGGGAGAGTAGTGTGGCAAACCAATAACCGAGCGGTCCTTGGCCATAGTCAAGTTCGGCGACAACAACTGCATTAATCGCGTAGGGGGCACCGGCTGCGACGTTCGCCATCATGTATACACATGCGTGCTCTTTGATGTTCCAAGGGCCAGGGTTGAGAGAGAACTCTTTACCACCCAGCCACCGTGGAAGGCGATATGTCGTTATAGGAAGTGAATACGCCAGAAACTTGCCAAACGGATAAGCTGCTAGGACGATAACATTTGGCGCTATCGCAGGTGCGGGCTGTCGGAAGTTGAAGAACATGTTCGCGGAACTGTGGAAACAAACGATGGGAGGCATGAGAAAACGCATACACCAGGTGCGAGTGGGGTATCATAGAAGGGGGACGGAAAGCAGGTGAAATATAGCTCGATGAGATCGTTCCGAGGTTATTGAATAGTGATACTCACGCTACTATCGCCAGCAGCGCAAACCCCACCACCCACATACGAATGGTCAAGCATGGCATCTCGGGATCGTCTATGTTTGAGACAGATGCGCGGACCTCCGCGTACGGACTATCTTCATCGTCAATTCCATCAAAGTCGAATTCCATCCTAAGTCCAAGAACATCAGTCATAGCATATGGAATACGAATAATTGACGCACTTCATGGAAGCCCCTGCGGAGTCCAAGCTAGGGAAACTCGTGATAGATGACGGTGGACGACTTTTCTGCGGATCCTTTGCCTGTTCTTCCTCAATTCGATCCTGAGTTCGAGGGAGAGATATGTGTACCTCTCTAGAGCTGATTGCCGAGCTCACGGCCGACCTGGCTCCTGAATGCATTCTTGTCGATGTTGTCTGGTAGCTTGAGGGGGTGCGTTGCATGGCATATGGGTTGCCCGTAGTCTGGGAGTCGGTTGAAGGGGGTGTCTCCACCGTGGGACTTTGTGGATGGGGGTAAGGGTGTCGAGTGTGCAACGTTGACGGACCAGCCTGGACATGGGCTGGCGCAGTATTGCCACCATACGGATCGTATACTGGCGGCGGTTGCGAGATCAGTCGGTGTATGGGGGAAACAGGCACAGCAGCAGAGTCGGCAGTCGAAGGAGGACCGAATGCGAAGACATCCTCAGCTTCAGATTCTTCGTCCTCCTCGTCGATGGAGTAGTCTTGGGAGTCGTAGGTGTACTGAGGGTCGCGTTGGTAGGGGTCGGGGTAACGGCTAGCTGTGGTGGGACGAGCGTCGGCTTCACGGCCTGAGGATGTAAAGGGTCTAGAGGACGTCGACGGCCTTGTCATGGCGGGCCAGGGAAGACAAGGGGTGTCGCCAGCGATAAGGAGCGAAACAAGTGGACTGCGCCGGCGACGTGTCGGGGGGTGCGGAGGACGGGGGAGGGAGGGAGGAAGGGAGGAAGATGGCGGGAAGGACGAGCGAGGTTGTGAGAGTCGACAAACTCAGGCACATCAAGCAAAGGTACACATCACCCAAATATGGAAGGTAGCGCTCATGTAAACGCCAGCAGGTAACAAGCCCCTTGAAGCAGTCTTCAAGTCAGTAAGTCGCTTTTCTTATCTTCTTTCTTACTACTCTTAACACCATAACAAACCCGTTGTAATGGTCCCCCGCATTCAAGGCATAAGTACCTCACTCGCACCTCTACACTCGTGGTTGCACCCCTGAGTCGATAATGAACACTCCTAGCATGTTGCTAGCAGTAGCCTCATAACGGTACGCCACCAACATTTCCTGTCGACGCCCAGCCCAGACACGTCCAGCGATTTCCGGTCCTCGGCCTCACACAACTGATCCCGAACTGTTTGGCCGCAGCATCACCCAAGAGAACTCAACGATTTCAATCGTCTTCAATCGTGTATTTACACTCTCTGGCCACGTCCACTTTTCAGTGTGCATGTTGTTAAAGTTTCAACTTTTGCTCTCCAGCGGAGGCAAATCAAGAGCCGACGAAACAACCATTCTCCTACCCTGGTAAATTGATGACGCTCTCTATAGCTACGGGTTCCTGAAATCCAAGCAAAACGCTGACGTCTCGCGTTTCGCTCGATTGCCCCTTCATACAAGCCTAGGGGCGTTCCTGCATGATCATGAGGCGCGATCCTTTATCTACGCGAATAATTGAATGCGTCTTCCCTGCCCTTGATCAACGCGTTTTCTGCGTGGTTAGGGGTCGGTGTATAACGTTAAGGTGCGCTCAGCAGACACTTAAAGTAGTCACGCTGCTGATTTAACCTTAAATTAGCCCACGGATATAGGCCATTCGGCAACGGGTTTTGCGGTCATGCCGAGCGACTTCTGTATCTCTCTCAGACTCTTCCAGAGTCTACTTAATGCGCCAGATATCACCGTATCGATATCTCCACGACCAGTAACTCACAAAGAGGCCAGTTATGGTATCTTCAAGATCGCTGAACGTCATTCGCACACGCCCAAGCTGACGAATTGACAAGCAGCTGTCGTCCATGACACGCACAAGCGCAGGCCAATATCCCCATTCATATCTCCCATCCACACAACACCGCCCACCCAATCATCACCAGCCTTCGCAAGACTCGTTCCGTTGCCTTGGCCCAGCTTCCTTCGTCCTCGACGTCGCAAACACTCACACACCCACCCTCCCGAGACAACGACCAAGCCAAAGGCGTACCCGTCGCTCCCAATCGCATTCCCTTTCTCAGCCGCGCAGAACCCACGAGCGAGAAGCATCACGACAAACTGAGCATATCGATATGCACGTGAGAGCGTCCTACCAGTACCGCAGTGCTCTGCGCTCTCCAATCAAGCTGCGGGCCCCCTCGTTCCGGTATTTCATTCCATAACCTTTCTTCTAGCGTGCAGAAGCCCCAAATCGTCACACTCCGCGCCGTTCATAATTCTACCTTTGTGAAACCTGGAACTGCTCTCATTACACATACTCCGTCCGAGTTCGCTGTGTTCTCTGTGCTGTTTGCCTGTACTGGTTCGAGAGCTTCCACGAGGTGGCTGCGCACGACAAACGACATTTGCTGGGCACGTACCATACCGACTTCCGAGGTAGCTAGTGCTTCTACCAGTACACACCATCTCCTCGGCACTACTTGCTCTGCCGGCGTTCCGTTAACCACTCCCGATATCAGTCAATTCAACTATAAAGTGTTCATCTATCACTGCGTGACCAGTGCTTGCATCTCATGAGTGTAAGTAAGAGTGTTACGGTAAGAGTCGAGATCGACAGCTGCCATGATCAATCATGCCTCAAGGACTGTACGATTAGGTTCACTCCTCTAACTCTACATGATCAAGGAAGCCGGAGTTTTTTGAACATCTTTGTTACAATAGACTCGAAAGCTACTCCAACGGGTCGTAATCCTTTTACGAGTACACATATAGCAGCATGATAACCCGGAGCAAAGACACAGCTGGCGCTGCGAGTGTTCTCATGGTAGCTCATCGTTGATAAATGACGAAGCATGAGAAGCACTCTTGAGCAGTTTTTGACCGGCCATAAGAGCATTGGACTTGAACGCGGCGGTCAAGATTGTACAGTCGGCATGTAAGGACTTGAATGGTACAAACTTCTTTGTGTATTGCTAGCCATGTACTCGGTATAAGACTAGAAGGCTCGTGGAAACATGTTAACATCGGAGAAAAACAGATGGCCAAGCAAGCAAACAGATCGACACGGTCGGCCGAGCCTGGGTGCCCACGAATCCAGGAGATGCGTGAGATACATGGGAAACGGCGGGCCATGACGACATGAGAGAGGGGGGATGAGTTCGGTGGGGGGAGGAAGAACGAGATATGATGGATGTGAAAGAGCTTCGTGAGTGGACGAGAGTGAGAGAAATGACTACTGCTACGTAAAAAATGATCCAAATGCAAGATACACCTAGCAAAAGGGAGGGAGAGGTCGAAGAAGAGGAAGAATGACGAACAACAGTACAAGATACACACACTTCAGAGAGCATTCAATGGATATGGACAGAGCATGATTGACAAGGCAGACTTGCATACAGCAGTATGGTGATACGACCGACCGAACAATGATTATACACCGTACCTCTGACGCAACTTTTCCTGAATGACAGGTGGGAAACTGCCAACTGTCGCTTGCCAGCCCGCCGCGTCGTGTTGCTTGAAACTGGTGAGTAGCTGTTGGAACATGGCGTTGAGTTCGGCAGACGGGTTCGTCCACTTCACAATTGCGTTGCAGAACCACAACAAGCTCTAGAGAAGAAGATTCAGTGAGTATATGTTAATATCAGCAACCATGATCGTCGCTTACCTTCGCAATTCCAGCAGGATTAGCTTGCACAAGAGTGCAGAGGCCACGGAAAGCCGAGTCCTTCTCTTCGTTGTCTCTAATCTCTTGCAGAGCTTGGCACCACGCTTGTGCGAACTCGGGCAACAGAGGCGCGACAAGCTGAGGGTGCATCAGACCAATGCGACCTATTGACACAGCGGCGTTCTCATGAAGGCTACGGGGAGCCTTGGGGTGGAGAAGAATCGGAATTAACCGCGAGATAAGGGAAGGAACCCAAGCTTGGAACTCCGGGTCATCTGCAAGCATTGACATTCGTGAGTAATGATGCTAAGGAAGACGCGAATCAACAGCGCCACCCGACGCGAGACGTACCACGTCCATATCGTAAAGCGACTTCTCCAACGGACCATGCGGCGTTGTTGCAGGCACTGACAAAGTCGACCTTCGGTTCAGGGTCGAGTTGGACGATTAACTCTTGCATGATCCCGGGCATGTGAGGTCTCAAAACTGGGAAAGCGTTCATGGCGAGATCGCCAACCAAGGCGTATGCCGATTGCCTTACAGGTGCTTGTGGGTGCTTGAGGCAAACAGTCAGCAACTGCAAGAGGTTCGGCTGGCTTCTCGTGATTGAAGGCTCGAGAGCCATCCCGAGGCCTTGAGTGAGGCCGGACAAAAGATCGAGGGCTACTACCAGGAACGACCGGTCAGGCTCGTCCATATCTGGGTTCTGCTGGAATGCCTGGTATTGTAGCAGGGACGAGTGCACTATACCCGAGCAGCGTTCGAATATTGGCCCAGCGTAAGGTAGGAAGGAAGGGCCCATGGCTATGGTAACAGATGCGAGGCACTGAACGCGACGGAGTCAGTAAAATAGAGAGTGTGGCTGCTATCTGCGGAGACGCACCTCCAACAGCGGGACGAGATCTTCATCATCATCTTTCAGTTTCGTCCACCTCTTGAGCAGAGGCGGCATAAGGATGTCCACAAATGCTGGATTCTGCAGCGCGGGACCGACAGCATCAGCGAGTGTTCCGACAGCATCATACAAGATGAGCATATTCTTGTGTTGGTACTTCTCAAACGCGAAGACGAGATTGCGGAGAACGGGTTCCAAGTACGGAGCCAGCTCGGCTCCTGCATCCTCTTCCAAAGTAGCGAAGGCGCTGCACCCAGCTTCCTGAACGCGCTTGTTGTTGTCGAGGACCATGCGCAAGAGCTAAAGGGTAATAATGTCAGAATTCCGTCACCGCTTGACCACCATGTCGGGTACGTACTCCTTCCAGCGTCGGGACAAAGAACTGATTCTTGTGCTCTTCCGTTGTTGACTGAGTGCACCAGCTGGCGTATCTTCCAAGAGTCCAGCATGTAATGGATCGTACGAGGGGCTAACAAACTATGAGCGTAACCTCACACACGTAAAAACTGAAGACGAACCTTTGGGTCATTGAGAGTGGTGATCAAGTAAGGAATCAAGGTAGGGAGATGCGGTTCAATGGCGTCAATACAGCCTATATGGTGCGGCGTCAAAACGTATGAAAGCATATGATAGTCGATCATGAATTACCTTCGGCCATAGCACCCAATGCCAAAACACCACTCTCCCGCTGTAGCCAATCGTCACTCCATAACTTTGCCTTTAGTGGTTCCAATAGATGATTAAGAAGATCGGGGCCGAATCGTACGGCAAGCACGTCCAACGCCGCCGCCGCGCACTTCCGGAGGTTCCACTCCGTCGACATCTCATCCGCGAACTCGTCGTCGTCTTCGTCAAAGCCCTCATCATCTTCATCGTCGTCTGTGAGTTCTTCGCCGTATGCACCGACGCGCTTCGCAGCAGAACCGTCGCCATTGGTTTCCTCGCGCTCGAAACCATGAGTCTTGCCTCCGTAATGTCGCGGCTTGATGTCGGTCTCCTTGTCGGGAACGTCGGCATCTTCAGCATCCGCCTCCAACCAGAGCAAGTCGTCCTCTCCGTAGACCATGCAGTCCAACAGTACTGGTGCGACACGATTTAACAGAGGGTGGAGCCACGGCGCAAGATCTGGATCCTCGGCGAACGTCAGCCAGAACTCGCAAGCCTCCAGAGCCACGTTTTCGTTCTTGTCTTTCGTAGAGTAGAGCATGTACTCTGCGACATTTTGCATCTCTGGCATGAGCTTCTCCGGTCGAGACGCGAGGAGGAGGACTAGGGCCTGGCAGACATGCCGCCGCACTTGAGGGTCATCGTCCGAAGCCCGCTTGAACAGACACGCGATGAACGTGTCTATATGTGTAAAGAGTGCCTGACAGTTGATTGGAACGAAATACGAGAGACAGGCTATCGCGTGCGCGCGCATTCTTGATGATGGATGTTCAGATAGCATGAGGAATTTCGGGATCATGTATTCCAACGGGTAGGTGCCATTGATCTCCACGTCCAGTTTTCTTGGATAGTCTTCGCAAGCTTTCTCCAGAACATTAAACGCCGCCTGGATGGATAAGAGAGGTTAGCGGTGGCTCATCTACGAAAGGGCTGCGCAAGAGCGGATGTATCGGCGAGGGAAGAGGGGACGGCTCTGTCGAGGGATATGCGACCAGAAATTTGAAAACTTACCTCTTGCTGCTCTACAGATGTAGAGTCGAGAGTATGCACCAGCTGCTGCAGACATTCCGGCCAGTTTCTCGGCTCCAATATCCCCAGGAATTGGACAATATCTTGACCGGCCGCATTCCGGACCATCACCGACGGATCGGTGAAGGCCTGAAGTACGGAGGACTTGACGTAGGCTAGAACTTCAGGGCTCGCTCGAAGGATGAGTCGGGCGTTGTTCTTGAGCAGGTAGCCGGCAATGGTGCGTATGCGATCTTCCTCCTGAGGCATCGCGGCGAGGATGTACGCCAGGTACGCCACATAATCGGGTACTCGCGTGAAGCTGTTTAGTTTCTGTCAAGACATTATCCGCAACACTAAATCAGCAAACACAAGCTCGAGATAAAAGAGCAGCAGGCTAAGCAGCGTACATGGGTGATCGCTGTCTGGACTCCAGAGGTGTTGGTGTCTGTAGATTTATGGATCGTCTGCAGGATCTCTTCCAGACCAGCCTGTTGTGGTGTCCATGAGGCCATCGTCGAGATGAAAACGCGTGGAAGGTCGAGAGGAGGCCACCGACGCGTGCAGGTAAAAGTAGGTCAAGAGCAATTGAAGCATGCGTCCTTTCATACTCAAGTCAAACTACTAGGCGCACCCTGCTTATGTAACTTACCAAATCCAGACAAGCAAACGCCCGTGATTATGGTGGAACAGTTCAGCTGGAGCTGGATGTTCTCTAAACACTTGTACTCGTACCGCCATCATCTCTGCCTTTCTTGTTTTATTTGGATGAGCGAACGCTAATATGCCTCGCGTTCCAATATTAGGTCGCATTCGAAGCCGCGAATATGCGGCGATCCTCCTCGGTTTCGTTTTCGTCGCGGTGGAAACCTTGCTCACCTTCGTTATCGCATTTCTCCCTAAACCGGTCATTCAGTGGTTCTACGACCGCTCAAAAGGCCTGTTTCATCTTGTCGTAGGCCCTCCGAAGCCGAAGACAGAGGAGCGCAAGCTCGCGGAGCGTATACGACGTGCTTCGGATTTCGAGACCCTCTGCGGGATATTCGGATATACCTTCGAGGAACATGTCATTCTAACCAAAGACGGATATCTACTTGGCCTCCACCGCATATGCAGAAAATTGGGCGAAGAACGGTCGCATGTCGGAATGTCGACAGGCAAACCTGTGGTGTATCTACATCACGGTCTTCTCATGAACTCCGAAGTGTGGATATGTCTTACTTCGCCACAACGTTCTCTTCCGTTTGTCCTCGTTGAAATGGGCTTCGACGTCTGGCTGGGAAACAACCGCGGAAACAAATATTCGCGGAAATCCATTCACCATGATCCCAACTCGTCCAAATTCTGGGACTACAGTATGGACGACTTCGCATGGCACGACATACCGGACTCGATCGAATATATCGTTCGTGTCACCAAAGAGCCTAGCGTTAGCTATATTGGCTTCAGTCAGGGCACGGCTCAAGCATTCGCTGCTCTGAGTATCCACCCTGAGTTGAACGAACGGATCAACGTCTTCATAGCACTCGCTCCGGCGATGCGCCCGGCGGGTCTGAGCGCGCCCGTTGTGGATGGCCTTATGAAGGCCTCGTGAGTAATTTCGATACTATAAACGAAAGGAAGCCTCACTGACCATAATAATAGTCCCACACTCCTTTTCCTGGTCTTTGGCCGCAAAGCCATTATGTCTTCTGCACCAGCCTGGCAATCGCTGCTCTATCCACCTGTATTCGTCACGGCAATTGACTCCTCTCTACGCTGGTTGTTCAACTGGTGGGGCCACAACATCTCCTACACTCAGAAGTACGCTGCCTACGCGCACTTGTATTCCTTCGCGTCCGTCAAATCCGTCGTGCATTGGTTCCAAATCATGCGCAACGGAAAGTTCCAGATGTACGATGACGACGTCCAGCAGTTCGTAATCGCTCGCGGCGGACGACATAAACCCTCAGGCGTATCCTCCTACGCTCCCGCTCGCTTCCCCACCAGGAATATCGTCACGCCCATCGCACTGCTGTACGGAGACTCTGACTCGTTGGTCGATATCAACCAGATGCTGCACGAGCTTCCGGAACATACCACAGCTACCCGACTTCATGGCTACGAACATCTCGATATCATATGGGGCGATAATGTGGACAAGGATGTTATTCCTCACGTCGTCGATAATCTTAAACTTCACTGCGAACGTCCCGAGCGAGTACACCCGCCAGTGAAGATCAATGGTCTTCAACGCGACAAGATACTCGAGGCTACCAAGACCTACGAGTCTGGATACTCTACACCGGGTGAGCCCGAGTGCGATGGGGGAGAGGAAGAGGAATAATTGTAGGATGCGGAATGGGATCACGGTTTTAGGACAAGATACCCACATATAATGGAAGAGTCGTATACTCTTGAAGCCGATTATTCCAGGCTACAGTATCAGGACGAAGAGCTTCAATTCACTGTTAATTTAATCAATACATCGTTTCTTCCATAGGATCCAACTCTCGCTGGCATGACTCCGAATAGATAGCGCTGCACCAGCAACATAGGACGCGACCAACAACCCAATACATAATTAGCAAAAGGCCTAGCTTGAGGGGGGTATGTATGTACAGAATAATATATCGAACGAAGCGTAAAACAAGCCGCACCAAATAATACGCATACGTCAACTCAAAGCTTCATGAGCCCCTTCATCGCGTTCGCCACAGCGAAACTCGACTTCGCCATGATCTGCCGCGACTCCTTGGTGACCTCAGGAAGCGCCTGCACTTCACTGAGTTTGTTCGCGTGCTCACTGAGCTCGTCCAGTATCTCTTCGCCCTGGGCACCGGCAGAGGGTGGCAAGTTGTCTTTGCAGACGGCGACGATACTCGACACGATCGTGATTATCTGTGTCAGGTTCTCGTTGAGAGTTGGTGATGGCGTGGGGCTGCGGACAGCCGATAGCACAGTCTGGATGGCATATACGATGGCGTCCGTTTGTGCTTCAAGATAAGGCTACAGAAGCGTTAGTTTGCAAGCACGGTTTCAAGTTAGCAGAACATTGCTAACCTTGAGTTCAGCCCAAGCATCCTCAGGTCCCTCGGTATGTCCTGACTCGTCACTAGGCGCGTTGCCCCGATTGTATTTACGGTCGAAGACGGGTGCAGGAGAGTTTGTCCCCGAGCTTGAAGAAGCCGATGGTGGTCTGTACCGCTCTTCATCCAACGACGATCGCCCCAGGATCGACTTGACAGTAGGCGGGGACCGTGCAAAGTCGCTTGATCGATCTTGACTCGGTCTGTTGCTAGAGCTGCTAGGGGTACGAGGATGATTTGGCGACTTGATCTCTTCTACTGAGCGCAAAGACGGCATGTATCCCGATGACATCGACGAAGACGATGGAGGAGGTGACCCGGGGGAGAACTGATCTTGCTCTGCTTTCGTCGCCTTGCGAATCAGCACAGTCTTCGCAATCTCGGTGACGGTCGAAGAGACATGGCTCGCTGCAGCATCCAACAGACTGACAGGAGACATGCCAGAGCTGGTAGCATGCGTCTTCGTAGCGGTGACCAAGTTGCTAAGAGTGGCCTCGGCACGTTCACGAAGGGCATGCAACGCGTCGAGGTCGATCTCCGCACGATCCCTCCGAGGCCGACGTTCGAAGGCCCGTACGTCCTCGACGATGGCAGTGACGGCGTTAACCAAGGTCTTCATAGGTGTGAGTACCCGTGTGGGCGCATTCGATCGTCCTGCGGTGAGAAGGCTGTCGATAGCGGAGATGAACGCAGTCACATGGATATCAAGCAAGCCGCCGTCCGGTGAGACAGGTAGCTGATCTTCTGACTTGGGCGGCTGCAAAAACAGCTGGGACGTGGCTGCAGACAATGAAATTAATTTCGGTGGAATGAATCGATAACGTTGCGCACACCTTTCACACTTCTCAGCTCTGTCTTTGCTTGTTCATATTTCCTCTTATATTCTTTCAACTGTGTATCCAAGTCTCTGATCACTGTCAAATCAGCATCTTTGGCCGTCATGAGCTCGTCATTGCGGCGAGATAAGTCTGTCAGCTCGGCGACAAGACCCTCCATGTCCCCTCGTAGCTGGTCCAGGATCTCGGAATTTCCCTGGCAAAAAGTCAGAAAGGAGCCGTGCGCGGTATATGAATGCAACTTACTCCGCCACCCTCCGACTCCAGTCTCTCACAGCGCTCGCGTAGTATTAACAGCTCTTCCTCATCTTCTTGCGCACGCCGAGCAGCCAGCTCTTTCTCGCGCTCTCGATCTTCGCGAATTTCTTCCAACTCTTTCTGCAGCTGCAGCGTGGTCGCCGTCCTTTCCTCAGCAAGCTAGTTGTGTAAAATTCAGATTAGCTTCACTTTGAATGGCTCTGAAAACTTACCTGACGAAGCTCCTCGAGTTCGTTTTCCATCGTCCTCACTCGCTCCTCGCTCTCTGCCCACTTCTGCTCACGTAGCTGCGCATCCTCAAGCTCGCGCTCGAGACCAGTAATACGAGTCTGCATCGTCGCCACCTTGAACTCATACTCTCGCCGTATCCTCTCCCCCTCTTCGCCAGTGACACTCGACCTGCCACCCATACGAGCTGCTGCAGCGGCTCCTACAGCCCCCGCTGCTATACCCATACCCGCACCGCCCGACCGATCAGACGCAACAGATGCTCGACCAAACGACATCTTGTCGAAATAATCCTCGCTCTTGGTCCCACCATGGTCGTCTTCGTCATCTCTGACGGCTTGTAGTCGTGCGCTCAGCGCACTCAATCCACCAAGACCACTCGGAGGACTCTGAGGAGAATCGATGTCTTCTGCGTCGGTATTACCCCGACTCTGTTCCCTACTCCTATCTCGCTCGTCGACTGCGGTACTAGTGCTGTCCCGTACGTCCCTGGCGTATGGCACCTCAATCTCTTCCTCCGCAATAGTGCTCTTATTCGGGATGATCATGCCCATGCCGGCAGTCGCACTCTGCGCGTTCGTTGTCGACGTCGAGTCGCTGTGAACGCTGGTTGTCTGACTTTGTCGCCGACCCAGACTACCGTACTCTCGCTCTCGCTCCCGATCTTCAGACCAGCGACTGTTCGCATCTTGAGAGGGACGCCGTCGGGAGGATTCGTCATCATAGCCCTCTCCGCTCCGTCGTGGAGGATACTCTTCTATAGACTTTCGTATTGGTACCGGGGAGCTTGCGGCGTAACCACTGTCAACAGCACGGTCCTCTGAGGATCGTCGCGGGGGATTATTGTTGTTAGTGTTGAAGTCGGGTGATGGATAATCGTCGTATGTTGAGCCGGGAGAAGTCAACGGGTTGGCGGAGTCGGGGAGCTGGACGCCGTCAGATGGGTACAACAATGATATAGATAGCTACTTACTTCCTCTCTAAACTCCGGGTATCTCCGTCCAAGTTCGTAGTAAACATCGCTAGATAGATCCTTGAATCTCCCTGTGGGTAACGTTGCGAGCTTTTGACGAGCCTGGTTACGCTTTGGATGGAAGTCGTCGCGCACGGGAAGAAAGGGTACTAGGCGAGATGGGTAACAGGACTAAGACGCGAAAACAAGCGCACTCACTTTCGTTATTAGAGGTGTTAGTCTTTCTCCGCACTAGCTCGTCATACACATCTGTCGATAGCTCCTGGAATTGCTGCCTGGTTAGGCGAGTTAACTTCTGTCTTGCAGTCGACCGAGAGTTGGCGGGTTCTTTTGAACAAAACGTGAGTCAAATGCGATGCTCTAGGTAGTAACGCACATACCCTTGGCCAAGTAAGAAGCCAAATACTGATGTAGCTCATCGAAGTGTGTGCGGGCGATATTACGGGAATCTGAGCTGAGTGAAGGCATAGGGGCATGTCCAAGAGGTCGATATGCTTCAGTCTTGTAGTTGGAAATCCCGGAGTAAGTTGTTCCTGTAGGCGACGGAGCACGGAAGCTGCCAGGGCCTCTGGCATTGGATTGGCTTCTCCTCATCGCTAAGACCTATTCCTCCCTATGTAGTAAGCGGAGATGACGGCTATAGCTTCGGCAGCGTAGGGTCGGTGGTGGCGAGAAGAGAGGGAATGGTCGGCTATCGCTTGGACGGAACTGTGAGTGATACTCTGCCTGCTTGCGATGGGATCATAGATTTGGCAACGCGGAAAACGCGTTGCAACTGACGCACTGGCTCGCAGGTAAGCAAAACACAAATGCATTATCTGAGGGCGCGCACCAGTATCCTTCTCGTTTTAAATCGTCGTGGGCGTCGTTGAGAAAGCCGTTGGCAGCGACGCCGACGACCTCGAACTTCGCGCCTTGGACACCGCACGTGATTGGCAGCCATGATCTGCTGTGGCCAGATGGCGCTTGCTGCTGATTGGCTTCTGCATCGCACAACCATGAGAAAGCCGAACTTATTCTTGTCTTCAAGAGAGGAGACGCAAGGAAATTCAGCAAAGTGACCTGGATAACTTCCAAGCATTTTATCTTGCGTTGAGCTCAACACTAGACCGCAAAGGCAAGTACTTAGATCGGTGGAGGTTTTAACAGCAGAATCTCAATGAGTGCCGCCCAGGTCCCGGGAACATAGAATGCATATCTTACTCAACATCTCATCACATCTATGTTTAACTATGTGAAGTGATCATACAGTCGGAAATGGTCCACGCATCGACACATGTTAAGCTGACACTGTGACTGACGAAGTTGTAAAATCTCAGGGTCCCAGGATTATTCAATGGCATGCCTCAGGGCAAACGTACTTTATCGAATTGGCATCGATATCCAAAAATTATTAACACTCTACGTTACGACCTGCAGTTGCCAAAAAGTCAGCCTGTAGAGGCTGACGGGCTGACCGCCCCAGCTTCTCCGAGTCGATCGTCTCCAGCCTCCGCCACGGTCAGCCCTCTAGTCTTCTCGCGTGTATAAAGCCACTCTCACATCTGCTGGAACTCCTCGCCCCCTCTTCCTCTCTCACCACCACCTTCCCTTCCCTCGACTTGTCTCTGCCTCTGCTCTGGTTAGCTAGCGGCGTGGGCAAGCCTCTGTCTATGTCTACGACAGTCCTCCCATCTCCCTTCGCACATAATGTCCACCTCTATCACCACTCGTCGTCGTCAGACGTTCGTGTCTTCACTCTCTCTTCGTCGCCGACCTCAGGCGTCATAGTCACTCTATCATCTCCATCCATCATCTACACAGCTCGTCAATTATTCTCCATAATGAAGCTACTTGTCCACCCCATTCCCACCACGCTCGCACAGCACCGCACTCCGAATCACGGCTTCAATATCTCAAGCACCACCCACACATACACCTTACACGCGTACCTCCCAGAACCAACACACTCCTCACATCTTGACTCCGAGTCAGCCTCTGATCCCTCCATTGCATACTATACGAGGTTGACTCCGATTCAAGTTCGAGACAAACGGGAACATCAAGCGACGTTCGCATAACTCTTCGATGGCGGAATCGAAGAGCCGTTGGCATTGTTGTTCCTCAGAGGTCATACTTGGTTCACTCTCTTTCCCCGCTCGTTGCTTGTGCTTATTGGTGAGTGGCTGACAGTTCTATTACGATCGAGACCAGTGGGCTGACATATATCGCAGATGCTATTGTTCTTGTGTACCCTCGGGCTGGGGTTCCTGTTCTCTTGGACTTGTGGCTTCTCTCTTGATCTCAGCTGTTCACCACTCTCGCTGCTCGCCATTACCGACATGGTCTCGCCGATTCTCTCGATCCTGTGCTCTCGCGCAACATCTTGTTCCGAGGAACGCTACGGACTCGCGGACTATCTAACTGGACCTCTTCACCAATGGTACTCTCGCGGCCACACCACCTCCCTTGACTATGCAGAAGACTTACTTTGAGTGACGACACGCCTTCTTACTTCGACGTTCTACGACATACCTCAACTACCTTACCTTCGCCGTGACATTCGCGGATTGACGATGGTCATGTACATCATGTGAGTATATCTGACTAGCTTCTTATCGTCTTTTGACTAACGTATTTGCAGTATTGGACTTTACATCGGACGACATTGACAAAGGCCACCCTCGCTTCGACACTGACACGAACACGGCACTTACCTTTCGAACACGGGCTCGTGGTCTGACAAGTTGACGACGAGTAAGACTGCATGCGCGTCCCCGGCTTCGGTTTCGGCTCTTCTCGCTCTCTTTTCTCGCTCTCTGGGACTCAGCAGGTTGGACTCGAAGAAACACGAATACACTCAAAACACAGAAAACAAACCAAAAACAATACGGCTCACGACAACATGGAACTTCGGATGGCCTGGTGGCTGAAACTCGACAGCGTAGACGATGATACCCCCGTAACGATGTACCATACATCTAGACCTCTGGCGAGGTTGTGGGCGGACTATTTCGGAGTCAATGATCGCTCCCTTGCTTTTTGGAAGTGGTGGAAATGGAGGACGCAGGAGGATGAGTTGTGGTGGGAGCTTGCTGGGGGATTCATCTGGGCAACGGTTGGACTGCAGCACGTTGTGCATCGACAGGAACGTTCAGGGGCAATGGATCTTGCGCGGCTGGTTTTCAGTTACATCTTTGATACTTGTGTTTTTTACTTTCTACGGTTTCCAATCTGATATTTTGTTCGCCGTAATATCTTGAGGCTTGTGTTGCATGTGTGAACGTTGAGAGCGTTTGGCAAAGACCAGCTCGTGAATATGTTGATGGTGTCCTCGCTTCCACTCCGAGCCGGACGTTGAGTCGCGAGCATCTGCCTGATCAGGCAATATTGAGTTCGAGGGATGCGGACTATGCCAGGCCCGGGTAACGCTCAAGTTGCGTTTATACGTGTGTCACAGTCATATCTCGTAGATTATCTACCGACTAGCAGATAAGCTAGACGACGCTATCTACGGACTGTCTGAAGAGCAGCATACAGTAAACCTTCTCCTCAGATTGCTCGGGGATCACTCAGCCGGTAGTGCTAGCCACGCCACTGACAGAAACCGGCCAAGCTCCCAGTAATATCAATGTTGCTTCTGGGCGTACCAGCTATTTTCGTCTATAGCACGGAGATTAAGACGCCACATTTTAAATGTTCAGTTGACGACAGAAGTTGCAGGCGAGATACGAACCGTCCTCAGGCTGCCTATTCCTCGCAAGAGTGCTCTGTTGAGACGGTACAGTTTTATTATTCGGTGGTAGAGTAGCGACTACAAATATTCTAACTTCATACCTTGACTGTCCACTACGGACACAGCGATGTGGCTTATGCTCAATCATCAATATAGCAGCATTTAGGCTCTGTGCACATCAAAAGAAGCGACCAAGCCAACCCAGTATCCCGACATTGTTCGATCCATAGGTACCATCATTTCGAACAAAGTTCAGTCAGTCATCTCGCCGCCCATATATGCCGTGGAGAAAAGTCGAACACTCCAACCACCGCATTGCGCGATGGCATTGCAAGGAGGAGCAATGTTGCTAAGTGGCGCAAGGGTGGGCGAGCTTGAAGACTTGCGGCGAAGCTGAATCACTAGAGGTGTATAAATATGAGTCCTATAGCATAATGATGCGTCAAATTTATATCGACTTCGTGCCCCAGACTCAGTGTCACAGCCCGTCATGCCATCTAACAATATTCCCTACGGCAGACTCGAAGGCATAGAGCACAGCGAACTACCCGCTGCCATCATCTTCTCTGTCATCTATGCTCCACTTCTAATCGTCTACCTCGTCCTGAGCTTCCGCAAACCAACATTCGTATGGCAATCTCTTGTTGTCTTCTGTCTATGTGAGTGTTGAGTAACTGTCTCTTTCAATAACTGAATTGTTTACTCACCACGAGCTTGATCCTCCTTCCCACAGTCCGAATGGTTGGCTTTATCTTGAGGGCCGTCATCGCTGCAAGCATAAGTGCAAGCACGAGTCTTGGGCTGGTTATCAGTCAGCAAGTTATCTATAACATCGGATTCTTCGGCCTCCTCTACTCAGCGTACACGCTCGTCCTGGATAGGTACAATCCGCTTAAGCTCCCACCATGCAGAATACAAAGATGCTCATACCTTCTTTCTGTAGGGACATGTTAACCCATGGACCAGCCACCGAGGCCCGGGGCCCTATTGGTGTATTTATTGGTGGTCTCCGTAGAACACGTATGCTCGTTCGTATTGCACTTTTGGCAGCAATTGCTTTAGGGATCACCTCCGGTGTAAGTCACCCTGTTCCTCTCATCATACCAAGACAAGACGAGGAGTAATCCTCATATACGTTGCAGGTGAAACAAGGACACACAAACGCGGACGATCAACAAACTGCACTCGACCTTCGTCGTGGAAGCTTGTATATCTTCTTGGTCGTATCTTGCCTGCTACTCATTATGACCGTAATCCTCGCTGGAGAGGAATTGAGCAGTAAGTATCAGTCGATGGTATAACGATTACATCCAACCTAATACGTACCTCTTCAGCCGATCGACGATACGGACCTAGACACGGTACTTTCGCTCTCCTCCTGATTGGTGTTCTTTGCGTTGTAAGAGAAGCGTTCCTATGTGCCACGGCTTCAACGTTCCCACAGGTGAGTTTGCGCCCGCTTCTTGGTCTTCATCTAGCTAAGGGATGTATGTCATCACAGCACAATAGAGCAGCCTGGTTTTACCCTCTCGTTGCGGTCACAGAGCTTATTTGCGCTCTACTGTTCCTTGTTCCCAGGCTGGTTCCTTCAAGACAGGAACTCATGGAGGCAGGAATTCGTAACGAAAAAGGGAAACCAAATTATAATGGCGGGGCGAGCAACAGTGTTGGCGGACGCCAGAACGTCTACCTCAATCCCGTCTAGTCTCTTTCCCAACGCGGCCGCAGTGAAATCTTGCAGCATTCTGAAGACCTTTCGTAATATCAGTGTTCCATGTTCATGCGTATTATTTTGCCCTGTATAATATTAACTCGGAATGATGACTTCAACAAACAAATCTTACCTAACACATGAGACTTGGGCTTCGCCTACACGTACGCAACGATTAAGTATACACAGCCCCCAAGAAGTCCAGGCACGTAGCGTTCATTACACATCAGCGTTCCTCCACGTAGGATCCACCCACTCCAGCCCAAACAGATCAAACACCTCTTTCTCTGTTTTGGGGTAGAACGGTTTCGAGTCGTATTGTCGTGTTCTACAAATGTGTTCTCAGCAAATGTCATCAAAGACGAAAGTCCCGGTGGAGCACTTACATTCCAGAGCTATCAAATTTCATCGCTCTATAGTTGTGGTGTCAATGATGGGTATTGGTGGTGGAGGGAGGCGTACTAACACTTTGTCCTTTGCCCACAGCCTGAGATCACGTTGAAACATGATCGAACCGCTCCTTCATAGTTCCCGTCAGTGAGTTATCTGTGAGTTCGTTGCTGAGAACCCTGAGACTCACCACCCAATGACAGCCGTCCAGTATACCTCAGGAAGAGCGAAAATCAAGTCTAAACGCCTTCTTGTACCTTTGTAGAATGACGAAGACGAAGGAAGAGTGAACACTGTAAGCGCTTTCTCCAATGAGTCCCAGTGGGTTGTGCGAAGTGGGTTGTGTCCACGGAAGTCGGATAAGTCTGAGTGGATGTCAAGTGAGCTTATTGAGTGGCATCAAGAGCTCAGGATACGTACGCATAACGTGTGTCACCATACCTTGCGTGAGGTATTGTTAGACTTGAATAGTTGAACGTTCAAGTAGACTGCTCACCTCTTTCATAAAGCCGTTTGACGAATCGTTTGCAAAGCCCTTTCGCGATCGTGGCGTCGGGGTGAGTGAATACAATATCGACATCATTGCTTCCTGGTTTCCCTCTACGATAGCTGGAGAATTATTACTACAAGTAGCAAACCAGACTAACGTCTTGTAATTTGACACTTACCCGCCAACGATAGTGGAAACACAACCAGGCTCTAGCTCTTCAAGTTCACGCGTGACAACGCGACCCATCTCTTCAACCTCGTCCCGTGGGATCCTGGCGATAGGGATAAGCTCAAAAGTCCAGCGACCTTGCCGAAAGATAATACACTCACTTCATATCCAAGTCCTTCCGTAGACCGAGCGCGATCTTGATCCACGTTTCGCCCAAACTCGTATCGAATTGCTCTCCATGGCCCGGCTTGTGCTCCAATTCAACAAGCTGAGACTCTTCAGTCTCCTCCTGCTCGACGCCGTAATATATCTCAAGATCATCAATCGTCCTGAGGCCAAGCGCATATAACCGGCGAGCGGTATGCGGACCTATGCCGTAGACAGAGGAAAAAAGAGAGAGGCTCTGAAAACGTTCTGAGGATGCGATTGCACCTGTCCATTTGGTCAGGCAAACGATATCTTTCAACGATCCGGGATCGAAAGACTTACGAGCTTCTTGAATTTGGCTTGAATCCACAAATTCCTCGATCTGAAGTTTGATAGGTTAATATGGACAACTCGCTGTACGCTGCAACGGCTGTAACTAACCAAGTCTCTGATCTTTGTCCCACAATATGGAATTTCGTTGATATGTGCACGAGAAGTTATACGATGGGGATAAGCTGTATGAACCAGGTTAGGTAAGTTAGGGATAATTAGGTAGTGTATTGCACAGGTAGTACAAACCTTTGATACCAGCAATGGCACGAGAGTAGCTCAATGCACTCCGTTCTTCACCTTCGAGCGCACGACTCCGCTTGATTATGTCTAGCTCTACAGCAACAGCCTGATTAGGGCACACCAAAGGGGAAGCTCTTTGGCAGGCGTATCGTGATCTCCAGTCGAGTTTCGTTGTATCTGTCGGTATTGGCGGGGAGGGTGGAAGAAGATGAAGAGGAGTAGAGGCAAGGCAATTCTCTTTGGTAGGTAGTGAGGAAGATTGTTTCACCTTCGACCTGGTCGGTCTGACCTCCTGAACCGAAGAGGAAGGACTGGCTGGTGGAGATGGACACTGCTGCATTGGAGGAGATATGGCATCCTCACGCTCGTCCGAGGTATCTTCGCACAAGCATGGTCGTTGAGCACAGGTGGGACAGTTCCTGACCGTCTCATCACGTAGATCAGGAAAGGCAACATATCCCCCGCAAGGTAATGATTTCCCTTCTACGACAGAGTCCCGCAACCAACTGGGTGTAACTATGGCTTTCGTTTTCTAGGCTGAACATAAGAATAGTTCAAGTAAAGGAAGGTTTCGTGCTTACTGCGAGCTCCCATGACACATGCCTCTCGAAGCGTCGCCTCATGGTAATAGCGGTAAGAATAACATTTGCATCCTCAATGTCTGTGCAAAGGCTTTTACAGTTCCTCTCTGCCAGAGCAAACAACTCGGCAAGGGAGGACCCGTCTATCTTGGCCTGAACAATGTAGAGTTTGACTTCAGGCAGAACCTTCGCACTTCTTTCGACCTTGGTTCGTTTGGACGGAACGTCAACGTTGCCCACCCCGGTGTCTGAACGAGATGAATATCCGGAGGATCCTGCGCGAACAGGAGGTGCTGGACGTTTGAAAGGCATATGTACAACCTGAAAAGACAAAAGAGATTACAATAGCGGTAAGTAGGACTACACCATGGTGGTTACAAATAGAGAGTGCAGTCTCTCTGGAAGTATTGTGGAGGCTCGCTGGTAGGCGGTCCAGGAATGACGATGATCGTTATTGTAGTCAAAGCGCCCGGTGACTATGCCTGCCCTAAAGAAGGGATATAAGCAAGGCGCCAGCTCCTGAGGTGTCTCTTTGGCTCTGCTCTGCCAGCCTATAGCCAGCCTGCGAGCGGTGCGGTGGCGGCATCCCCAGCGAAGAGTAAGTTTACCTATCTAACCGATTGTCAGAGGTGCTCATTCTTGTATTCAGGGCTCCGAGCGTAGTTGCACCCAGAGTTGCACGTAGTTTGCCAGCGGTCGATACGGCTAATGCCTGCTGTACGTGGTCCCACTGAGGGACGTCAGGCTCTCGTCGAGAGAGAGTTTTCAGGAACCAAAGGTTGGAACCTGGTGAGTCTCATGCTTTGGTGTCACCAACCTCGAAGGCTAACTTAGCCGACCCCTATTGTTGCAGCCGGGCGGAATTCCGTCATTAGCGTCTCGTCGTTCACTACTTCGTGTGGTGTGACTTGACGAAAGTAGCAAATCAATTACCCCAGATCATCCGTACCCGTATCGAAGTCATCGCTATTCAACGTTCCGTCGACTGTGAAGTCCTCGATAAACTCGCATTCCTCGCACCTCAATCTTGTAGCCAAACGGATGGCGATCGGGTCCTGCGGGAGGTCGTCGGATGCCCAACGGTACGGGTACGGCAGAGGCAAGAGTTTTGGTGTCATGGGATGGAGTGCTGTCTAGATTGTAGTGGTCGATAGACGTGGTGGCGCATGTACTTCTTTGGCAATGTCAAGAGTTGTTGATATGGGTCCAAAATCTCCTCACAGACTGCCGGTCGTCTGGCCAACTGAATGAATAACAACTGCGCACTCACTCCAGCTGCTATTCATCTGTTACTGTTGCCAATTAAGCGTACTTACACTGTGGCGAGTAGTTTTTTGTGGGGTTGAAAGAGCGCGTACTGATATACGAGGCGCAGCTGCCATGGACGAATAGACCTCGTCTACAATGTACCTCCGGTATAGACGCACTAAGCCACAATCGCAACGCCCATACTTTGTAGACAGCGTTTCAAGCGAGCGGGGGAAGGACTGCACCGCCATATTCCCCAATCAGGCAATTTACGGCTTCTTCCATCGAGCGCTTTCGTCCCCAGGCTAGCTGACCACGACCAGATGACACACACCTACCGGCGACCGTCCAGCGCGTTGTCCTCCGCAACTCAGACCTGCGGAGGACTGCGCACAAAGCGTGGGTGCGGTGCGCCTATCAGTACTATGGGGTGACGGGTTTTGCAAACGCGACAGAGTTTGCAAATCGCTGTCCTGTATTTACGACATGAGATCTTCCGCACCGGTATGATGCGCCATACAAAGAGATGGCTCTTACGTCTATTTCGGTGTAGTTTCTATAGATATTAGTGTTGTTCAACGTCCAGCCGACTACTACCGGTAGATTTTGCAGGTTGAAGTGAGAGAGGATCGGGAGAGATCCGAGAGATCTTATAGGGCGGTCGTTCTAAGACTCTCAGAGGTAGACTGCAGTATTTTTAGCGTTGCATATGCATACTCAAACAAAATAAATTGCATCGCTGTGGGGATGTATGAACGAGAGTCTTTCATATGCGTGACCAACGGAGGATGAGAGTGACGTTACCCATCGTCACAGACAGCTTCATACAGCACTGAAGCGCTGTGACTTTCGTTACCATCAGACATCAATCTGTGACGAGAACAGCGACAGGTTTTGCAAAACCTCTACTTTCGTCCCCGGAAACGTTCCTCTCAACGCCCTTATCACTTTTGGGATACCAGGTCCTCCGGAAATTGTAGAAGAAACCCTAGGCTGTCGATGAATGCAAAAATCACGTCTATCGACTAAGTGTACGGCGAATTACACGGTTCGCAGCTGCTACTTTGCAAACGCGTTTGCAAAACCCGTCACCCCATAGTATGATCGTATCGGCATCCTGTCTTTCTTGAAAAACCTTGTTAGGATCGTCAGGTTCGAGCCAATCACAGGCGGAGATATTTGCGTTCCTCACAGCCCTTCGAACCGCACATTCCAAGTCCTAGCAGAACTTTTATTGACATGGCATAATGCGGGCGGTCACCAGGGTGCACTGCGACGATTAGCGGAGCATGCGACAAAGTGCACAGCGTTCGCTATCGCCAGTCGGTCACGGTATATAAAGTACGAGCAACAGCAGGCAGTATACCACACACCTATACCCACTAGCGAACTCTATACCTCACTCCTCCTTTTCAGTATTACAATGGCCAGCACCCAACCCATCAACTACGCTCGCGCAGAAGGCATATTCAAGAGCGAGCTCGCTGGCGCAATCATCTTCGCCGTCGTATACATCCCGCTGTTTATACACAACGTCTTTCGAAGCATCCGGCGCCCGACATACGTTCTTATTGTCTTAGCTGTCTTCTGCATCAGTATGTCTTTCTCCTCATCGCATGCTTGCGCCGCTGACGGTCAACGTTTCGCACAGTCCGGATAACGGCTTTCACACTACGAGCGATTATTGCTGCCAGTGACACGGCGGGGCAGAACCTAAACCTTGTTGTTGCAGCCAGCATCATCTATGGAGTAGGATTCTTCGGCCTACTATACTCAGCGTACACTCTCGTACTGGACAGGTTAGCAGCCCTTTTTCTTCCGTGCCGACAATGGCTGACGTACGATATAGGGAGCAGATCCTTGGGTATGAAGATACTGAGGGCGGTCCGCTGGCCATCATGAGGAGAATAATGAAGATGAAACATCTCATTCGTCTGATACTCCTGACTGCTGTCACGTTGGGCATCGTCGGTGGCGTAAGCGGCATTTCACTCTTCCCATCTACAAAGCCATTAATATTCTCTCTTTCAGGTCGACGCCGCTAGCAGCAATCCCTCGGAGCAAAGCACAGGATCGACACTCCGCCATGCCAGCTTTTACATCTTCCTCGTTATCGCTATTCTGTTGGTCCTCCTCACCGCAGACCTCGCTTTTCAAGAGCACAAAGGTGAAGTCTTCCATATATCCCACCCTGCCCAACGGCTCTACTAACCCTTTGACTGTCTCTGTAGCTGGCACCCGTAGTGCAGCAGGAAAGCTGGGCAATCGCTACGCCTTATACTTCCTCACAGCAATTGGCCTGCTCTGTCTCGTACGCGAGTCGTTCTTTGTAGCCACAGCGTCGAATACGACAAAGGTAAGCTTGTCTCTTCACTTCCAACATTTTACAGAGTTAATCTAAGCCATCCACAGCAAAACAACGCGCACCTCTACTACCCCCTCGGAGCCCTGCCAGAACTCCTCGCCGTGTGTTTCTTCTCTATCCCAGGTCTCGTCCCCTCGAGGAAGGAGATCGCCAACCGAGAGATGGACGGTTCCGAGTCGATGGAGCTTACCGGCTCTGGTGGCAGACGCCTCAGGAGTAACGAGGGGAGCGTTTGAACGAAATGCAATCTCGGGACCTTGTACATGTGGGGTACCGAAGGCAGATGAAGGCGACCGATAGATCTGATAGATCCAGAAGAGAAGTTGTACATACGACAGGAATCTTTGGAGCTGCGGATTCTCGCAGCAGATATGTTGGCGTTTGGAGGACATGAGGGGGCCCGCAGTACTAGTGACTAGTATGACAGCGGGCGCTGCGCAGCCTGAGTACTGGAAGACATCTTGACGGTGTTTCGTTATATCTAGATTATCGTATGAGACTATTATGATGTAAAGCACAGGCTGGTGCGTATTAAGTATAGGCGATCATAATACAGTTCGTATACCCAAGTCAATGAAGCTGGAGGTCAGCCTCTCAGCCTCCTAGCTGGTAACTAAGCGACAGTCCAGTGTCTGGTCTCCCAAACTCGCAGAAGCTATGTGTTATGGTCGGGAAGCAGACAGCTTAAAACGACTACCAATTTTAGGCGGTACCGCAGGATATACCTACTTGATAGCTATCCTCGGTACGGCTTGACCAAACGTCAACTTTCCCGTTGATTGCCTATCTCCTTCCGAACTTCCGCCTGGCAGCCACCCACTAGATCTGTCATACCGAGAACTCTCGCCTGACAGATGAGCAGGCATTCAGTTTACAGCAATGTATTTTTACATCCCCTGTTAATCGTCATTCGTACACCTATAAACAAGAAAAATACACCTAGGTACATCAAATATCATAAAGTCCCGCCTTTAATTTGAGTATTTACCAGCTTCGACCCCAACGAACGAACGAACGTGAAATTAAATACGAAACGAAACGGAAATAGAAAGGTGAGCAACTGAAAGAGAAAGAGAAGTCAAGAGATAGGTAAACGGGGTGGGTAGGTATGTGTACACATAGCAAGTCTATAAGCCCCTTGCTCAAGCAATCGAGGTGGAAGCGGTAATCTTACACTTTTCCTTCATATACGAGTGGTAGTGATGTGATGAGGAGGTTGTAAAGATGAAGATGGGTATGAGTCAGGTGAGGTCGGAGGTAGACACGGCAGGTCCACATTGTCATGACGATGACGAGCTGCTTTGCGTCTGCTTAGACGAGCCAGCCTCTTTCCCCTTCCCCTTCTCTCTCTCCTTCTCTTTCTCAGCCTCCCTAGCTCCTGATGAGGCACTCGCAGTGGGACCGTCATCCGTATACAGCCCGTTCTCCTCGATATAGTCCACGACAGGCATCGGCAGTAGGTACCTTACCGATAGCCCGCGTCGGAGGAAGAGTCGTACTTTGGTCGAGGAGACGTCGTTCTGGATGAGCTGGTGGATGAGGTGAATATTGTGTCGCCATCGAGCGAGGTTGTCAATCGCTTGATCCATGTCGGAGCCTGCGCGTTCGACGATGAGGACACCGTACCGACCGAGGATGTGGTCAAGCTGTGTAAAGCAGACATAGTGGTTAGATTCAGTAAGAATTGCAGAATCATGGGGCTACGCCACAAGCGCACAGTGGGAGAGGAAATGGAGAGAAACGTCTGGGAGGGGAAGTGAATGGAACGGAGAAGGGGTGGGTACTGACATCTTTGTTAGACCATACTCCGGGTTCGCTCATGGTTGCAATGAGGTCCGAGCCTGCGAGGAGCATGATTCGTACATTTCTTCGCTCTCCATCCTCGGTCATGACTCCCCCGAGCTTGGTATTGATTTCGTGATCAAAGTGGTCAAGCACGACCGCAGTACGTTGGTAGTCTTGGTAAGCTTCCCATCCGTCGACCATAAGCCATGACGACGTCTGCTCAGTAGCGAGCTGGCACATGTGAACTCTACATAGTAGAAGTTAGCCAAAGAGACGTGATAGAACTGAGTGAATTGGGTGCTCACCGATGATTCGCCGCCAAGAGTCCTGGCTTCTTGTACTGGTCGCTGACAGGACTGAGGTAACCACCGACGATCTCAAAGTCTGTGCTCTGACGAACATAGTCCTTCGCCATCTCGAACATCCTCAAATGAAGGTACGTGACCGGGCTGAAGGAGCCGCATGCGACAAGGACTATGGGCTGCTTGTCTGGGTTGCGGAGCGTACGGGCAAGGCGGTGGGAGGGGAAGGTGTAGCCCTCCGGGTAGCTGAACTCTCGCTGGGGCGAGTAGGATGCCATGGCGGCGAGTAATTGGTGCGCTCGCTGGCGTCGGGGGGTCGAATGACGGGGGAAAGGGGGAGAGGAATATGGCGGGGGTTGGAAGAGGGCAAATTATTATCAGTCGGTCGGATGACCACCGCGGCCGGCGTCACTGCGCTGAAGTCATTTGTTCCCACGCGAATAGGCGGAAACGGTCTCCAAGCGGATGTCCTGACTCCCTCCAGAAAACCATCCAGCCATCCGCGCAGGAATCCCTAGAAATATCACGCTCGACATCGTGCAAGGTCAGGGACGATGGAGTTGCTGACGGTCTGATAACTGCAGTTACAAATTTTCAAGTTATCTAATCTACGTCGAACACTGATCAAACAGCGTGTTCCCCGCACCAAGTCCAGCTTGTTCTGGACCATCACGAAAATAAACATATCGATATCTGGGAATATCTAAGTTTAGCAGCCATATCATCGTATCGCAGCCATAGCTACCCAAATCTGTCCTAAGGAATTTTGATCTGCTTAGAGCTATGTGAGATCTGCCGTGATAAAGGCTGTCACGGTGCTAGAGGGTGATAATCGTCTTCCACGGTGCGAGACATTTCGCACCCTATCACATCTGAGAGAATGCGTGCATTGGGCAGATCTGTGTTGCCTGGCCCTGGGTAGAAATCTCGTGCGGTATTACTTATTGAGGTCGTCACTGTATCAATGAAACATGCATAAAATATATTTTTATATTGTGCTAGGAACATAAGAGGAAGACACTCGTAGCTACATGAGTATATGCTACCTAAACAGAAGCAAAAGGTAAGAAGAGACCGCGGAAGACAGAGGTAGGTAAATGAGAGCGGAGATGCTCGACGAAGCGAGCGCCGGTACCGTAGAGGCAATGGGGAGCGAAACCAGAACACAAAAGATAAAGACTTACTATTAGCAGCAGAAAGCATCGCCGCCGGCCGGCCGGGACAGCTTCTGAGAGCCATCTATAATATGTGTGTCTATAACATGCGCGTGAGCATGAGATATGTAGATGACAAACGAAGGGTACTTACATACTTAACTGACTCTGCTTGGAAGACCTTGATCTCGTACGTTGATCACGACGGCCGAAGATCAACTCGACCTTGTTGAGCTTCCTATAATCCGGTATTCAATAAAATTAGTATAGATGCTACTGCAAATGACGGACAGGGACACGTCGAGAGACGACTAACTCCGAAAATATCCCTGCAACTAGCATATAGTGACCATGAGATGGCCGAAGAAGACAAAGTGTAGTGACTTACATATATGGCAGCCAGAAGCCACGTCCGATTGAGCCATGGGGTATAGGCCGCTGCAAATCCATGTTGCACTTCGTCATTACTATAGCTGTCAAGAATCAGTGTGGTAAGCGATACAAATGGGTACTCAAGGGCCCGGGACCTCACACAACCGTCCATTAAGATGATCCCTCGTCGGGCACTGCAGTGTTGAAGGGGAAGGAAGGAAGGCTGTGCGGCAATGGTGAAGTTGTCTGGCTTCGTATAAACTACAAACTGGCGAAAACGTACCTAAATAGCTCACATACTGAGTGCGCACGCTTTCTATCCCGTCCTCCGAGACCAAACAGAGCACAAACCGACGCACCGAAAACAAACAAGTTAGCGCATCATAGAGCGATACCAGGACGGTGTCAGGCGTACCTCGAAGCACATATGAACAGTGTACAGCTCGCTCTCCAGCCTCAGCGGATGTGATGCCGGATGTTTCGTCTAACTACAGAGGCAAGGGCGATGATCTTGAAGCAAGCGTCGTTGGCAAGAAAAAGTGCGAAGAGAGAAACAGTCAACCTCTTTGCAGGTCTGAGGCCGGAGGTCATGGTGGTATGAGAGCAAAAGAAACCTCGCGTAAAGGAAGGACTTATATGCGCTCGCGAAAACAAGGTTTTCAGCGCCACTTGGAATCGCGTGACCGTGACCGCCGCGACTCGGATTCTCAGGCTGCACTTCGACGTTGCTCAGGTTCTGGCTTCAACCCCCTGCAGTATTCACGCAGATACTCAGCAGGGCTAATTTAGCATTTCAGTCAACCGTGGTCTGCGCCTGTGTCATGGTTGACGCCACTGCTCTGATTCCAGATTTCGTACCATCCGCCGATACGTACATTGCAACAACAACGTCACTCCTTCTACTATCGGGAGCGTGTTTATTTAGTCTATGTAATGATTCTAGCACAGTTTTATGACACTATTATTGCTTACAGCTGTAAAATCGTGACTGGGAAGCTTTGAGGCCCCAATACGGGTGTCCCGAACTCAGGAAATGCCTCAGACACCTGTATGTAATACTGTGGGAGCATAAGCAGATCACGTCCAAGCATCGCAGATCTCGCATATCCATGCCATGATAATGTCCTTTTCACCGTGGCCTGCGTTGCTCAGGTCAAACCAACGTGACATGTTCAGATCAGCCGTGGAAAAGGAACGCCACAGTGGCGGGCGTTTAGCACCTGTGCGAACATCTGGCACGCCAGGTCTACCCAGATCCCGACTTGTTTATTTTCGTGATGACACTCGTCAAAATCACAACGAAATCGAAAGGTACGCATGTCGTCCAAAACCCTCCGTAAATTCACAAATATCACCGTTGCCTCAAATATTAATAGGTTGCCTTGGTTTCGCCATGGCTGACAAGATGGCGCACTCACCGCCATCAACTGGCATCACTGGTTCCTGCCGAGGTGCTGACGGACCCCGGCACGACTCCTGACTCGAACCATGGTTCGATGTTGAAAGCTTCAGGTACAATACGCAAAGTGTTTATTGGCTGACTGGGACTGTCTGACTAGATTCAGAACATCAATGTCGACATCGCAACGCTGGGTATGCATACCTTGCAAAAGGGCAAGAGTTGTATGCATCTGGTAATTTAGGGCCATGGGGCTCAAAATCCAGGATGATTAGCCGTTAATCTGTCCGCCTTCTAGGACGTTCCACAATACATGAGCCCTGTGATGACTATCCAGGTAGCGACAGCCATGTCTCGTCTGAATGTGTCACTGAGCAGTGCCGTAGATTCATCTTATGCACTGCTATCTAGTCTATACGTCACGCTCATCCATGTCTGCCAACCTCTGAAGCCACACGCACGTCCTTGCTGGTATAGCTATACTCTAACGGTGAGAATCCGACTGCTCGTTCTCTATTGCGACCGCGACCTCGTTCCAAAGGCCATTTCAAATGGCCTAATGGCCTATGCTTCTCCATTCGAGTCACCTTTGTTTCTTTGGTTTTGGTTTCTTTGTGGACCCACAGGATATAATCAAGTCGTGTTTGTCCTGGGCCCAAGTTTGCCCATGCTCTATCCTCTCTGTCGACCGCATCAGGAGTGCCACTCAATAGCGATCGAGGACGCGATTTCCCCACGGCAAGGTGTGGGTCGGGCATTGGGGCACGAGGCTATCATTATGGTGGGCGGATGATTGAGATCACACGCAGAGGTGAGTGATGCGATCTCTACCGAATTCATAGGCACTAATGGCTCAGATCTAGACATGCCGTGAGCATATCAGCGGGCTCACTATTGTGGTTCGTCGTTGACCTGAATACTTCACGCTGCCGGTGAGCGTACACACATCTCGGTAGTTAGAGAACATATTGTTGCTGCTGATACATACTACCGCACTGTCTCTACAATCACATCCGTAATACCATGCCGTTCATATTCTCGACCCCGCATTCTGTGATCAACTATTATCGCCGAATTTACGCCCCTCTCGTTACTCTCCTACAAGGCGCCAGCTCGGAATACTGCGAGTGGCACTGCGGCTCCCTGGGACGTCCACCACGTCTAATTTGATCATTCGAAGTCGCTTGCTTCCTCACACCACATACGGCTTCGGATGCGATTGCGTGGGGTGGAAGAATGTCCGGCCATCATCGTGCTGGACCTTGGAAAATGCTTTTGAAGTCCCAAAGGTCGTCATTTGGATTCTAGGTACGAGTTGCACACCCCTCTTGCCAAATAAGGAGCAGGCCAGCCTCGTGCACGCCTCAAGGGGAGGTAAAGTGAGAAGCAACAAAAGTTCCGCAAATACCGAAATGAAAGCCCAAGCCATTGTTGTCGTACACATGTAAGATCTGAATCTTGGCCGGTACGTCCTCAGGTCCAGATCCCCCGTCGTGTAATCTCACTACTGTTCGATGCCCACAGGAGCTCGTTCATGGAAGTCGCCCAACATCATCAGGAAACAAATCCACTTCGTTTTGATAGTGCTGCGTGTTGAGAAGCGTTAGGCGAGTCATGCTGCGTAATCGAAGACATATGTCGTTGTCGGGATGGAGGTAGCGTTTGACGTTGATGGACTCGGAGGTCAGTGTGACTTCCCAAGTACAAGGGCGCTTGATTAGCCCTTCGTCTACTGACTGTACCTACTATCACATCGAGATCTGGGACACGTTGCCTGCATCAGTGCTCGGTCAGTAGCCGCAGGCGTATATAGGCTGCAGGGTCTCCCCGTAGTCAGCCTCATCGACTCGAGCATTCGCTCCCACTACCAACCCACTTCCCAACGCACACTCCCAGACTTCGCGTTCAAACAAGCTCTTCACTTCACGCGCCGCACAACGACTATGGCCACTTACACCTACATCGACGTATACGCCGCCAGATTCCAGGGGCAATCGAGTGCACACCCAGTGAGTCCAGCCAACACCGGGACACTGTATAGTCAGCTCACCTACGCGTTCTACAGGTGTTCAGTTCACATAGCCACTGCGCACTGCCAGGGGGTTTCATGCCATCGACTTCGTTCCCTTCCACGCCTGGCCCTTCTCGTCCTCGGCCTGTGCATGCGCGCCCAACACCTACACCAGTGCCCATCAAAGGTACGTCAGTATCCTAGACAGACTAGTCAAGCACACGAGCTAACCATGACACCTACACGTAGCCCCTGCATTCAATGCAGCACCCACTGCGAACTCCAGTGCATCAAGGCGTGCAATGGGAGGCGCCCACACCCATACCCACCACCAGCCTACGCCGCCACCTGTGCACTATGCTCGATATGCGCAAGACTATCCACGGGCTGCATCTCGAGGAGACATGGTCGACGACCGCATGGACATGAAGTGCCCTGGTGCTCCTCTGATGAGAACCATACCTCTTCCGGAAGTCGAGGACGCGTACAACGAGCGACGACACTCCCACCCGAATCACGTCCATCCACTTTGATTTGACCTCTGGTGAGCACAGTTGGAGGGGATAAACCCTGCTGGTTCGGCGCACTCTTTCCTCCTTCGTTGTTCTTCTCGGTGTTGTGGAACTATGGACCAGATTTGACGAATTCGTAATGACCACCTTTCCTGGTACGCATGCACACAGTATTGTTTCGTCTTCTCATACCTTTGTACGTTTATACTATTGTTGCTTATATTGTTGTACATACTTTCTGTAAACTTGCCAATTCAGAACAATTGATTATCAGACACAGGACTCTCTCACCTTTGTACCTCTCGTCCATAGTGGCGCTTTTATGCTGAGCTCGGAGCCGTTGTCCGGAAGGGTCTTGGGCGCTGAGCTGTATAGCCTGCGCACAGCATATATTAGGAAAACCTGGAACAGTCTATCCGGGATAGACTGCATAAAATGCCGGTTCTAGAATAAGGACTTGAAGCGCCATTGTTGTCAGTTTCTCGTCTAGCGCTTGAGGAGCCTCGGTTTATCAAAGGGCGCAACATCCGAAGTCCTAAGTGGTGCATGAGAGACAAAGAAGGCTGAGACAATAGTATTGAAATTAGTGGAATGCAGTCGAGGATGCAGAGCCAGGTCCATAGACAAATCATAAAGCGGTCAGAGTATAGGTTGAAACCTACATAGCAAGCCTTTAGCGCGTAACCTTCAATCTGAGTACCAACGCAGGAAGACACTTACGAGTATATCCGCAAGATAATAAGTACGAAACACGGGTATTCTAGATGATCTTCCTTTCCCTCAGATAAGCGTAGTGTTCGTCGCGATGAGCGATAACTTTTGAATCGACGTCACGACGCCACAACGGCAGAGCAATCTGAGCAGGTCATGTAAATATGATGGCATAGGACGTATTCACTGAAGGTACGTACCGAACCGATGAAAGCGTAAATCCCGTCGAGTAAAGAGTGATTCCCTGGAGAGCTCCCTCTCGTGGAAGCACGGAAGATGTTTCCAATGAAATCGTATGTGATGTGGAACTTGCCCTTCACCACACCTGCGTTCTTCCGATAAGCCTATTTTATAGGCCAGTTCAAACAATACGTACCGTTGAGCAAGTGCTCCGCGATTTTGTCCGGCTCCATCCCATCGTCAGATTCCTCAATCTTGAGAGTGATCTTCGGCTTGATCTTGTTCTCCTCGACTAGCCCGGGACTGAAGATAGTTCCGGGGAACGTGATGTGGATGTCGATACCGTACATCAGGAACTCGCCTTGCAGTGCTTCTGCGAGTCCTATGCGAGAGGTGAGCCAAGGCTCGAATATACAGATTATGAAAAGCAACGTTACCTCTGAGAGCAAACTTTCCAGGAGAATAAGACGAATATCCAACCATGGAGAAGTATCCCACTATGGATGACACGAAGACGATCTTGCCTTTGACACCCTCACGGACCATGCGCTTTGAACCTGCCTGCACCGAACCCACGCGTAAGGCTAAATCGCTCTATACTGACAAACATCACGATGACTCACCAGAGCCGTCCACGCTTGCGCCCAGTAGGTCTCTTCCATAGTCTTTACCATCAACTCCTCCGTCTGCTCAATGAAGAAGCCTGGCCTTGACTTCCCAGCGCAGAGGAACAACGCGTCAGGGCATTTACCGTCGAACGGGACTGTAGACGCTTCGAGTGCAGCGTTGGCTTCTTTCGCCTGGTCGACAGCAAACGAATAGGCGTGAAATTTCTGTTCCGGGGTTTGGCGTACTTTCTGTAGTCATTGTGCACCCAACTCAGTACAAATGGGAGTGTGACATTTGATACTAGCGTACGCACCTCAAGCTCTTCTAACGCCTTGTTCAGTCTCTCTTGGTTCCTTGCTACAATAGAAACATGCGCGCCGCGTTTGGCAAGGAGTATAGCAAGGCTGAGCCCAAGACCTGCTGTTCCTCCCGTGACATAGCAATGCTACAGAAATTCGGTTCTTGAAACACATTCCCAGCGTTTCGCGGTTGGACTGACCTTCCCGCTTGGATCCCACTTTGGTTTTCTTCCGAACATTGTGCTGATAGAGACGGCTGCGACAGCGAGAACGAGAAAGCCAACCGTCGAAGCAGAGATTGAAGGCAGCGACGGCATAGTCTTAGAGAGACTGCCGCATGAGGTGGCAAGGCTAACTCTGTACTAGATGCCGCCGGCGTTCAAATGATGGACCCTTTCAATTTGATGCGCTGATGCGCCTCTACTATGCCGTCCAAACTGTACAAAAAATAAGCGCGCCGCGCGGACAACCAATGCGCCGCGCGCGGCTGATAGGCGCCTGGCGGACCTACCGTGTAATATTCACTTTGGTGCTCGTATAGGGAGTTCAGCACCTCCCCGACGTGTATGTAGGGTACAGCTTTGTAGATACGCCATTATAGCATATGAATAGGCATCCTTACATAGTGAAATGAGTTCCTGTTATAGTAATTGCGGACAGTCCGCCTGCCACGATGCTGCCAGCGGTAACGAAGGCAAGCTCGCACTCGGGTCCAACGACTGTTCTAACATATACAATCTCATCTACTATATGACACAGCGGGAAGCGAGGTGAGTAGTTACAATTCTAGAGACTGATGATACTCCAGTACTTTATCCAAGGCTGTCTTCGTGATCGTTTCTTCTCTCTTCAACACCAGCATCCCTCGCAGCTTCGCCAATGTCTGTTGCTGGCACCTAGATTCCATCGACGAAATCGGCAACAGAGTTTCGATGTGCGAGCAGATGTCCGCAATACGTGGAGTATCATCGGGGTTTATGAGCCACCGGGAAACCTTGACCATCCAGAATTCCTTCCATGCGAGCTCACAGCGGACTTGACTGTTACAGCCGTAACCGTGAATAACTGGCGAGGCAACGAGGGAGAGGCGTGTTCGTTCTTCGTTGATCTGGGCTTGCGCTTGGGCGAGAATGAAGTGAACACGGAGGCCAAGGTGTTCTGCATCTTCCAATGAGATGCTCGACGGTCCCCGTTCGACCAATGACTTGAAGGCAGGTGCGACCCATTCTGGAATTGAATATTTCCGAGCAAGCTCAATCTTGATTGCAGGTCCGATGCGGTAGCTGTTCGCAATGTGGTGCTTGGCGAAGTCACGGACGGACGGCATGAGGTATAGTGCGGAAAGCTTGAGCAAACTAATAAGCATGTCAGGCTCATATGGCGGGGGGCCCTTCCATCTTCAATACAGCACCGAGTGAGTTCCTAGTGCATTACATAGAGAAATGATAAGTGCTCTCACCCTACAAACAGATGTGTGCAAAGGTAGTCAAACTCTATGCTCGAGATTGACGGTAGGAACACCGGGCGTTGTTCACAATCGCCGTCCGTCCCAGGTAGTGTGAGAAAAGACTGGAATACCTCGGAGTGCGATTGTAGAAGACCGGAGTGCACGCAATACAACGTCTTCTCCGCCTGCACAGTACGGTGGCCGTGAGTGATGATTGCTTTGACTTGGTCAATAGCCAGAGTACTCACGCGCAGCCAGATTGTCCCGTCATGGAAGCAGAAGTCGGGGCTTTTGATCCATTCCTCATGCGACTCTGGATGCTCCATGTCTATAATACGCTTACTACTAACTGTAAGCCACTGTGTAGGAATATACCAATGGAATCTTCGTACTGTGACAGCGTCAGCGATCAGAGTGCGGAAGCCGATTAACGACTCGCAGGAAGTTGACCCGATTAAGGTCAGTGATCAATAACACCATCAGTGACTTTGGCGATCTCTGCAGTATACACTCAACACTACTTTCCTATTCCATCCTCGACATGCCGCAGCAAGAGAATTCTCTGTTGGAGTCAATCCCCCTATTGCCGGATCGCAATCAGCCCTGGCCACCGAACATCGTGCGGGCCTACCAGATCATCGAATCATCGTATACGAGGGCGTTTCAACTTCTTCGACAGGCTGATCTGGACCCACTGCGCATGAAAGTACATATTGATACATTGGCAGACGATGTTTGCCCGCTTCTTGTTGCGCTTGCACAGATTGCGGATACGGAAGCACCCTTGGGGGATTGGCTTGTCGCTTCTGCAGAGGCTGTCGGAAAATTGGGGCGTCGGCTGAAGGAAATGCACGAAACCGCAAGCGGCAGGTGTGTAGCATTTTCAACTCAATTACAATCATCTAACGGTTCATCGCTTCTTCACTAAGTTCACTCAGGGAAACCTTGGACGTTGCTACCATTCAGCCTGTCCAAATCGTTCGCTCTCACGTCAACGGCGGACATCGAGGACGTCCCTGCAAAGTCATCAATAAGACGTATCTTCAGGCTGCCATGACACCGTCCCGACGACTGTCAATCTCCCGCCTCGCTCGTCTTTTGGGCGTTCACCGACATACCCTACGCAAATACCTGCGTCAATATCAGATTGATACCTCGTTCACCACTCTTACCGACAACGACCTCGATACCATCGTCAAGCGATTCCGCGAGGTTCGTCCCGATTCCGGTATACGCTATCTTGTTGGATTTCTTCGCCAGAAACAGCTTCGTGTACAGAGCAACAGGGTTGTGTCTAGCATTAAGCGGGTGGACCCGATCGGGCATGTCCTTCACACACAGCGGCAGGCGATCAAACGACGAGAGTATAAGGTATCCCGCCCAAATGCGGTATGGCATATTGATGGCCACCACAAGCTCATTCGGTGGGGTTTTGTCATCCACGGAGGAGTTGATGGCTTTGATCGTACGGTGCGTCACCAGTCAGTTTCGAATGCGTAAAGGAGCCAGCTCATAAAACTGTCCAAATGACAGGTTGTCATGCTACAAACAAGCACGAACAACCGAGCTTCGACGGTGTGCGAGCATTTCGTCAATGCAGCGAAGACATGGGGTCTTCCATCTCGTGTACGCGGAGATCGCGGAGGCGAGAATAAGGAAGTTGCAGTATTGATGATTCTGCTTCGTGGGGCCAATCGTGGCTCGTTTATCTGGGGAACGTGAGTAATAGCCTTCTGAACATTACCACCGCAATTGACATCTTGACGTCTGACAGATCTACGCATAACACGCGCATTGAACGTCTATGGGTGGAAGTCGGCTCTCAATTCGCACGCCGATGGCGTGCGTTCTTCTATCGCCTCGAACGTTTACATCACCTCAATATCGAGGATCCTTGTCATATGTGGCTACTTCACCACCTATTCTTGGGCATGATTAATGCAGATTGCACTCAGTTCTGCGCGGATTGGAACGCCAAACCGATCTCCGGCAAAGTCAACCATCGTAGTCCAATAAAGCATGGCATGGGTCCGGATACCTGTAGGTCATTGTGGGTATACCTGCCATCAAACCCCCAGGTAAACTGACCTGCGGGTCATGGGTACCTGGTCTACAGGTAAGCTACAGGTGCAGGTCACGCTATAGTAACTGTGTAGGTATACCTGCGGGTCAACCTGCCATTTTATTCAGCTAGTTATCACAATCATGTACATCACTATCAACATTAATGACAGCCTTTTCTTTCCCCTTTGACCCCTTTGATCTCTTGTTTTTCTCCCGCAACAATTCCAGTATCTCCCTCTCCGGAATAACACCATCAACTGTAGCCCAAGAGCTAAGCACAGTTGCCGCCCGCGTTGACTCGTCGTTCAGGGAATGACGGCGCTTCGAGACAGTCAGCCCACCTCGGGAGAAGGCGCGCTCGACGTCTGTTGATGCTGCGGGAGTGGACAGAAAGTCCAGTGCCATGCGTGCGAGGGCCTGTTTCTCTGCGCTTCTGCTCGAAGTGAGAACACCGTTCCAGTGGGCTAACGGATCGTCGACGTCCCCGAGGCATGGAGTGCTGAGATGCTCCTCGAGAGCGTCGGATGAGACAGTATTGCGGCCATACTGCTCAAGGCGCGCGAAACGCTCGTTAGCCGAACGACGAAAACCCATCTGACAGTTAGAATATAGTGAGCCTGGAGTCTGGACGCTACAAAGCATATAATATACGAATTACTTACTGATGATGTTTGCGACGACGGCGACGCCTGCGCCACGTTCGCATCACTCGGAGGGTCGGGCTTGTAATGGCTCTTCCATTGGTCGCGAACAAGCGTAAGGGCCGTTTCGATCCAGTCGGGAGGCCAATGGTTGTCGCGGAAGTATTGTGTCTTGTACCTCGGGTGTAGTACTAAAGAAAGCAGTCAGCGGCGAATCCGTAAGCTCATAGTAAACAAAAGACATGAGTATCGAGTCTGGACGTACCCATGGCAACACGGTGCATGATCGACTCGTCCGTTTTTCCGTAGTACTTGTTTAGGATACGAACGCCTCGGGCGGCGGCAACACGAACAATATCAGAATACGTTTTGCCAGCCTTACCGTCGACCACGTCTTCCAATGCACCGGTGAGTGTGTCGATAATAGGAATAACCTCGTGTAGAAGCGGCGTGTTGCTCTTTGATATCTTGTGAGTGGCGTATGTGAAGTCCTATAGATAGTATATCAGCACAAGGGCTTGCATCAAAGTGAGCGGCGGTCTCACCCCTAACACGCTATCGAGCTCAGTTAACAGTGCCCATTCGTCTGCCGAGAGACGACAGCTACGAAGCCCCTTCTTCCCAGCCACATCCCACGCGGGCAGAGCGAATAGCTTCTCCAATGCCGGTCGAAGCTCGAGGGCACGCTCGATGGCCATGGAGACGGAGTTCCACCTTGTTGCGACCGCGCGTAACGGAATCTTGGGGGTGATCTTCGATCGTTCGCAGCACGTCTTCAGGTCCGCTCTCAACAGCGGAGAGTAAAATATACGTTTTGCGAGCTTCTTTAGCTAATATATATGATATGAATAAGCATGGTATAGCAAGAGTTAGGCATGATAGAGAGCGTACCTTGGTCAGTGCACGACGTGCATGACGGGCCTCATCTTCGTTGATGTGCAGATCCTCCTCTACGGAGGCTATCACCGCTTCGATCTCTTCGTCTTCAGCATCCTCTCGGCTAGGATCGAGCTCGTATTCATCGTCCCTGAGATCGTTCGTCGAAGCGCTCGCGGTCGTTCCTTCAGTGGTGTCATCATCGAGTACGGGGTCGGCTGCGGCGTCGTCATCTGTGTCGCTGTCTGCCGGGTCGTCACTGCTATCTGAACCTCGCTTACGCGACTTCACAAAGCAAGACAAGATTGCCTGCAATGGCTCGTGAGTAAGACGTCAGAGGCAAACTATTTGACCACTCACCTTGACCACCAGATTCAAGATGTGCGCCAAGCACCGCACTCTGGTTTCTGCGCTGTTGATCCCTCCAAGAGTCTCCAGCTCCATCACCATGGTATCGTTGTTCGATGCGTTGTCACAGATGATACCCAGGATCTACATGGTCAACATTGTATGATAAGTAACGACTCGGATACGGTCAAAGGCTCAGAAATTACGTACCATGTCCGCGATTCCTAACTCTTGAAGGCATCGCTTTAGTTCTTGGCCTAGGTAGCGACCCGTATGACCTTGATCGAGTCTGTTGCGATGGTGAGTACATGTCCAACACACTGTAGATTGCTCGAAGACTTGTGAACTCACCGGATGAAATCCAGAATGAACTGCGTAGCTTTTCCATCTACCACGCGATGAACTGTCACTCCTAAGAACGAGTATACATTAGGCGACGTCCATCCGTCGAGACCAAGGTGCAGACGACCGGGGTGCGCTTTCAGCAGCTGCCCGATATGTTTATGCGTGACGGCAAAGATCTCACGCACATCGCGAGACACAGTGCTGCGGCTAGGAGTCTCGACCTTCGCGTAAAGCATCTCGAAGATGGCAAGAAGTTCCGGGTCTTCGACGATAGCAAAGGGTCGGTGACGGCGTGCGATCCAGAGAGCAAGGAGGTATCGCATCCGCTCCTTAGTGTACGTTGTGCCATGTGCGAATGCGGCGATGCTCTTCTCATTCGGCGCGGGGCCTGGCGAGCACTTTTCGATATGCCGCTTGAGGTTGCCGGTAGACTGGTCCTTACGGTGACGCGTAACCTTAATTTTAGGGCTATAAGCGACGCATTAGATTTGCATAGTACATAGGATAGAAGTTCACGTACTGTGCCTTGCAAACGAACTGGTACTTAACCATGCCCTTCGAGTCCGTAATGATCTCAGGGGGAGACCTGAAATGGGTATAGTAGGCAGAACTCCACGTCTTCATTTGGTCGGCTACATGTGTGTCGTTGGTTAATGAGAATAACAAAAGGTTTATGAGAATACTTACCTAGGACGTCCGGCGCTGATCGTGTGTCAGTCCTATATTTCTCCTCGAAGGTGAGTTGTTTACTGGCGGCGGGAGCTTCAACCTCAACAACGTCGGGGCTTGAGGATCGGTCACCAGAAGCAGACTGAGCGTCGGAGGCATCGTTTTCAGTGCGACGAGAGCGGTCACTTGCTGGGGACAGGTCTTTGCGACGACGTTTTTGGCCCCTATGACTGGGCATGGTGAGTCGTTGGGAGGGACCTGAAGGACAGAGATGGGGGTCAAACGAGCAGGCGATCCACTACATCTCTGCTATATCAATTAACGGCTTAATCCGACAACTCGTCACAGTATCGTAGAGCGTACCTTTTCAGGCGTCGTGTGTATTTACCCGCAGTGCGGGCGGCGGGTATGTGAGCTCGGCATGCGGACACTAGCAATGCAAAGAACCAATGGAGTTTTGTGGATAAGTCAAAGGTCGGCCGTCCACACGGAATTTGCATGAGGAATATTAAATTTGCGACAGGAGATGGCGATGGTGGTGGGCGACGGAGGCAAAACGAGAGGATATGCGCGGCCAATACCTACGGCTCGGGTATTGTTGATGGCGCGCGCCAACCTCTAGCCGGTTTCTGCCACGTCAACCTTCCATCCTTCTCTCCCTACTCTCACCTACTCACTCTCCTGCTCGCTGCGTAGTCTCATATACTCGTATGCCACACCCTCAACACTACCACATCACCTGCCTTTTTGGAACGTGAGTACACTGTCTATGGATACCAGTGGTGTTGTGTACCTTGATGATCGAAACTAATCTCGATAATTCAGATGGAGCATGCCCGACGCCCGAAGGTCGGATTAACGAGGACAACAGCATTTTACGGTGAGCTTACAAGCAATGCTCCATAGTACAACTCAATACGGACGTGATTATAGGTCATAATACGTATGCGTAGCCAATGAGACAAGGTAGCAGATGGAAAAGATATGTGGCAAGTGAGGATGGTGAGTAACGAGTTCAGCGATCGGGAATTGCACCCAGTACTCATGTTCATCGTTCGCATTGCTCGGCTTTGATCACAAGATACTGGCCGAGATTTTGGATCGGCACAATAGTCAAGGCGCATCCCTATGGCCAGAGGGCTACACGGTCCGTGGCAAAATTTACGCACGCATGACGAAGACTGACTAATCTAGGGACTGCACGCAGCGCTGACTGCACTGAACGGGCCACAGGATCTCAAGCGTACTGCACGCACCTGGACCACAGTCCGCCTTCTCCTTCAATCCTCACAGAGAAGCCGGACGCACAAGACCTTACCTTGGTCCTTGGTGTTCCTCCACCACTGGTCGTACTGTAGGTCACGTCACGGCCTGTCATCGCTGTATACTAATTTAGTCATATTCTCCGGTGGCAGATTAAGGCACAGAGCTGAGAGAATGAGCGGGTCGTTCCGTCGACAAGACTCAGCCCCGAGAGCTCAACAACCGCTGCCTCCACGTCGCGGATCTCAAGAGGTAGTGGAATTCGAGTGGATGGTGCTTGTAGCATCCATAGGTAGCTACTATCGCCGCCGTAGAATACACATGATACGACACTCGCGCAATACTTCATGCGTACATCTTCTCACAAGAATTCCGCCAACGCAAGTTTCCATGTGTGCAAACGAGAGGTTTCTTATCCTCGCCATCCTCGACGTTGCTGGCCACTTCGCGCGGTACCACCTAACCGGCCAAGTTCCGTCTGTAGGACACATGCTAGGAGGGTTGATGGCTTTATATTTACGTTGGGATAGAGATGGCGGTAGGGGACACTTAAGTGAGGAGACCATCTCGGCGATCTGGAACTTTCTTATGCTCGCGCAACAGTATTTAGAATTTAGTACAACAAATGTTTAATGTTAATACAATAGGACGCGATTCTCAATGATAGCGGTGCTGTATATATCAATGCTGAATGTGATTGTCGAGATGCATTGCTGTGGAGAGACGGAGTGCCACGGCGGTATCGATTCCAGAGTCGAGTACGAGCTTCGAGTACCACTCTGTATGGTCCGCCTCATCGAAGTACTTAATGACCTCGTCGTAGAGTCTGTTAGGCAGCTCTAACTCTGCAAAAACATCCCTACACGCCTGCCCGAACCGTGCGTCTATGAATGTCGGGTCTCCGAATACTTCTGCTTCTGACGTCTGGTCTGTTTGGAAGTGATGCGAGAGTCACTCTGGTAAGTACGCGGTTCAGCGTTTGACTTGGTATGATATTAAACTGACCCTCCGATGCCTCCGATGCCTCGCTAATGCCCTCATCGTACTCCATGGCGGAGTCCGTGCCCGACTCGCGCTGCGAGCTATTGTAGGGGGCCTGGGATGTTTCGTTTGGATAGTACTGGTAGTGATAAAGGTATTAGTATAGATGATAGAAAAATACCTGCAAGACTTACCCTCCCCGGTGCGCCAAAGAGCAGTTGCCCGAGACGAAAGTGTGCTGTCGATAGCCCACCGCGAAGATAGATTATCTCCCGCTCCTGAGCTTCGAGTCGTCTCTCCAAAGTGAGATTCCTCGCCCGTGCTTGATCTAGATGTCGCCGGAGTTGGGTAACTTCTTCGTTCATAGTCACGGAGGGGTTGTACGAGTCGTACAAATAGCATTGATGGATAAAAACTACGGCTTGAACATACATGTAATATAACTTAGTAAGCAAATATGTGACCCGTGGATCGACCTGTACATTGTAGGTACCTGTACCCGCGGGTCAGGTACCTGGCGCTATGAAACCTGTGAGGGTGCAGGTATGACTTTCGCACTTTCCATTACCTGTGGGTATGGGTCCGGGTAGATCCACGGGTGGACCCGTGACCAGCTTTATAGTCCAAATGTGAGTTATAAAATAGCAGGTACTGATCCGAGACACTATCTGACTTCGTCTAGGATCTACGCTTCATTGGTCAGCTGCAACACGGAGTGTATATCAATGATCTGAGTGGTGTACACCCCGAAATCGTTGCTCAACATCTTACCAACGCACTGCAGGAACAGAATCAAGAACCTCCGGCTGTGCCAGGACCAGGTACGTTGAAACTGCTTCTCCAACTAGCTGCGTGTGAAACTACATATTTTGCAAAGATCTAGGTACCATTGCTCAAGCTCACGATCACAACTACAATCACGAGGCCGTCAACGTTCCGGAGGATGAAAATCCGTTCGCAACTGAGGAGGAGGAGCAAGTATTTCACACAGCATTGGCAATATTGCACGAGGCGCAAACGGTTCCGCATGGTTATTATCTGCAGGAGGACGAATGGGAGAACGGGACTTACTCAGAGGTCGAGGCATTATATTCAGGCCGGCGTGGCAGTCGCGAAATCTTCATTACTTTGCCTGACAGTGTATGGAGGCCTCGTGCCGAGATGTGGGCACGAGCTCTCGACCTTCTTGTACGACTCACGGAATAATGTATAAACAATAAAATTTGTCTGTAGCACGCAATTATTACATGCCGAAAAAGTACAAAACCTATCTGCCTATCTGCCGCAGTGTGTTAAATTGCAATTCAGGTTGATAGTCAGGAACATTCGGACCTACAACGTCGCACTGAAAATGATAAATTCCAGTGGACCAGGTGAACGTAGGCACCCCCTCTCGTTCCCACTCGTCCTTGTCACCTTGTTCAGTTCGTCTATGTCCTCCGACAGCCCTGATTCAGACGAGGTCGACGTCTCTGCACAGGACGCCCCAGCCGCAGCGGCAGGCGGTTCAGCTCTGCACACCACCAGTGCATCCGTGCGAACGATAATCGACTCACTGACGGGATTGCATGGTTATAAGCTCTCTGAGGCGGCTCTTCAGATAGCCGACAGAGAAGCGAATACCGGTCTCACCGCTAAGGCGAAGGGTGCCAGTGTGGCTTCTGCGATCATTAAGAAGTCAAAGGTCAGTGCTGCTACCATCGTCAACATCATCGACTTAACTCACCTTATATTATCACGCATGCATCCTTTATTAGCCTTCGGCCGCGGCAGCACCAAGACTCGGAGAACTTCCGCAGGCGTGAGTTCTGGCAGGAATGGCCCACACCTCAAATTCCCGTCCTCTGCGAACTCAGCCATGGATTTTGAAGTCCGCGCAATCGTGTTGTATATTGATGGCCTTATAAACGACGTACGTTTCAGTTCACAGCATTAACAACAGCAGTTTTACTTACCATTGGGATTTTATCTGCTGCTTGATAGAGCGAAGGGCGGCTCAGTTTCGATGAGGAACAGACTGTCGATCCAGTCACCACGGAAGGATTATTGCGAGACTTGGAGGTCATAGGCCAAGCAAACTTCGACGTGAAGTTCAACCGTTCATGGGACTTCACGCGTATCGATCTGGCTCTGCGCGCCGCACTTCCCGAGTTCTTTGCCCACTGTGAAGCCGAGTTAGGGTATAACCCAGAAACGGGCAGACTCAGTGATGGTGAACTTCCCTACGCGTTCTGCTTCCGCAACCCCAAGACTCGGAAGCTATCTGTTTACGCGAAACGTGAACCGAACGGTGAGGACATTTATGGCGTGAAAAGCAGGAAAGGGCGAGGAGCGTCGGAAAGTTTTATCCATATTGGTGCGTGCAGCTTTGCTATGATTTGCGCTGCTGCTGACTCTCTCCTCTGGTCTCAAGCTTCAGTTGCTGCCCTTCGAGACAGTGCATTAAAAGTGAGAAAGGTACAGACCGCTATGTCCGGCAAGGCCCCGAGCAACTCGGAGACCGTATCGGGAGTCGCAACTCAGCCGCAACTTGAAGCAAGCTCATCAGCTCATGGTGCCACTGACAAGAAAGGGAAGAAGCGAAAGATATTCTCTATCAGCGACGACAGTGATATCGAGTAAAGCTGGTCACGGGTCCACCCGTGGATCTACCCGGACCCATACCCACAGGTAATGGAAAGTGCGAAAGTCATACCTGCACCCTCACAGGTTTCATAGCGCCAGGTACCTGACCCGCGGGTACAGGTACCTACAATGTACAGGTCGATCCACGGGTCACATATTTGCTTACTAAGTTATATTACATGTATGTTCAAGCCGTAGTTTTTATCCATCAATGCTATTTGTACGACTCGTACAACCCCTCCGTGACTATGAACGAAGAAGTTACCCAACTCCGGCGACATCTAGATCAAGCACGGGCGAGGAATCTCACTTTGGAGAGACGACTCGAAGCTCAGGAGCGGGAGATAATCTATCTTCGCGGTGGGCTATCGACAGCACACTTTCGTCTCGGGCAACTGCTCTTTGGCGCACCGGGGAGGGTAAGTCTTGCAGGTATTTTTCTATCATCTATACTAATACCTTTATCACTACCAGTACTATCCAAACGAAACATCCCAGGCCCCCTACAATAGCTCGCAGCGCGAGTCGGGCACGGACTCCGCCATGGAGTACGATGAGGGCATTAGCGAGGCATCGGAGGCATCGGAGGGTCAGTTTAATATCATACCAAGTCAAACGCTGAACCGCGTACTTACCAGAGTGACTCTCGCATCACTTCCAAACAGACCAGACGTCAGAAGCAGAAGTATTCGGAGACCCGACATTCATAGACGCACGGTTCGGGCAGGCGTGTAGGGATGTTTTTGCAGAGTTAGAGCTGCCTAACAGACTCTACGACGAGGTCATTAAGTACTTCGATGAGGCGGACCATACAGAGTGGTACTCGAAGCTCGTACTCGACTCTGGAATCGATACCGCCGTGGCACTCCGTCTCTCCACAGCAATGCATCTCGACAATCACATTCAGCATTGATATATACAGCACCGCTATCATTGAGAATCGCGTCCTATTGTATTAACATTAAACATTTGTTGTACTAAATTCTAAATACTGTTGCGCGAGCATAAGAAAGTTCCAGATCGCCGAGATGGTCTCCTCACTTAAGTGTCCCCTACCGCCATCTCTATCCCAACGTAAATATAAAGCCATCAACCCTCCTAGCATGTGTCCTACAGACGGAACTTGGCCGGTTAGGTGGTACCGCGCGAAGTGGCCAGCAACGTCGAGGATGGCGAGGATAAGAAACCTCTCGTTTGCACACATGGAAACTTGCGTTGGCGGAATTCTTGTGAGAAGATGTACGCATGAAGTATTGCGCGAGTGTCGTATCATGTGTATTCTACGGCGGCGATAGTAGCTACCTATGGATGCTACAAGCACCATCCACTCGAATTCCACTACCTCTTGAGATCCGCGACGTGGAGGCAGCGGTTGTTGAGCTCTCGGGGCTGAGTCTTGTCGACGGAACGACCCGCTCATTCTCTCAGCTCTGTGCCTTAATCTGCCACCGGAGAATATGACTAAATTAGTATACAGCGATGACAGGCCGTGACGTGACCTACAGTACGACCAGTGGTGGAGGAACACCAAGGACCAAGGTAAGGTCTTGTGCGTCCGGCTTCTCTGTGAGGATTGAAGGAGAAGGCGGACTGTGGTCCAGGTGCGTGCAGTACGCTTGAGATCCTGTGGCCCGTTCAGTGCAGTCAGCGCTGCGTGCAGTCCCTAGATTAGTCAGTCTTCGTCATGCGTGCGTAAATTTTGCCACGGACCGTGTAGCCCTCTGGCCATAGGGATGCGCCTTGACTATTGTGCCGATCCAAAATCTCGGCCAGTATCTTGTGATCAAAGCCGAGCAATGCGAACGATGAACATGAGTACTGGGTGCAATTCCCGATCGCTGAACTCGTTACTCACCATCCTCACTTGCCACATATCTTTTCCATCTGCTACCTTGTCTCATTGGCTACGCATACGTATTATGACCTATAATCACGTCCGTATTGAGTTGTACTATGGAGCATTGCTTGTAAGCTCACCGTAAAATGCTGTTGTCCTCGTTAATCCGACCTTCGGGCGTCGGGCATGCTCCATCTGAATTATCGAGATTAGTTTCGATCATCAAGGTACACAACACCACTGGTATCCATAGACAGTGTACTCACGTTCCAAAAAGGCAGGTGATGTGGTAGTGTTGAGGGTGTGGCATACGAGTATATGAGACTACGCAGCGAGCAGGAGAGTGAGTAGGTGAGAGTAGGGAGAGAAGGATGGAAGGTTGACGTGGCAGAAACCGGCTAGAGGTTGGCGCGCGCCATCAACAATACCCGAGCCGTAGGTATTGGCCGCGCATATCCTCTCGTTTTGCCTCCGTCGCCCACCACCATCGCCATCTCCTGTCGCAAATTTAATATTCCTCATGCAAATTCCGTGTGGACGGCCGACCTTTGACTTATCCACAAAACTCCATTGGTTCTTTGCATTGCTAGTGTCCGCATGCCGAGCTCACATACCCGCCGCCCGCACTGCGGGTAAATACACACGACGCCTGAAAAGGTACGCTCTACGATACTGTGACGAGTTGTCGGATTAAGCCGTTAATTGATATAGCAGAGATGTAGTGGATCGCCTGCTCGTTTGACCCCCATCTCTGTCCTTCAGGTCCCTCCCAACGACTCACCATGCCCAGTCATAGGGGCCAAAAACGTCGTCGCAAAGACCTGTCCCCAGCAAGTGACCGCTCTCGTCGCACTGAAAACGATGCCTCCGACGCTCAGTCTGCTTCTGGTGACCGATCCTCAAGCCCCGACGTTGTTGAGGTTGAAGCTCCCGCCGCCAGTAAACAACTCACCTTCGAGGAGAAATATAGGACTGACACACGATCAGCGCCGGACGTCCTAGGTAAGTATTCTCATAAACCTTTTGTTATTCTCATTAACCAACGACACACATGTAGCCGACCAAATGAAGACGTGGAGTTCTGCCTACTATACCCATTTCAGGTCTCCCCCTGAGATCATTACGGACTCGAAGGGCATGGTTAAGTACCAGTTCGTTTGCAAGGCACAGTACGTGAACTTCTATCCTATGTACTATGCAAATCTAATGCGTCGCTTATAGCCCTAAAATTAAGGTTACGCGTCACCGTAAGGACCAGTCTACCGGCAACCTCAAGCGGCATATCGAAAAGTGCTCGCCAGGCCCCGCGCCGAATGAGAAGAGCATCGCCGCATTCGCACATGGCACAACGTACACTAAGGAGCGGATGCGATACCTCCTTGCTCTCTGGATCGCACGCCGTCACCGACCCTTTGCTATCGTCGAAGACCCGGAACTTCTTGCCATCTTCGAGATGCTTTACGCGAAGGTCGAGACTCCTAGCCGCAGCACTGTGTCTCGCGATGTGCGTGAGATCTTTGCCGTCACGCATAAACATATCGGGCAGCTGCTGAAAGCGCACCCCGGTCGTCTGCACCTTGGTCTCGACGGATGGACGTCGCCTAATGTATACTCGTTCTTAGGAGTGACAGTTCATCGCGTGGTAGATGGAAAAGCTACGCAGTTCATTCTGGATTTCATCCGGTGAGTTCACAAGTCTTCGAGCAATCTACAGTGTGTTGGACATGTACTCACCATCGCAACAGACTCGATCAAGGTCATACGGGTCGCTACCTAGGCCAAGAACTAAAGCGATGCCTTCAAGAGTTAGGAATCGCGGACATGGTACGTAATTTCTGAGCCTTTGACCGTATCCGAGTCGTTACTTATCATACAATGTTGACCATGTAGATCCTGGGTATCATCTGTGACAACGCATCGAACAACGATACCATGGTGATGGAGCTGGAGACTCTTGGAGGGATCAACAGCGCAGAAACCAGAGTGCGGTGCTTGGCGCACATCTTGAATCTGGTGGTCAAGGTGAGTGGTCAAATAGTTTGCCTCTGACGTCTTACTCACGAGCCATTGCAGGCAATCTTGTCTTGCTTTGTGAAGTCGCGTAAGCGAGGTTCAGATAGCAGTGACGACCCGGCAGACAGCGACACAGATGACGACGCCGCAGCCGACCCCGTACTCGATGATGACACCACTGAAGGAACGACCGCGAGCGCTTCGACGAACGATCTCAGGGACGATGAATACGAGCTCGATCCTAGCCGAGAGGATGCTGAAGACGAAGAGATCGAAGCGGTGATAGCCTCCGTAGAGGAGGATCTGCACATCAACGAAGATGAGGCCCGTCATGCACGTCGTGCACTGACCAAGGTACGCTCTCTATCATGCCTAACTCTTGCTATACCATGCTTATTCATATCATATATATTAGCTAAAGAAGCTCGCAAAACGTATATTTTACTCTCCGCTGTTGAGAGCGGACCTGAAGACGTGCTGCGAACGATCGAAGATCACCCCCAAGATTCCGTTACGCGCGGTCGCAACAAGGTGGAACTCCGTCTCCATGGCCATCGAGCGTGCCCTCGAGCTTCGACCGGCATTGGAGAAGCTATTCGCTCTGCCCGCGTGGGATGTGGCTGGGAAGAAGGGGCTTCGTAGCTGTCGTCTCTCGGCAGACGAATGGGCACTGTTAACTGAGCTCGATAGCGTGTTAGGGGTGAGACCGCCGCTCACTTTGATGCAAGCCCTTGTGCTGATATACTATCTATAGGACTTCACATACGCCACTCACAAGATATCAAAGAGCAACACGCCGCTTCTACACGAGGTTATTCCTATTATCGACACACTCACCGGTGCATTGGAAGACGTGGTCGACGGTAAGGCTGGCAAAACGTATTCTGATATTGTTCGTGTTGCCGCCGCCCGAGGCGTTCGTATCCTAAACAAGTACTACGGAAAAACGGACGAGTCGATCATGCACCGTGTTGCCATGGGTACGTCCAGACTCGATACTCATGTCTTTTGTTTACTATGAGCTTACGGATTCGCCGCTGACTGCTTTCTTTAGTACTACACCCGAGGTACAAGACACAATACTTCCGCGACAACCATTGGCCTCCCGACTGGATCGAAACGGCCCTTACGCTTGTTCGCGACCAATGGAAGAGCCATTACAAGCCCGACCCTCCGAGTGATGCGAACGTGGCGCAGGCGTCGCCGTCGTCGCAAACATCATCAGTAAGTAATTCGTATATTATATGCTTTGTAGCGTCCAGACTCCAGGCTCACTATATTCTAACTGTCAGATGGGTTTTCGTCGTTCGGCTAACGAGCGTTTCGCGCGCCTTGAGCAGTATGGCCGCAATACTGTCTCATCCGACGCTCTCGAGGAGCATCTCAGCACTCCATGCCTCGGGGACGTCGACGATCCGTTAGCCCACTGGAACGGTGTTCTCACTTCGAGCAGAAGCGCAGAGAAACAGGCCCTCGCACGCATGGCACTGGACTTTCTGTCCACTCCCGCAGCATCAACAGACGTCGAGCGCGCCTTCTCCCGAGGTGGGCTGACTGTCTCGAAGCGCCGTCATTCCCTGAACGACGAGTCAACGCGGGCGGCAACTGTGCTTAGCTCTTGGGCTACAGTTGATGGTGTTATTCCGGAGAGGGAGATACTGGAATTGTTGCGGGAGAAAAACAAGAGATCAAAGGGGTCAAAGGGGAAAGAAAAGGCTGTCATTAATGTTGATAGTGATGTACATGATTGTGATAACTAGCTGAATAAAATGGCAGGTTGACCCGCAGGTATACCTACACAGTTACTATAGCGTGACCTGCACCTGTAGCTTACCTGTAGACCAGGTACCCATGACCCGCAGGTCAGTTTACCTGGGGGTTTGATGGCAGGTATACCCACAATGACCTACAGGTATCCGGACCCATGCCATGCTTTAATATCGAGCTTGTGGAGCCAACGGCCTCTGGTAAGTTCATACTACCTTTACCTATACTTTATCCGCCCTACTTACCATCATTTTCTTGGGCGGTACAAGTGCGTGCGAAGAAGTCGAAGTCGCGGTTGCTAGGCGGGTTGGATCGTGCGCTAGCATTGGCAGGTGAGTTGCAATTCCAACCATATTGACCGAGTCATCAGCAATCATTGACGTACCTTCTCTCTATAGACACCGCGTCCACGTCTGCTTCATCGACAATACAAGGTCCGAACTCAGAGACAAAGGCCACCACCGGGCTCAAGTATTCATTCAACAACATACCTATGCGGCCAGAAGACTTTAGTCCATCGCCCAGCCCAATTTCCGACTCCGAGCCGCTTCCCGAGATTGCACCGGGAGCCAGTTCAAGCGCACCCAACCCTTTTGCGCCTGGAACCATCAGCTCGACAACTGCACATACAGCGCCGGGGGTGCCCCAGATGCTCACCTCTAGCTCTCTCGAAGAGATGGGCTCTCTGACTCCATCCCGTCCCGTAACTCCTAGTTTCTCCCACGGCGCCGCTACAACCGCTGAGACCAATGTCTCTCCGACCAGGTACGACCCACCCACGGGTGTACGCAATCCGTGGTATTAAAATAACTTCCGCCTCTTCTTTGAGTCCGAGCTCCTTCGAAAGACTTAACACCCGTCTTCAACAGACAAGCGCCACTCCTTTGTCCATTTTTATTTCACAAGTATACACGCTCATTCACCCTTTTATTTCTTTTTTGAGTCTTATTTTACATCTCTTTCGTATCGTAATCCTTCTTTGCTCATACCGGCGTAGCTTAATAGTACTTCTACGAGCAATGCTCTGCAACGGACTCATAGTATCTACCAATACCTCCCCGAATGATCACATTACTTTCCGCTTGGACATTCAAGTCTATGACCACGACAGAATGCGATAGTTCGACGGGCACTAGAGCTTAATACAGCTGCGCCGTGGTAGTACCGTGAACTTCCCGATTAGGCAGTTGTAATGCTACTACGCTTAAATTGATTCCGACACTTATAGTCGCAAATAGCACATGTGCGTCTGGTCGTTCTATGTCTAAATCGTAGTACATTGCCTATAGGAACACTCTGATAATGTTGAACACTGAGCAGTTAGGGTGTGCAATCATACTAGCAAGTAGCAACATGAAAGCGCTGGAAAAATCTGGCTTCAACGTGACAAAGTCGTTATGTATTGCTTTTATATTAGCCTACATACAACACCAAGACACATAGAGGATGTACAGACATACAGGGAAAGTCGACATACCGTGTGGTTGCGCTCAACATTGCTCACAATCGCATACGCCATGTGCGCGCGGCATGTGCCGCGCGGCGCATTGGTTACCCGCGCGGCGCGCTTATTTTTTGTACAGTTTGGACGGCATACTCTACAGCTTTGTGGCGTCGCGCCCTTCCCCAGCGTCACTTGCCTTCTGCCTTGAACATGTTACACCATCTCGTCCACGTCCTCATTGCACCGAGTGCCAGGCATGGGCAAGCTCAAATTGAAACGAACACCTGAAGAACAGGCAGCGCATGACTTGCGGAAGGCTCAGAAGAGGGCTCGTAAGGCTGCCAAACGTCGTCACAGGAACACAGATGACCTATCCGAGGAGGATGATGAACCTCGCAAGAAACATCGAGCGTCGTATTTAAATGGAAACAACGACTTTGTGTTTGATGAAGACGAGCTGTCAGCGGGGCCATCTCATCGTGCTCACAAACCGGACTACGACTACATCCAGGCGCAAGTCGAGGAGGAGCGGTTTCGCGAGAAGCTATGGGGAGCATTTGGGGAAGATGAGCGGCTCGACTCTGTAGAGGCAAATCTCAACGGATATGCGCACGTACCGAGACGGTGGAGGGCTGGCGGGATGGATAGGATGGATGATGAGTTGGATATTGACCCACAAATGATGGAGGAAGAGGACTATGCGGAGTGGGTGCGTGCTGCGATGTGGAAGTGCGTACCTACTCACTTCTATCAAACTATATGCTAAAATGTTGGCTTACTCTATTGCAGGAAGAAACACGCTGCTGAGTTCGCAGAGCAAGAACGGAAGAAGGCAGAACGTGCCGCTCGCCACGAGCGAGAGAAGAAGCTGAGAGAGGAGACCGCCAGGATGGAGAAGGCTGAGCATGAGCGGCGGAGACAACGGCGCAACGAGAAGGAAAGAATGCGCTGGGACGACGCTCGTGCTCGCTACGAGAGTCGCTGGAAGGAGTTACTGGGAGGGGTGGAATCATCACAGGCCACCGATATCGAGCTGCGTTTCGAGGATATTCCATGGCCTGCTCTCGCTACGGACGTTGGTCCCTCTGCACATGGCCAAGAGAAGAAGCCTGCTACTCTTGAGATCGAAGATATCACCATGGAAGCTGTGTCGGCTTTCTTACTTCCTGGTGGAAGACTACCTGATAGCGCAGCAAGGGACGAAGAAGCCATCAAGAAAGAACGACGAGACAAGTTGAGAGAGACGATGTTGCGTTTCCATCCGGACAAGTTTGAGGGACGGATAATGTCTCGCGTCCGTGAGGCTGATAAGGAGGTTGTACGAGAAGCTGTTGGTAGAGTGGCTCGGGTAATCAACGACCTTTTGGCCGGAAAGTGATAACTTGTACCTGGTATGTTCTCACATGCCTCAGTCATGGCACGACGTTCCTTATATGCTATGAAGAGACGTTTCAGTTATACCTATGTGCTATCGGAGATACTCTTGGTACACGAACAAGAGTAACGAGCCAAGTCTGTGAGTCTTCGCTTTTTACGAGAGTGTCCAAAGGCCCCATGCTCATGCCTCCGTGGTCACATACTTACAGAACGTCGCCATGCCGTACTCATATGTCGGTCGAGAGGATCGTCGCAGGACTTCGTCAGCGGTATTCACTCACCGCCCCTCCAACGCCACTCGAACCACGTAACTTGCGATCCGCGTGGTCCATTTGGGTTTAGAGTGTACCCGGCTGCGTTGGGGCAGAGAGGTATTGGTTGGTCAGCGAAAAGGCCCTGAGCTCACACCGACACGAGCGGAGGTTCTCTGTTCAGTTTACGAGTTGTATTGCTGTTTTAGCGTAGCTCGAATGCTCTCTCAACTGAGTGAAATAATCCTGAGTTGTACGACGAGGTCTTGTTCGTGTCGAAAAGAAATCCATATTTCACAGATCGTCTGTCGATCTTTCCTGTAGAACCCAGCTGGCTGCGTATGATTGCCGCGTCCGAGTCCGAGAAATGCTCAACTTGCCCCAACACCTCCACCATCGTCCCATTTTCAATTCGACGATACTCGAATATCAACAACTACCACACGGTTCCTACAGCAGCGTATGGAGGCTAGAGCTACAAATGCATGCCGGGAAATGGCACAACCGGTCGGAGCTCCTGAGTCGCAGTAATCACAGCCGACATAAAAACCACTTTCTCTCCTCAACTTTTCATCATGTAAAAACCTCGGTATCACCGTAAATCATCTCTCCCGGTACCATTACGCACGATGACGACGACCTCGACGCTCCTGGCATCCTTGAAGCTAAAGCCGACGCCTAGAGTTCATCAAGTACGGCGATGGATGAGTGTACGACCCGAGCAGGGTGCCCTCCCAAGTCGTGCGTTACTGTTCTTTTCTTCAGGCACATACCATTAATATACTTCTTTACCGCTTCAGAACGAAAGAAGGTGACTATCCAGCACCTCCAGCAACTTCGCAAGTCGGGGACACCGATCACAATGCTCACCGCCTACGACTTCCCAACAGGGAGAGCATGCGAGGCTCACAACATCGACATCACCCTCGTCGGAGACTCTCTTGCTCAAGTATGCCTTGGATACGACTCTACCACCCGCCTCACCCTCGAAGAGATGCTTCATCACTGTCGAGCCGTCGCACGCGGTAGCAAATCACCGTTCCTCATCGCCGACATGCCATTCGGGACGTATCACACGAGCGTCGAAGATGCCGTGCGGAATGCCACAAGGCTAGTGAGCGAGGGTGGAATAGAGGCAGTGAAGATTGAAGGCGGATTGGAGGTGGTAGATGTTGTTCGGAGGCTCACCAGCGTTGGGATTCCGGTCATGGCGCATGTTGGTCTGATGCCCCAGCGTCACACGATGTTCTCTGGATACAAGGTTCAGGGAAGAAGCGCAAAGGGTGCAGCTTCGATCCTCGAAACTGCGCTTGCGTTGGAAGAAGCTGGCGCGTTTGCGTTTTTGCTGGAAGCCATTCCCCACAAACTCGGAGCCTACATCACTTCGCGCCTTCGACGAGCTCCGACTATCGGCATCGGTGCTGGTTCGCAGACGAATGGACAAGTGCTTGTGTGGGACGATATGCTTGGGACATGGAACGGACATAAAGCCAAGTTTGTGCGACACTTTGGGGATGTTCGCGGCGAGATCGAGCGGGGCGTCAGAGGCTATGCAGAAGAGGTCCGTGCTCGAACGTTCCCTGCCCTTCAAGAAAGCTACGAAATGCCGGAGGAAGAGTGGGAGAAGTTTTTGCAGCTTGCAGAACCAGGAGCCAGTGCATCTGGATAGTACGTCTTGTAGGCATTTATTCGTCATTTATTTGGTATTATAGTTTGGATCTCGGTCACTCCTAGCCCTATCGAATGTAAGCCAATTCACGTTACTTATATCGCGTACTCACTTTTTCTCTATTTCAGAATGTACATTCTATCACGGAACCCCCTTTAAATGATCATGACCAACTGTTAAACCTTCCGTTTCCGTTGAGCTGTGATAATGAGTTCAGGCTATCTCGTACCGATGGTGGATGAACCAGGGTCCGATCTACCGTTGCATGCTTTCCTCTTTGTGGCCCCTGCGCTTGCGCTACTTCCTTGGTTTCACGCCGCATACCCTGACCTCACTCCCTGACCTCACTCAGCGTTAGTATGAGTTGATCAGCTCAAAATACTTTGAGAGCTGACGCGTCTGGTTCTTCACAGATAATCGAATGTCTCATCGCCTCAATAGTCTCAACAAACCCCTGTTTGACTCGATCACCAGTAATGGCCGAGGCAAGCGAGATCAATTCCGTGTTGGGGTGGAATGCATGGCTTCGCGTCTTGAAGCATAGATGAGGCCCTTTTCATTGCGCGATTGGAGCGAGAGTTTCCATTACAGTGCCCGACTTTGCGGCGGGGGTCTGGTTATCGTCGCAATTGGCTGGTGTCCCCTTTCGAGGTTCATCGCTGTCCTGTGGATCCTGTTGCGCAATTATAGCCTCTTGCCCGCGATTACATCTAGTGACATCTGCAGTTGCAAGGAGGCAAGTATCGTTTGCCAGTTTGTCTATTCCCCAGACCGCCTCAGGGAACTGTTCCGCATAGATCTGTGTGTGGCCACCAGACATTACCGTCAGTCAAAGGTACGTGTAAATATGACCACTCGTCATCTTCAAGTCGTTTACATGTCGCCGTGTGTAGATTATACCGCAGGCTGGATGAACCGATACATTGCGGCCGTTCCGCGTTACTTACGAAGGCTGAAACCTGGGATGCCTTGGGTGTGCTTGTGGTTACTAAAAGGTGAGCTTTAGCAATATCCACTGAGCGTGTAGTACTTACTATATCACGGCCTTAGCGTAGTCTGCGCTCAATGGCCGTACCTATCATGAAGGTCAAAAGCAAGGATCGCCTCCACGGTAAGCGCTTTATGGCCATACCCTCAAACAAAGGCTCATCAAGGCATTTAGCACGGCAAATAACCAGCGGATGCCAGCTATGAATTTCGTCCTGCGATCAAAGACCAGCAGTCCAAAATACATGAAGTTTCATCATACTACCTTGTGTTTAGGATATACAGCAGAAGTTGGCACAAGCAGCAAACAGAGTTACAAAAGACTTCGACGATCGTTCGCCCCACTTTGAGGGGTAATAGCGAGATAGATGCTCTACTCATGATCCATACCCTCCGTCTTACCCTCCTCCTTTTCCTCCTCCTTTTCCTCCTCCTTACCCTCCTCCAATTCCGTCTCGGTGGCCTCAGCGCCGACCGGAGGCTGTGTGATGACCTCGCGGTAGTGTGTTTTCATGGCAGGCGTTGACCAATAAGTGTGGCTAGAGCGGTATTCGGTCTCCGATGCTCTCGAGCGCGCGAAACGCCTTAGTGAACAGGCCAAGGCTCTGTACTCCTCTTGAAGAACGTTAGCCAGAATCCATCGGAAGGACTGAGGCGAATGGTGACTCGACGTACTGCTCAATAATATCCTCGCGACTTCTGGCGACTCTCCCTCATTGCTATTACTCGTGGTCTAACGGCCGTCAGACAATGGTGGTGAGCATTAAAATGTCTGACTGTGAGGAAGCTATGTTACTCACCGATGATTTCACGTCGACAGGCGAGTTGACAAGGATGAGTGGCGGCAGATTGTTGCTCGTCATTATTGATGATAGCTCGGAGGATGTGTCGTTGAAGGTGGTAGCAGTGGTAACGGGTGAGTGCTCAGACCACTATGGTTTAAATATGTATGAGGTATGACCTCGCTCACAGAATTCAGATATTCGGGCGGCCGGCCAGGTTGACGCGTGATCATCATCCTACTAGGGCTTCTTCGCTGGTGAATGGAGGCCATTGATCGTGATTCCGATATTATGTGCAACCTGTTACCAAAACACGCGGCGCCTTTGTGACCATAGATACGCGACTGGCTGGACGAGATGAGTGGTCATATTTTTATCCGTAGTTTGATATGATATTGACCGTAAAACAGGGAGGTTTGGCCTCCTCATTGTCCTCAACAATAGGATCACAATCCAAAATTCCAGCGTGACTACTCGAAGAAACTTTACTATGAATACTAGTACAAAACTGGCAAATTACGTCCCGCCCCTTCCGTCACCAATCCCACCTTGCTGCAACGCTGGCCGCAATATACCGTGATCTGACGCTGCCGGCCTCATTGCTACGTCGGGCAGGACGACCGAATACGGTGGCCGGTGGGCCTGCCATAGTCTCTTCGATGGCGTACTCGCCTGTGGGCCTCTGGATGTCTCTGAAAATATGCATCGCGTCAAATGAGTTCCAAATATAGCACTCGTAACCGTTCATATCCGCGATCTCCTGCGATATTTCCAGGAGGCATAGCTCCATGTCATCGTCACAAAAGTCGTATAGGCAGGGCAAGGACGTGCTCGGGTTTGGGACACGATGCCAGTCCGGATGGACCACAGCGTTCTGAAGGTCCTCGACAATCTTTGCTGCAACTCTCGCGCATTCGTTGGACTTGAGAAAGGTGGTAGATACCTCCCTATCCACGTTTGGCAATATCTTCCGCAGTGAAGCGAACGGGTCTCCTCCTGCGTCGATTGCCTGGGTCAGTGTAACGGAGAAGTATCCCAAAATTGGGACGCCTGCGGTGCGTGTAATAATTTCCTGGGCGATGTTGCGCTTGTTAATCTCCGGGTCGTCTTGCCAGTCGTAAAGGCTGGGGTTGAGTGCAAGGAAGTCCGGTGGAGTCGGCCAAGCATGCTTGTTGAGGCCATAGTCCAGCCCATATATTTCAAGGTCCTCCGCTGTGCGCTCGAGCTTGGATGCAAAGATGAACAAGAGCAGGGGAGAAACAAGCCGGACATTACTCACTGGTATTACCCGAGGTCCAATCATACTAATGCTGAGAATATAGTATTTCTTGTGTCGACAACAGATACTCGGAGGGTAGTGATAGTGGCAAGAAGAGGATGTATGTCGTCAGTTACGTTCTTTATACTCTTTGGTTTCAATTCTGAAGTCCGACGACTATTGCCCTTTCGGGCAGTTTCTCACGATCTGTGTAACGCCAGGTTGGAGGCACTTCACGCACATGTATGCAACCTCTCGCGAATGTAGATCAGTGCCGGAAAGCAGTTGATTGTTGGTTTTATGATGATGGTGGCTAACCACCGCTATACCTATGCTCAAGCTACTTATCAATGAGCTACATTCCCATATACGTAACTACTAGTACAACTTTACGAAGAACGGGGCTGGCGCCTTTCAACTCTATGCAGAGCGGCCTATCAGAGTTTGCGCTCTAACACTCTCGGGGCTAAGTCAGCACAGAACAGCATCATTGCTCAGCAAATCTGCCAGCCTGTAACGAGACGTAGCACAGTGGAATGCGGCATATCCCATCACAAAATTGTCCTAAGCCTCCTTCTCTATATCTCCTGTTAAGACGGACCGGGCGCGCTCCAACGCCTCAGCCACCTCCTCAACAACCTCCTTGAGAACGTCGTTGACGTCCTTCTGCGTGACAGTAGCACGACTATAAAGGTAATTTCCCCTCTCTCCAGCAACTTGCTCCTTGTGAAAGGAGAGAATGTGACGGAATCCATGAGATTCATTCCCATGTATATGGTGAAGTCGGTCGAAGAAAGCTATCTTGTCTTGTGGCAGACCAGTCTACTAGTATCCGGGTTACTATGTATTATGTACAACCTGACATCCTCCGAGCTCAAATTAGCACAGAACGGCATCATCGCTCAGTATCTCTGCCAACCTGTAACGAGACGTGGCATAATGAAATGCAGCGTATCCCATCACAAAGTTGTCCCAAGCCTCCTTCTCTTTATCTCCGTTTAAGACGGACCGGACCCGCTCCACCGCCTCGACCACCTCCCCAATGACCTCCTTGAGAACGTCGTTGACATCTTTCTGCGTAACTATAGCCCGGCTGTGAAGGTAGTTGCCTCTCTCCCCGGATATTTCCTCCTTGTAGAAGGAGAGGATATCGCTGCAAAGAAAGGAATTAGCGTACATATCACGACAGTATATCCTGTAGAATTTGTGCGTACTTCACGAAGCACAGGCAGAGCTCGGCATCTCTAAAATATAATTACAAGGTGAGCAGTAGATAGCTGGGCGAGTGCGATTGGAACTTACGGAATCACTTGGACGTAAGTAGAGATGTCGGGGAACGAGAACTTATCCCAGATGAATAGCCCATATGCAACTCCCAAGCCACTTCGGAACCGTTTATTGTTGACATAAGGTAGCGCGTCCGGACGTAAGTCCATGTTTATGAATGCCTTATCATGAAGCGTGGCGTCGATAAAATCCATAGTCGAGAGGGTAATGCACTTGTAAGCATAAGATGGGAAGTAGTCAGGCATATGACGGAGGTTATCGACCAGACAGTCCAGTAGGGGGTCAGGCTGAGTGGCTCCGCTGAGCAGTCGAGCGGTAAATCCATCGAGGTCCTCATCGCTGACCTCAAACTCGTCGATAGCAATGGTCAGAGCTGTAAAGAGAGTGATATGGACCTGAACATCGAGCCGGGTATGACTATAAGTGATGGTTGCGATGTCGAGAGACGCCTCGAGGTATGGCCTCCAACGGGTAGGCGCAAGGCCCTTGTTGTCCCATTCTTTGGTTAGGTCAAGAACACGGGCCTCTACATCGGCTCTCGTAGGGGGCTGCAAGGCCTTCGTGGGTATTTTAGTATTCCGCAAAAAATCCGCTATGATGGCACGATAGGTGCTAGTCTGAGCACTCGTTAGTTATAGACAACGGATCCGAGCGTAGTGACCGCACATACGTCGTTCTTTGCAGATGTACTTGGTTTGGTGATGGCTGGTGAGCTCTGGAGAGTGATTAAATTCCCTGTCCTGAGTAGACTAGATTGAGTACGATGATTTAAAGCGAGAATGTGGACATACATTGTGATGAGGAGGACTCGTTGGAGAAGGAGTGTTTCTGAGGTACTTCAGCTTGATGCTGGGGGCTGGGAGACGAGTCTTTCGGCTTTTATAAAAGCAGGAGTCCTATTCACGGACGCTAGGAATGACTTCGGAAAGCTGGCAATGCGAATTACAGATTAAGGCATTCAATGGACGAAGACGTGAAGTCCGAGTTGTGCGGATAGCGTTCAAGTGTGGGTTTGCAGAGCATCATAATGTCGAAAGTAATGAGAACCATTGCGACGTCATGCTACAGATATGCAAATACTGTCAGTCATTGGTTGGCAGTGAAGCTTCAAGCTTGAAGCCTGAACTGGACAGTGTTATCGCACCGTCTAGCGCCATGACTATCAGAGACTCGGAAGTTACAAGGTGGCGTGCGTCGCCTACCGTCAGAGATTCACAGAAATGTTCATACAAACATCTTTCGATGCAGTGTGGCAAAGATAGCTCAATGAGACGGCGAACGGACTTTCAATCGCTGTGAAGTTTTAAGCACCCTGTGCGACAAAATGATATGCGAGAATTCAAGCTTAAGCGACAGACAATTAAGATCAGGATAGGTCGCGCTGAGTACTTATTCAGACTCACGCGCAGATGCTCGGAGACCGGTTTCACCGAAGACAACTTTTTTCTGAGAAGTTCGAGGAAGAGCTTCCTATATACCAGGCGTCATTAATTATTCGAGACACCGCGTCCGGCGCTCGTATGTTTTATCTTCGAAGGGCCCTGAGATGTTAGTTATACACGTACCTCAGGTCCAGAGTCCAACATCTGGTTGTCAGGAAGATCCTTTCGTCCGTGAAGGGTTGTACCGCACTTGTCTTGTACCGATGGTGGGTACGTGAGAATAGCACGTAATCCATGAATAAAGTATCTGAGCCTTAGCACGGACGCGGAGATGGCTTTGTATGCATGCGTCAGTGCAAGTACACACGAAGTCGGGGGTTTACGTCCATGCATTTGGAGCAATATCATGATATAGATCCTCCTGAAGGCTAGATCGAACTATATCGTTTCGGTTCAGCATCTGCTATAACCACAGTAAGATACTCACTGTCACTGTGGTGTCCGCGTCGTGGGAAATTCGCAGGACATGAACGCACGAAAACGAGCGGGTAAGCGTGATAAAATGAGCGTATGATCGTGATCAATCACCAGACAGACGAGGGAAACCGCTCACCACGAGTTCGCTCGAAATATTGCGGGTTTCCACCGACACCTCATCGGCGCAAACGCGACGTCGAATTTCGTCATCAACTCAACCGGCGAGTTTCGTCGCCTCATTCAGCTGCTTAATCCGTTGATATTATCAAGTATCCAGTCATCACAATCAGTCAAAGTTAAACACAAAATCAGGTTCATATTCTATGTAAAAGAGACAGATACAATGCTGAATTGACTATGGATTTTCTACGCTTATACTAAGGATTCGAAGTGAGATAGGTTGGGATGTTTATATGGGTTATTGGAATATAAAATGATAAAATAGACTATATTGAACTTTCCGGCCCGGCTCACGGACTCCGCCCATTCCGGGCGCCTTTTCTTTTGTTTCGTATGGCTACGCACTTCTCATTCGTCGCGCGGACACTGCCTCCATCAGAGGATTCCCTCTTCGGGTCGTTCCGGCTCTGTAGTATATATACTTCGCCCCCCGCTCCTGACACTCCTTGTGCTCTTTCCTTTCGCACCTGGAGTGAGTATCTTTCATTGCCCTTGCAGTATGCCTGTATGCTCACACATCCTGTACCTAGATTAACTCGTTCGCTCGTGTGCTTTAGGTACAGTCTGCTATGTTATTGTGCTCTTTCCTTTCGCACCTGGAATTAACTCGTTCGCTCGTGTGCTTTAGGTCTTTACAGTGCGTGGTGGGATTACGACAGCGTATCCAGCCCCTGCCTATTGACGACGTCCCGAGCGACTCGTCTTTAGGTTATGAGCCCCGCCTGGCTCTAATCTTCACCCGCTGTTCACCTTTCCGCGCTCTATCTGCGCATCGCTCCGCTCAACGTCCGCACACGCGTACTCAGGTCCGATCCATCTATCCCTAACCCTCCATCCTCATGTCTGGCAGGAACTCTCCTGTCGCTGGCGGGTCAGCGTCGACGGGCCCCGTCCCCTCCGCTGCCGCTCACGCCACCTTTGGATCTGCTGGTCCGTCCGCCTCAGCTTCCGCTTTCGTCAAGAGCGGTACGGGTTACATTCTCCAGGTCAAACCTGAGACTATCCCTAAGCTGACCGGCGCGTCGACTTGGAAGACGTGGAGCACGCTGTTCATCCAGTATCTCCGCACCATGGGCGCTGAAAACCTCGTTAACCCGTCGCTCACTAAGCCCGCTGCTGGTGATGCTGACGAGGCCGACTGGTATCGCGCTGACGCCGCCGTCACCATGATTCTTCTGACCACCATCGATCCTTCCCTCCACCATCTCATCAACCACGAGACCGACTCTGCCGCTGAAATCTTCGCCAAGCTCAAGGCCAACTACTCCGCTACCACCACGCTGTCTTCGTTCCTCAAGTTCAAGCAGTACTTCTTCTCGTCTCTCGACGGCACGCGCCCTCTCGCTGAGCAACTTGAAGAACGTGGTCGTCTGTGGAAGGAGGTCAACGACTCTGGCATCCTTGACAGCAAAGAGCTTCTCAAGATCTTCGGTCTCCTCTCCGTCATCCCCGACTCCTTCGCCAACATCGTCGAACCTATTCTAGCTGTCACCGCACCCAAGGATCTCAGCTTCGACGACATCCGCTCTCGCCTCCTCGACGAAGCCTCTCGCAAGGACTCTTCCGCGTCTGTCAGCGCAGTTACTGCTGCTCCTCGCGCGCGGAAGTCCGCTTCGAAGAAGAAGAGTGGGAAGCACTGCGACTGGTGCAACTACGATGGCCACGTCGAGAGTGAGTGCCGCAAGAAGGCTGCTCAGAAGGTGGAGGCCCAATCGAGGAAGGGAAAGGGGAAGGAATCGTCTGGTGCACCGTCGTCTACTGGATCTGCCGCTGTACATGCTGTTTCCGTCGAAGACTCCGCGTCTGAGACCACCAATGCTACTGTTTTCTTCTACGCGGGCACTACGCCCTGGATGCTTGACTCTGGCTGCACGAAACACATGTCCAACAACATCAACGACTTCGCTGAGTACAAGGCTTTCGACACGCCTCGTATTGCCAAGCTTGCCGACTCTTCCACGACGTTGGCGACACTCGGCTCTGGTCGCGTTGTAGGCACCACACAGATCGACGGCAAGGCTCTCACAGTGCAGTTCGACAACGTCTTATACTGCCCGAGCATCGCCTGCCCAACTATCTCGGTTTCTTGCCTCGATGCAAAGGGATTCTCCGTCGTCTTCTCAGACAATGGAGCTAGGATCACCAAGGATAACAGGACCGTAGGCATAGGTCACCTCAAAGGCGGTCAGTACTGGTTTGGACTCGCTGTTCAGGCCTCCTCCGTCGCCTCCTCCACTCATGTCGACTCTGCACCCATCGACCTCGCTCACCAACGTTTCGGACACTTGAACTGGGAGGCTCTTCAACAGCTTCGCGCTGAGAATCCTCCAGTCAAGGGTTTGAAGCTCAACGAGTCGAAACGTTCGCCTCATCCATGCGAAGGCTGCGTTATGGGCAAAATGCATCGCACGACATTCTCTTCTTCCTCGACATCACGCGCTGAACATCCATTCGACCTCGTACACACCGATCTCGCTGGTCCCATGCAAGCCGACTCCGTTGTTGGCGGCCACAAGTTCTGGCTCACGTTCATCGACGACTTCTCTGACACGCTCTGGATCTACTTCCTTCGCCAGAAGTCTGAGCAGGAGTCGAAGTTCGACGAGTTCCGTGCTATGGTCAAGAACCAGTATGGCCGCGACATCAAGGTCCTCCGCTCTGACAGAGGGGGGGAGTACCAGTCGAAGAGCTTTATCGCGAAGCTCAAGTCTCTTGGTATCGTTCACCAGCGCACAAATCCGGATACTCCTCAACAAAACGGCAAGGCTGAGCGCTACAACCGCACCATCGTTGAAGCTGCTAAGTCTCTTCTCCACGCCGCCGGTATGTCGTATGGATTTTGGGAGGAAGCTGTGAAAACAGCTGTCCACGTCCGAAATCGCGCCCCTAAAAAGGCTCTGGACTGGAGGACGTCTATCGAGGTTCTCACAGGCGAGAAGCCGGATGTTTCGTACTTCCGCGTCTTCGGCTGCCTAGCCTATCGCCAAATCCACAAGGATCATCGACGAAAACTCGAGCCTAATGCTCAGTCTCTCGTCTTTGTTGGGTATGAGGCGGGTTCTAAAGGTTACCGTCTCTGGAACAGGCATACCCATAAGATCGTCTCGAGTATCGACGTTATATTCGACGAATTGGTCTTTCCTTTCCTCGTTCCACCTTCCTCATCATCTTCGAACACAACCAATCCGCCATCCACTCAAGTCTCCTTTGACTTCATTCCCCTTCATACGCCCTCATCTGAGCCGGCTACTACCACGCCTCAAGTGCCTCCAACTCAACCATCGCCTCCTTCTGGTGCACCATCTACGACAACCGCTCCTACAGCTCCATCTGCAGCTGAGCGTCCGTCACAGATACCGCGCCCATCTGTTCCCCCTCGTCCTTCCACACCTCCTGCACCCAAACCTGAGCCTAGCACTTCGCGAAGCAAGGGTAAGGAACCAGATCAGTTCTTCACTCCGAAGTCTGAATTCCCTCCTTCTCCATCCAAACCCAAACGCGACCCTCGTGTTGTCCCACCTTCGCCCAAACTCGAACCCAACCTCAACCGCTCCTCTACCGACTACAGCCCCATCACCAATCCTGATCATCGCGAACTCTCCAACGCTACGCGTCGCTCATCGCGGCCAAAGCCTTCGCGCGAGCAGAATCGGTTGAACAGGCTGTTTGAGGCTGCATCTGAGGAGGACATCCAACGTTCGACTCAGGCTAGAGGCAACAAGGTCCCGTACAAACCCCGAAGCAAAGCATCAGCCGTCACCGCTGACGAGGCAATCGCCTTTGCTGCTGCTGTTACGCCTCAGGGGGAGCCTCGCTCGTACAGGCAGGCTATGGGTTCTACGGATAGGGATGACTGGTACGCAGCCATGGAGACCGAATTCAAAGGTTTACAGGACGCAGGAACTTGGGAACTTGTCGACTTGCCTCGCGGCCGCAAGGCTATTAAGAGCAAGTGGGTTTACAAGCTCAAACTCGACAAGGACGGCAATGTTGAACGTTACAAGGCACGGCTGGTAGCCAAGGGATTTGAACAAGTTCAAGGGATCGATTACGAAGACACCTTCGCTCCCGTCGCCCGTCTGGAATCCTGGCGATACTTAGTCGCTTTAGCTGCCATTCTAGATTGGGAAATCCACCAGATCGACTTCCACCAAGCGTATCTGAACGGTTCTTTGGACGAGGAGGTTTACATGGAGCAACCTGAAGGTTTCGTGGTGGCTGAAGGCAAAGTCTGTCGCCTTCGGAAGGCAATCTACGGCCTCAAGCAAGCAGGACGCCAATGGTTCCTCACGCTCAAGGCAACTCTCGAAGATCTCGGCTTCGTCTGTCACGACACAGGCGACGTATCCATATTCCTTCGTCGACGAGGGGGAGCCCTCGAAATTCTCATTGTTTACGTCGACGACCTCACCATGATGGGCAACAGCCTCGCCCTGATTGAAGAAACCAAGGCCGCGCTCAAAAAGCGGTTCGAACTCAAAGACTTGGGGGAACTCAAGCACTATCTCGCTATCCGTGTCACTAGGGATAGGGGGAGTCGTCTCGTCTACCTCGACCAGACCGTCTACATCAACTCAGTCCTCGTTCGCTTCCAACACGAGGATTGCAATCCTGCATCTACGCCTCTTCCAGTGGGCATCAAGCTGGAGAAAAACGACGCGGATCCATCCGAATGCGATCCCACTCTCATCCACGAATACCGCAGCTTACTCGGCTCTCTCATGTACGCTTCCCTCGGTACTCGACCCGACATCTCCTTTGCAGTCGCTCGACTGTGCCAATACCAGTCCAATCCTACGCAGCAACACCTCAAAGCTGCGAAACATGTCCTTCGCTACCTTCGCGGTACCTCCGATCTCCGTCTTTGTCTAGGTCACGATGACGAAAATGGAGACGATCTTGTTGGTTTCACCGACGCCGACTTCGCAAGCGACATCGACAATTCCATCTCCATGTCTGGCTACACCTTCTTCCTTGGTCATGGCGCTGTCTGTTGGTCCGCTCGCAAGCAACGCTCTGTGGCAAAGTCTACCTTTGACTCAGAGTACTATGCGGCTCATGAAGCTTGTCAACAACTCAAGTGGCTCGACGTCCTGGCTGATCAAATCGAACAACCTCTCCATCATCCAGTCCTCCTCCACTGCGACAACAAGAGTGCAGTTGACGCTTCTAAGTCACCCAACGTGAAGCATCGCTCGAAGCATACTCGCGTCACCGCTCATGCCGTTCATGAATGCGTTGACGAAGGCCTCGTCGATTTGGTTCGAATTCCCGGAACCGACAACCCAGCTGACATCCTTACCAAGCCTTTACCTGCTGATGTCCATGCTAAGCACCGCCTCTCTCTGGGACTCGTCCAGTATCGCCCTTCCGAGGGGGAGTATTGAACTTTCCGGCCCGGCTCACGGACTCCGCCCATTCCGGGCGCCTTTTCTTTTGTTTCGTATGGCTACGCACTTCTCATTCGTCGCGCGGACACTGCCTCCATCAGAGGATTCCCTCTTCGGGTCGTTCCGGCTCTGTAGTATATATACTTCGCCCCCCGCTCCTGACACTCCTTGTGCTCTTTCCTTTCGCACCTGGAGTGAGTATCTTTCATTGCCCTTGCAGTATGCCTGTATGCTCACACATCCTGTACCTAGATTAACTCGTTCGCTCGTGTGCTTTAGGTACAGTCTGCTATGTTATTGTGCTCTTTCCTTTCGCACCTGGAATTAACTCGTTCGCTCGTGTGCTTTAGGTCTTTACAGTGCGTGGTGGGATTACGACAGCGTATCCAGCCCCTGCCTATTGACGACGTCCCGAGCGACTCGTCTTTAGACTAGAGATTTCGTAAGTTGGTAGCGGGACACGGTTGCACGTAGCTCTACATGTTGTCGAGGTTGCGGCGGCTTGGACCGGGTGCGTTGTCGTCGGCGAAGTAGCCCTTGCTCCTGCCGTAACGTCGCACGCTGCTCATATACTGCTTGACGATGGCAGCGGTAGCCCAGTCGCGCTCGAAACGAGCGAGGTACGGGTGGATGCGGCGGGCCTATTGAAGCTAGTCAGTGATGGAGAATAGTATGGAGGAAATTCGTGAACTCACCGAGGCGAAGACACGACTGAGATCCTCTGCGCTAACACGGCGATACGGACGAGATAAGTCGATGCGAGCCGAGTGCACGCACGCTCGTACAGTAGCCTACGTAAACAATCAATACAAAAAGATGCTTAGACAATTGAGCGGACTCACCAGGATCATAGTATAGAGCTTGTGGCTGTCTGGTCCGGTGAGTCCCATGGCTGCCTGGAGGTTATAACCTCGCTGACCACCTCCGGCACTTCCCTTGGGCTTTGGGACTGAGCCCGGTGCATCACTCAGGGTGGGGACGACAAGTCGACGGCCAGTGGCATTGGTGAAACGGTCAGCTCCGGGAGTGGTGGGGGGCGCAGTGAATGCCTCGAATTGCGCTGATGAGAGCAAAATGTGAAAATATAGATTAGCAGAGCTTATGATTTTGACGGTCCATACTGGACAAAACTATGAAATTTATGCGCGCTTAATGCCTTTCCTTCAAGATCTCGAGAGATCCTTTAAGTTTTGTGATTATCTTACAGGATCTTACGGGATCTGGCAAGATGATCTTAGATCACGATATATGAGTTTTTTTGTGCGGGGAGATGTCATAAGATCTTCAGAGAACTGGCCTGCCCGAGGACGGACAGTTTTGATGAGATCTTCCGAGATCCCTTTGAACAAGAAGTAACAAGTCTCTCGATGACCCGATTCTTGTCGTTGCATTATCAAGAGATCTTAGAAGATCTACTCTTCCAGATAGTGCTTAAGATTTTCTCTCTGCTCATGTTCAGACGATCTCTAGATATCTCGGTCACGTCATTACCACTACATCATCGTAGTTTGCCACGTGTTGCCGCCGGCCCGAATAAATCCTGTTCACATGTTTGCATTGTCGCCGCATATGCCATGTGGTAGACATTCGTTTTACCTCACACCTCTGTATAGTCTGCGCAGGTACATATACAACTCTCTCATTCTATGAAGAGGTTCTGATTCTGCAGCACCGACAATTGACTTGTCAGACCATATTTGCTCAATCATTACGGTAACCACTTCCCCTTAAGTTCTTTGTTGTTCCTGACATCGGTGTGCTTTTTATCACAATATATAGCTCTTGTAGCATTCTGATTGTCAATAAACGTTAAACCCGTGAGTCCATGTCAGACTCCATTTATAATGTCTAGAGTGCAAGACACTAACACATATCCTGGTTCGCGTTGTTTAAGTTGCATATTATAAACCTACACTCCAACCGTTCTACCATGCACCATTGCCCTTCGGATACGCCATCTTCTGCTAACACCATCACAGGTTCTTCATCCTTGTTGTCAAGTGATGATACCCACATTACGACATGCAGACCACCAGTAATTGTAACACCATCGCCAACCTCAAACCATGGCCATGGCACATTCTTTGCCCATACCTCATATTCAAATCTAGAGATACAAGTTGAAATCCAGCGCACAGAATACAGAATCATTGTGCATCTTCCTGGGTATGAATCAAATTGGATGTAAGTGTTGGCAAACCATTGCGCGTATTCTTTCTCCCTTGTCAGCCATGTTTACTCATGGTTTTTCTACAGAACACTGTGTACTAGACGCAATCAGATACTGCACATTATTGCTGACTCCTGGCGACCAAACGGGGGTAAATTCACTTCTCCCTGTCTGATCCTCCTTGAACTAATTGTTTGCCTATATTTTTCCCAGGGCATTTTGAACGATATGTCTCATTCAACCATGATGCTGATCTCACCAGAGTCCATGCTCGATTGGATGGTGAACATTTAAGAATACTTGTGCCTCGAACATCACATTTTGCAATGTAGATGACCACATGGTACTTATAATCTAGTCAGCGGTGACTAACAGAGAGCTAGCTTTGAATATTCTAGCTATTGCTTTCCAGATCGGTTAGATCAGAATCGTCCTCTCGCACACGCTTACTTATGTGCCCCCCATCCTCATCCCCATCCTCATCCTCGTCCTCATCCCCATCCTCATCCTCATCGTCATCATCATTCTCATTGTCATTCTCATCGTCATCGTCATCGTCATCCTCGACATCTCCCTTGCCATGATCATTCTTCTCATCCTCATCCTCCGTGTCACTTTTGTACTGGGGGAATACACGAAACAGATCCCTCAAATCAGGAACACTGATTGTCGCAGTGCCAGGATCGTTCCACGGAATTGCCTGATCATCGGCCAGCCACTGTCCCTTGTTAAACGCTTTTGGCTTGATTTTGCTGAGACGTATGTTGTTATGATGCAAAATCAGCCGTATGACGGTTTGTGCGGCTGCTAACTCAGCTTTGGATTCCTCACTACGAGGGGCCATTGAGCTTTCTGCATCCACGTCACTTGCTTCGTAGAGCTTCGGCCAAAGGATCATACGTGCTAGCGAGATGAACGGCTTTCGCAGAACTGTACATGAATTGTCAATTCTGCGATTCTCCTCATCACAAAACAAGGAAACCTACCAGGTGTTTCAGGCGTGTACACTAAAGCTAGAGCCATTCGAGAGAGCAGACGCAACACCCCATTATGTGATGCATTGGTTGCACTCTGATTCGTGAGAGCAGCGCCAACACGTGTGATCTCCGTGAGATGTAAAGCTTCGAATAGTAAAAAATGGCCTCCTGTGAAGATACTCTTCGAAAGAGTATAAACTTGGTGTATTGCACCAGGAGGTTGAATCCTGGTATCACCGAGTTAGATATAACGTTGTTAATTTCCCCGTATCACGTACAAGATAGTTCCAGGGCTCAACACAATATTGTGTGGCACGGCTTGAGACTTTAATTCCTCCGTATCATTCACCGATTCCAGCAATTTTCTCCTAGTCTTCATAGCTTCCCGAACATCGACGTCCTCAGATTGTTGTGCTCCGGCGTCAGACTCGACAAAGCTCCATAGCTTCAGGCCTTTACGGCAAATGACATACGTGCACAGGCCACCGCCATCGTGGTGTGATTTACTTAATGCCCCTCCAGTCGCAAACAAAGCCCAGGCCATCAAAAGCGATACGTCTGTCTCGATTGTACGAGCACCGAAAGAGTCGTTGGATCTTTTCAAAGAGGCTTTCAGTGTCTCCCAGAATTCATCGAATGCCTTGCCTTTCTTTGCCGGATCTTCATACTCGTCTCTCTTATCATCCATGTGCTTTCTCTTGCTACCGGCTGAAGCTTTTCCAAACTCGGTGTGACGTGGCTGCTCTTCAGAATATTTGAATCCCATACGCCTGGTCTTTGCCAATGCTTTCAGTGAGCTCGAGATACGTCTATTTGGAAATAAGAAAACAATGTGAAAATTCTATGGTAGAGAACATCACCGTATCAAGGGAGGAATTGTGTCTGAGGGAAGCGGAATGTCTAAACAATTCACACAGTCGTTGGGGTCCATCGATGCTGCGTAAAAATCCCGAATGGTACCCTTCACGGTCTCCAAAATCTGTTCAACTAGGCCGTTGGCTATGAAATTACGGAATCATGTCATGTCAGGTAAACTAGGTGTATTCTCACTCACCTGGATCCGGCGCTCCCCCACTCTCAGCTTGACTCTCAGCACGTCGCAAGTTTGCAAGCAAAGCTAAACAAAAATCAATTTCCACACTATGGAAAGAAAACCTCATCTACCCACATTGCCACTGTATGCCGTGGTCATCAAGATCTAGACAGGCAATCTCGGCCAGACGCTCCTCCGTCCACTCATAGGCATGTTCACCGTCACTATAGGCAGTGAAAGCGACCTTGCGTCCAGTTGACAGCAGCTTCGTGACTGTCTCGTCGTGAGCTCGGCTCTCAGCGGGTGAGCATCCAGGCTTTGGTGCGTTTAACACTGTTATCATGCACCCACGTTGGCCATTTGGTGCAGTAGCGTCGAGTCCTTTCTCAAGCATCCATGCAGCAGTTTCAGCCATGTCATCCTATGTAATGTATAATAAGCTTGTTTTCTTTTACCGAATCGCCTCAATACTGCAAAGAGATTACACTCACTTCCACCGGCAGAAAAGCCTCCATTCCGTTTATTCCACAGGTAACATAGCCAGAGCTTTGCCGTCCATCTTCAGGATATTTGTAGCGATCACAAGGAAAAGGCTCGCAAGTTGGTTGGCAGGTCAGTCTTGTCATTGGAATGGTCTCTACTATATCTCAGGCTCAGTACTTGCAAGAAGATTGAGTTGAGTCAAGCGTTCACTGCATCTTACCTCCATCGTCTTGATTGTCTATATTGTTCCTTTGCTGATCTATTTCGAGATCGTCCGGGTCTCCTAGAAATCAATTAGCCATCATCAATTTAGAAAGTACGCTACGTACCTGTCGCAACATTCTCACCCGGACCCTGTCCTTCGCCACCTCTTGCCAGATTTGTGTCATTGTCGCTAGCTTCTCTAAGACTTTGAAGTCGAGCATTCAACACACATAGGATGTCCGCTTCCGAAAGCAATTCCCAGGAAGTGCTGAAGATACGTTGTAGTTGAGGTGTGGTGCTTCGCACCGTTTCGGTGAGGAGGTTGGCAGGTACCTGACCTGTAGCCCACCAAACCATGTCATGCAAATGTCAGAAGATATCCAGTTCAATGTAGCTAACTAAATACCTTTGTAATCTTTCCAGTCTTTCTTGTCATTTCGCCGTGATCCATGACGCATATATTTTGGATGTAGCCCGGATGCAGACCAGACAAGTTCATGTTTCCCACTATGAGGAGAGTAAAATACCTGTTTCCGCCTCCATTGTGACCAGCCCCCTTCCTGCTTGACAAACATGGTCTGTGGAGTTACCCAGACGTCCCCCATTTGCCCAACCGCCAGGGGTTGTAGCTCCGAGGAGTAAATGGCCGTTACTCCTATCATTGAGCCCGTCGTTGAACTCTTGGCAGGGAATTTTCGATTAGCTGGCCAGTTCTCGGCCTTTCCAATAGACTTTTGATTGACCCAGAAGACATGCACTGGGGCACCAGCGTTGCCCAATGTGTCTGTGTCGGAGTCGTCTGTGTACACGTGTCAAAGTCCATTCCATAATATTGAATGTGAATTATACCAAGAATTATGTGTGATTCGTTATGCCGATCATACAATATTGTTTCCAAGCCTGAGTTAGACATAGAGAGCTGTGGTCAGGAATTGAGCAGTGTGGTGGTACCGAGTATGAAGTTGTTCAACCAAGCGCTGACTAGTCCTCCGCTAGTTATTGATTAGTCGTAGACTATACAGGGACTAGTCATGGACTAGTCCACAATAAGCGCTTCCGACACCACCACACATCGCCACCCGCGACTTATATTCCCATGCCCTGAGGTATTACTTATTCAATTCTTGTTCTCAGCATTGCAAGCTATATAAAATACAGTTCATTCTACACAGATACATCGTTTGCAGGAGGTAACGTCCCTTTGGCAAAACTGCGAGCATTTCTTCTGACATTACTCTTGTGGGGTGTCTTTTTTGCGAGCTTAGTGCGCCACTCACTTGCAGTGAATGGCTGGCCATTTCCCTCCTTAATCTGTCTCAATCGCGCAGCAAACCACCTCTCATTGTCGGCACTCCAGTAATCCAGACACATTCCTGACGCTTCCCAGGTCTTGACTGATGGCCACCACGATCGCCAAGCAGCCCGACTGAGCCCTTCCTTTGCAGTCTCTGAGATAAGGAAAGAAAATATATAGTCAGTGAACCCACTTTCAGGATAGTACAATACTCACTTGGCATCACACGGTATACCCCACAAATCACATCCTGCTGATGATGAGACAGGGTATCATCCACATACCCCCTCCCGCCAACAGAGACGTGGTCCTCTCTGGTATGGAAACCGCTAGGACCCCTTAGTACAACCCCTTCATCCACATCAGCTTCATGTGCCAATCGCCAGCTTATCCCACCCTGTAAGACCGCCGCTCGACCACAATAGGAGTTCACTACACTATCCCGCATCTGCTCGTACTCCTTGTACTCCTTGAGGCCAAATACAAAGTTGTGAGGGACTGTCCCAAGAGCCAGTGGTGTGGCATCATGAAACATCGGCATAGGAGCTGGTTTGGGCAGCAATGAGATATCTTGGCTGCGACGAAGAGTCTTGAATGGAATACCCCAATGGATGAGCCGGCTGGTAATCTCGTAGATCGACGGTGAATGACACGCTCGGAGAATGTGATTAACTGTCAGCGCATCTTTGAGGCAGAGGATGAAGGACATGTCTGCGTCCTGCTTCTTGGACGCATCAAGCAGGTACCACACCTCTGCCTGATGGATCCCATTGACGGTTCCAGTACGGACATGCAAATCCCGGCGCAATTGGTAGGGGTGATGTTCGCGAAATCTCGGGTCCACATCCACCAGACCTTCACGCAGGTTTGTGGCACTGATCTCTGCCTGTGATAGTCCGGTCACCATCTCCCTCGCCAGACTCTCCATTGCTGGTTCCAACGACTCATGCATATGCCCAAGAATTCGCCCCATCTCCTCCGTACTCAGCCATGACCCCGCCACATCCTCCTGGATGGTAATCGAGGTTTGCAATCCAAGGCGCTCCATGAGGACCTCTCTATATGAGACAAGCCCAGTAGCATTGTAGTTAGGAATAGGGGGCAAGCTGGACTGTATACCGCTCTCATGTGAGTTCTCCTTAGCTTCAGGAAATGTGATGCAACTCACCGGCTGCTCGAGTGGCATACCAAGCCCCTCTACCATTGGCACATCCTGCGTAGTTTCCGCAGACGTCGCTGACTCCGGTGAAATCGTCATGGTGTGGTCTGGACGCCTTTCTATACTCGTACCAGATTCCAGATCTGCCATGCGCTCTGACCGGCTTTCAGAGTCATAGAACGTCAGAAACCGTCCCTTGTCGGCATCCCAAATGGCATACTCGAAGATGTCCTCGACCTCAGCAGATGGGTCCAGAGCTTCACAAATGTCGAACTCGTTGTGCACAGGATCATATCGGCGTTGACTGGGCGCGGACTCCTCGAATGCCTTCCTCCACCTCGCCCTCCCAAGAATAAGTGTGCGCGTGTAGCTCCCGTCTTCCTCCAGTTCCCAGACGTATACCTTGCAACGGTGCGACCGGTTAGGTATACCAAGGTCTTTATGTGCAGCCGCCCGTGCAGCCACTGCTGCTTTCTCCGTATCTCCCATCTTGGCCATCCTTCTCTCACTCTCCTGTTGTAACTCACGGAAGAATTCATCCACGGTTTGCCCTGGATACTGCCGTGTCTGTGGATTTCGAGAAGGTTTCACTACTGGACGCAAGGGGGCATACTCGGAAGTAGTCGCTGGGGGCATGGTAGACAGAGAAGTTGTCGGCTGGCTGAACCACGGTGAGAATTGTTGAGCAGCATCTACAGGTGCATGCTCAGACTCGGGCCACTCCCATGTGTGTGTAGTGTCCTCTACTCCCAAGAGCTCATCTTCCCAGAATGGCGACGTCGTTACATGTCCGTGTGACCGACAAGCTGTGATGGCTTCTCGAGATGGCAAGTATACTCTTGACCAAGCATGTGCCGACACGCGGGGCTCCTCACCATAGTACAACCATATTGGGAACCTGAATCGATGTGCGAGCTTCCGTATCTCTTCCAGAAAAGAGCCATAGTACTCCACCCGCACGTCGACGATAATACCTGCTCGCTGTAGATGTTCGCCGGATGTGGCGCTTGTAGCCTGACAGATTACTGACTGACGAATCGCGTTCGTCTCCTCCACGGTCAGGAGGTTGAGTCGAGGCAGGTGCTCAAGCCACTCCTCCGGAAGAAGGTAGGACGCGTATGTTATTTTCGCCAGAACAAGCTTAAACGCTGCGCGTGCGTTTCTCGCAACTGTCTTTGCTTGTTGCCGCGTCGACCAAACAGAATCGTACTGGTATGCATCAGGCCACGGTATCAGAGAGTCAATTCGCACTAGCAGCGGAGTCCAAGCGTCCAAGGGCCACGCCGAGCTCATGGCAGAGAGAAGTTTGCGCAGCAGTCTTTCTAACCCCTGCCAACCCTCCACATCATGCAATCTCCATCCTGTTCCGTTAGACTGATGGACGGGCACAACGCGGATGTCAGATAGTGGCGCTAATATCCCCTCGTAAGCCAGACTAGTGGGACACAGAGATGTCCAGTAACTATCCTGCCGCGCGAATCGAGTGTGAAACCACGTCCATGGCGAGGGAGGCTGAGTTGTTGTATCGCCATGTGAAACATATTTTTCCACGAGAGGAAGGGTCGCTGAATTTGGAGAGACATATAAACCCGGATGGTCGGGGATGTCTGAACGATCGGCCCATAAAACCGTAGGCACATCGAACAGCAATGGTAGAACATCGCCGGTAGAATCCGAACTCATAGCACCTCAGGAGAAAAACTCGCAATAGGGGTCGTACTTGCGATAAGTAATTTATTGGATCGGTGAATGTGTAGGTACCGTGGATACGATGATAGAGATGTATTGTTGCGTAAATAGGGTGTGGAATTGTGTCGTAGCCCCTTCTGTGGAGTAGTAGTAAGTGTTCTGCATATCTGCTACAGTTTGTTCATATCTACTTCAAGAGCCGTGCTTTGTCGTCCACCACCGGTCGGCTTCACCAACTGATATAAGCACCTGGGCTACTTTAGCTTCAGCATAGGAAGTCAATGTAATCAAAAGACATACCTGGAAAGAACGTCGCGTGTCTCTAGACGAACAACACCTTGCGCGACACCTTCGCAATTATTTCGACAACTTTCAGCATATATCTGTCCTTGAAAAATTTGACAGCATACCTTCTACAAAGCAAAATCGCCTGCTGTGCTGCTGTCCTAGACAGGTTCTTCCTCGAGAGGTCGGCCTATCCTATGCTCGTGACTTCACCGATGATTGTGTCCAACGCGAGACCTAGACGCAGCGGAAATCCACTTGCGGAAGGCACTCGCACAACTTGCTGAGATCTTGAACGATAGAAGCCTTGAATCGCCAAGGTTACCGATGCAGGTAAATACTCTTGATCTCGATGAACGAGAAGTGACACCTTACCTTCAGAACCACGCACACACACACGAACCAGGCTTCGCTTCCGTCCTTCACTTGTCTTACGATTATCCGCGCTCTCCCTCTGGGTTAGAAACTTAGATTTGGACATTCGAAATATATGACCCCTCGACTAGCGCACGATGCACCGTGCGTGTGAGACTTACCCGCTAGACAAAAAACGAACACCTGAAAGCACAAAACATGTAATTATCAGTCGATGCATGACTAAATAGAGCGTTGGGATCATACCTTACTTTCAATTTGAGATAGCCGCAAGAGGCACAGCCGTAACTTCAGAACTGAAGTCACCGTCTCAGGCCAGGGCCTAAACGCTGCGGAAACGCACTCAGGCAAGGCTGATAGCGAAGGAAACCGTTCGAGCTCGGATAGAACTCAAAATTGCTTGATAGCAACGGACTGCATTTAGTCAGCACATTCCAGCGCGATGTGACTATGGTGCAAGACTATACTCACCTGTTCCCGAGGCGCCACAGCTACTAGTCAACTACCGAACGACTAGCTTTCCCGGTGCCCTGTATCTAGAGTCCAGGAAGATCTGATGTCGAGTACAAGCAGTCAGTATTGTTACAAGCCTACTGATGGCGTTTCTAACGCAGCTAACCAGGTGAATACTCACGTACACGCACACCACGGTATGTTCGTTTACGTTCGTAAGGTTCCTTCAATTCACAGCTCGCCTGCGGCCTCTGTAAGAGATATCGATGAGAGATTACAGCTAGGCACCAGCGGAAATCCACTGGTGAAAGCTGCTCTACGATGGGAGGCTGTGCGTGAAGTTGATGGTGGTGGCGAACGACAAAGCTGTCGAAGCGCCCAATCTGACGAAAGCACTCAAACGATCAGCGCTCAGCGCTCAACATGAATATTCAATAAATGGTCACTTTTATTCTCACTTATTAAAGCAGCTCATTGCTCCGTACATCCAAGTGTATAGTACTGAGATACATCTATTTATCCTATGCACGACGAGCACATCTCAAACCCTTGATTTCCTAGACCCTCTCGCCCCCATGGACCTCGTGGTGTTCTCGAGTAAATGAAAATCAGCCGCAAGATGTACTGCCCGTCAATGAGATGATCGATACTCACCCATTGAACAACGTCCCTGAGCAGGTAGCTTGAGCGTGAGCTGGCTGGGACTTGCATGTTGAGCTTGAGCTGGGACTTGCATGTCTGCTTTAACGGGAACGGGTGAGACGCGGCGTAGCTCGTTCAATGCAGATGCAAGTCGCCAACACAACC